>OX438811.1:14213617-15447165 GCA_949316475.1 Hypomecis punctinalis
AAATTTAGAATCCATTTTATTCGCCAGAGGTTGTAAAGACGTTCTGACACCCATTATAAACAATTTGAGATGAAATTCGCCTTCTTTGACATTGGATTCTTCATCAATGTTATTAATTGCATTCTAAATATTAGCGAAGAATACATTAACCGTGCTGTCCTACACGCCTACTCTAGGCGCTGAGCATTTGGCAGTCACCACCACATTACACGTCTATTGTTGTGTTCTTGCTTTGAGGCCATACAATATGCAGGTATTATGTCACCGGAGCTCAAAAGTTGTTTACAACAAAGGAATTGTAGTTAAAGAAATTTTAGACTTTAAAAATGACGTGTTTAAAGTCTAGTTTTCAGTTACGATTCCGTAGAATTCGTGTTAAACTTCCAACGCTGTGTGCTTTGACACCTGCCTCAAACAAGACAGGAAGGCTTTTGATGTAAGTAAAACCACGAGTGAATAATTTTGTAAAGAAAGCTTTCCCCAGTATCATGTTATTCTTTAATATACTTACAATGGATTGACAAAACAAAATATAAATACACAACAATTTAAAAGACAGTTTATCTTATCTTAGTAAAAATCCAATTTTGAAGAAGTGATTTCTGTAATAAATCTTATAGACAATATAAAGTAACATATATTGATATAGATATAGAAGATTCAGAAACGAGATAAAAAAGAAAAAATTAGAAGATTAGAAAGCAAATAAAAAACTTTACATAAATAAGCATGTACCAGTATCTATCCAACGATAACGAAACTATGACGTCGTCGCTTAGATAATAGATAAAGAACGACTAATCAAGGTTATCATTGTTGCACTTTCAAATTGTAAGTCTACAATAAGTCGAGGACATAAGGAGGAGTATTGTTCTGATCGTGTTTTTTCAGATGCCCAAATTATCTCTTATATTATAAATCTATTTTATTAATGGATGTGATGTATCTTTTATAAGTGGTAATAAAATATTTCCTTGCAATTGGCCTAGTGTTTGCAATTTCAATTGGCGAACAAGCAAAGTAGAGGAAGAAAGACGCGGTGATGCAGACATCCTGTTCGTGAACCATAAAATAAATCTGTCCTAACAAGATTAGTGTTAGCACTACCAATGATCTGTGTATATTGTACTTCGAACTAGTTTATTTGTTGTAAGAAGATTTACAGTTTTCTTAGAAACCAATGTGCGATTTCATGAAAAGGTCGACAAACGTTTACAACGGCGAATTAATCAGAAGAACAGAAGCCGTATCATTTGAGTCCAATCGTTTCGGCGATGAAGCTTGACGTGCCGTCAGCTGGACTATCTTTGAATACAATGTGGGCTTATTTGGCCGACGAGTTTGACGCCTTGCAACGATGCAATGTGGTAACGGAAGCGTCCTACGCAAAGGTATTCTGTTATAACCCCGCTTGGAATCTGACACAGATGTACGCAAGCTTGCCGACATTGGCAGCACTGACACATAATTATGGTATAGCGGAGCCAATAGCTGTAATTGAGAGCTAATTTTAGGCACGGTGTAACAAACTTTTGCAGCTGGAGTGTTGAAGGTCGTTGATATAATATGTTATGTTTGCTGCGTTCGCAACCCTCATATCTATTGTGTTTGAATGTGGGGTCCGAGTCAATAATAATATTAGATTGAGAGGCAGTCCCCTCGCTGTGCGCCGGGAACGGGATTTATCTGAGCAGATAATCGTCGCAGATAGCGCAGCCCCCACCACGTGGACATGTTAGTGCGGGTGCTGATAAGGACGGCTATAGCGTTATTTATAAAACGATAGCTAAAACAATTTTCACTGGCGACTGATAAACTAATTGGTTGTGCATTGACGCTAATTGGTTCTTCGTCTTGTTGTTATTAATTAGGACAAATTCTTTATACACAGCAATTAGAGAAGCTAGAAAGAATAAAACTATGCCGAAATCGCTAACGGCTCAATGCAGAAGCCAAATGGCAATCGGATATATTTAGTACCTACGATTTTCTAATTATAATACCAAGTGAGTGTAAGCAATTCGCGTGGGCGATTGGACATAGTCGAAAATAAACGCTGTTGGCATCGGCTCGTTTGCAGTCTATCCTCCGGGCGATCTGTCTGTCTTGATAGAAATGTCTCACATTTTTTAGCTTTCACATGACAGCTAGGCTGACGAAATTATTTGGGAGCTTTATAACAAACAACTTTGTCTGCAACTCGTATTTTTCGAGGACAACTAGGGAGGAGCGAGAATTGTTTAATAAAAGAGCAACGATAATGAAACTGATTTTTTTTTATCAGAGTTGTGAGAAATGCACCGGAAAACTTTCTTAGGCCACTAGATCAATTAACATACGACGTTATTTAAAATATTTAAGGGCACTTTCGCGACGACGTGACGGAAATTATATAAACGGTACGGTTACTAATCGTAGAATAGCGAAAGTGATACGAAACGATAGGCATAAACAATAGAATAGAAACACGACCGATAAATTTCGACGTGATCTTTTTGTAAAGGATCTTGCTATTGTCAGAAAATAAATAAACCAATACCTATACGAGTAAGCACTATTAAAGCAAGTGATTGAAATATTGCGTGGTCAGATCAACCAAATAAAATATTGACAAAAATTCGAAATGAAATTTCTGGATAAATATAAAACAGGTAAAGGACTGATAGTGTCTAAGTAGGCACCTACTAACTAATCGCTTTGGTACTGACCAGTTGCTTGTTTACTATAAACATGTGAAAGTATTCACATAGCAATAGATATGTAAAAAGACAGAATACTAAATAGCTAATCAACTATTTACTATTTATCAAGTGCCTAAAACAAAATGATGCGGGAATAGTTGTGGATATTAAATTACAATTGATTCTGCGGAAAATATATTTTACCCTATACTGGTAAACCTGTAGATTGGGTACGAACACCAATTAAGGGATTACGGAGAGATTTAGGTACACGTTTTTTTTTTTTGGGGCATCTTACTCACAGCCTCTGACCCCAAACTAAGTAAAGCTTGTGATATGGCTGCCAGAGACTGATATACTACTATATAATTAATTAATTAATTTATATTTTAATAAAATAACTATCGAAAATACATTTGATAAGGGGCAACTCCAATGTGCAAAGTGTGGGTGGTGATTTTATAAAAATATATTATTTATACATAATATTATTATACAATAATAACAATAGCCAAGTTGTATATATTATATTTTTTTGGTGAACCAGTAGCTACAAAAACAGATGGAAACCATGGTCAGTTGAGAATTAATCCTATGTCTCAAAACCCAATTTTGAATGAAATAAAGTCTTCAAAAGCTACACACAAGGCTACCACGTTATTTTAAGTCCATGTAATAATCATACTTCTTATTATGTTTTCCTGTAACCTATAGATAAAAAAAACGAATACTTATATTTTTATAAAGTTGAGGTATTATTTTATAAAGTACAATTAAATATTGTTTTTGATAAAACTACTATGAGCAAGGCGCGGACGTTAGGTTTATTAAAATAATAGTTATAATTTACCAACAAATACTGGTAAATTAAAATTTTAGAAACCGATACAAACAAAATGAAATGAAGCATGGTCAAATGAGAACAATCCTAATTCCAACACCCATAACTTAAGACTTGTTGAAGAAGAAATACAACTGTTGATAAAAGTTACAACACAAGGCTAGTCAAAGTTGGAGCAAGTAAAAGGCATGATAGCGACGCTCGAGGTGTGGACCGAGGAGGCACCTGGGTGCAGTGCGTGGGATGTGTCACACCTACGAGCCCGCCACGGCTGGCCCGCGGAATAATGGGACACGACTCGATAACGAGACACACGACACACCATTGTTGATATCAAGCTCACTTTAACAAGGTTTTTAGTTTAAATCTCTACCATTTATGATTCACATCCGAGATCTGAGTGAAATTTTGTTTTGGGGTTGCGATGGTTGGAACAAGTTGTTTGAATTAAGGTTTTTGGTTATGATTCGATTCATTTTTTTCTGATTGTGCTTTCAATATCTTCTATGCGGGTTAAAATCCCAAAACAATGGCTTCCTAATAGATGAAAGCCACGCCTCATTCCATAATCGATCGCGTTATTCTTAACATCCTGCTTGAGTCATCCAAACCCGATGACAATGAGAAAATATTCTGGAATAATTCTTCATGCCAACGAAAAATGGTATTGATCAACCAGAACGTCTATAATTTAATGGTTCTATGTGTACTCGTAACGTGTATTCGGAAACCGGTCCACTTAAAATGATATTGTTGATGTGAGGCGCGGGACTACAAACTACAACTTATTGACTTTGTACCCGTTGATTGTTTACTAAACTTTTTGTCAAGCCTAAATGAGAATGAATAAAATCGGTTGGCAACTTTCACTCGTAATGAATCAGCTTGGAATTCCCATTGATGTAGTGAAGTTGCGAAATGCAGTGGGTACGGTCATTACGAGGTGTGCCAATGTTTTGCATTCTATTTGAAGAGTGACATTGGAAACTGATGAAAAACATGTTTGTATACTTTAACAATTTGAGAAAAACACTAAGGAGAAAACACTAAAAGCAAATGAAATTAGCGTGTCGAGACTAATGATATTGAAAATAAACTTCGATGATTGAAACAGTTTACCAATTCATACACTCAGTCTGTTTATACGAGTACCTATGTAGTTGTTATATCATAAAACTACAATTAAGCTAACATTGTACAAGATAATGATTAAGTAGAAGGTTAAATAGTATTTCCAAAACTTACACGAATTCAATTATTTGTGTGTATATATATATTCGTTTTAATATATTCGTTCAATATATTCGTTCCCTGCCACAAACACTAAAATTTTACTTCATTATGATATTGCGAAGTAAAGACTTTAATTTAAAATATTAAGAACAGTGTGAACCATTAAATTATAAAGAATATCTTTATTAATTCAAATAAGTTTACTTACTTTCTAAATAGGTAATTTGTAGACCGAGTTTATTTTATTACTTTTTTAAGGTGTTAGATTAGAACTTTGTTTTGAGGTTACTTTTAAAATAATATTCGTAGTTTAATTTTAATATTCATCTAGGTAAGTAATTCGTAATCATAAGTTTGTTTGTTTACAAGCGCCAATGTTTACATTTTGTTTTTGTAAACTCTTACCTGGGAAGGATCTTTTGAACGCTTGTTTCGTATATTGTGGTAAAATGTGAAAGTTTTTCTCTACAAGCCGTATGTTTATGCTTAATTTTGTGTCCCATAAATGGTTTAATTTCGTATTCAAGGACAACTTGGCTCACGAATCGTGTACCAACTCGGTCATTGTTTGCATTTTATTAAACAAATGCGGGCATGGTGACGATAACGCTGGTGGAGACGGTTTACATGAATTAATTGTCTCAAGCGTTTTACAGACTTATAAACATTTTTAAAATCCACATTCTGTAACAACAGGATGCTAAACTGGTACTTTACGTACTTATTTCCTGCTCATAATACAGAGAGGAATTGAAAAAAGTACATCAATCTGCTGGACACCGGATGAAATAAGCCCTAGGCGAATGAGTTTTTACTGAGAACACCTAAGAAATATTGATTCATAGTTCGAGTAATTTAAATAAGTCAACAACATACAAGTACATTCAGGTTATTGTCTTATGGCCGATGCTTTGATGAAGCAGAAATCTGAGTAGTAGGTACTTTTCTTGTTAACTTTGAATAGGAAAAACCACCCATTGGTTGTTTTGCCTATTCAACATTTACGAGTCAAAGTTGAGCCAAAGCAAAAACCCAACTCAAGATAAAATGAGGCAGATTGCAGCTGTCTAATCAAAATCATAAAATATGCCTAGAGATGAAGATTGGAAGTATCGATTATGTTGAATCAAGTGTTAGAAATTCTAGTCCTCATAATTCATAACTGAATTATAACATTTATAATTTTTCTCAGACAATCGGAGGGGCTGCAAGCCGACACTCTTATGCCCCAATTCTTGAGCGTGTGCCAAAACTGAGCTAACAACGACATGGAAAAAATAGCCTTGTCACAAATGTTATGTAACTGAAATTATACCTCTACGTCAACATAATTTTCTGAAATTCCTACGTCCTGATCCCTATAGCATTGTCAATTTTATTAAATTAGAAAGAAAATGGAGTTTACGTATCTAACAGCCTCACCAAAATAATTGTTAGCAATTATAAGACGATACTTTGTAGCTTTTAAAGAAAACTTACGATATGGCATGGAATCGATTCGTTGCTCTAGAACTGGAATTTTTATTGTAGATCATTTACGTGTTTCCAATTTTTTATTTACCTAACGATTCTACTTCAGACTGGAAAGTAGCATAGTTTACTTTAGATAAGGGAGTCAATGTCCTCGAGAGCACAGGAATTAGGTACGCGAAAGGTATGCCAAGGTGAAGCGATAGTCGCAAGGTGAACGTCAAAGATATTTTGAACTGGAAATTGGAACGAACACTGTAAAACTCATAAACAAGTTGAAATATCTTCATTAAAACCTTTACCTACTTAGTTTACAATCTCATGCTAAAGGTTAACCGACAATTGGCTTTGTGTTTCTAGTATTGTTTAGACGACAAGAGTTGGCAAAGGTTGACACGAAATCGCGAATAGCTCCGCTTGCTCCGCTCCGAGTTCGATTTGACTATTTTCAATAACACTGATTGAATAAATTAGTAGTTTAATGTAAATGAGTATTTTATAACCAGTTCCGAGCTCGTCCTCACCACTTTCACGCACGATTTCTAGTGTAACCAGATGCTGGCTGATCTTACTTCGGATAAATTAAATGGTGAACCATACGGTCGATTCGTGGTTTCCAGCTTCACTTTTATGAAGTGATGTAACGAACGCTTGCAGATCTTGTGTTCATTAATTGATATTAGAAAGCGGGTGATTGAGGTGTTTTTAGCGGTTTGGAGGAGAGTGCATGTGTGATCGGTGCGCTAGTGACCTCCTTGTGGAAGACTCCAGCGGGAAGGAGCGCGTGCGAGTGGTCGGGCGAGTTTTCCGCGCTGGCGCATCAGAAGCCGTTCGGCCGCGACATTGACCCGCCATACGTGATCGGCCATTGCACCGGGTGTCGCAGGCTCTTTGTTTATATCCTGCGAGGCCTGCCGTGCGACCCTCGCTCGTACGTTGTCCTCGCGCGATGACTCTAGCTTCTATTATAGAGACAGGAATAAACCTCACATATTCGCGTGGGTTTCGTCTGATCCTGCAGCAAAAAATCATTGACGCCAATAAACAGTCTTGTTTTAGACGGCGTTGACGTCTACGTATCACAGAAAGATTAGCTAAAAGCCACATTATGTAGCGATGGAATTGAAACACATTTAATTTTATACACAAATCGACATCACATGTCAGTGAAAGTACGTTTAAATATCGCAAATAATTGATTTCGTTTGGTACAGTTCCATTCTGAACGACTAAAAGTCTCCCTATGGTTCAATGTCCAAAAAATATGAATTCAAATGAAGCACTCGCAACGGGTAGTTTATTTACATACATCGACAAAATGATATTATGCTAAAGTAGATTTTTACAATACATACAAAAAATATTTTTAATCAATGAAGTAGAACCACCGCACAGCATAGTGCAAGTAAAGAGTCTAGTGCCAGCCCAATAGGAATAAATAAAAGTACGTTCAGCGAGTGGAGTGGAGAGTGGTGTCGCAAGCCGTTAATGACATTCCACGGGTTGAGCTCACGGCTCACGGGGTGCGTCAGAGTACGTCACTGGTCACCAGGTCATCGCGTTAATAGATACGCTATGGATGCATTTTGCGTAGACGCAGGAGGCTCAGCAATTTCCTGAAATACGGGTTTCATGGTGACGCAAAGTCCGACGCCCGCGCTTTCAGCGGCGCTTGCGCTGAACCCATTTTAGGACATGACTAACGGAAATTCGACTCCTCTCTCTCTGCCCCGTTCTCTCCCGCGGGAAGCGACGTGCGTCCGTCTCGCTCGCGCGAAAAGCTTCAAGAAATCTTTTAATAGTGTCCACGGCCGCGATCTACTTACAACTTGCGGCGGGAAATGTGCAACGTGATGTCAAAAATTTGAAAATACGCGGGTATTAGTACCCTCTATTATTATTGTTGGTAAATTTATGTTTACGTAAAATAAAATAAAAAACTAATTAATTTTGATTTATGATCTTTTTGTATTAATAGAATTTTAGGCATCTGTTCTATCCTTGGTTATCATTTATCATCATTCTCTAAAATTAGATTCATAATCTGATAATTTTATATGAACGTTGCCAATTTGTAGCCGGGAGCAGATCAGATGTAGTAGCAAGAATAGCAGACTGCTATATTGTTTATTGACGGACACCGGTAGCCTTTCAGTATTTCAGAATCGATTTACAGATAAAATATTGTAAATACATAAACATGAGTCACTCCGCGACTGAAGGAGATAAGGCTTTCCTGCTGGCGTTTTTATGTCAACATGAGTGTATTTTGTTGTATAAAACTTGGATTCTCTCTTGTTATTACTTACCTTCGGTAAGCAATGTGTCAACAGATGTGAGGTGTGTCATGTAGAACTGACCTTTTTCTGTTGCTTCTCCCAAGCGGGGTCTAGCAGACCCTCGCGCTCCCACTCCTCCTCCTGTTCCATATATCCGTCCCCGTACTCATAGCTATTCATCACCCCGTTGTCCATCATCATGGTCACCGCACTGACCGTCGATTCGATGTTCGTTCGAGCCTATGACCGCGAGTCGCGTGTGTTGGATCGTACCGCGCACTGCAACAGGCAGCCGGCCGCGCGCCCGCTGCAAGAACACTGGCGCACTAGCGCTGTCGGCGGCCTCGCGTAGAACTTTTGCTTCACGTTCCGTTCCACGCAATGAGCTGTCAAACTCGCCTACACTATCTTCTATAGACCGAAGTGAAACATGCCTGAATGTGGCCGCTCTAGAGTGCTATTAGGAACAAGCCTAGTTATTTTTACTTATCTCAACTCTATGCCTACTCACACTTTACATGATTAATGTTGTTATGGCTGAGTTTTCACTGGAAATACAAGTGTTTTCAAAGTTTCTTGAGTAGTGATTTGATTGCGGTTTTTTTAACTTTTTAATATTACTGTTGTAATTACTCACATATCGCTTATTCCTTGTACTCTTGTATTTATTAACTGCAATAAAATAAAGTATAAAAATAAAATGAGAACACGCAAATTAAAGTTCTCAGGTTCAAGTCGTGTGTCAACGACAAATTTTGGAAATTATCACAAAAATAACTCTTTGATCTTATTTAATTTTAAATTTTGTGTTAAACTGTATGTTTATCAATCAATCAAAATCAAGTACAATAGTTACTAATCTTTTGAGATATTAACCTAAATACCAGAAAACCATTGCTTGGAAAACTTGAGTCTTCCTTCGCTTTAGTCTTAGCACTTTTTTTTTACCCGTAGCGCCTCCTTAATGCTTTTGAAGGCAGAAATAATTTTACCATACGATGCTCCCTAGTCCCCCTGATCTCTACTTCTCTCTTCAGTGCATTTTTATTGCTTATTTAGCCTATCTTATTGTTATCAGTTGAACATGACTAACTTTACTGCTGCGGTAGGTATAGTAAGCTGCGCGAAACCCAATCAACGCGTAGCTAATCTTAATATATATAAATCTCGTGTCACAATGTTTGTCCTCAATGGACTCCTAAACCACTTAACCGATTATAATAAAATTCGCACACCATGTGCAGTTCGATCCAACTTGAGAGATAGGATAGTTTAAATCTCAAATTATAGTCGCAATTTTAATTTATTTAGCCACAGCAACGCGTGGCCGGGCAGCTAGTATATTATTAATTATACGTAATTATATATGTTTTACAACACACGGGTTGCCCCGGATCTTTGAAGGGCATTGATGGGGCCGAAACCAACACCAAGAGGCCCTTTTACAATCATCAAAATAAAAAAATACAGTTTTTGGGTGATAGGAAGAGGGAAACTATTGTAAAGACGGGGAATAGGTACTTCTTAGGCTATTTTAATGAATTATTACATGATTATAAGCTGGTCTATGGAATGAGGTGCGGCACCCGCCAAGTGATGCCTCATTTCAAAATATTAAGGCGGGTGGTGACTTGCCATCCACTAAATGGGCCCCCCATAAAGGCTACCGTAATTTGGCGCCGGAGGGGCAACATTGGTGTGGCCGGCTTAGGGAGTCGAGAGGTGTGCTGCGCTTTCACTAGACGCTACTCGCGGCGTTATGCCCTTTAACACTTCCACCCTGGAGCTTAGGTTCTTAGCTCTTGCGGTTTCCACTCCAAACCGGCCAGTTAAGGCAAGAGAGGAGTCAGGGGTCTCATTTAGCCCCAGGGAATCAGGGTTCGCGGTGTCGCCACTCACCGACGGCTCGCCACAAAGCCGCCCCTGCGAATTATATATATTATTATGAGCTTCAGTCAGGATTGGATATTGCGCAGCTTGTAACTAACTTCACATCCGCCGACTTCCATGATTTGGCCCATACATAACTTTTTTTTCTTCTTTCCCCGTTGGGGTCATTTGGCTACATAATCTTTTCGACTATCTTTATTTTTTTTTTCTTTATATAACTTTATGAGCATAACCTGAAACCTAAAATAAATGTTTTCATCACTAAGTCTTAAACCCTTATCATAAATTATTTAATTATAGGTACCGATTAAGAGTACAAAGGGGTGAGTACAGGTTTACAATTAAATTGAAACTACAGTCGTTTCCGTGTAGCTCATACAGCGCCCCTAGGAAAAACGAGGAAGAACTAGCAGAAATGGTTAGAGCCACACGCAAACGCGCAAGATAAAAGAAAAACCTGTACTAAAAGCGATCACGGCGTAAACTAAAGCCACCACTTATTGCATGGCAAACAAGCTAGATGGCACCACAGGTAAAATTACAACACGGTAACGCATCATACATGAGTTTGCTAGGTGTTTACTTTATTTAAATCTAGACTTTATCATGCTGGCTGGCTATTGAATAATGGCTGATTGGCTGGCTATGCGCTGGCTAAAATATTAATTTTTGGTAATAAGTTATTAACTATCCTTTTTGATAGTCATCTTTTAAACGAGGTACATCAGTTTGTCAGTTTGTTGAGCATGTTTCGTTTGTTTAGTCCAACTATCCCATAATATACTTATGTGCATACAGCAGATTTTATTTTACCCATACGTAAGGTATTTTTGTTTAGTTGAAATACCTGCCTTATAAGGTGTTCAAACTGCCAAACACCATTGTCAGAAAAAAGGGAAAAAGAAAATCAAAGTCCTTTTAAAATACACAAAAAATTTATTCACCACATAAAATTTCATTGGATAATTCTTGCCCTTGCAAAATAACAGTTAAATACATTTTATTTTAAATTTTCATTCCTTCGTAAGTACATAGATACCTACTTATAGCATGGTACGGTTTTGTAAAGGTTAAATCTCGGAATATAAAACTTAATTAGTAATACAAAAACATGACATAAGTATTAAATACGTAAATTTATTTGGTGTTTCTACAAATTATATTCTATAAATATATTATGTAGTGTAATTATATGAGTATTATATATTTAAATGAAATTACAAATACAGGAATAAAATAATAACGAAGTAAAGTTTATTCTTTTATCATAAGAAGATATAAACATTTTGTTTAAGAAGCCGAAGTATGTATATTTTTTTATATGTATATTGTACATAGTTTCTGTAAAGGTCAACAGTGTGTAGGTACCTATTTATATTTCATATAAGTAGATAGATATTTCAAAAGCCTTGAGCAATATGACGGTCAAATAATACAAATAAGTATTACATATTTAGATAATAATACATATTCATATATACTTTTACTCTTATGAAACTTTAATTAGAATATTCTTGTATAACATGCATTTTAAAATATTATAAAGTAAATATCCATTTTCACCACTGTTTAAATTTTCGCAGTGAAATATTTTTTAAAAATATAGCTTTGAAAACTAAAAACAAAACTCGTTTTTATATTTGAAATTCTTTATAATGTTATTTAGATACAAACAACATACAAAAAAATTCCTTATAGTTTTCTTAAAACTGTTTTTCATATAGAAATAAAAAAAACTGGTAGATTTCTTTCATGATGAATACAGTAAATTAGAAAAAAAATGCTATGGAACTACATACTCGAACCTTATTTGTATGTTTATTCCATATTATTCAGAAATTATAAAAATATCTGTTTTTCACTTGGCATATAATAGATATTTATTATTAATTAATATTAGATTATATATAACACTTAACATGTATTTTTACGACTATTGACATCAAATTAGAGAACACGATGAAGGAAAACATGAATACCTATTGAACATTAGGGAAATAAGGTTTAGGTATAATAGACTCCAACCCATATTAATATTGGAATACGAGAGTAAATAAATATATAATTATACGGATGCCATTTTAGGCATTTCACAAAAAGTTAATCGATACATTCATTAAGTATCTAGATTTCTTAAGATTTGTAATAACTATCATCTTGATTTTATGTTAGAAATTATAAATAATTAAAAATATTTCACGTATAAGGCATATAACAATTATTTTTGACCACCAATTCATAAGACAACTTTTAGATATGCTACCAGTATAATTTCAAGGCGTAATAACACAACAAATATAATGTAAAAGACTGGTAATAGATGTCAAAGGAATTTTCCACTATAGGTAACGTCAATTTTCCATTTATTTTAAGTATAAATATTTTATTACATTCTACGATAAGTTTTTTTGCAGTTTTGTACAAACTTTAATGACAAATATGTTAAATATATTGAAGTTTAGATTTAACATACAATTCAATTTTCTAAAACATTTAGAATTATTTAGTAACAGGTTAAAGTATCAGTCGTTTTATAAACGCGAATTTGATATAAACAAAAATTATGATGATACATGATTAAGTTATGACTCTTTATCTGACTCGGGAGAAGATACATAAAACTCTGTTTCAGGTATTGATTTGATCAAAAAGGTTTAATCTATTTGACATCGTTTATTCTGGCGACACAAATACTCGGGTATCTAACATACACGGAGATATATTTAATGATCATATTGCCATTGATTTTATTGCGAAATATGATTTACTCTCACTGGCGGATCACAGAAAGGGACAACATTTTGTACCTGCTACTAAGGTCCATTGTATAAAATATCCCACTGGATATTTCCATGCCAGACTATGTGCGTTCATCGCAAATTTTTGGTACCAAAAATAGAGATGATTATACTGAACACGTCTAGCTAGATGTAAAAAATATAGGTATCAATGAACAACAACAAGGAATAGGTCGTCGAGAAGTGTACAAATATTTCTCGCACCTCTACTAAGTACTCGAGTACATCTATAACAATAATACTTTAGAAGGCGTCAACATACCACAATTAGAAGGACCCGGTCCGATCACTCTTCATAATCTATCTAATACACTGATATTCCTCACAGCTCCTTTATATTCCGTAGTCGAAGCTCTCGAACTCGGAGAACCTCGAGTCCTGCTTCTGCAGCCGCTGCTGGCAGGCTTCTATGTAACTGTCTTGGATCCTGTACATCCCGGAGTTCGCCTGGTACATCAGCGTCTCTAGGATCCGTTCGTTCTTTATCGCCTTCGAAGGCAGGACCACCTTGATCAATTCCTGCGGGGAGATCCTGTACAGTTTCAGGTCTCTACATAATCTCTCCATAATGCATTTAAATTCATTTCTTGCATCAGTCTTATTGGCAGATTTGGATTTGATTTTATTCTTGGCCCAGCTGAGCATGGCTTCGAACTTTCTGACTTCGGGTACTTCGAGATTGCGGCACATTATCATCTGGACCATAGACTCGGACAGGTTTAGGAATTCTGAAGTCTGGAAGAGGGCGTACGCGCGCTGTTCGGTATAAGCTAGGATCATGTTCACCAACTCCGAAGCCGATGTATACCGCCAGTAGTAGTTCTCTAATGAAATGAGCATTGTGCATACCTGAAAAACATTGTCACTTTGAATTCGTTACTACTGAGTATAGTTAACAGCAAAACAGTCTACCATGAGCCAGTGCTCTGTGTGAAAGTTAGATTGCAATCAATCAGAAATAGGTAGCACGCGGGGAAAAGAATGACGGCGAGGAACCTGATATTGTTACAGGAAGGTGAGTTATAATTATGTTGCGATCTCGCCTTTCTCTTCCTGTGCCTTTTTTTTCTGATCGATTAAGTTCGTACAGGTCGGATAGCTAATCCTGGTGCCAGAGTGTTTAAGCCGCCTGATGGCCTATTTTCTGATAGACGCAGTTGTGATCTTACTAAAACAAGAAGGCTTATAGTAAAGCCACCATGGGATGCAGCTAGAGTGGGAACATGGGCGTAGTTAAAATTAATAAGTTGGAGGTGGTTAGCTTAAAATAAAATAGTATTTTAACCTAACCACCTACCGGAATTGATCTTCCGCAGATAGCATGTCTGTTTAAGCGATGTAGTTGTGGTCAAACGCAAAACCTATTTCAGACAAAAGGCAATATACTCACCACCTCTATCCTGAGGAACTGCTTGGCGTGGTGGAAGCAGGCTTGCAGTAGCTCGGGCAGGTCGTAGTGCTCGGCGGCGCAGATGAGGCCGGGGATGGAGGCGCAGGTAAGCGGGCAGCTGCCCGTGTGCAGGTAGTCTAGCAGGATGCGGAACGTCTCCGGGTCAAACTCGATTATAGAGAACTGGAACACATTGAGAGTTCAAATCAGAAATGAGAAAATCCATAGACGACCCAAAGTTACCGACATAGCCCAGCGGATCAACAAGTTGGAATTGCAGTGGGCAGGGTACATAGTTCGAAGAACGGACAGTCGATGGAGCCGTAAAATTCTCGAATGGTGATCACGTACCAGTAAGCGCATCGTAGGAAGCCTACGAGTACTAGGTGGACTGACGGTACAATTAAAACAGCATAGGTGTATAGTACGACATACGTGTCTTCAAATATCGAGTAAATAGATATCTTCTAGGTAAGCGTGCAATACCAGGCACCATAGTACATCAGGCAGTTTCTAGTCAAATGCAAACCTTAATTTCAAATACAATGTTAGTTTCAGCGCAAATTCGTGCAGCTAGGCGATCTAAAATTAGTTATAAATGTACTTAGAGAAGTATATGTTGGGAAAATCATTCCGAAGTTCTAAACGTATGGTGCGGATCATGTATCTACTTATAAGTAGTAATTTCAAATCGAGTTTGGTGCTCAACGTACAGATTCTGCTGATGGCCCGAATGTGTCGAGCCGGAAATCATGCAGTAGACATTTTATTTGGGTAATTATTTTTCATAGGATTTTAGATTAAATTCCCTCACCTCCGTTTGAGCAAGTTTGGCACGGTCGACTTTCTGTGCGTCTGCGCACACTGATAATCTTGGAACTGCTAGTGCTGCTGCATTCTGCTTCTCTTTTTCCTTGTCTTTACTCTCTTTGTCTGTAATTTGAAAATAAAATTGTTTATGTTTTACTGCTATCACAGTAAGATTACAAGAACTTTTTTGGATTGTACTCGTACCTAATTAAGTATGATGATATCATGCCTAATAAGAAGGATATTATCGTGCAATATTACAATCAACACTGTTTAGATACACTCATGCTGCTTTGCAACTCTAGCAGCAGGTGACTGGCGGATTTCCCTATTTCGTCCGATTTAAACAATTCCTGGAGCAGTTCTTAGAGAGACCGTTGTTACAATCTACAGATTGGTCAGTAAAGTTATACGTACTCGAGCAGTCCTGCGAGCTTGACCATTTCTTTTTGTCATCGGCGTTGAGTTGCGAGTGCTGCTTGCGGATGGAGCGACCCCAGCCTGCCGTGATGGTGCCCAGACGGGAGAACGCGCGCTTCACCATCGGAGAACTCGGCACGCTCTTTGGTCTGGAACATAACGTATTAAAAATAAGTACTTGTAGGCTCGTAGGTACCTAGTAAGTTAGTATAGGCCGGGTGGCTAGCCCTGGTGTCATCAGAGTTTTTAGGTCGCCAGAAGGCCTCTGACATGGCTAAATGGTTGGAAGAACCAGGATTTCCATTTTAACGTGACATCCGAAACACGGTATCGCTCAGTTGTAAATGCCACTCGCGATAACCCATCCAAAGACTGATCGTGCCGAACATTGCTTAACTTTGATGATCGCTGACAAACACGTAGTCAAATTACGCTATGAGAGCTCTCATAGCGTATACTTTCACGTATATCACTTTGTAACGGATTGAACAGTCAGTTAGATTATTGTTATTCTTACTTCTTTGCAACTTTTAAATGCACCTCCCGTCTGGATACCTAGTCTTAAACCATAAGGTCTTGTTGTTCTTTATCCACGTGTGTATGTTTTGCAACTTTTCAACATCTCCTCCTCCCAGGTGAAGAAGGTGTAAGATGAAGGTGAAGGAGTAAGATCACGGGCATTTATTTTCGTCTGTTCACCGATACGCGCACAACGCGAGCGTTTGATGCGGGAACTCTGTATTTACGCGTCAAGGTCACCTCGAAACTCTCGCGCTATGAATTCAATTTTGCGTGATACTCGAATAATTCAAGTAACTTTAACTAGAGAGCATCTTTTGTACTTTAGTGCGATCAATCATAACTAAGACATTGGGTCGTAAATCTTCTCTTTTTCTTTTCTCTTCTCTCTTTACGTTTCTGCCGCTCACACATCTTTGGCGTAGGAAGAGCTGTTTCTTTCCGATATCTTTATAATAGATTTACTGCTTTAGTTACGATCAGCGCCACTATTCTGGGTGATCCAGGACTGATGTACTAAGTCGAAAAGAGGTGACTCAGACCACCTTTCCGGACAATTTTTTCTATGAGGCCAACCTGAAGTTCGAGAAAAATAAATCAGCTGTTCCATACATTTTGTCGATTCCAAGTTGCTATTTTATATGGAACAGCTGACTTTTTTCAAATTTTGGGCAGGCCCCGTAGTAAAAGTTGTTCGTGTTGATGGTTTTAATTACCCTCTTTCGAGCAAGGACAAACAGATAACCCTTTAGATATAATTGCTTCAGATACGTATGACACCAATAAAGAACTTCATTCTTCTATGTAATTACTTAAGTAAGCCTTGATGTCAGAGATTTTAAAGCAGCCTGAAGGCCTCTGAGTTGGCTAAACGGTTAAAACAACCGCAGCCTATAATTTAACGTGTCATCCGAGCTACGGTTGTAAATGCCACCCGCGGTCACCCATCCGAAAACTGACCGTGCCAAATGTTGTTTAACATCGATGATCGCTGACAAACACTGCTGTGACCGTTATTATTCTGTGTGCTTGCTTACCTGGGTGATTCGATGTCAGGCACTTGCAGGAAGTTGCTGCTCTTCTGCTTGGGCGTGGGCGAGAGCAGCGTGGGCGCCGGCCGCGCGAGCAGCTCCGCCACCGGCACTTGCGGCGACCCGAACCCCGTCTGGATGCCGTACAGCATCTCTTGGAAAACCCTGAAAAATTTAGGTAACGTATCATCGTCCACATCCATTGACTGCCTCGGTCTTGTGTGGATACGTACGGATTTTTATACCAATGACTTATTGGGGATAAAAAACTTTGAGGGATATTTTCATCTATGCATGTCTCGAGAAGAAATTCGAGGGAATAATGTATCTATCCGCAATAAAGCTGATATGGCACTCGTATTAATTATGTTCTAGACGTGCTACACAATGTTTGGTTCGATATTTACAAACTAGTGTCAAAATAAATAACATTTAAATTTTCAGAAATCATTCCGAGTCAGATCAGTCAGATAAGAAATAAAATTAGACTTACCTGCTTCTAACGCCAAGTATAGCTCGGACTCCAATAAACTTCGTTTTTTGCTTCGACTGGCCCACCAAAAAGACAACATCAAACAGTTGTGCGTTCGTAGCAATGTTCAGTTCGTTATTTAGGAAGACTCTCGTGAAATCTTTGGCCAACTGGTCGTAGTCCTCGAATTGATCCCTGACGGAGTCAAGCAGGGGAGACGAGGGTCTCATGTGGCCTATGGGGCGCCATGAACCTGGAAGAATAGAGATATAACAATGTAGAACGTCACATTTTTTTCCATCATACAAAATACGCTGGATGCAAGCCACTTTTAACTCATATCTAATATTAGATAAATAAACAGAAGAGTTTTATGTCTAGAAGTATAGTAGGCCTAATTATAAAGGTGCTATCATAAATTTGATAGCAAAATAAATAAAATTGGGAAAAATTCCATAGCAAAATATTGTTCACCCGCGACAAAATGTATGGAACAGCTGTTTTTTTTTGAGTTTTGACTAAAGTCGCAGAACAAAAGTTGTTACTTTTGATGTACAGAATAAGCCCCTAAAAGGATGATTAGCATCCTTTTAGGGGCTTATTCCTCATTATGGCTCATTTGAGCTTACGGTCAAAGAGAATGTAATAGCTTACGGTTATTCCTCATCAATTAGTGATGAGGAATAACCCTGTATATTGTGAAAAAGAAACAGGAATATTATAAATCGCTGTTATGATTACGATGGCGTCTTCATAATTGGGCCTTGTGAACGTCCTACGGCTGCAATTTTACTATGTTCTGTTTTGATCATCAAACAATTGTATTGTAGGGTAATTTCTATTATATTTAAATATTTTTTATTGAATAAGTAAATAGATATATTGTAGCTATCCAGGCACATAATTTACATTTAATTATCTTGTAAAAACTACAACAACTCGAGCAACAATATCCGAAAATGTTGTGAGATCTAATGTAACTACAAGTCGATTCAGTTATTCAGTACCTGGTTGAAATTGAAATTGAAATCGAAAAAACTTTACTCGACATTACAAATACAGGAAGCACAAAAAACAATAATGATATAAAAATAAGGAATTCGAAATGTCGAAAAGGGCTCACCTCAGGATTATGCTGAATGCAGGTAGGAACCGAACACTCTGCGCTGGTTTTCAGGTTAGCCCTTTTTGAGGGTAGGTAACAAAAAAACATAAAATAAGAAATAAGTGAAAAGTTATTTGACATACAGTGCAAAGCTATGAAAAAGGAAAATCGAACAAAATAACGTTAAGGTTAAGGAACATGAAATAAACGTACTCGTAATAATTATATATTTTCACATACAAACACAATATAACCAACAGTGATAATTATGATGATTAATCTACAAACTTATGCAAAGAAAAAGAACAACACAAAAATGAAAACAAATAACAAAAATACATAAATTGCGCGCAAAAAATATCCAGAACATGGAAAAAGAGCGGAATCATTTATAGAAAGGACTGGTCGTACACTATTAATCCGTGCTGGTTGTCTGTGGGTGTATCACTTGGGCGCATCTATTCAACTTTGATGCTCTCGTAGGAAAAAAATAAACCAACTGGTGTTACCAACATCAGATCTCACAACTTTTTTCGGGCTCTGTTGCTCGAGTTGTCGTTGTTGTACTTTTTACATGCAATGCTTTTTGTTGAGATCATCGACTTGGCATTTTTTCTTTTGTAAAATATCAATCTTAACTATCAAATATTGAGGGTTGATATTGATATTTTAATGATCACACCTAACGTTTAAATAGGTAGATATTTTATAAAGAATAGAATACGATTTACATCAATTACAGCCCACACGCAAACACAAAAAACGAAATATATGGAACAGACAAATACCTACATTATGCTGGGTTTCAGATTCTTATTCAAATAAGGTAGATTTAGGCCCAAAGCTCTTTATCATGACCTATAAAGGTGTAGCAGTGATACAACAGTGAAAACATTTTCTATATTTTATACCTTTCTGTCAGTCATCAAAACCTTAATAAGTAAGTATCTAGTTTGATAGAAAATAGCACAAACTGCACTTTTTATTACTAAAAATATATCTAAAGTAAAGAATAAACAAATAAACATGTTAAAAAACAAACAACCTCTGGGTAGAAAAGTCATAAAATCAAAGGCCAAGCTTGAAACTTTAAAAAGGCATTGGAGCAACGCTTAGATTATTTACTTTCAAAGGAGCAACGAGCGTTAGAGACACAAAGCATTACAGACATTTTGATCAAAACGGCATCAAATAATTTGGCTAACAGAAGCGTTTACGATCTTTGTACGCAGAGGTATAAATATATCAAATTAAAATATCTACGTTTGTGGTATGCCAAGATTGGGAGTGCATTCTCTTTCATTGGTTTCATAATATACAGTCTCATTTTTTCCATAGCTAAGTCCCCCATCTGTTCATGCGTCTCGTTGCTCATATACCGACATCAGGAGTGCAAGCATGCTTTGGGTCCAAAACCCTTATTAGCCAAGGGCAGTTGATATTCGCGTTCCATCCCACTCGACCGTGTGGCACGAGTAGTTGGCCTGAGCAGGACAAAATACGAATCCAACGTTTAGACGATTTGGGGGCAGGCTAGGAGGTCAGTCCACACCGATTGCACTCGAACTGTGCGATGCAGAACCTTACCATGGTCACTGTGATGAATAAAAATAAGTATACCTCTCCGGTAAGGTTTCGGTATCTGGCCGGTCTCGGCGTGGTTCTGAAGGTTGGCCACTATGTCCTCTAGCATTTGGCTTCGCGTCCGTTCCTGCATTCTCGCGAATTTCGGCGCGGAGTATGACGCCCGCTCGCCGTTCACTATCTTTGTGAGCAGCCATTCTCTGTAAAGATATATTGCCAATGTTAATATTAACTATGGTATCATATAGATTGATTGCCTATGGTAATGGCTTCCGAAAAATGAGGTGCTTGTTTTTCCATTTTTGGCATCCAAATGACTTGCGTACTTAGTATAATAGATCGGGGACGCGGTGTACTTGCAAGTAGGTATTAGATAGATTAGACTGTTATATAATTACTTGATTTTTCAACGTTCGCAATAATTCACCGACTCTACCTATCATTACAAGCTGTAAGTAACTGCTAGCTCTGCAAATACCTTTCATTTACGTCAATTTTCCTCAACTTTGGGAGGCCAATTAAAACTCATTCCCTACCGCGGAATTTGAGCGTTCGCTTTAACCAAAACTAATTACTAGAGTACCGAGGTAAGAACGTCACATCCTGTCTCAGTGCTAATAGTCACTTTGCTCTTGGAGAAGTTGGTCCTAATAGTAAACCTCAACAGAGACTTGATCGCTTTGCGTGTGAATCCGCTAACTAGAATTAGACTACAACTTGTAACATTAGTTTGTTGGTAAGCTCGTTGTAGGACTTAATCCTGTTACAGTAAAGTGATGATAATGTAAGCTCGTATCATCTGTTAAGGCGCTGCCCAAAGACAAAAATCCGTAAAACGTCATGTTTTTCGTCGCACAGTTAGGCGTAACTGTTACTGATACAAACTTGGAAAAAATACAGAGCACACAATAATAGTTCACAAGAGAGACTCTTACAATAATATTGTAAAAAAAAAATCAGGTATCTTGAAAAAAAATTCACAAAAGAAGCTTTAGGAAAAAATCTTTCGTTTCGCATTTCTCAATATTTAGATCGATAACTACTATAATTATTTTTTGTAATCATAAAATAGAAAATTTACTAAACTGAAGACATATCTAGATATGTCTTCTAGTATATATTTTATTCCAAACACGGCTTCATTTCTTTTTACTGCGAAAATTTATCGAATTCTCATCTCGAGTTTCGTCTAAAAACAAACGACACGCGATTTTAGACTCGTTTTTAAGGTCGCCGAATGCGACCGAAACTATAGTCGTTACGACTATCCCTACACGTGAGTTTAGTCCCGTTATATATAGTTTAAAATGTGATTTTAGACTCTATTTGTAAACTGGAAGATATTTTTGTAAAATACCTAAAAGTTTACTGTTGGAGCGTCTTAAAGGTCTACCGCAGTCTAGATTTGTATAGGTTTGTCAGATTTTTTTTCTTTATGAAAACGTGTTTACACTGAAACTAGCTGGTGATTTTTCTTAGCAAGCTGAAATTTGAATGCAGATATAAAAAATAAGTTTTACACTAAGTAGATTTGAATACAAAGAATTCCCATTTGGTTAAGTGTTTGTGCAAAAAGAGAACCGTCGTGGCGTTACGGTGAACAAACAATAAGATTTTAATCAGCAGCCAAGGTAGTCAAGGTACCGACTACGACGCGAGTCTACTGATGAAAACCGAATTGGTGTCTACCAAGTATCAAACACTATTAGTTGTACTAGAAATGACAGAGCAGTGTCGTAAACGTAACAAAATTATTAAAATGGCACACGGATGACCTAACCTACGACGCTTCTCTTTTTGCTCAAACTCTATTTTTATCAAAAACGGAATTGACAAGTTTTCATATTTCACAAGGCTATGAAATTCCCAAACCATTTCGAGATATCGGGGTGCTGATCATTATGTTTATTTTTCCAAAATTTTTAGTGCAGTAACTGCTAAGATATTAGATAAAAAATCTCACCCAAGACGTTTCGGGATTTATACTAAAAGTTCAGTTACCAATGATAAAAAAAATACTAGCAATATAAAATGACAGTTAACACTGACAGTGTTGACACATAAAATGTAGTTTAAAAATAAAATGTCAGTGTCATTTTCAAATTACTTATTTTGCTTTAGCCCGAGAGGTAAACGCAAAAAATGCAAATACTTTACAAAAGATGAATTATTGGTACTAAGTTATCAAAATGGTGTACATCAATACCCTGGAGTCAGTTAGCTGGGTTCCCTAGCATTTGGTGGAAGAATCCGTTTGAATTTTAAAAGTATCTTGGAACTAGTACTACTTATTCTTCTTATTTTAAGTGGTGCTGATTTAAAGCCTGTATGGCAGCCCCTGTTACATATTTCAGGTGATTGGCAGTTGTTAAGCATTTTTTATATTTTTCTTCCCTAGTATACCGCGGTACATAGTGGACTTTTTGCGCTGACCTCCCGGCCTATTTGTTATGAATTGTGACAGATTGTTTGGCATTGATAGTGACAGCAACGCTGCAAGCGTTGCTGTCACTACCACCTATTTTTACTACCTATTTTTTTCTAATGTGGCTTCAGTAAAATTGTTTATGAGTCCTAAATTTTGCAGTTACGTCCTTTTGGAATAAGCTTCTTTTCAAAACTTAATTTTACGGAAATTATAAGTCGCATTGGAAAAATAAAAAATACGTATATGTTATTTTTCAATATTCTTTCAGATAATAAATAAATATAACTGTGTTAAAAATTTGAAATGTTGTCAATTGCAGTCTACAAATAATAGAGTCCTAGTGCCCTGAGTGATACCAAACCAATAAATGTTATAAATTATTGAAGAACTGTTTTTTAAAGACTTGAAAAACAAAATTACAAATAAAATTATGTATTAGGAAGGTACACGAAAATATACCAGCTTACCTGAACATAGGGCCCTTATCGAAGACGCTCTGTTCCCATAGATACGGCTTGTAGGCGCCCACTTCATCTCTCGTGACTACGGACACTTCGTAGCGAGTTGGGCGACGTTTTATTTTAGCTGATACTCGGACTGAAACGATAATATCAACATAAATATTATATTAAGAACACATAGCATTTAAAATAAACCTTCTTTTTTCTTCCTTCTGAAGGAAATATTATAAGCTTTTAAGAACCTTTAGAATTTTGGTGTTCGAATTACAAACACTAAAAGTTAGGGGATCGTTTTTAGGGTTCCGTACCGAAAGGGTAAAAACGGGACCCTATTACTAAGACTCCGCTCTCCGTCCGTCTGTCTGTCTCCAGGCTGTATCTCATGAACCGTGTTAGCTAGAACGTTGAAATTTTGACAGATTATGTATATCTGTAGCCGCTATAAAAACAGAAATAAATAAATATTTAATGGGGGCTCCCATACAACAAACTTAAATTTTTAGTCGTTTTTCGCTCGATATTAATAACTGTGACGGTTACATGCTTGAAATATTCACAGAATATTAAGTTGAATATTGTCTTTAAAAATAAAAAATAAAATAAAATGTATTATTGCTTCCTTACAGTACGGAACCCTTCGTGCTCAAGTCCGACTCGTACTTAGCCGATTATCTTCTTTCTTCGGAAAATATTAGAAGCCTTTAGAACCTTTAGAGACCTTGAACCTGACTTTTGGAGAACACCGAAGGTAGTATAGTAGTAGAAGGTAGTAATATTAGTAGTGTATCAACGTAAGGAGGTAATGAAGTGCCTAACTAATTTTCCTTAGTGTTTAATTCTTAATCTAATTAATTTTTCAACTTCAAATGTATTTTATAATGAATTTCGTTAAGCTACCGCCCTACACTGCTAATTGAAAATGGATATAGAAAAATCTGTATTTTTCTATCCATTTTCAATTCTCGTCTCGCCATTCTCATCGTTTAGTGAAACTCGTACCGTCTTACCACAAAAGTTTTACGCACGCTTTAGACAATATCTAACAGTACAAATTGTACGGTTAAAGGTTAAGGTTAAAATTCAGTGTTTAAATCTATTGTAGTAAGGCGGGTAATGTTTAACATTGCAAAATAATATTTACTTGAGTTTCATTTAGATAGATAAACACTTTATTGTTAACACTAAAATACAATTCAGAAAAAATACACAAAGAGGAAAAAAAAAACAAGCGACATAAAATAGTGCAACAAAGGGCGGCCTTATTGCTTATAGCAATCTCTTCCAGGCAACCATTTACAAATAATGCTCCATTTAGTATCGCCATGAAAGTTAATACAACAGGTAGGTATAAAATGTGTGCATATTTCATATTACTTAGCTAATTAAAAAAAGATTTCACATCCCAGGAGGTTTTTTTTTCGTAGAGTGAAAATTCAGTCTTTTTAGTTTTGTTGTTGAAAGTCCAACAAAGCTGAGTAGTAAGATAAAGTGCAACAAACTGAACCTCGGAGCTTTGTGCAACTCAGTGTGTTAAGTGGCGTCGTTGAAACGCTTCCCTTTTACGAATAAGGACAAAGACAGACATGGTTGGATAAGTACAGGAATGTTGTTGTTTCTTTGTCAAACTTTGTTTACTTGTACAAAATGAGGACTTTTATATTTAAGCAGATGGCTATGCCAGGGCTCCATAGGTAATACAAGCCTCGGAATTCAATAAAAGTACCCAACAATACCCGAAGCAAAAACCTCAGCAGCAGTGGTTCAAAAATCGGAGCGATAAAAATAATTTTAATTATTTATAAAAAAAACCTCTGAGCGACCATGGGTTCCTCTGGAAAGTTGTCCACGCTGATTGAATAATTCCTCTAAAATATTGGTCTCTGTCTGCAAATTGCCTTGATAATTACTTTATTTAAATTGATTTCATCGTTCAAAGTGACCGACAGCGCGACAGCCCAGCGGATTGGTAAGTTGAAGTGGCAGCGGGCAGGGCACATAGCTTGGAGAACTGATGACCGATGGGGGTCAAAAAGTTTCTCGAGTGGAGACCGCGTACCGGCAAGCGCAGCGTAGGACGTCCACTTACGAGGTGGACAGATGATCTCATCAAGACCGCTGGATGCAAGCCGCTTCCAACCGGTCATATTGGAGATCCATAGGGGTGGCTTATATCTGGCAGTGGACATGGTGGTCATATCAGCCATATATGGCTGATGGGTGTATGGATAATGATTATGTTTACAATTATGACCAACTTTTACTATAAGTCCGGAAGGAGACTCCTGCTCCCACTATTCTGGACCAATGATATCTTAAAATGAGTGTCGTCTAGAAAACACACTCAGTAAAAAATAGGTAGGTAATAAACACCGCCCGCGACAACTTACCTAATATAAAAGTGTGTAAAAAGTGACTCTTAATGCAAGCAGGCGAGAAGGCAGTGTTGTCAGCTTCGAGAAACACCACACAAACGATGTCATTTCCTATGTGCCGCTTTCTCTGAAGCTTTTGAGGGTCGTGTCGTTCGTAAGGCAGCAGCGTGGACACGTGGAACATGATCTCTATTCCTCGCCAGTTGGTGTACACGGAGTATAAGCCCGTCAGGTCGTGGACTGTGTCCAACCCGCCTTTGTATTTGTCGAAACCTGTGAAAGAGTCGGCTATTATATTTCGAATCTATATCCAAGATTCGAAATATCCGGTATTTAGATTCGTTTTCTGAGAATTCGTAGATGCTTCAAAGAAGCAGATTAAGATTAAATTCAGAATTCAACATTTTGAAGACTAGATCTGAGAAATTTAAATTTAAATTTGAGTGGTGTTAAAATTCAAGACATATTTTATTATAGAACTGATGTCGAGTGATTGAAATAATTAAAAGACAAAGATCAAAATATACATATAGTGGCCTCAAATTGCTAAGATAATGTTTAATTGTCTATAATTAAATATCTACAGATATTAAAATAAATATATAGTAGAGCCATTTATGTGAAGTAAGTAAAAGAGTAAAAGTAAAAATAGAAATAGTTTAGTTAGTATTGTTTTCGCTGATAACAAAGGAAATGCTAACATGATAATATTCTATCAGTATTTTCTGTAAACAAACCTTTAAGTCTGACTTTCTCGCCCATGACCTGCAGGAACTCGTCGAACATAGCTGAGTTTTCATTATTGTCCAGAATTTCTTCTTCCGTGTACTGGTTTTCTTTCACGTAGATGACGCCTACTTTGAGTTCCGATTTTATGAACACCTGTGGTGGAAAACGATTAGTTAAGACTGGTGTCCTTTTATTCTAAACTAGTAAATAATAATAAAAATGACAAGTCGATCGTGATGTTTGAGGTGATTATCTACAAGAGTTTGCATTGTAGTAAAAAATATTGTAAGATGAATGCCCAATGTTTTGTAAAAGTGATAGATTTGCTAAACTAAAGATGTTATAATCAGGAAAAATTACCTACAAATTCGCAATTGACACCTATTTCAGTAAAGGTGCACCAACCCCTTACATTATAAAACCGAAAATGTGTTTGTTGGTTTGTTACTCTTTCACGCAGCAAGTGCGCAACGGATCTATTTTAGGCAGGCATATAGCAAATATAAATAAATAATAAATTAGGGGACATTTTACACACGGCCTCTGACCCCAAACAAATAAGCAAAGCAAGTGATATGGCTGCCAGAGACTGATATACTAGGTATACTGATTTCATTTCATTTATTTCCACAATACACATATCTTTACAGGTTTAACCTAATGCGATAGTGCAGCTAACAATTTTATGTTTATTGTTTCATGTCAATATACAATAATTTCAAATACATGTAAAAAGAATTCAATACAATAAAAAATAATCGTCAAGTTGGTACTTGTCACGTACAAGAAAACATGTCAAAAAAGCCCCTCGCGCGTACACCGTGACCCAAACGTTCCCAACACACTAGCGGCATTTCCTCGCTGTATGGCCAATGAAATTCATTGGACTACAAACCAGCCCGCTCGAGGATCCCGACCCTTCTCGCGCAAACGCTGTCCCAGGTCATAGGCAAATTTCTTAGCGTCGGAGCCCCACGGTCCCGCCGTTTCAACAGCAAACGGGACGAAATAGTACGCCGCTGCCAAAGCGGAATACTTCGCGCGTTTACCTCGAGCCGCTGACTCTGCTCCCGCACCCGCCACTTGCTGAGTAGCTGGAAGATGGCAGGAGGCGAAAGTGCATATCGCTCGTTTAAAACTACAACGTGTCACAGTGGCATAACTCGGTTTTGTGTTATTACCACCATTTTATTCACCGTACCCGAATCTATTTAGTGCAAAAACGTGGTATAATTTAAACCAATACTGACAAAAGTATGAGGAAAAGAGAGGGCATGTCACGATGTAGCGCTGCCCCGTTCGGCAGCTAAGCTTATTACCACACCGCGCCACCTCAGTGTGACAGTGCAGCGCGCGAGAGTATTTGCTCGCGGTTTAAGACGACAACGTGTCACGACCGGCATGACACCTTATTGGAGTAAAGGTAAGTTGTTTTATTACTTATTTATTTTATTCTATAATGTGTCACACTTATTATGTAGCATTTTAGTATTAAAAAATTAATTGATCGTACTTGCTCATCACTTTAATAACACGTTGTTCCTTTGAAAATTACGATAATAAAACGGCTTGTGTTAGCATGTCACGTTGTATGCAATAAACTTTTATACTTATTTAAATTCACGCTTCGTTTATAACAGGTTGTCGCGGTACATCTTTGAAATATTGTAATTAAATTAAGAAGATCATCGTTTTGTCACATTGTTTATAATAATATTTTACTAATAAAGCTTTTTTTTCTTTCAAGATGGGGTCACGATTAAAAAGAATGAAATGGCGAATGAAAATTATCATCCAGCAAAGCGTCGGCGTAGTAATTCTTCTAGCTCCAGCTCATCTAGCAGCTCAGGTGAGGAATCCTTCATCGAAGATGGCGACGATTCCGTTAGAGATCCGAATTTCACCGTCAACAAAGTAATTGAAGAAAGTTCAGAATATGATGAAAAAGCTTACACCTTGACAATACTGACTACAGTACCTTTAAACGAATTGTCACAAGACTTAATAAATAGTGCAGGGATAGAAAATGTTTCCAGCACTATAGACCAATTCATAGCTACATCTGAAGATTCTATTGTTGCGGATTTAATATGCCATCAAGAAGAAAATGCAAACACACCACAGAATGAGGCTCGTGAAGATGTCGTGGCAAGGAATACTGTAAATAAAACAAACGAAATTACTCCGACAAAGAAGGGGAAGAAGAAACAAAGACGAGAAGAAGAGTGGAAGAAAAATATCGCGAAAGAACTAAAAAACACCGGAAAATTCTACACTACGAAAATTGTGCCAGAACGTCAAATGAAGGAGCCTTGCAAAGATAACTGTTCATTTAAATGTCAAATTAGTTTTACCGTAGAACAGCGAAAACAATTACATGAAGATTACTGGAATTTGGGTAGTATTAAAAAACAATGGACGTTTGTTGCCAACTCTACCGAAGTTATCGTTCCCAAAGTTCGATATGTGAAAAAAGACTCCAAGGGAAACCAGATTCAGTCCAAGCGTGAACATGTCAATGCATACTATTTTATGTCATCAGGTAATAAATTAGAGTGTGTAAGTTATTTTTTAAAAATACATTGGCCATCAACAACCCTCCCATAGAGACAGCTCTAAAGAAAAAAATAACAACACAAACATTGCTAAAATGAAAGATAAGCGTGGATCACATGGGAAGTAACCAAAAATTAATGAATTTTGCTACAAATTTTGCCATATACGACACTATAATTAATCTTTCTATAATTCATGACACCAGTTTAAATTATTATTTTTAGACGTAGGATTGTTTAGACTGATAATTAAGGTTTCAATTTAGGTATAAAAGACGCTACTTACTTATTTTTGTATTATTTGTTTATTTTGATACTGATTATAAAACTTATAAGTTACACTTTACCTAGTTGTTTTTTTTTTCAATAAATACTCTTATTACAATTTTAACACAGTGTTATTATGTGTACTGTATCTGTACTACATTCTAAAATATCTTCATTTCATTACCTATAACGTGATATAACCCTGTGTCAGTCAGTAAGTTCATTATTTTTAGAGAAAGAACGTGACATGTAGGGACTAATTTTATAAAACTACAATTTGACAAAAAAATATGCATAATTCAATGACATTTTCACTGAAATTGATAGTTTATTAGTGAAATGTAAAACGGGCATAAAAATCTTTTTTGTAGCTATCTTACTTTTAAAGTTATAAGAATTTATTCTTATAAGTTTCAAAGTCGTTTTCCCAAAATTCCAGTTTTTCGTTGTGCCACGTTGTAGTTTTAAATGAGCGATATGTATGTAGCGTCCCATAGGAGGCAACGCCCTCTCCGCCAAGGCACCAGCGTAAGGCCGTCTGGCCGCTTGCCGTCTGAACGAGACAAACCTGGGGGCTCTAAGATGCACGGCACCTCCGCTGAGACCAGGGCTCGCTTAATTATCTCGTTAATGGCGTGGTGTCGTGGCCTTCTTCCAGGTAGGTAGGTATACTTATTTTTACATACGTACTTATATACATAGTAACTAAAGTCCTCAAGCTCCTCTAATCAAAGGTAGGAAAGTGACATAGGCTACTCTTATCCCGGAAAAATAAAATGTTTCTATGGAATAGCACAAAAAATATAACGTAGACAAAAGCCAGTACTTAAGAAACATGGGGAAAACGTACGTGAACCGATTATACTTTCACCAAAATTGTGCATAACACTACCTACTTATTTCGGAGTTAATTAACAACACCGATTGTCGGTTCCAACACTCGGCTTGAGGTGAGCAGTCTAACGAGATAGGGGCTTGTGGCTGCGGTAACCCCTAGTATCAAAAGTAATTTGTTGTTGAGACGCACACATTTGTTAAGCATGTTGCACGTGATCAAATTAGCGGGTTACCGCCTATTTTGAGAGGTTGAATTGGGGTAAGAAGGTTGTAAGCGTTTATAGCAAGATTAGCTGCGATTTCGCACGTGCTGTTGAGGTGCGTGTGGTGGCGTGTGGTATTTTCCGGGTTGGAATGGAGTTTCTATTTAGCTCTCGCACAAACGTTTGGAGTAAATAAATAAATAAATACTAGGGGATATCTCACACACGGCCTCTGAACCCAAATTAAGCGAAGCTTGTAATATATGGCTGCCAGAGACTGATATATTACGTATACATATTTTAAATACATACTTATACAGATCACAACATCCAGACACAGGGTAAACACTTTTGTTTATCACATAAATGCTTGCTTGGGTGGGAATCGAACTCACGTCTCTATGGCCCAGGAGTCGTCAGGGTCAATAACAACTGGGCCACTGAAGCAGTCAAATAAAATCATCATAATCATATCAGCCTGAGGAAGCCCCTTGCTGGACATAGGCTGTATGTTTATTTATACTTAGTTCCAGCCTAGGCTCCCAATATATTTACTATATTTCCAATAAGACCGGTAAATAAAATATCCAACAGCTGATAGAGCTCAATATATCCACGCTAGCATTTTTTCATCGATTTTCTGGTTGTTTCAAATTATATCTTAAGTAAAATTTTGTCAAATTTTCTTGTAAATTACGTTTTCTATTAAATTTATTTAATTCAATTTAAAAAAATGTTACAAAAAATTCAATTTCAAAAGGACAAATTATTTTAATTATTTTTGTGACATTACACGTGTTTTATGTTTTACATGACAGATAAAAATGCTTATAGTACATTTTAAACATTCTCATTATTGTACTTACGAGTACATACGCACTTAATTAATAAATTATAACACCAACCAAACGTACCTAGTATCTACGGGTTTTTTTACTTAGAAACTCAAATTTTGCGTAGCTCTACCAAGAGATTTTCTCCCTTCCAAGATCGTGTAAAAAGTAACTTTCCTGTCAAAATTACAAGTCAGGTGTAATGTGCCTAAGTAGATAAAGAAAAGTCGTCGAGTTGAGGCCGTGGGACTTATTTTTATGCCGAAACTGCCAAAAAAATATCTAGAAGTGCGCGCCATTATCGTCGGGAAAACCTTTCAGTAACTTTAATGTCTATCCAATTTTTTACTAAAATCGGGACTAGAAAGGCTCATGTATTGATCACAAATGTTTCCTAAACGAATATTTCTTTCGAAATTGCCTATTAATGCCCGGGATCAGTTCGACCGATAATGACGACAAAAACCTTCATAAGCACCGTTATGTTTTCCTCGTATCGGCTTATTACGATGGTATTAGGTAGGAAGCAATCTATCCTGGATACTTTGATGTGTGCGGGGCCTACTACTGAAAGTCATACACTTGAAGAGTTCGTATATTTTAAGCTAGCATGCATGTAACTAAGGTCACAAATCCCAATGAAAATGTGTACAGAAGGTATAATTATAAAGCTGCAATAGGTTGGCGTACTACATCTAAAATAATAATTATTTTAAGTATTTACGACTGCCTCGGTGGCTCAGTGGTTAGTGACCCTGACTTCTGAATCAAAGAGGCGTGGGTTCGATCCCCACCCAGGGCAAACATTTATGTGATGAACATAGGTGTTTGCTCTGTGTCTGGGTGTTATTTAAGTACTATCTATATAAGTATGTATTTAAAATATGTATATGTAGTATATCAGTTTCTGGCAGCTATATCACAAGCTTTGCTTAGTTTGGGGTCAGAGACCGTGTGTCAAATATCTCCTAATATTTATCTATCCCCCGTAAATCCTTTATTTCAATTTATTTGCAGGATAACAAAAAAAAAGCCAACTCGATGCAGTAAATAACAAGCTAAGCAATATGTATACTGTACTGTAATATACTTTACCAGCCTTTTGAATAGTCCGCTGCAGGACGTAGGCCTACCCACGAAGGGTGATTGGGCCATATCCACCACGCTGGCCCAGTGCGGGTTGGTGGAATCACATACGCCATCGAATTTTTTCTACGGACGAATGCAGGTTGCCTCACGATATTTTCCTTCACCGAAAAGCCCGTGGTGTGAAATTCCGTGTATAAATTCCAAAGAATTCACTGGTACGGGACCGGGATTTGAACCCGCGACCTCACGATTGTAAGGCGGGTGTCATTACCACTAGACCACCACGGCTATCGAATATATGTATAACTAATCACTAATCTACGGATTTTGTGATTTGAAATATTTTTTTTTATTATTACATATCACCAACCGACTAAGTCGTCTACGACGAATAAATTTTCGTGTCTAAGTAATTAATATTTTTTGAGCATTGTCATCTCTATTGTGTAAGTAAGCATCTAAGCTCAGTTGTCAGCTAAAGTAATAAATAAATAAGCCAGCTGAATAAAACATGCAGTCTGCGGTGGCCCTAAAAATGTAGTAGGCCTCAAATAGCAGACTCTGGGGACCCGTCTCATTATCTTTCCATCTCGGGGCGAGCACTCAGTTTTCCGTAATAAAAGTAACCTCCCAATCGCAAACAAATCGAAAACCTTCCGAAACTAACTTAGTTAATGAAAACACGCCGGCGAGACTTCCTCCAAAAGAAAACTAGGGATTTCGCTTTGAATAATACGAAGAGAGTGGAATATAAAACTATGTTCAGTATTACATGTCATGATTCTATCTAATATCACACTTCTTTTTAAAATAAGACGGGGAAATAACTTAAATTAATAAAATTGATCATTTATAATACCAATCATGTAATAATATAATTTTCGTTCAATAAAAATGCGGAAAATAGATACCTAGTCCTGACTAAAATATTTGTTTGCGTGAGTACACTAAGTTGTTCATGGTGTGTGCATTATCAATATTGCGAACAAAATCTTCTCACTCGTATCAAATCACTTTTGTCTACTTTGTATAACAATATAAACAAAGAGTTAGATATGTTTATCTGTTTATGTTTATCTGTTTATATATCCTATGATATTATACGATTGTAAGAAATCTATCAGCAAGTGGGCAACTCCACTTAGTTATAGTGAATTTGAAAAACTGATGCAGGTTCCATAAATGTGCACACACACACACACGAACACATACACACACACAAACACACGCGCGCACACACACACGCACACGTACGCACACACACATACACACACACACACACACACCCCCCCCCCACACACACACACACACACACACACACACACATACAAAGAAATTTGCTTAAAAATTGTATAACTTTCGTTAAAATTTAATTATTTCGTGTTACGATGTGCTATACTTAGGAAGAGCGGGGACTCCTATTACAGTCATATTCTTGCTTAAAAGGAATCCCTAATGTACTGTAATTCTAATAACTTGTAAACCGGAATAAATAATTTTATTTAATTAATTTAATTTTGTCATCGTACAATACAACAGCCGCTGTAATGGGACTTTCTTGGCTTGCTGGTTGTAAGTGGGCTTGAGGCACTGAAGTATTTTGATTTCTGGATTTCTGAAGGCTGTTACTTGCTTTGGATGTTAAAAACAGTTTTGAACATAGAAATATCTATACTGTAGATTTTTTTCAAATAAACCGTATTTTAATTTTCCTACCTACGAGTAGTTTTGAATGTTTAATATGAATAGAGTCGTCGAGGTCGGACAGTACAGGTCGAATATTTTGTATCGACGTGCCTTGTTTCAAGATTATCCAGTACGAAACAAGTCTTGTTTGATCAAATATGAATCTACTTACTTACATATGTAAACTATTTGACCGAACAAAGTATCGGCACTGCCTTTGAAATGCCACAAAATAATGACATCACTTAAATATTTCACCCCATGCGTGGTGGAGCGTTAATTAATATTTCAACGGGACAAACAACACTACTGAATATTAAAACGACAACACGTCAAAAACAAAATTGGGACAACATGACAATCCACTTTCTGGTTAACTTGGGAATAGGGATGCTTATCTGCGGCTGGCAGATAGGTATGCAAAGTACGCAGGTAGGCAATGTTTTGTTTGTAAAATAAAGACCCCTATTTTCTTGACACGTTTTAACTGAACTTATTAATTACTATTTGTTAATTTCAATCTCAGAACAAGTAATAAAAGAAACCGGACAAGTGCGAGTCAGGCTCGCACACCGAGGGTTCCGTAATAATCCAGAAAATTTCACAAAATTCGGAAGTAAGTTGTTATTCTTTTCTTGTCATACATCGAAAATTACACATTGTTTAAATTAATAAAAAACTTGTTTTAACATGTGCTAATGAACCTCTTTTGTATTATACCTTACATGATACGATGTACTCACTTTGAATTTTGAACCCATATTTTGTGATTTTTGAGGCCCTATTTTTTGTGATTTAAATAAAAATTGACAGTTTTCAGATTTGTCCCTATGTGTATACTCTGAGACAATGCTTCTCGCCAAATTTCATACTTTTATGTCAACGGGAAGTGCCCTGTAGGTTTTGATTTTTGTGAGTTTCGAAATATGCGTCTTTTACGACATAAACGGCTCTAATTTTTTTATACGGTAACTGAGAAAATTTTCTTTTACACAACTGCAAGAGACCATAGATATTAGTTTAAATTTCTACTCAATATCTTCGCACGTTCCCGAGATAAAGAGTCGCGACATACATACAGACGGACAGACGGACAGATGGACAACAAAGTGATCCTATAAGGTTCCGTTTTTTCCTTTTGAGGTACGGAACCCTAAAAAGACATAATCAAACAAATCTAGTTTTCAAAGAATAAATCTAAAGCTTACTCAGGTAAGTAAGTACATGTGTTTTGGCGAGATACAATTACAAAATAAATCAGTCCGAGATAGCTTAATACAGATTTATTGATTAAGTACTGTACGTTCTGAGGCAGACAACTTATCCCACAGGTGTCTTTGTATGTTTTCTCTATATTATTAGTCTGTCACAAGGCCAGCACAGCTGAGCATTCCGCTTGATGAAAACACAGTTTACTGCCAATCCTCTGCCTAATAAAGAAGATATAAAGCTCGTCCAACTAGACTACCATTGGTATACTAACATTACTGACTCAAGAATACTTTTACTACTCTTTCTGCACGTGCATGCCAGCAATTTCAGTGAAATATTAATGTAGCGACGAAATAAACGACGTCACGTTTAAAAGAGTGAAGATAGAATTTAAAAAGTAGGTGGGCGTTTTATGTGACCGTATACAATCATTGTGACAATTATAAAGAGCATTTTATGGCGTCATTAACTTTTACGAAGAGAGGAATCGGACGATAAGATAGGGGGGGAAGGTGAGCAAATGTAGGTTACGGAGGAAGGTATAAAAAGGTAACTGTTATTTCTTTGTTGTTTGATGCGATGGGATAACTAAGTACTTGTGTTCTGCCGTGATCCGGGAAAATCAGAATACGATACTCATTTTGTTATGAAGCATCGAATACTGCTTCATTCGAATACTTATATCCATATATATCTGCGATTAAGTATGAAGTTGTTTTATTATGGAATCTAACGTGGTTTTCACACATTTTAATACTTTAATAACGGGAATGCACTCACGTTTATTTTCATAGTCATTACACACGACTGTAGTTTTGGTTTCGATCGCATTCAGCGATCTTTCTCAAGTTGAGGCGAGTGCGAGCGCGCGGAGCCATTATTTATTTAAATAAAAACTAGGTTGGTGAGGAATCACTATATCTATAGTATTTTCTTTTATGGTAAAATAATATAATATGTCATAATCGAAGGACTATTTCGAAAATCTCTTTCTCTTTAAAATGTAAAGAATTTAGTAAAAACGTAGAGGTAAAGTAAATAAAAGTAAAGCTCAGAATGTGTCTTGATTAGACTCGTCTGTACAGAGTACGTCTACTTCACTTTATATCAGGTATCCGATACCGTGACTTGACAAGGGAGACAACGGAACAAAGAAAAATTCTCCCCACAAATGTAATATGTGGGTAAAATGGAAGGTGCGCCACTCAGACAAAAATCCCTCAATAACTTAACTAAACGAAAAAAATGAGGTCGGAAGTCTCGTGTCATTTTTTGTCAGTCCATCCGTGCCAAAACGCGTTAGTACTCAGGTCACATTACGGTACTATCAGGGAGCAGGAAAATATGTTGTAACTTGCCTTTTTGAGTCCAATATACGGAATTGGATTATTGAGGGTTGTTTATTGTGATACCAATGATTAAGATTATTTCGCACTTTTTCTTTTCGGTTTACTCCGTGTCTTTATCGTTATTTTTTCCTGTTCTGAAACCTTTTTGAACCACTCCTACTATTTGAGTAAGCTCTGCCACTACTAGTAAGCCTATGGAATTGAAAAGTCGATACGAAAAATTCAATGTTATTTTTACGAGTCAGTTGGACATTTGAAAATGCTCTTACGTCGAAACAATTTCCATTACCATTTTAGAGGATTAAATTCGCCCATGTGGGGTCACAACTCTGCGCTGTATTCATGAAATCCGACATTCACCGAATCCGAAATGCACAGGACGGACAGGGATAGCTCTCTCAACAAAGTTCTGGCTTATGGCCGTACCTCTGACAGAGCCTAATGAAAATTGGCAGCTCCCTCAATCGAATAAACTTCGAGTTTCACGTAAAAGCGGCGCTCGCTCCGGGCGATCGCGCGGTACGAAGTGGATCCGCCAGCTTTTAACTTTCCCTATAAACCGGCCGAGAAAAATCTTTATATTCCAAATGTGCTTTTATCTCGGCTAGTTAACATTTTACTGTACAATCATAGGCTACTTACCGAAAATAACCGCACTAAAAAGGCTCTTAGGGACAACTTTATCGATTACAATCTCTAACAATATCAACGCTGTGGTCGGGAAAATGATTTTGTTCGTAATGTAAACTTCTCTATTAGCGAAACTTTGCTGTTTCAGCAATATTTTAATTGGGTCAACATTGAGTTATCAATGTTGGGTGTGTTTGTGTGATGTTTGGATCCTTACTTACATTGTTATTTTGGAATAGAAGTTATAATTTTCCACGCAAAATGGTCATGTTGACTTTTCTTTTCGTATTTTTGACCGACGAACCACCAGAGGAGGTATACAATTCGACGCGTAGGTATAACTTTTTCATAGTGGTCCGATTTCAATAATTATTTTTTTATTGGAAAGAATATACTTCGAAATCGGTCCCATTTAAATTTTATCGAAATCGGCTGAGCCATTTTTGATAAATCAACAATAATGTGAAAAATGCTACATAGATCCGTGCGAAATATTCGCGAATTCTATACACGGGTGAAGTCGGTCATGCTAATTTTTACAAAAAATAGTCATTTTTTCAGTGTGTTCTCGACATCTACATATTATATCGTCAATTGATCCTGCAAGAGCTGTAAATTAAGTTGAATAATCAGTTCAAATATTCAATACCTTTTAATTACAGTAGCGTCAGACTATTTTAGTCTGTTTGAAAAATAAATCAACATTAATCCAAAAGCCTTGTCTCATCTCATAAACTGTAATACCTACTTAATACGCTGCAGGTATTCTACATTAAGTAATTATAATTACATGTCCAAAGTTTTCCATGAAGGCTTTCCGTCGAGCTTTATTTTAATATGAAGGGGAAGATTTTACGTAAGCTCAGAGTTTGTACACGAGTGGAATAACTAGTTCAGTGTAACTTGTCATTAGTCATTAGGAGATAACCAAACACCAAATATGTATAAAAGCGTTGTTTAAAGTAATAATAACCAGGAGACAGTGTCATAAACTATCATGCAGTGATAATAAGTGCAAATAAACAATAATTTCAAAATGACCGGTAGAAACATTTGAATTTTGTGCCAAACAGTGACATTTATGTTTAAATTTTCGTGCCTATTTACACAGTTGTGCTTTATCAGAACACTAGGACGTTGGTGAATTGTATAATAGTATTAATAGTGCCATTAGAACACTGAACAATAATTTATATCAATAAACGATCAAAAAGTGAATTACAATTATAATATTTTAAAAAATGGACTACTAGTGACCTCTATGCAATCGGACACGCAAATTTGATTACGTCATATGCATAGTACCGCTACTTCCCGCCAGAGGTATATATCGGACTCCACACTCTACAGACTAAAAATCATTTCCGCAGAATGAGTGGACTGTGTTACCAGTCGATTTCTTCCTAACTTCTACCAGATCGCTTCAAGCGCTTTTTTTTATGACGACGTGAGTACTAGTCAGTTCAAGATGACGACAAAAGTTGTAAAATGCATATCGTGTGACATTGTCATTGATGAAATCTTATGTTTCATTCAAAATAAAATAGAAGTGATGGACAACGATAGCCTCATAAGGATTTGCAGTACATCATTTTCGACCGAAGGAGTTGATAAGGCGAAAACTTTACTGTATCAGTCTATTCCATCATCCAAAAGGAAAATAGCGCGCAAAAATATCGATGGAAAAATTCAGAAAGACCTCAGCGATATTATTTGCTTATTTAAGGAAACGGACCCGGAAGTTATTCCGGCTTTCGTAGCGAAAGATCTTCACAAGTTACCACCTATAACATTTGACCACTTAGATGCTACACGCTTGTTGAAGGATATTTTAATATTGCAACAGGATGTGAACGAAATAAAAAGCTCCTTCTTAACTAAAGCGGAGTTCGAAAAATTGAAAACAGTGACTACAAATCGTCAAATATCTCCCTCGTGTAACAGTAATAGCAATAAATCTGCTCTTATTTCAAATAATGGTGAGGACGCCGTAGAAAGTGATTCATGGAAAACTCCGGAACCTCAGTGCTCAAAGAAGAAGTTCAAGCGTTTGTCCAAACGTTTGTCTTATGCAGAGCGGCAACAGACTGAAAACATTCAACGTGCTTCTCGAGAACAGCCCAGCAATAGTGACATATTATCTCCTGAAAAGAGGAAAGACGAGGTCGAGATTGAGGTGAATGAAATTTCATGTCAAACGGTTTTAACGCGTGATGCGATTAGCGCGGTAAACAGTTTGAAATTGAACGAAAATGTGCCAATACCGACGCGCAGAGACAAGGCAGAGTTGATTTGCTCGGATACATCGGGATGCCAGGGTGTTTCGAGGCCTACAATGGTGGATATTGTCAAAAGTAACATAGAATGGAAAGAGACTAACCCATCGGAAGAGTGGATAGAAGTGCAGAGAAAACGTTACAGGAATAAATTTGTTGGAAAAATAGGAATAGCAAATAATGAAGTTGAGACAAAATTCAAAGCGGCAGAATCTAAGGAGCAGCTATTTATATCAAATGTTCATAAAGAGACAATGGAGAAGGATATAACCGACTATATTTACCAGAAAACTATGGAAAAGGTAACTTTAGTACGAATAAATAGTAAACGAGACAAAGGGCATAACTCTTTCAAACTTTGGGTGTCAAGAAAAAATTTGGATATATTTTTGGATAGTAACATGTGGCCCGAAGGAATATCATTTAGAAAGTTTGTTACTTTCCACCCGAGGGATGAAAGAAAACAAGAAGAGACAGAAAAATATAAGATTCATAATGGATAGTACAACAAACGGAACTATGCAATATAAATACATCAGTTTTAATTGCAAGTCATTGAAAAATACGATGGAATGTGTGAGGTCACTGTGCAAGGGGGCGGATATAATAGCCCTCCAAGAAACTTGGTTACTGCCATATGATATACCATTGTTAGGAGACGTCGATCAGGATTTCGCATATACAGGAGTGTCGGCAGTAGATATAGGGGCAGGGATTTTAAAAGGAAGGCCATATGGTGGGGTTGCCATTTTGTGGAGAAAAAGTGTTTTTGACAACGTTGATGTGTTACTATGTGAAAATAAGAGAATCGTTGCGGTAAAAGTAACGGTTGGTGATCGTTCTTTTATTGTTTGCAGTGTCTATATGCCAACTGATTGTTTTGAAAATCTTGCTGACTTTACAAACTGTTTGTGTGATTTAAAGACAATAATTGAGAATTCAAATACAGAGGTAGTATACATGTTAGGTGATTATAACGCACATCCGAATGAAAGGTTTGGAAATGAGCTTACAAATTTTTGTTCCGAGAACAGGTGGCTTTGTGCAGATTTGAATATATTAGAGTCACAGAGTTTTACATTTATTAGCGATGCTCATGGTAGTAAACGGTGGTTAGATCACTGTGTAGTCACAGAATCGGCAATGCAAACTATAAGTAATATTGAGGTATTATATGATGTTGTTCCTTCCGACCATTTCCCAATAGAAATAACATGCAACATAAGTAGCATTAAGAAAAAAATAATAATAACAGACAATGTAAAATTCAACAAAGCCACTTGGGGGGATAGAGATTTAGATCAAACAAACAAATATTTCGATTACTGTAATGATAAATTAAAAACTATTGATTTCCCATCAGAATTTCAAGCTTGTTGTGACCAAGGATGTGATAATCAAGAACATAAGATAATCATTGATAAGATGTACAGTAAGATTGTATTTATTTTAAGTAGTGCAGCTAGGCTAACTAATAAAAGAAAGAATGCTAAACGAAAAAAGAATGTTGCTGGCTGGAATGAAAATGTTAAAGAAGCTCATGCGCGGGCTAGGCTTAGTTTTCATACTTGGGTTGAGAATGGTAAGTCAAATAGTGGTATTTTCTTTGACAAAATGACTGAAGATCGAAAGATATTTAAATCTAGACTACAATGGGCCATTAAGAATAAAGATCAAATCAAGATGGACAAAATAGCATCTAAACATAAAAATAAGGACTTTAAAAGTTTTTGGAAAGAAACTGCAAGTATGAATACTAAGCCTAGTGTGCCAGAAAGAGTCGGCAATGTTACAGGAAATCGGAATATCGCACAGCTGTTTATGAATCATTTTAGAGTGCCAGCTTTACCGGTGTTTAGTGATACTTATAATAGGAACAATAATATAGATAACAGTAGCAATAAACAGAGCAATGAGGTGTTAGATGCCGAGTTAGATAGTGAAAAAAAAATGGTGCGATTCACACCTAAAGAAGTTGCGAAGGTGATCAGGTACATGAAAAGGGGAAAATCGCCAGGACACGACGGACTTAGCATAGAACACTTTTTGTACGCAGGATGTCATTTACCTCGTGTTTTGGCGATGTTTTATTCATTCTGTGTGGGACACTCTTACCTCCCACAACAACTCATGAAAACAATAGTAGTTCCAATTCTTAAGAACAAAACAGGTGATGTTTCTGATATAAATAACTATAGACCAGTTTCACTAGCCACTATAGCAGCAAAAGTACTTGATAGTTTGATTGATGCTCATCTTGGCAAGGCGTTGCACCTGCATGATGCGCAATTTGGTTTTCAAGCAGGTGTATCAACAGAAAGTGCCATTTTGAGCTTAAAACACACAATCAAGTACTACACTAACAGAAACACCAATGTCTACGCTTGCTTTCTGGATTTATCTAAAGCGTTTGATCGCGTATCTTATGAAGTATTGTGGGACAAACTAGATAATGAATTGCCTCAAGAATTAATCAAAATCTTTAAATATTGGTATTCAAATCAGTTAAATAGTGTCAAATGGCTAGCAGGACAGTCCGATACTTATAAATTAGAATGTGGTGTACGACAGGGTGGAATAACATCGCCAAAACTCTTCAATCTTTATATGAACAAGCTGATCGGTGAGCTCAGTAGCATGCAGGCAGGATGTTCCATAGATGGCCTTAAAGTCAACAATATAAGCTATGCAGATGACATGGTGCTGCTGAGCCCATCAATCAGTGGACTCAGGAAACTAGTCAAAGTATGTGAAACGTATGCGACAAAACATGGTCTTGTTTACAATTCCATGAAAAGTGAAGTTCTTGTATTCACAGCTGGTAACAAACCACCTGTGTACGTGCCACCAGTAGTGATGAGTGGGACTGTTTTAAATGTAGTAAAACAATTTAAATACCTTGGTCACATAGTCACACACGATCTTAAAGACGACGCTGATATAGAAAGAGAGCGTAGGGCGCTGGCCGTGAGGGGCAATATGATTATCCGTAGATTTTCCCGGTGTACAGTAGAAGTAAAAATTGCTCTTTTTAAAGCATTTTGTCAATGTTTCTACACCGGTAATCTATGGGTTAATTATACGCGTAAGTCCCTAAATGCATTACGGGTGCAGTATAATAACATATTTAGGATGTTAATAGGGCTGCCTCCATACTGCAGTGCTTCGGGAATGTTTGCAGATGCAAGAACCGATGGTTTTGCTGCAATTGTGCGCAAAAAAATATTATCATTACTGAAAAGGGTGAGAGGCAGCCAGAATAGCATTTTAAATATAATAAGTAATAAGTATGATTGTCCAATTATAAAGCATTGGATACAATCTATAATTCCCGATTTAAATAAAGCGTATCAAGTTAGGTAATTATTTAAGTTCAATTAATAACATAATTATTGTAAGTTGTGGTGATTTTATAATTTATTTTGAGTAACATTGTGATGGCATCGGTTCTGTTGTGTTACGTCAGGAATAGAGGCAGATTTGGTTACCTATTTTGTTTTTTGTAGAAGAGCGAAAGAATTTTATTTGTTAAGTACATAGAATGTTTTTGTTTTGTTAGCTTAGGTACTTGATTTTATTATTGATTTGAACAGTCAACACTACTGATGTCAGACTATATTATTTTTGTATTTTGTATTTGTGTATTTCTGTGAAATACTTTGAGTTTGTATGGATCTTAGTTATCTGAAAATAAAGATTTATTATTATTATTATTATTATTACCGTGATTAGTCGGGAGCTGCGAGAGCCATGAGAGAACGGAAACCTAGAAGTAGCGTAGGTAAAAGTCTTTTAGTATTTAGTATTTATTTATTTCTTGCATTATGTACACTAATCTTAATGGCTAGGTACATACCCTGTTAGGGCGTTGCAAACATAGGTACTTAAGGACTTATATCTAAGAAAATGTATCCTTAGATTAAACTTAAAAATACCACATAACCTTACACAATTATTCATCTAACCACATAATCAAGTGTATTGTCCATATCATTACTAAGTTTTTATCGTTTTGTTTTTGTCGTCAAAGTAGTCTTTCAAACAACATTAAACAATTAATATAATAGCATTTGTGGAGCAGGAATTGTTTGAGTTTATTATAAAATATTTATTCACTGGTTTCGTTTTTTAAATAATTGAGTAAGCAATTATATATTTTGATGATCATATATTCCGGACCTTTTTTATTATTTCAAGTTTTGGTTCGGGAGCTACAAGTTGGTTGTGTCTTCTGGCGTTTGTGTTGAAAGTGAATAAATTGGAGTGTTTTTTGGCGAACATAGCTGCTTCTAAAATATAAATGCAGGGTAGTGGAAGTATTTTTTGTTTAATAAAATGCGGTATGCAGCTTTCACGTCGTCGGATGTTTACTAGAATGTCTCGCATAGAGATCTAGAGAAAGGCTTTATCTCTACTTGGCGCGGGACATTTATAATAATTATGTAGAAAATACTCAAACACCGTGAAACACTTTTTTACAAAATACGCTTTGCAGAACGCAGTGCTGTGTGAGCACATGTGAATAAGTGATTAAGTGTTGTGAGTAATAATTGTGTAATATTTGGCATTACCAATAGTTGTGATTCAAAGCAGGGTTTTGTGTAATATTAGTTTAGATATATTATATATAGAATATTAGATACAGGTCCATGTAAGTAGATCGCTGTGAATACTACATATGTGAATACTGATAATACTTTCACTCTGTTGAATACAACCTAGAGCTTATTTTTCATTACCTACTACTGTATCTGGAAAGATCGGGGGAGGCCTTTGCCTAGCAGTGGGACACAACATGCTAACAACAACAGCAACAACTACATACTTGCTAGTTTATTTATTTAATTATTTATTGCGAATATATAGGTACATAATTCAGTTAAAAACTAGATTTAAAGGAATGAATAGACGCTAAGACCCGAACAAAAGTTGAGAAGAATACGAAATGTATTGACTTCTTACAGAATAATACCTTTTTAAGGTAAAGTACATACTAAAACATAATACATGAAATCTAGCTTTGTTACGTCTTCGTAATTTCTGCCGTAAGACTTTCAGCAAGTACCTACAGACTGAAATAGTTCTCCAGTCCACTTTGTCAAACGTGCCATATTGTGTTTGCTGGTCTCCATTCGAGTACTCTACTTACTTCATTTATGAGTTTAATACGCGAAGGTCTAAAACTGCATTTATTTCCCGCATTCACAGTTAGAGAGAAAGACGTGGAAGAACGACCTTCACCCATTTGATAACCAAATGAGACATACTTTTTATGAAATGTTATCTAAATACAAATAGGCCTATGATAGCTTGCGTATCGAAAAGTGTTCATAAACATTTTTCATTTAATTCGTTGTTTTTTTTTGGAAATGATATCTTTACCTTCACTCTTTTAAAAGACAGCATTTTTTTATTCCAACTAATAGTTTTTAAAGTAGCGTTAGCCTTAGTAGGTTTGCTTACTTAATTTTGTTCATTCAACTGGGCAAGTAACTATGTACCAATATGTCAAGCAATAGGTACGGAACCGATCTTATAAACAGTCAAAACTGATATCATAGAGAGATAATTTAATTACAAAATCAATCATGCAGGCTTGCATTCAAAAAAATGTTCATGACATATTTTAAATATAATAAAAAATAGCCTACACTTTTAGATGGGCAAGCTATAGGCTTGTTTATCAATAAATAAAAATTTATAAAAAATACGTCTCATCAGGTCATCACGTGGGTGAAGATCGATTTTCAGTGGCTCTTAGGCCAGCACTACCAGTTTTTGTTTAGCGAAATAACGTGAGAACAATTTCCCGTAAATCGACTCCACAAGTTGGGTTCGGAAAATGTCAAGCATTTGTTCGAGACTTCCGAACATGACTCGCGGTAACCGGATAATCTGACCACGGTTTACTAACGTTTCTGAATAAAGCCTTTTTCAGGTTAGTAAATTGCAAAATACCGGAACTAGATAAAAAAAAAAAGGTTTCAAGATTTTACTTCACTAAGCTAACGTAGGTACCTATAGATCACGAGATGGAACATGTCATCTCAGTTTAGCGGGTCTCAATTATTTCCTACTAAACTAGCCATTTAAAATTGCTAATATGCGTAACTAAAAAACTACAACAATTACAACGATATTGGTACAATAGGGTATTTGACTAGTTTTTGGAAATCGTTTTAAATTATTCGTTAGTATATACTAAGCACCCTACATTTATATTTCCGAGAGATCTACTGTATTAACAATGAAAATCAGTGTTAAAGAATAGATATTCAAGATCCCACCAAAAACGACATTCTGTAATGGCGCTGGTCTTTGACGTCACTCACCAGTAAATAACGTTAGTTAATGCTGGTAAATACGCAAGTTCACATGTAAAAGTTAACAAAAAATACTTTAAAAGTAACTTACAGATCCAATAATATTACTCCGAAATCACAAAACACAAATTACACAAACAGTCAATCGGGAAATTCTCGTTTACCAGCACGTGACGTCACCAGAGTTGCCGCCCTTAGAGCGTTTACGTCACTATAAATATCAAAAAAAATATAGTATTTTATTTTGTCCGATTTGCGAAAAGTAGACATATTTTAGTTTAAATAAAGTGAAATATGTATTTTTCAGGCTATTATATGTATATCTGTATGTATTACCAAAATTAATAGTATATTTTCAATGTTGTCAAATAGCTTATTATTACTCGCAGTGCTCAGTAAGAATAATATTATCTATTCGCATTCGTATGCATGTTCGTGATCATCTATTTTGCCGTGTATGAGTATCTCGCGCATATCAAAGTCTTGCGGGCCGAGTAAGAGAACGTCTCAAGACTTATAGATCTCTATGCCGCCAATACAACAGCCTTATCGCTTAAAACCATATCTCCCAGGCAGAACGTAATATTATTCTCGTTCAGCTTTTCACAAAATTACACAACAAAAATGTTTTTATAAACTTTTCATTGAAACAACACCCAGCTAAAGTGTAAACGATAAATAAATGTTTTCGCTGCCTTCAACTTGTGTAACTAACTAGAAGTGAGCGTTGAGTGGGACGGCTTCGCGACTAAGGGCTTATCAATGTTTCAAACCAGTAAGCGGCGTCGCTTGTTCCTAATTGAGAACTGAAAAAACAATCGGAGTGACGAGAAAAGGCTTTACGGCTAATTCAGTACCGATTTCCGAGCTCGCTCCGGGCGAATGCTAAATGAGGCGGGATCACAAAGCAAAATCTACAGATGCAGCTCTACATTCATTCTACGGGCTACGTGAACAAGAACAGTCGTTTAAAACTTTCTTGTCGTAGAGTGAAGTAGGTAACAGTTTTCATAGAGAAGAAAAACTGCAAAGTAAAAGAAACTGTTATTTCAATAATCACGTGAATGTATTCAAATAATAGGTGACTGTAGCGCTCGTAGTGTAGTTTGACTTGGTGATTGACAGTGATCACCGAAATTAAGCAACGTTCCGCATGGTCAGTATTTGGATGGGTGACCGCGGGTGGCATTTTCCAACTGAGCGCCACCGTGGCTCGGGTGACACGTTAAATTGTAGGTCCCGAATGTTTTAACCGTTTAGCCATGTCAGAGGCCTCCAGGCGGCCTAAAAACGCTGACACTAGGGCTAGCCACCTTTACGAATTTACTTACTTATAGGTGACTTAAAAACTTTTATACCAAGACTATATAGCCACCCATTTTACTTAATCACTTTATCCAATTTATTACGTAATTAGGTATCGTTCAGGTATATTTAAATTCTGAGAAATAATAATTATATCTCTATTTCGATACAGGTCGAATATTTAATACTTTAAATAGTAAATGTGCATATTATAATACAGACAAAATAGACATTTGTACACTACAGCATCAGAATATGACAAACGCGTTGAAAGAAAGGATAGGTTAGTCAGAACTCATGCAAGTAGAACTGCTCGTTACGAAAAATGTTGCATGACGATGTCAATTACCGTATATAATAAACTACCCGAAGATATTAAAGTGCTGCCTTTACCTAAATTTAAAAATAAGTTGAAAACCTGGCTGTTAAAGAAAATATTCTACTCATTAAATGAATATTTGGGTATATGTTGATTTTTGTACATAATATTATTGTCTAACATTGAATTTGATATTAACATAATTTAATAATTATTTTTAGCTTAAAAATGACCTGAATAAAATTTTGTTTAATTTAATTTTATAACTATTGTAAGTTAAATAATAGTAATACTGATAATAATATCATATTGCATGTCTGTAGAGACAAAACTGTTTAAAGTGCTTGATATATAAATTGTGAAGATCTGAATGTACACAGTTTTAAGCAATAAATAATTTAATTTCATTTCAGAATATGTAATAGGTACATAATATTTATAATACATTATAATACATATTATGTTCCATAACAATATTTTCATGCCGATTTAATAATTATAATTTTATGATATTCTTATCTGTAACCCACATACAGTGCGGTGGGATCGGAACAATACTGTCGCTTCTTTTCGTTTAAAAAATAATAAAGTATGTTTAAGCGATTGCGAACGCTTAGCTCAAAGCTACGAGTACTAGCGTGTCTCTCATCTACTATATCTCTGGGCAACATCGTGAACACGCGTCGATTTGTTCGCTTTTCACTCCTGCTTTCTACAATAAAAGCCGTACTTTAGTCATACATACGTTACGTAGCGATCTCAACGTGCCTGAATAAGTTAGGCTTTTTACTGCTGTTCCGCTGAAAAAGGGTTTGTTTTGTTGCCGCGGCTGAATCATGGCTGAATATAAGAATCGGTGTATGTGTAATGTTATTTTATTGTGCATGACTTGCTATAAAATCTCGCGAGCTTTTCTTATAAGTTGCTATCAAATCACACAATATTGTTTGTTTTGGTGGCGTTTTGCAAATGTGGAATAATTCAATAAATGCCTCATTGTTTGGTCACAAACAACGCGCTTAAATATTACGAGTACTTAGTATATTACTAAGACATTTAAGCTTTCGGAAAGTCTCTGCTCGTACCTTAAACATTGTTAGCATGTATAAAACTGCAATAGAAAACAAAAGTTCTAAATAGATACTTTCTCGTATTACGAAACGTGAGAGTTTTGCTTTTATCACACCTTGAAACTGGATCTATCTTCTCTTGACCTGATTTCTTAAGGACTCTGTAGGCAAGGTAACCTCAGTAGTAAATAAATAATTTATCAGAAACTAGTAAAATCACGCTTCATAGAAAAGTCTGAGCAAATAAATGTGAAGGCTAGCAAATAAATCTGTCAGACCATTCATGCGTCTAGCTTACAGGGCGTAGGTTGCCAATGTAGGTAGTATCGGAGAAGTGTATGGTTGTATGGTTAGGACACTGACAAAGTACCTACCTACTTGTAGGTTCTATTTGTATCCTACTAAAGTTACAAAGTGCAGAAGTTCATAACCTATTTAATATTATTTACCCCTTTGTCCTATTAAGAAAACTGTTTCTATTCCATCCTGAACATTTTAACTAAACTTTTTTCTTTAACATTTACAATTTTGTGTCCTCTTACTTTTTTCATAGACGTAAATATAATAAAAGTACACCGGGATTTGAACTTATGACCTCACGATTGTAAGTGCCTTACAATCCCGGTCCCCCGTACCAATGAATTCCTTGGAATTTATCTGCGGAATTTCACACCACTTTTCGGTGAAGGAAAACATCATGAGGCAACCTGCATAATATAATATGTCAGTAGAAGAAATTCGATGGCGTAAGTGAATCCACCAACCCTCACTGGGCCAGCGTGGTGGATATGGCCTTATCACCCTCCGCGGGTAGGCCTACGTCCTACAGTGGACTATCGGAAAGGCTGGTACAGTACAGTACAATTTCTCACCTGGTCTAATTTGAGCAGTTCCTCGGGCGTGTCGGGCAGCTGGCCCAGCATGAGCGGCGGGTTGATGTTGACCTCCTTGCCTAGAGAGCGCACCACCTCCTCGCGGTTGTACCGGTCCGCGAACACACACGACGCTGGTATGAGACCGTGCACCGTGTAACTTATAGCTCGTACTAAGATCCTGTGGAACAAGAATTCTTTAAATACCTAAACACTATGAGGGAGTCTTTAGTAGTGATGTTCCTAAGGCTTACGGATACTGCTTTTGCCGTATAATACGGCATTCACCCAAAATAAAGCCGTATTTTCATATAAATATTTTGTATGAAAATTACGTTTTATAATATTTTTTTTTACGATCACTCTAAAATTTACTTGGAATAACACTGTAAAAATAAGTTCGTATAGGCCAGGTGGCCAGACTTGGTGTCAGAGTTTTGAGGCCGCCTGAGGGCCATTGACATGGCTAAACGGTTAACAACAATTAACAATTAATATATATTAAGATTAAACAAACAGGTTGTTTAATCTTAATATATATAAATCTCGTGTCACAATGTTTGTCCTCAATGGACTCCTAAACCACTTAACCGATTATAATAAAATTCGCACACCACATGCAGTTCGATCCAACTTGAGAGATAGGATAGTTTAAATCTCAAATTATAGTCGTAATTTTAATTTATTTAGCCACAGCAACGCGTGGCCGGATCAGCTAGTACCTAATATAGACTTTCTTGATGTCATTATTTGATTGATTAGGATGCATGAGTTTTCCTGCAACTACTTCACGGACAGACAGGGGCTGTGGCAAGAAATTGAGAAGTCTTTGAGAAGTCTTTCATACAGCAGTGGATACACATCGTACATGCTAAGGATAAGAAGGGATTTCCGTGACAACATTTTTACACAAGTAAAATTGAATTAGTCAGCGACTTACGGCCTGCAACAGTTCTGATATCAGATTGCTTTTGTGTACAAGGAGTATTCTGTGGTCTAGCTAGTAGCCCTTGAGTAGTCCACTCACCATTGAAATCAAATATTCTCGAATAGGATTTTGAAAAAATAATACACGGGTTGGCGTCTATCCAGTTTACTATTAAAATGTACTGTTCGGTAGTCTAAATGGCGCCTTTATATCGTAATGTTAACAAATGTTTTAAACAATGATTCGTTGAATCAGTTCAGTGTGAAAGTCTCTCGCACGACGGGGCAGTGTCAACAAATAAAAGAGTATCTCTGTGACCCGAGCATTTGTGAAAACAACGCGACCTGGAATGTAAAGAACCGAATGGATTTTAATATTTTAATGAACGTCGCCAATTCTGAAGTTAACTGTTGCCGGAGTGGATACTTTTTAATTACACGGCTTATACAGAATCAGAATTGAGGTTTCAATCACTATCCTGAAAGCCGTGGCACGAGGCGTGTCGATTGGGCCATATCCGTCACGCTGGCCTAGTGCGGGTTGGTGGATTCACATACACCGTTGAACTTCTAAGACACGTATGCAAGTTCTGTCATTATAATATTATAATTACCTATGTATATCTTCACTAAAAAGCTATTGCCGCGTAGACCAATTCTATGGCGTATGTGGATTCACTTACTCGCACTGAGCTGGGGTAGTGAATATGGCCGAATCGTTCTTCGTGAGTTGGCCTATATTCAACAGTGAACTAATAAATAGGCCGATAGAGAATATTACTATAGAAGCTTATACAACAAATAACGTTCCAGACTGAAAACGAAGACTACTGAAAAGAAAAGTAGTAGCTCTGTAAGTCTTATTTTTTTTCTTTTTTCTATAGTTGTGTTTGTACTGACTTCAAAGGTGACAAAATACACAAAAATAGATGACGGCCTCGGTGGCTCAGTGGTTAGTGACCCTAACTTCTGGATCAAAGAGGCGTGGGTTCGATCCCCACCCAGGGCAAATATTTATGTGATGAACATAAATGTTTGCTCTGTGTCTGGGTGTTATTTAGTTACTATCTATATAAGTATGTATTTAAAAATATGTATATGTAGTATATCAGTCTCTGGCAGCCATATCACAAGCTTTGCTTAGTTTGGGGTCAGAGGCAGTGTGTAAGATGTCCCAAAATATTTATTTATATGTTTTGCTAACTCATACTGCCGGTAGCTAATATATTAATACGCGAGGTGTATTTAGGTTCAAAATATTGTTAGGTTAAATTTTGAAAATCAATTTAAATTTTGTTTTAATGTTACACCATTTTCTATTATTTTTAAGGTCTATCAAAATATATGCCACTCTCGTGCTACTATCATTGATTTTTACCTCTACATATTAAATTATCAATATCGACATCAGTCTTTAAAAGCCTTTTTATTCGTCGAAACGGAGGAAGTTATCAAGTCGATTTTATCGAAATCAGTTTGGTTTTTGAAAAATCAACAATAATCTAAAAATGGCATTGAAACATCGATTCGAGTAAACTAGTCGAACTTTCTACGTAGATTACAATGGTTGAGTCGGTTGTGCTATATTCGGCGAAAAAAAAATGTTGTAAATGCATTCACATCTGCCTCTTGCCACATTGTTTTTGAACATGAATATTTATTTAAATTGACGTTGGTTTTGGGCACGGTCCTTTTGATTCAACGTAAAGTATTCCAAATTATAAAACTGAAAATCAGTCTGGCAGAAGTCTGCAATTAATTGAGTCGAGCTAAAGGGGTTGAGCCAAATTGAAATATCGTGTAACATGGGTGGATATTACATTAGAGGCAGGTTCAGCTTTAACGGTATATTACCTAATACAATTATAGCTAGCATTGCTCGCTTCAGCCACAGTCATATAACTTATATGAAGATGCGCCGTTGATATTGTTTGAAGTATTATAAAAAATACAAATTGAATCGTATAGCTTGAGTTTCTTTTCGTGTTAGACGTTACGACGAAGTAAAATGCGCAACAAAGCTACTATAGATTATTTTGAATGTTTGTACATTTAATTACGTACATTTTGTTACGTTCTCCATGAAGCATGAACGGGTCAACAGATTTCAATGGAACATACAGACATAAAGCCCGATTACAGAGGCGCCAGTGTAAATTAATTAGCAACGTAAAAAGCGTTCTCTCTATCGAATGCCTAGTGAAAAAGAAACATAACTACGCTATTTAGCTAATATAGTTATGATGGTGCCTCTGTAATCGGGCTTATAGCTAGTTTATTACGTGCAGTAACAAATGTACGTAAAATTATAAATAAATGAAATATGGAGATAATGTTACAGGCAGGCGCAAGTCAACTATAGATTGAAACGATTAATTCGATCGAAAAATTAGTACATAATTGTAACGTGTCTTACGATTTTTTTACAGAACATGTGTGATATTTTCGATTATTGTATATTTGAAGTGAAAACTTTTAAGTGGCTCTGTGCATTGTTTGGGATGGGGTGGAAAATGTTAAACTCGCGTCAAGACACGTGACCTAATCGAAAATTCGTAAGACGGCGCAGGGTGCTTGCTGGAGTGTGCGTGTATGATATTGTATTTCACCACATAAATGATAGTACTTTATAGGTACTCGTATGTTCAAGTTTTCTCTTTTGCCAGTTCTCCCGGAGTGCTACTCCATTGTTTTCAAAATCAGGTTTGAACATAATAGAACAGTTTGTTCTTGTTTTGTAACACGCGGAACATACGTAGGTGTGGCTTCTGCGGTTCTCAATACGCAGCGCTTCGCGTCGAATTCGTTAGGGCTTCGCAGCGTGAAGCTAAAAATTTGGCTATCGAGGCGTTTTTAATTAAATTCTCCGTGGCCCGCCGCGCCTCGGTTTACTTTACCCTATCTACCCAGGGGCGGTCCGAGTGGGGGTTGTAAGAGTCCTGACTCCCCCAAAACCTCAATTGAGGATCATAATATTTAGAAATGCCTTGAGAAGTGTCAAGTACTGAACTACGCAAGTGCGATTGAATCATAGCACCACGCTGGCCTAGTGCGGACTTGTGGATACACATATATAAAATCATAGGTTTTGGATCATTTGATATCATATAACTAACTGGATGGTGGAACCAGCATGGAACTCGACATACCTACAAAAATGTTTTTAGCTTATTTGGTATTTCTTTTTAAAATTTATTGGCACGCAAAGTCAAATACGTATATAGTAAGTTAAGTTATAGTCTAAACTATGTATCTCAAAGTACCTTTTATATTCCTGTGCACAACATGTTTATATTATAACTAAACTATGACCCCCCAAAATCATTGACTGCGGCCGTGCCTTCACCTACTGACAGGTATTCTGTGGTTCTACTATGAAGGAATAATGAAAATGGGGAAGTTTACGTGGGCCGCGCCGGGAACCGAATCCCGTGAAATTTATATGCTGTAAGACGTTTCGAGGTAACTTCGCTGTACATTTTTATTTAGGCCCGTCTCTCTTGCCATTTATTTAGTCGGATTTTTGTAATTACTTGGCAGACGTATTTCAAATTTCTTTCCTTGGTATTTTTCTCTCACAATGTAGTCCTGGACAAAAGCAAGGCAGTCGAATGGAAAATGTGGTCGCTGTTGACTTACGTCTGTTTTGATAAGACTCAGAAGACGCGCCTGATTTAGAAATTTACTATCACATCAGTAATTTCATTAAGTAATTATTATTACACATTATTATATTCCTTCGATTTTGTGCTCCCACGGTTTTTAAGGTTTCGTAGTAAAAAAGAGGGACCTATGATCATAATGTAAACATTCGCGAAAGTGTTCAGTGTAAGTTAACTTGTCTTTAACCAAACATGTCCAAGAATTTTGATTATATAGATCATTGTTCCATATGAACACTAAAGGCCCAATTTTAAAAGTAGCATCGTAACTTTAATAGCAATATAAAATATTGTTCTCTCTCTCTCAAATGAAAAAGAAATCTCTCAAATCTCTCTCTCTCAAATGAAAAAGAAACATTTTAAATTGCTATTCAAATTACGAAGGCGCCTTTAAAATTAGGCCTTAACTCCTACTATAATTCCTTGTAACATGCGCTAAACTACTCAAGTGTAAGCTCAACGTCAGCCCCGTCTCTAACCAAACACATTCAAGATTAAACGCAACGTTTACGAAGCTGGTTGCGAATTTAAAGTCGTCCCGCATCCTTGACATCGGAATCATTGCTTATTCATTATGTTTAAACGTGGGGAGAAGTCACAACCCTCGCCCGCACTTCTCGGGTTATAAGCTACATTAATATAAAACACGTGAGCTTCAAAATTCACTTTCGGGTGGAGCATTCTTGAACTACTGAGTATATGCAAAATGTAGAGATTTTGTATGTGATTTGGTCGTCCTTTGGGTGTATTTTTTATATGTGGGTGCGATTATTATTCGATGGCGGAGATGATAAATAAATATAAATGTTAGGGGACATTACACACTGTCTCTGAACCCAAACTAAGCAAAACTTGTGATATGGCTGCCAGAGACTGATGTAATGTATATATAGGTATACCTATTGTGTATACCTATTTTTATTAAATACATACCTAGTCAGGTCATAAGTATTGTCACACAGTAAAAACTTTTCTTTTAGTATGCTGGCCATAAAAAGTTTATTGAATTCGAATTTCGAATTGTTCATGAAAATAAAAAAGTATGCTTTTTAGAATTTTACTCATTTTTAAAAATGGAGTGGACGCTTAAATAAGACCGTGTTGCAGTAATTGCGTTGCATCGTTGCGGTTACGCGCCAATTCAAATTTTTGACATACTGAAAAATTTGAATATAACCAAAAGATTCATTTATTGTACCATCAAACGATACAATGAAGACTCTAGTGTAGATGACAGGTCAAGAAGTGGTCGCCCTCGGTCTGTTAGGACTCCAGCAGTGATAAAAGCTGTGAAGGCGCGAATTCAAAGAAATCCCAAACGTAAGCAGAAACTGTTGGGCCTTCAGATGGGGTTAAGCAGAACCACAGTGAAAAGGGTGTTAAATGAAGACTTAGTGCTTCGGGCATATCGAAGAAAAACAGGACATTGTTTAAATGCTCGTTTAATGGACCTGAGACTGAAGAGATGCCGCGCTTGGTTGAAGCGGTACGCGAGAAAAAAATATCGGGAAATTCTTTTTTCGGATGAAAAAATTTTTACCGTAGAAGAGAGCTACAACAAACAAAATGATAAGGTGTACGCACACAGTAGTGAAAAAGCGAGCAACCGTATTCCGCGTGTCCAACGAGGTCATTTTCCATCCTCGCTCATGGTATGGTTGGGAGTTTCTTATTGGTGCTTAACAGAGGTACATTTTTGTGAGAAAGGTGTAAAAACGAATGCAGTTGTGTATCAAAATACAGTCCTGACGAACCTTGTGGAACCTGTTTCTCATACCACGTTCAATAACAGGCACTGGGTGTTCCAACAAGATTCGGCGCCAGCTCATAGAGCGAAGAGCACACAAGACTGGCTGGCGGCGCGTGAAATCGACTTCATCCGGCACGAAGACTGGGCCTCCTCCAGTCCAGATTTGAGTCCGTTAGATTACAACATATGGCAAAACTTGGAGGAAAAGGCGTGCTCAAAGCCTCATCCAAATTTGGAGTCACTCAAGACATCCTTTATTAAGGCAGCCGCCGATATTGACATGGACCTCGTTCGTGCTGCGATAGACAACTGGCCGCGCAGATTGAAGGCCTGTATTCAAAATCACGGAGGTCATTGTGAATAAACTTTATTGTCATAAGAATCTGTGTTTTGTTAAGTTCATTTTGGTATATAAATGGTTACATAATGTATAAACTTGTTTCAATTATGTTATATTAAACATGTGACAGAACTTATGACCTGACTGTGTACTTATTTAGATAATAGCATCCAGACACGGAGCAAACCACCTAAGTTCGTTACAATGATACTATCAATAGTATACAATATATTTTTTATTTTCAAACGACTTCGAAAAAAGGTTCTTAATTCAACTGCATTATTTAACTCTGTTATTTCCTATTTTCTAAGTGAACCCTTAATTATTAAAGCTACAACGGATAACCAATGTATATATTACAGTCAAAGTGATTAGTCCGTTACTATGCATAATAACTGGTTATTATACATAATAACTAGTCTGCTTAGTAAAAGTGATACATTAATCACATTAACTAGTTATTATTCATAATAACCGGTCAAGGTTAGTAAAAGTAATAACTTTTCTAAATGGCAACTTTCCAGTAGCAGAATGTTTTAGCTAGCCTAGTATTATATATATATATATTCATTTAGTTGTTAAGTAAGTAAGTAAGTTCGTATAGGCCGGGTGGCTAGCCCTGGTGTCAGAGTTTTTAGGCCGCCTGAAGGCCTCATTTAGTTGTTTATTATTTACCAGTTCTTATATCAACTAGAGTTTCGTTTTGTAAGTTTCTTTCACAAAGCGATTCACTTCTGCCTTGTTTGTCATGTTCTAACCTAACCTACTTTTGTTTCACACCTAATATAAAAAGACGGTTCACTTCTGGCACTTCGCCGGCCGCTGCCGCGGCACGCTCTCTTCGCTCGCTCGGCTCGTGCGTTGTTTGTCATGTTCTAACCTAACCTATTTTTCGTTTCACATCTATTCTATCCAGGCGGTTCGCTTCTAGCACTTTATTAGAAATATTTGATAATTTTGAATATAACTTTTTGAAAATTTACGGTAAATATGATTATTATTACTTAAAGCAACGTAAAATAAAACTTTTTAATCTTAGGTAATAAAAATATCACATTAACTAAGTCGTCCCAGATATTATGTATAATAACTAGTTAAAGTGATTAATTCTGTGCCATTTATTACTTTTACTAAATCAAGTAATTAGTAATTATACATAATCGCTAGTTATTATGAATAAAAACTAGATTAACCACTTTGACTGTGACATATACACCAAAGATATTAGCTGTACAAGCAGAAGCTTATTAGATGATGTTGTGCAATGTGCGTAGGGGTGCTAACAGAGGGTAATGTACTAGTGGGCTTGTATCTGAATCAAATGTGGGGCATGGAAGTGACGTAATATGATATGACTTCTATTTAATATGCCATGCGTAAGACAGACAGAATTATTGCATTATTGGAGTGAAATATTTATAGCTATTAATTTCTTGTGCACCAACTAAAAAAAATAACTACCTACTTATAACTTATTAATATAAACTGTTCAGGTTAATGTCTTTTATATGAATAATCTATTTGGTTTCATCATTATGTCAGCGTTATTTTTTTATAATAAAGTATTAATTCACACATCAAGTATAGTTACTAGAACTCTTTTAAAGACCGAAACAATCATTTTTCTCTAATAGTTACAAGATATTACAAAAAGAAAAAGTCACAAAATTTAGTAAAAGGAAATCATAAAAGTGAATATAGCCTTTAATATCGGAGAGAGGTTTGTAATACTATTATATCAATTCTAATAAACTTATTGTGTTCCGAACATTTAGGTTATTTGAAACCTTTGCCCACGAGAGTTGGAATTTTGGTGGCTTCCAGTTCAGAATATTAGCAATAGGTATCTGTGGCAGTATTATAGATGGGTACTTCTTGATTTATACCGACGGTAAACTTTAGGGTACAAGGGAACAGTAAAACTTGGATGTGAGAAATGTTATGGACTCAAAGATATCATTTCCACACATGTTGCGAGATATTAGCCTACTTTATGAAGTACTGGCTTCATTTTGTGGTTTCACTCAGTACTTTTCAGAATTATTTTTAAAGAAAAGTGGTCGAGCTACCTTGAACAGTTCGTACAGTTGTGGCATGTTAGTTTTTTAAGTGTTCAATCAGTACTGGATCTCACAATCACAAAGAAAGTTCGCATACTATAGTTCTATCTAAACTGTTAAAGTTTCTAAGCTTTTTGAAAGCCCGATATGGTTAATTTTATGCTGAAGTGCAGAAGAATAATTGAGTACCTATATCTGAGTAAGTATATCTTTTAAAATGAACTTCCATGGTTATACTGTTTCGAGGTGGTTAAGCAGAAACTGACAAAGTGAAGGCATTGTTTGCCTCAGAATCAATTTTAATTAAACAAATGTAAAGGAAAGGGGTTCGTTACATAATAATGACGTATTACCCTCACGTAATGAATACAAGCCATACACGTGTGTAATTAATATCGAGCTAATTATACTGTATCTATCGTAATTTATTTATTGACGTATTTTGAACATAGTTCGGTTTGTTGGAACAATCTCGTGAATGTCTACCTGAGGGGCTGAGGTAGAGTTCCGTAGAACAACACAGATAAATCAAATCGATGCGTCTGTCCAATTAATTAACCTAATTAGGCATTATGGAATCCTAATTTCAAAATTGCACACGATAAACTTGTTGATATTGTTTTATCATTGTGTGAAAACTAATTTCGTTAAAAATAGTTGGCTGTATTTTGGTTACAATGTTACATTTAAATATTAGGAAACATCAAACGCACGGTCGCTAACCCCAAATATATAGTAAAATATCGTTTTAAATCACAGTTCGTAAATAAATAGGTTCTTTAATTTGGCGTCCACGTTAAGTACCTATCTCATTGCCCATATTTAATTTTTAACATTTTTGCTATAGAATTGATCATGGAATCACCAATTATAACCAGAAGTCAGCTCTATGTCAGCTCTTCATACATTTTGTGAAAAGATAATGTCATTGTTAAGGTGTTCCATAAAAAAAATTAGTTTAACTTTTCACAAATTAATTTTTGCGAGTCAATCCATAAACCATGACAATGTAAACAAATTTCATTCAAAGGCAATAAAATGCTATCAGTACGAAGTGTTAAGTCGCCTCGTAAATCACTAGGTGTTTAGTAGTTGAACAGATCTATAAAATGAGCTTAACTATCACCGAAAATAGGTCACTTAATCACAAAGTTCCAGAACGTAAACATTAAAAGTGAGCCATTACAGAACGTATAGGAATACTCTCCATAGATCAAGACATAAGTAAGTCATTTCTTGACCCAGCGAGCGAAAATTTAGGTACATGTAGCAAATATGTATGAGATTCCGCAAAATGAAAGTTTACGAAACGTACGTGTTGTGTGAACGCTTATGAATAAAGGTCACGTCACACAGAGGCGGGAGGACGCCGGAAAGCAGTCGCGATCCGGGACGGGATATATTTGTACCGTTCGATTTTGTATGCAGACATAGCATCGCGCCGGATCGCGCCCGCTACTGGCGATTTGTTATGCTCGGAGAGTAATAATTCTGTAGTTAATGACGCATAGTTGTTGGGAGCGTTTTGGACGAAATTAGGTCCTCGCTAGATCGAGACGACATGCCTCATGTTGCGAAGTCTTTGGAACTCTCATAGTGGCCTTCGAGCTGGGATTGTAGCACTAACTGCCAGCTTTCACGCGATTCTCTCGTACAACAACAATCAGCGAAGTCGTTGAAACTAATACATTAACCTCAAAATCATCTAGTTCTAAATTGTAGGTACCTTTAATTGACAGATTGAAGTAAAAGTTAAATATAGCAGCAGGTTATTTCAAACGTCTACCGTCAAGTCTACGACAAGCAAATTATTGTGACTAAAGTATATTAAAAAAAATGCAGGAAAACGTAAGTGTCTTACTACACCACAAATTTTCCAGTTATTTTTTTATAGAAGTTATACCAAAAGTGCTAGTAGGTGGAATCCTGTAACGCTTTACATCATAGCGATATAAGGTTAGTCGTTTAGAGAGGGACATCCTACAAAGTGACGATTTGCCAGAATAAGTTGTAACTTAATACACAATGACTTATAGGAATTGACAACATTTCAAATTTTTAACATAGTTATATTTATTTATTATCTGAAAGAATATTGCAAAATAACATATACGTATTTTTTATTTTTCCAATACGACTTATATTTTCCGTAAAATTAAGTTTTGAAAAGTAGCTTATTCTAAAAGGACGTAACTGCAAAATTTAGGACTCATAAACAATTTTACTGAAGCCACATTAGAAAAAAATAGGTGCTAGTGTTGCTGTCACTATCAATGCCAATTAAGCTGTCACAATTCACAACAAATAGGCCGGGAGGTCAGCGCAAAAAGTCCACTATGTACCGCGGTATACTATAGGAAGAAAAATATAAAAAATGTTTAACAACTGCCAATCACCTGAAATATGTAACAGGGTCTGCCATATAGGCTTTAAATTAGCACCACTTAAAAGAAGAAGAATGAGTAGTACTAGTTCCAAGATACTTTTAAAATTCAAACGGATTCTTCCACCAAATGCTAGGGAACCCAGCTGATTGACTTCAGGGTATTGATGTAGGTACACCATTTTGATAACTTAGTACCAATAATTCAGCTTTTGGAAAGTATTTGCATTTTTTGCGTTTACCTCTCGGGCTAAAGCAAAATAAGTAATTATAAATGACACTGACATTTTATTTTTAAACTACATTTGTTGTGTCAACACTGTCAGTGTTAACTGTCATTTTATATTGCTAGTACTTTTTTATCATTGGCAACTGAATTTTTAGTATAAATCCCGAAACGGCTTAGGTGAGACTTTTTATCTAATATCTTAGCAGTTACTGCACTAAAAATTTTGGAAAAATAAACATAATGATCAGCATCCCGATATCTCCAAATGGTTTTGGAATTTCATAGCCTTGTGAAATATGAAAACTTGTCAATTGTATTTTGTAGGACCCGGTTGTTTTAACCGTTTAGCCATGTCATGCCTTCAGGCGGCCTGAAAACTCTGATACTTGGGCTTGCCCGGCCACCCGACCTATACGTACTTACTTAGGTATAGGAATTGTTAAATAGTGTCTATTATTTGTAAATTTTTGTAAGGTCTAAAACTACTAATTTGCCGTAACACATTATGCAAATTGAGTAGTAAGTTTACGAGGGGCAGAGTGTAAACCTGTGAGGTCAGCGGTGAGCGGTGAGGGGGCGGGTGGTTTTGGCTGTGGTGACTAAAATTGTAGTTTATAATGCTGAAACTATAGGGAACTATGCACTTTATGTGAAGGTACTTACTACCTATTTTACTATGCATGTTATGGTGTGGTTAAACTTGAGCGGTATGTTTATCGAGTGCCATCAAACATGAAATTATCCAATTTTTTCTTTAGCTTTTCCGGGTGATATGATCCAAACATGTATACTACGTGCCACCAAAGATGAGTCTTGAAAAACCACTTTGGTTTGTAATAAATATACAAATTCTGGATTACGTTTATAAAACGTTTAATAGATATACAAATTCTGGAAAATTAGTTTGTACACGACTGTACCTGCGCAAGATCCCCCACCACTGACGCTCGTCAAGTCTCATCTTTGGTGGCACGCAGTATATAATTTTGCGAGTTTATTATTCATTTTTAGATAACGGAACGTTCTTGACTATTTTAAACCCACGCTAAAATATTTATTACAAAAAAAAAAACATTGTTATGAAATTCATCTCCTTTTCGGTTTGAAAACCTGTGTAATACCATATTGTATTTTCTACTCCCCGTTACCAGATAGTAGGCGAGGGCTTTAAAACACCCGAGATCGGGAATCGCACTTTCTCTCGAGTGATACACAGTGCTTTATACTACACCTACGAGGAAAATATCATCACTATAACTACTTATCATTTTGATAGTTTTATTTTACTTTTCTACGAAAACTAAATCCTCAAACAACACACAAATTGAAAATGGCGCCAATGGCGTCTGCAATTTTCACATGTTCTTTTTTCAAATTGTTTGACACCATCCAACACACAGCTAGTGGCCAGTGTCATTTTGCGAACTTGGAGATAAAAACTCACTGTAAAAACTTTTTGGCTTTTGATATTTAGGTTACCAGCGCATAGTTTTACCCAAAATTAAAAAAGAAAAACCACGTAAAAAATGGATTTTCATACACTTTTCTCTCCCGCTCAGGTGGCTTTTTTCGCCGCATATTTGTTCGATATGCAATGACATACTTTCTACGGTAAATTTGATAAAGTATCAAGGTACTTTCCGAGCAGGTGTAGTATAAACTACTTTAAGCATTCATTTATTATATTAACATCTCAATGGTTGTAACCATCTGATAATAATAGGAGTGAAATAGCTACCAACGTAACCAGATATTATAATCCGCCGAAGAGAATAACGGGCAATATGAATTTATCACTTCGAGCAATATTATCTGCCCACACATCTTACATGTAGGTTAAACCTATTTCCATACAAATCCTATCGGGCTATTAAATTCCGCATACCACCGAATAAACTAGGACATTGTCCGAGGAAAGGAGGACAGGTGGTTGATCTAATTATAACCCGTATCCCGCAATTTACAGGACTATTCTGTTCTACAATAGGCTCATGGCTACCAGGTCGCTTTTAATTAAAATACAATGTGAATGACTACGTAATGGTTGAAATGAAATGAGGATGGTAAAATACTGCTTTGGAAGTCAGAATTTATCGCTCTACGGCATGTTAACTTTTAGTTTTTAACTGTTACTTTTTAACACGATATAAATTATTCAATTTTGTGAGATTTCACGTTAATTTCCGCACTATTTATTGTACATTATTGTAAGCCAAAAGAGAATGATCCAGACCATCATTATCAACAACTTTAACTATATGGCCAAGTATGAATTCGCGAAAAAATCATTTAGTAGTATTTTTTAAAAATAAAGTACCAATGCACTCAACATCAACGAACAAACTTAATATAAATTTTTCATCAATATTGATACTTCTTAAGGAAAAATTTCTTCTTCTTAAAATGGGTTGAAATCTTTTTCTTTGAAGCTTCTATTTAGCGGAGCCGCGGCTCGAACCCTTTCTGGTGAAATTAGCTAACTCTATAAAACTCTCGCAAAATTAAAAGAATTACCTTTTTGAGTACATACCAGATACCTAGACATAAAACTTGTATTAGAAGTAAAAAGGTCAACACTCTAATAATACCGTAGTAAAGTAGAAAAGAACGAAGAGTTTCAAAGAGAAATACCTTGAGTTTTCACAAAAGGTAGATATTACACGTGAGGTTAATAAAAGCACATGTTTTTATCGCCCTTGGAAGTTCTCGTAACTTCTACGTTAGTGCATTTATAGCGCACGAGATCTTTTGAGCTCATGACTTGAGAAGAAAAGAAAAGATTAATTACTTAAAAGAGCTCTCAGCTAAGACTCAAATTACATTAATATTGCAAATGTGAGAGTTTGTGAGTGTATCAAGATGATCTAGTTCGAATGTTAGGTGCTTCTTTGCACTTGTCATTGACGGCTAACTTTATAACTCGAAAAAATGAAGAAGCAAAATAGCGCGTAAAGTCTATGACATCACAATCATTTCAGCCATAGAATATCTTCAGCATATAAACCTCTATAAATTTTCATAATACTTTCCGGATGGTAGTCTCTATTTTCCATAAACTCTATACATCTTGTTTAAATTTGATGTTTTATAGAGTTTCCTAGTATAATCGTAAATCAGTTAAGCCTAAGTACAGCTGGGTTACCTACCTAATTCGGCTGGGCAGCGTTCGGAAAATTGCGTAACGTCTTCTCGTCCAACATACCTCAGTGCCTCAAGTCGAAAGTTTTCGAACAGTGTGTGTTGCTAATGATGACTTATAGCGCAGAAACGTGGTCTCTCACTATGAGCCTTATTAGTAAGCTCCAAGTGGCCCAACGCGCTATGGATAGAGCTATGCTCGGAGTCTCCCTGCGAGATCGAATCAGAAATAAGGAGATCCGTAGAAGAACCAAAGTTACCGACATAGCCCAACGGATTGGCAAGTTGAAATGGCAATGGGCAGGGCACATAGCGCGGAGGACTGATGACCAATGGGGTCGAAAAGTTCTCGAGTGGAGACCACGTACCGGCAAGCGTAGCGTAGGACGTCCACCCACAAGGTGCACGGATGACCTCATTAAAACAGCAGGATCGCGTTGGATGCAAGGTGCTTCCAACCGGTCTTATTGGAGATCCATCGGGGAGGCCTATGTCCATCAGTGGCTTTCTTATGGCTGATAGATGGATGGACCTACCTGATTTGATTTGAATCATCATCATCGGATGATGATGATGATGCAGCCTTCTCTATCCCACTGCTGGGTATAGGCCTCCTCCTCCTCCCTCTTGATTTGAATACTGTTTACAAAAACAAACACCGAGTTTGTTTAGAATTTATCCGCTTATCTTCTTGCCACCTCCTGCTAGCACAAGTTACACAATTTTTAAATAACAGTAATTTTAACTGAAAACAAAGCTTTGGCGTCGAGTTTCGGTTCATTTAACAACATTTTAATGAAGGTATTCGGGTCGATTATATCAGGCAGTCGCGCCGCGCCGTCTCGATCGGAATTTCATATTTGCCTGCGACCATGTTATTGCACACCGGAATAACTCGATTTAGTATAATTGTATTTAATTAAATTCCATTGCCACTTTCTGGAGTGATATGATATCTGGAATATCGATAAATTATTTCGTCGGCTGTTGTAGAATTTTGAAAGCTGGAATTTATCGACTGCTTTTGGCGAATTCATGTTCCTAACTTCCTACTTAGGGATTAAGCTATTGATGAAGTTGGAGGTGGTAGCCCTCGCTTTGGCTAGGTGTTTGTCAGCGATCACCGACATTAAACAACGTTCCGCACAGTCAGTATTTGGATGGGTGACCGCGGGGGGCATTTTCCAACTGAGCGCTACCGTGGCTCGGATGACCGGATCATCCCGGATGTTTTAACCGTTTAGCCTGGCACTCTTACACTGTAACTCTTACACCAGGGCAGGGCTAGCCACCGGGCCTATACGAATTTAATTACTTTTTTATTGATGGAGTTGACTCTAAAAATAACTGAAATATTTGTAATAAAACAACAACAAACTGCTGCCTGTGACTTCCTCACACCAATGTTTCATTAGGTATATTAATGTTTAAAATGAAAAGTAAATCGTGTATCCATAAGGATTTGTCTAGCTTAGTTTGATCATCCTACTAATATTATAAACGCGGAAGTTTGTGAGTATGGATGTATGGATGTTTGTTACTCTTTCATGCAAAAACTACTGAACGGATTGAGATGAAACTTTGCAATTATAGGTATAGCTTATATATCAGAATAACACATAGGCTATAAATTATAATGATATTGCGTCAGAAATCAAAATATCAAGCGGGCGAAGCCGCGGGTAAAAACTAGTCTTAAATAAACTTGCCAATTTCAGCCCTATAACCTACTCATCGTATCATAAAAGATAACTTTTCCAACTTTCCAAACAATACGTGTATAACGTACAAGTCGTAGTTACGTATCAAACAACCAAGGTGGATATTAAAAGTCTGCAGATTGATCTTAGTTTCCAGCAACTCGCGTCGCGGCATCTTGCTTAGAATTAGATAATTCTACCTTACATAGAGTATACTAATGATTTATGCCGTATCGATATATGTGCCGTTGTTGAGTACAGATTACCGTAGTAATTCACCGTGATTTCCTATTCCGTTCAGGCAAACAGTCTTCTAATCAGCCTATTAAAGTGCCCCCAGGCCTACGCGCCACCATAGAAAGTTACGATACCATAAAGTCCTGTTACTATAAACTCACATAACCGACCCTAACGTGCTATTTATTGTTAATCTGTGTTTATCCTTACTGTTTAGGTGTATTAAGTGAGTTATGCTGACTTTGATTATTTTGAAAGGGATTTGGTTCTACAGTTTCTTCTCCCGATATAAGAGGCAGGACATAAAATATATGCCGGGTATGCCAGCTGCCAGTCAACAAATAAAGACTCGCAATTTTCATTTTAGTATCGTTAGTTGCTTTCCGTCCTCTATGATGAAAAATAACAAACTAGTAATTTTGACATACGTATGTGCTTAATATCATGCAGGGTAATGGGTATGTAGCCAAATGCAAACCTATATTAAATTTAAAAATAAAACTAGGAGTAGGATGCGTTCCATCTGTAATTCAGTTAAAGTTCGGTTGCAATTGTAGTTAAGATTCGATTCAGCTTTAAGGAATTAGGTATTGCGCTAAACATCATACACCAATCGTTCATTTGACACCGGTTACGTTCCAACTCTGATTGAGTTGCGTTGCGTTTCAACTTTAGTCAGAAACAGAATCATTAATGCGATACGAAAATAGACAAAACGTCGAAGTTCGGTCAAAATTAAATTGTAGTTCAGACGTAATTTTTTAGTGCAATTGGCCTGATGATTTCATCAACCTCATTACAGACTTAACATAAACTGTTTGATAGCTTCGTTGGGTGCTCATATATCGTATTTCTTATTAATCAATCAACGTATACTGACCTGAACTGGTCCCTTCCGTTGAGCGTTTCTTGCTTGATTGAGAGTATGACCGGGCCGAGGTCCTCATCGTTAGTGAAGTAGTTCCAATGTTCCGTTCCGTAGAAGTACTTCTCATAGGTTTCTTGTTCGACAGAAGTGAGCTCGAAGCCGCCGGATCTCTCCCATTGCTCTTCGATGGCTGTTTTCTTCTTCGGCGTGCTGCCGCCGTTGTCGCTACTGTCCTCGGCCGCCTCGTCCAGGGAACCGGATCTTCTGTGTCGATCTGGTAGGACAAAAACTGCATAACGTTAGAATTTTAGTTTACGGTAGCTAATTTGTTGTGATGAGAAAGCTTAATAAACAATACATTTTTTTAATTTTTCTTCTAGTTCGCTCTTTAAGAAATTGAAATTAAATTGTTATCAATCACCATTGTCAGTGGTGTGAAAGGTTTGTTTGTTCAATCTGATTCAGTGAATATCTATTTTTTTTCAATGAATCTAATATGTGTGTTCCAAAAATAAAATTATCTCTCTTTCCTTTTACCGGCGCTTTTCTTACTTCACGAGATTTTAAAAAGTCATAGCATTTTATGCGTCTAATAGAGAGTTCATGTTTAAAATCAGCGCCTTCTGCGAGAGACAACGGCATACATTATTTAGTCAACGATAGCAGAGTTTTTCCATTAGAGTTTCGTGTTGTAAATAAACAATTAGATCGGCGCGCGTATCGCCAAAATGTGGAGCTGAACATATTTGACGAAACAAGATATTCACGTGAGCTCTTATCGCACTTTTTCTGTCTCGTTGCCTCCTTGAATTCATTGTTAATTCAAGTATCATCGCTTTTCAGAGTGCCATCAACAGACAAGATATTTCGAGTAAACGATATAAATTATGTAAGCTGTTCGTACATTCGGAAAAAAGTCAAATCAATGCCACCTCCTCCTTCGTAGAAAAGCATATGAACCTGGAATAAACCTTCCCGAATCATACTTAGACAGATAGGTACATAATCAGAGCGCACTTATAAATAACTAGCGACCCGCCCCGGCTTCGCACAGTTATACATATAAACCTTCCTCTCGTGTCACTCTATCTATTAAAAAACCGCATCAAAATACGTTGCGTATGTTGTTTTTAAACTTTCGCGATTTGAACACATTATTATTATATACTACGGGACTAATCGCGCACTAAAATTACGAGATAAATAAATACCTCCTCATCCCAACGTTTCGGCCGAGTTGCATCGACCGTGGTCACGGGTAGACTACACGTATAGGCGCCTATATCTTCTCTGTCTAGTGTCATCGACCGTGGTCACGGGTAGTCTACCCGTGACCACGGTCGATGCAACTCGGCCGAAACGTTGGGATGAGGAGGTATTTATTTATCTCGTAATTTTAGTGCGCGATTAGTCCCGTAGTATATAATAATAATCCGTTGCGTAGTTTTAAAGCTATAAGCATACATAGGGACGGACAGACAGGGAAGCGAATTTGTTTTGTACTATGTAGTGATAGTGATGATAGTGATAGTGATTATATAATTGATGAGATGAATATTACAATAATAAACGTACCTAGGTAAGAGTGGACCCAATCTTTAATTGAAGAAGTGATAACTACACAAACAAACAAACAAACAATATCTTTATTGTACACCATATAACAGATACATTAATTTAGATTTTTTCAGATGTTGTACAATGGCGGCCTTATCGCCTTTGGCGATAGGGCCTACACGTGTAGGTATATCCACTCAAAAAATTAGCGTTCAAATTTATATATCTACGTTGATAAAAATCACTGATACTTATTTGTACGCATTGAAAATAAAGCATACAGGTGTAATAAAGCCATAGTAGAAGAATTATTTTTCATAGAAACATTTAGAAACTAGCAGTATCAAGGTGACAATGTGGTCTGATGCTATAGCGTGCAGGCGCCTATGCAATTGTACTCGTATCTATCATTACATAACTATAACTATAGTATAAAAAAAAGTCGCTTCCCGCTGGCTGTCTTTCCCTATGTATGCTTATATCTTTAAAACTACGCCACGGATTTTGATGTGTTTTTTTTAATAGATAGAGTGATTCAAGAGGAAGGTTTATTATGTATGATACACCTGTGTGAAGCCGGGGTGGGTCGCTTTTAATCCCTAAACAAAAACATTTTTTCGGCTGATAGCTAAGAAACTCAACTCTGAAATGCAAAACTCCTTCCATCACATCACATATGTTAGCACAGGCCGCGGCGGGGTTGACAGCGTTGAGCCAAATTGCTATGAAACACAATCCGGACAAACAGTAGGTAGGTACGTGGAGGTAATGGGTATTCCGCCTATTATTATCAGACGGGTATGACAGCCGAGGGTAATACAATAACTGTCTACAAACATCCGCGGTCGGTAGGTATATTATATGTGGGTGGAGGCGCAGACTGTAGGTTAGGTATGTTTGTGTCATTTACCTTTACCTGATAAGTAACTTTGCAGTCGGTTCAGTAGAGTTGCTATTTCTAGAGTCAGATGAAAGTTCTAGGCAACGAGTTTTCGTAGTTTCTTGCGTTTGATCATACCGAATTGCCACATACTAGCACGAACCTAAACAATATCTGGACCATGTAGGGATGAAACTGCCTATTAGTATTTAGTAGACGTACTGATTGCCTGCTTACTGAACATCACTAAGGATAATATGGCCATAAAAAAACTAAAAGTGCGATACTTTCCTTTATTTCGAATGTGAAGGCGTTTTTATATATGAAACAGCTGGTTTTGTTGTCAATGTACGAAACTAGGTTCTTATGTTATGAGAATAACCATGCAGTACTGAACCAAGAAAATGATAACATAATTATGTACATTTATGAGGATACATACAAGCCGTGGTGGTCAAGAGGTAGTGACACCCGCCTTACAATCGTGAGGTCGTGGGATCGAATCCCCGGTCCCGTACCAATGAGTTCTTTGGAATTTATGTACGGAATTTCACATCACTGGCTTTTCGGTGAAGGAAAACATCGTGAGGCAACCTGCGTACGTCCGTAGAAGAAATTCGATGGCGTATGTGAATCCACCAACCCGCACTGAGCCAGCGTGGTGGATAAGGCCCAATCAGCCTTCGTGGGTAGGCCTACGTCCTGCAGTGGACTATTAAAAAGGCTGGTACAGTACAGTACACTACATGAGGATACATACATATTTTTGTTGATTTTTTTGGCGGTAAGCAGAGTTTTCTGCATTTTTGTTGTGCTCTGAAAAACACAACTCTTAAGTAGGTGTGAGTAAATATAATCAACACCATAGATATAACCTTGGCACGATATCGTAAAGCGCATTACTTCCGCTATATGTGTTATCTGACCTTAAACGCCCGTTAAGACATACTAACAAGGAGATCCTGTTACATAAATTGATATAATAAAAGTAATATACAATGGTGTTATTAGTTTAAACTAACCCGCTTCGTAAAGCTGTGAAATCTGTGACAGAAATATAATTGGATGAAAAGAACCACCGAGCGGCATTATATTTTGTAGCAGCATTCCTGATTTCATGTACAAATCTAAGCTTTTAATCACGGCTTTTCATTTCAGCCTGTTATTGAATTCATAATCAGTGAGTCTCCAGTCTCCACACTTTCTGCTAATCCGCGCAATGCTGGGGCTGCCAGCATTCGGAGAGGTATACGCAAATAATCGCTTTTAAGCTGCCTTTTGCACTTCGCTGAATATCAAATAAAATACGAGCCTCCTGAGACGTTCCCAATTTTATTTAGACACGATATTTGCAAATATTTTTGATACGCAAAAGCTAAAGTCATGCAATATTCAACTGATTACAACTTGACATCTTTACTGTTGAGTATTCGCGAATATAGATTTCTTCGTATTTTCATTTAGAGCATGAGAAATGTCGAGGTAGTTCGAGTGTTCGTGCTAGGGCTGCAATCGCGAAGCGACGGGTTGTCAGAGCAAATTATGAATAATGATATTTTTGTACATGACCAAGCACTTTCTTCTACGCGACGAGACAGAATAATATTTTCAAGTCATAATTTGAATTTGTGAGAAAAATATCTTTTCATTATTTTTATCAGGTATTTTGTTACACTAGACGTTTTATGTTTTACGAAGACTATCGATGGAAAATAAATGTGTTTAACGAACAACTCAATTTCTAAAAATGCTGAGAATTACGTACGTTTGTTAAATGCAGCATTATGTATGTGTTTCTAATTAGTGTACATTTAGTAGGTATTCCTATGTAATCTTCTACATTTTAGTCTAAATTACTTATACTTAATTTGTATCAGCATCCTATTAGTTTTGGTTTAATTATTGATTAAAATCCATTTTCTGTGCGCGCCGTAACGATTTCTTTTCATATGTACAAAACCGCATGTATTTAAAATACGTTTTTCATCCCCCCATCTCGGAAATAGTATTTTTGCTCTTCGAAATCTGAGTGCAAAAGCCGTTTTTATCCGCTAGAGGCTAAAGTAAAATTGAATTTAGAACATCGTGTGCATTAAGTTTGTGAATACAAAACATTATTAAACTTATTTACTTCTACCTCCATGGTGCCGAATTTATCAAACAACCTTTTTTAATTTGTTCAAAACTCAGACACGGAACCTTCTTGCTGTACTTTTTTTAATTTGCTTTGTGCGCGCCATTTTCTTATCATGCATGTCGTATTGTTAAAAGTTTTAAAAATAATAAACTTGATAACAAGTGAATAACCTAAAGTAAGTAATTTAAGCGACGAGGAAGTTTATTTGATGCCAACAGAATTGACAGAAACTATTAATGAGCTTTCTCTCTTTAACAATTACGCGAGAAGTATTTGAAACAATGCGGTAGGTTTGTAGATGACTTTAATCATTTTCTCGCTGAGGTGGGATGAAAAGTTACGTGTTGCACTTGAGTGCAAAGATTTTTTACCTTGTGGTCTTATGATTCCCTTGCTAACGCTTAGGATTCTAATTGTTAAATTTTAGAATCCTTCGCTTGCTCGGTCATCAAAATTGAGCACGCGGTTAAAAATCAACTTTGCACTCATGTATAACAAATAACTATTCTTGTATCAAAATGTGGTTTCAAAATTAAAAAAATAACGTACGAGTAGATACGTATCGAAAGCTAAGCTTACCTTAAGACTACAAAGATAATGATTAGCAAAGAGTCACGTTGATTGAATTTTTTCACCTGAAAAATAACGATTCTGTCTTCATGGCACATCATACATCAAATGATGTCTGCTCGAGAGAAAGTATGCGAGCCAGTGATTGATGACTTCTGGAAGGCACCTACAAAAGTTACGGAGAATTCGATGCTCTCCAATTTGGAGATAGCTTTGGCACTGAACTAGAACCACTCACATTTATAGCGTCGTTGAATGGGACGAACCTTGACGAGAGGGTTCCATTATTGGACAGTTTTTAATATAAATAAAGCACGCAGAACGTGCGTAAATGTTTCTACCATGGTGTACTTTTCTACCACTTTGCAATAGGCCAGCGTAGTGTGTGATTGGATATCGTAGCTAGGCCTATATTCAGCAGTATTTTTGTCATTAAAGTGTTATTACAGTATTTATATTACTATTAAAAGACCGGTACAGTACAGTATGGCGCACTTTTAAATGACTCTAATCAACACGATATTCAGTGTATTAGGTGATTGGAAACTTTGCATGTTATTTTATATACAAGAAATTTTATTCATCGCTAAAAATACAAATGACTTCAAAGTATTGTAAATCCATGCCCTAGTGACGCTTCAATTAGAAATCTTTGGAATGTCAATTAATGTTAAATTATAATATCATAAGGAATCTATAGATAAAATAAAATATTTCCCTTGCGAGAGAACACCTGAAATAACTATCCACGAAACTCTACCTGTATCGTATTTATTATGGATCCAGTTTGAGGATGTTTTCGGAAAAGTTGTAATGATATTGATTGACAACTCTTGTTACTCTGTGAGTCCGTGAACTGAGCGTGAGCCAAACCTATGTAAATAATATATTATGTTTAGTCAAGAGATTGAAAACGCGTCATTTATTATGTATTCCGATAGATGAAGTTGGGATACTTTTTACATTAGCAAATAAATAAATACCTGGCTGTGACTTCAAAAGATAACGTGTTATATGAATGAATCTGCTTATTACGAGTGCTCACTCATATTATAGAGTAGGTAATGTAATTAAAAAGCGTATCTCTTTACAATGACTGCCTCGGTGGCTCTGTGGTTAGTGACCCTAACTTCTGGATCAAAGAGGCGTAGGTTCGAACCCCACCCAGGGCAAATATTTACGCGATGAACATAAGTGTTTGCTCTGTGTCTGGGTGTTATTTAGTTACTATCTATATAAGTATGTATTTAAAAATAAGCATAAGTAATATATCAGTCTCTGGCAGCCATATCACAAGCTTTGCTTAGTTTGGGGTCAGAGGCCGTGTTTGAGATGTCCCAAAATATTTATTTATTTATTTAATGATGATGAAAATAATCAAGGATATCATACTACTCATCATTATACTCAATTTGATGAGATCAACTCGGAAACCACGAAAAATACGAGTTTTTTTTTCATACAAAAGTTCATTGACTCCTGATGATATATATGAGACAGACAGACAGACAGACAAAACTCTTTATTTATAACCACAATAAGAAAAATAAACACTATTTACACATATACGACAAAAATATGATTATAAAGTGGCGGCCTTATCACCCATGGCGATTTCTTCCAGGCAACCTTGCACGAATATGAACCGACAAGAACAATAAATAGTGGCCTTAAATAGATATTAATAAAGAAAACACCTATAAATAATAAACTAAATATACTTATTCAATCTAAGTTTTAAATATACTTACATATGTACGATATAATATATAATATATAAATATAATTATACATATACCTACATATATACATACCTACATACGTTATAAAATAGTAGCGAAAGGAACAAGTAGCATTATGATTTCAGATAGTGAGCTTTCACAAGTTGTTTGAAAACGTTCAATGAAGGTTAACGCTTAATTTCTAAAGGTAAGTCATTCCAAAGTCTGACTGCCTCCACAGAGAAAGAAGAATCGTAGAAAGATGTTTTGTGACGAGGGAAACTAAGTGTGAGATTATCTGAAGATTTTAGGAGAGACAGCTGATTTGTAGGTAAAAATAATATAAAATTATGTTACAAACAGCTATACTATTTTCAGTTCTGATTTCCTGGACAAAGCCTGAAGCTACAGGAACAAATACTAATTCGGACTTCATCTAAAATAGGCAGGTCTAACTTAGAAGTTGGTAGATACTTTCGCTGGTTTGAAATAGTTTTGAATATTGACTGAAATAGACGTATAAATGGGGATATGAATTTGTAAAGAGATTCCGTTAATCCAATAATATCAGACATACATTACATAAAAAATATTCCTGTTGACATAATGTGTCAGACAATGATAATACTCGACATAAGTTAACCGTAAAAGGTTCGATAACCTCCACAAAGTGTAGTAATGTGTAGTGTAGTGTAGTACTCGTACATGACAAATTAGTTTTCGACCACGAGAAGAACGTACCTAACCACCTATAGTCCTAACCCAATTTTTGAAGCGAACTCTGCTAGAAAAACAACTTGAACCCTACATAAAATTGAATTAAGACACAAAATAATATTTTCCTGGATCCCAAAATTTATGCTAACGTAAAGTTTGATGGAGTAATTGTGAGTAACAGAATTACAGTCGTCACTGGTCTTTGTGCCAGCTGAATGGTAGATTGATTAAGGCGGCAACCTTCTTGACGTTCCGTTCGTTCCGCTGTTCTGATGAAATACAGGGTGTCCAATATCGGATCGAATAATAGTATAGGCCGAATCATACAAGTCGGCTGATGTGAAGTTAGTTACAAGCTGCGCCAATCCAATCAAAAATCCAATACAGCTTTAGTCATGAAGCTCACATAAAACTGCACGTTGATTGGAAATTGCGCAGCTTGTAGCTAACTTCACATCCGCCGCCTTATATGATCCGGCCTATACTTCGAAAGTAGCAGACGAACTACTTTTTTTGACGGATAGGTACGTTTGAAGTATTCTTATTTTTTAAACCCCGACCAAAAAGAGGTTCAAATGTGAGGGGCGTTTCTGTGATTTCTTAGACGCGGGGGTTTCCCACAATTTTACATTTTATTAAAAAAAACGTAAAATTATTTTATTATTATTTTATTATTTTTTTATTATTATTATTTTATTATTTTTTAAACGTCTTAGAAGCTATAACTGACCATAAACGCGCAAAAGTGCTATACCAACTAGCGATGCAAAATGGTTTATATTATATGCCCTTATTTTCATAACTACAAAACTATTTTTACCATGAATAGGCTTCCGTTTGACTGTATCTAGTCAAGTATGTTTTGGCTATTAGGTACTATCTAGATATTATTCTATAGTACACCCTGTATGAAATTTTGGGGCTTTGACCCACAACTCCAGATGAAACAATCTCAATCGATGTAAATGTTTCCAATAAAATACGAAATCAATAAAAAAAATATCTCGCAACTTATGGTTATTCTAAAAAGTTCCAGTCGAAGTTTACTAAGAGTTTCCACTTTAGTGAGATCACTGCGAAAAGTGCTTATTTTATGATTTTATTTTTAGCCATTATAGAAAGATATAAAAAGATAACAAGGTCTTCAATCTTGGTAGATTTCTGGGCATTTTTTTGTACTAATTATTAGTCAAAAGATTTTTAGACAGACACTAATCCGTCCATATTATTGCTAAAATATATTCAGATTGCTCAGCAATTTCTGGATGCGATGTTATCTGGTATGCACTCACACAACACTTCTTTTTGTGTAGTTTCGTAAACATAAGTATTCATCAGTATTCTAAGGTATACGAGTATTTGCCAAACATGCTGCTCGGCCACGAGTTTGGGCTTTGGCGGCAGCGGAGTCTACGAGCGTTCGGAGCGGGATGTCGCTCGTGGCGTCATTTTAACATTTACTACATTGGTTTCTTACCAGTTGCCGCCCCGCGCCCCGCTAACACTCATAGCGGCGAGATCGTGAGCGAAAGGGAAGTGTCTCGCGCGCCACGTAAAAGCAAAAACTTCTTTCACTACTTCTCTATGGAAACCTGCTACGAGTATGCTACGAGTAGTACTTGATATGGCGCAGTGAGAATTGGTCTCAATCACGATGGCAGAGGCCTTTCTCATTGGTTAACGAATCCTTTATATTGGGCTTGTGGGGAAATTAAACAGCTTCGAACCGAGTGACCCATTCCCGATCGCTTTTTGTTCTGTGTTATGTTTGTGCGATGTGACATAACATGACGAATTGAATGAATGTGGAACCAGCCAGTTTCTATTTTATAATATTTGCGTTACGTTATACGTTTCGTTTTTATTTTTATGTGTAAACAATCCTTTGTTCAGAGGATGTTTTATTTTATTTTGAAGTTGTAGTTTTAATAAATATAGTTATAAAAAACTACAAAACAAGCTTAGGAGTCAACAATTAAAAAAAAAAATTAAAAATGCATTGTCATCGGTCTTTGATAGGTGGTGTGCAAAGTTTGAAGAAAATCTGATCGGTCAAAGTAGGTCAATATTGAGCTCAAAGGAGTTGGTTACAAACATACAGATGAAACTAATAAAAGCGTGTTAACAATTTATTATATTTAATTTTTTGACCGACGAAACGGAGGAGGTTCTGATTTCGACATTTTTTATGTGTAACCACGCATAACTTTTACATAGTGGTCCGATTTCGATAATTCTTTTTTTATTGAAAAGAATATATTTCAAATTTGGTCTCATTTCAATTTTATCGAAATTGGCTGAGCCATTTTTGGTAAATCAACGATTATATGAAATTCAACATCGATTCGCGAATTCTACACGGCCATTTTTCGCAAAATATAATATTTTATTATTTAATATGTGCCAAGGAGTTGCCCCTTTTAAATAAATTTTTAAATGGGCATATGTAATACAATAGTTGGTCTAAGCAAAGCTTTCGCGGCACCGTTCTAGCTGAGTTGAAACAGAAAATTCGTGTAAATATAAACGAAGTGAATAAGTAGTATTATAGTGTCAAGGTTCTAATAATTCTAAAAAGAGTACATTTTTGAACAGTCCTGCCCCCCTACCGCCTAAAGCAATAGCAATCGTAATAGCAATCGTTTATGACTTCATTTTAGTCATTTGGCACCGCCTATGTGACGTTAGCCATCAAAGTTGTTCATTCAACGATTGCTTTCGCAATCCGCGCAAAGCAATTGATGGCTAACGTCACATAGGCGGTGCCAAATGACTAAAATGAAGTCATAAACGATTGCTATTACGATTGCTATTGCTTAGGCGGTAGGGGGGCAGATACTTACTAAAAACTACTTTTATCAGAAAAGGTGCACACTGCAAAGCCAAAATAGGCTGATTCAAACCATTATTATGGACAAGTTTTACTGTGGTCTAGTTTTACTATTTATTTTACCAACGCGAAATTAGATACAAATCTGTTGAACACCTTTCACTATGGAGCCAACCCGAACTTCAATACAAAAGTTCGGGTTGGCTCCATAGTGAAAGGTGTTCATAATGATGTCGTTAATTGCCGCTCTTTCAACTGAGTACACTCTTTCTGAGTAACCCTGTATAACCAAGTAAAGAAGATAATCAAAGTTGTATGAAAATTAAGCGGTGCGTTTACCTTTAATTGGAAGTGGGTGTCGGCAGTTGAATTTTAATTATGAAAGGTGATAGACTTTCCAAGGACTTACGTAAGTAAACTCTATTAGTCAGTTATTGAAGTCTGTTTATTGAGAAAGTGTTTAACTTACAGACTTGTTCATAATCTCCCTTGTCAAGAAAGGGACGCGGGATACTAGGGACGCCTCGTGACTATTTACTTTATTTGTGGAAATTGTAGGTCCTGAATATTGAGGTCAAATAAGTTTTCATAAAAATGGCAATCTCGTATTTTCTGTAAACATTTACCTTTTCTAAGGCTAATAAAGGCAAATATTGCTTAAATTATAATCGTGTCTTAATATTTTCACTTTCCGCAGAGATTTAAATATTTTGTTCTCAAATATAGCTGAGATAACATCCACGTGTAATCATCGAATGTTAAAATTATTGTCACTCTGAGAATGAAAACGCATTTGATAGAAGACATTGCTTTAACCGAGCAATCATATGCATTACAAGCAAAGGGTGACAAGTTCACCGCCCACATGTTGTAAAAGGGCTTAAATTATAAATAAGACTTTATATTTTTTAATAGGTATTACAAATTAGTGCTTACTATACAAGAACTGTTTCTTTCAAAAGTGATTTCAGCTGACACAGTATTATCATTTCAACAAAACTTAAAACAAACATTTCATAAACTATAACTATTAAAATGAACCTAGTTATTTTAACTTATATGTTATATGCAGTATTACAAAACCCTACAACAAATATGAAAGATATTTGTCAGACATATACTTGTTCAATTTAACACAAGGAATTTTCTGTATAAAATGAATTGAAGAATTTTACGTATAAAAGAACTTCAGAAAATGCCTTGACGTTATTATCAATCTCATTTACAATAGGTAGCAGTATGAAGTGAAGGAAGTATTTCACGCTGCTCAGCAGTTCAGGAATTGCTGGTCCCTTCGAAGGTGCCGTACTTCAGTTTTATGAAAGCATATAAAATATCAATACGGTTCCGACGCTCCAACTTTATTAAGCGTGAATTTATGATACTATAAATAGACAAATATATTTGGCAATACTTTTCATGGTTATAGTACGAACGGGTATGAACATATGAGTAGTCATGTTCTAAGCATGTTCTCACTGTTGATACTCGAATAAATTGTATTGTTTTGTTAATGATAGCGTTTTTTGACCAATAAAGTTTTTCCCATAGAATTAGAACTAAAGTAATACAAACCGTACTAAAATAGTAAGAGATATAACATCACTTTGTCCCACTTTAAATATGAAATTTAAAAGCTGTTAGAAAAAATTGCACATAGAACCAAACTGACGTAATTTTGAAGAGTTTCACAAACTAGGATTGTGCTATCTCGGCTGTCCAAATTCAAAAAGGTAAAAAGTAGGAAGGTAAACTGATCAGAGATTTGAACTTTCTTACTGGAACCAAAGGGTTCAAATTTCCGAAACTGACAAAAAACCAAGTGGAACCAAATTTTTAACTATTTTGACATTCCAACTGGTTATTTTGACGTATGCCGACAGACAATGCCTTTTTTGTTCTACTCACTCTCGTGTATGCTGTATAACCAGATATGAAAAAGACAGCTGTAACATAGTTTTTATTTGAGCAAAATTTAGTAATTATTGTATTACTTTAGTTCTAATTCTATGGTTTTTCCGCCGGAAAATGTCTAGTACGTGTAACTAAAATACCAAATATTTAAAAACAATCCAGCAATTTGAGAACATATACTAGACTCAGTTTTTAATTGAGTTTCAAGACAGTGAGAATTCGAAAGACGATTTTGTGAAGTTAAAACAATACTATTTGGTAACTATTTAGCGTTCACTAAAAAAAAAACTACCCTTTCAATGTTACATTCGATAACATGTAAATTAGATGTAAATGTAATTATTAATGTGTTATTTTTTGTAAATGTAAATGTAACATGTAAATTTATTGGACTAATGAATGCTTGCCTTTACATACAAAACATACAATTGTATGTTTTGTGTGTTGTTTCCTATGACAAAAAAAAGCATAATTTTGCTTCAGCACAATAAGTAGGCTAACAGTACATACTGTGCTAACTCAACTGGGCTTTTTTGTCTGAAGCAAACCTCCGAAATTGCAAGTCTCAGTCGACTCAGCATTCTATAGCTCACTATCGGCCCATTTACGGTAGAGCGAGTGGAATCAGAGACTGGGTCACCATGCCATTACAGTATCGGAGTACATTTAGTCTCGACGTGACTTTTGAATAGGGCTGGCGATAAGGAGACGCGACGGCGGGCGCCAAACATCCCACAGTCGACGAGAGCGATAAATTGAAAACGTGTGCCGAATAAGACATCGCCGATGGACACAGTTTGCACAGCCCTGTCATGTTTGTCCGCTTCTTGAGCGGAATAATGGAATTCGCTCTTTTGGAAATTGTGTTGTGGGTAAACTTGCGTGGAACCGCTTCGTAGTGCGCTTGATTTCTTTATCGTTTTGTATATAGCTAGCGAATATAATACAAGCTGTTGTTTTATATTCCCGTTGACCATTGGGTCAACGTCTTATTATCTTCATTGGAAGACAAATAGATAAATATCATTAATAACAGCTTTCATTATGAAACGACTTTGGAATTGTAATAAAATGTTGATGTGATCAACATAAAAAGGTTTCTGACCTGCAACGAAATGACTACTCATTTCGTACTCAGAGACCTTTTTGCAGCTAATATTGAGTATTGTGTATATACTGATGAGTGTCATCCTTCTAATGTTATAAACGCTAAAGTTTGTATGTATAGATGTTTGTTCCTCATTCACGCAAAATTTTTTGAACAGATTGACATGAAACTTTGCAATAGTAATGCATACATCAGAATAACACATAGGCTATAATATATAAAGATATTGCGTGAAACAAAATTCGCCGAGTCAGCTAGTAATTAATATTTTTATGAGCGTTAAATTTCGCCTAAGTACCTACAAGCTGAATAGTTACCTGAAAATGGTTTGCCTTAACTTTGTGTTTGTGGCAACCGATCCGAAACCCACTTATAGAGCTATGGATAGAGTCTTTCAGTCTGGCTTTTAGATCATTAATGTGGCGGTCGGCAAATCAGGCGTTGATGGACGAACGTGATATTGCGCCTCGGCACATACGAGTACTACGTGAGTCTATTAATTCTCAATTATGTACACGTAACCCTAAATATATACGTAGACATTTCCACTTCCTTTCCTTCGCCAAAAAATATTCTAATACTGCATTCGCTTTGTAAAGAAAACGGATATGTTTTGGTAGTTTTAAAACTTCTCTCATTCTGGAGCCGTCCTAAGAAAATTAGTGTTATCTTATACAAACGAACAAGCCAACTTGAAATGTAAACGAGATGAGTATAACGTTTTTAGGGTTCCGTACCTCAAACAGAAAAAACGGAACCCTTATAGGATCACTTTGTTGTCCGTCTGTCCGTCTGTGTGTATGTCAAGACTCTTTATCTCGGCAACGCGTATAGATATCGAGTTGAAATTTAAACTGTATACGTATATGTATAGTTTCTTGCAGTTGTGTAAAAGAAAAACTTCTCAGTTATCGTTTGAAAAAAGTTAGAGCCGTTTATGTCGTAAAAAACAGCATATTTCGATACTCACAAAAATCAAAACCTACAGGGTACTTCCCGTTGACATAGAACTATGAAATTTGGCAAAAAGCATTGTCTCAGAGTACACATATAGGAATTAATCTGAAAACTGTACATTTTTATTAAAATTACAAACAAAATAGGACTTCAAAATTCACAAGAAATGGGTTCAAAATTCAAAATAAGTAAATCGTATCATGTAAGGTATCATAAAAGAACTTCATTAGCAAAAACAGGTTTTTAATTATTTTATCAATGTGTAATTTTCGAAATAGGACGAGAAAAGTGAAAAAAAAAATTGTCGATGGTTATAGTACAGTGATTTTAACAAATTACTTCCCAATTTTGTGAAATTTTCTGGATTTGTACGGAACCCTCGATGTGCGAGCTTGGCTCGGACTTGTTCGATTTTTTTTCCTCAAACAGCTAAGAAAAAAAACGTTATATTCATCTCGTTTATATTTCAAGTTGGTTTGTTCGTTTGTATAAGATAACTCTGATTTCCTTTTACGATGATTGGAGAAATTCAAGCTATTAAGTTAAAAAAATATGGAACAATCATTTAAAAAAAAATCTAATGAAACACAATTGATTTAAATATCGTTTCCTAGATTTCAATACCAGAGTGAAATAATATTTAAATGTCCATTCTTTGCTCGACCTCAACGTGGTTTTTACTGATCTCGTTAAAACGTTCGCCGGTATCAAAAATTGAGCCAATGTATTGTTGTCTCTATTGTGTTTGTACAAGATCTCATTTTACGCTCGAGTTCCCTTTCTTTTTACGCTGCTCGTTATTAGAATTGGAAGACTACTTTATGTGTCTATTAAATATCGGCCAGTTATATTTACTCGAGCTGTTTATTCAACCAGAGAAGCTATATTAGATTCTGGCTTGTAATAACGATGTACTTTTTATGGGTAGCAACTGGTAGTCTACAGCTTATTAAAATAAAGTACATATGATGTCTAAGACATTAAAAACATAGTGTTTCTCTAGACGACGAGCATTTTTAATGAACGGAGTTAATAGACTTTTTATATAAAAGAGCATTTTATTTTTTTAAATTGGAGTTTGTCTTGTAGTAAAAGTTAGCCAAAATAATAAGTACCAACAATGATATCTCAGAATATATTTGTTATCTAAAGAAACATCCAGTATATTAGACTCATACGAAAACTGGCTCATATGCTATATGGAGTATTTAAGTATCTAATAGATATTATGATTTTTATTTTGAGTGCTTTACACACTAGATTTTATCTCAAAGAGTTATATTTGTGATAAGCATTTCAAAAATCGAAAGCGAACGCAGGATTTGAACCTGCCCCTTCGGATCACTAGCCGACGCTCTAACCAACTGAGCCAGTCCGCCTCCTACGCAAGCGTCAAATTCTTGAAGTGCTTACCTTACACCAACTTATAGCGTTGGTGGCGCCACCTGTGATACCCGTGTTAGAGAGGTTATCACTCAACTAGAAGTTACTTTAACTTACTGTTACTTTTTTATCTAATAGATACTTTAGCATTGCTACTTATATGCGCTAATCAAACACCTACGATTACTCTGTAGTATTAAATGCTACGAGCCTGCTACGCACTTGCTACGACTTATTCCCCATTGTATAGTACGTGTGTAGTACGATTATGTGTGGGATGGTATATAAATAATGCGTATGCAAAGATATTTTAAGTTCTATGCACAACTGGATCAATATCCTAGTTGAAAAAATATCATCATCATCATGGACTAATGATGAACCCACTACTGACTGATACTGTTGAAATCACCCGCTATCATTACATTACAAATTACAGAATCTTACAGAAACATAGCCCAAGTACAGCAGTGAACTACCTACATCTGATAATGATGATGATGATGATGACAGAAACATACTTCAGTTGAAAGAGAACCAACTGTGACATTACTAGTTCTATAACTTCATCATATAAAGAGCGCGTGATATTTATCTACTTGAAGCCTTTGCAGCTATCTGGCGACAAAACTATCCATCACGCTATCTGACACTATCAATATTCGGTGAGCCAAGTCTTTGAAGATTAATAACACACGCGCAAGGTCTTTTTGTACTATGCTATGCATAACTGAATTGCCATTCTAGTAGAGAAAGTAGAGTAACACTGTTTTTTATAAACTTAAAAAAAACCTAGAAGGAACTCAAATTTCTTAATATTACCTTGGCATTGTCATAATATGTTTTTGAGCAAAAGAGATAAAAACAACATGTCAAGGAGGAGCATGGAGCTCCATACAAAAAGTGTTTAGCATAAACAAAACCTAAACAAAAATAAATCTATGCCCAGCAGTGGGTAATCATTATTAGCTGACGATGATGATGATGATGCTACTTTTCCAGTAGAGTACTGATCCAGTTGTACATAGAATTTAAAATATCTTTGTACACGTATTGTGTAGATACCATCGTACACGTGACTTTACTATTACGTGACTTTACTACAATGTTTAGTAAGTCGTAGCGAGTGCGTAGCGAGTTCGTAGCACTTACTACTACGTAGTAGTCGTAGGTGTTTCATTAGCAAAAATTATCATATCCTACTGGCATTTAATATCAAACGTCAAACAGGTCGTTGGTAAAAGCAGGACTATGTATGTTTTAGCAAACTTTGTAACTCTTAAAATAAATAAATAAAAGTAAATGTTTTTCGTTTTCGTTCTATGATATTTTCACTGTACTTCAATGATTCTCAAAATAAAATGTTCTGTATATTTTTGAACAAGTTTGATAAAATTAGAGAGAAAAATGATAAGTAGTCGATAATGTAATTCAATAATGTAATGTTATATAGGAAACTCACAATTCTGAATTTCCAATAATATATGTTAAAAACTTGGTAAATATGCCTGAAAGAAAAAGTCTTTTAAACAAAAAATCTTTTTAATGTCTAAATAGCTTCTATTACTGTTAGTATGATGAACTGTTGTGGAGAAACATAATTCAAATCAAATTTCTAAAACCGTACAAGTACCGAAATATCACACGTTAAAAGCTTTCACGTTGTCGTACGATATTTTTGTGTGGCATATGTGAAACGATTAATTTAATACGTTTTTGAAAAGCGTTTTATAAAACTGGTTGCCATGATTTTCCTTTTTTACCTTATATTCCGGAAACGATGCGGCGAAAGCTCGCAGGTTTAATTTACTTTTTGCTGATTTGGCAGACGAATAATTCAGTTCTTTTTACTGATTTATGGATGGCCACAATGATGTTGGTATTACATTGTTGGTTTTGTGGACTTTGTTATATTTTAGAAAAATATTACTTGCCTTTTGACTAACGTTTATTTTGTGTACTATTCGTTGTTTAAACGTATTTTGCAGCAGTAAATTAGTCATCATCATTACCAAATATTAATGAAATGATAAATATCGCCGATTTTAAGCAGTTCCGCTTACTGCTAAAATGATGAGTCAACAAAAAAAACTCTGAACCTGTTTTACAAACTGAACGACAAAACATAGAATTTTTGTACATTGTACAAGCCTTTTTAATAGTCCACTGCAGGACGTAGGCTTACCCACTAAGGGTGATTTAAACATAGAATAACACTTCCGAAAAACACTTATTCTTTTCTGAAGCAATCTTATTGTAATAATAAAACTACGATACGCAGTTTCTACCATAATAAATAAGAAACTTGAAAGAAATCCGTACTTATCAAAATTAACATTGTGAGAAATGTGTGTACCCCTAATACTCGTATAACTTACAAAGACTGACACAAATAAATATTAACCGTGTCTGATACACGTCTCCGGTTAAATTTCGGGAAAGTCTTAAATGTAATTTTCCCCTCATTTCACTAACACGACAGGGGAAGAATCACTGGCGGAGCAATATTATTGAATTAACTCATATTCTATTTTCAGGACGTTGGGACATATGACTTATTGAGTAGAGCGCATGAACGTCGTTATAAGTTAGTATAATTACACTTAAAAAAGACTCAATTATATTAATGTGGTAAGTCTTTAAAATGCTAATCAATATGGGATGTAGGTTAAAGCAATAGTCATAGGTTAGAGATTTTAATACGCATACGTCTATTACACGCAACTTACGAGTTCAAAATACACCGTAAATATAGTGATTATTATTTATTTAAACACGGAACTTACGAGTTCAAAATACACCGTAAATATAGTGATTATTATTTATTTAAACACGCAACTTACGAGTTCAAAATACACCGTAAATATTGTGATTATTATTTATTTAACCAATCAAATAGATATTCGGTATGATTTACTGCTCGGCTATCGTTTCAAGGTGTAACTCAAAGTAGTCTTATTCAAAAATAAGGTTTCTTTTACACGTTGAATATTATGTTAGTAACATAATACTGATAACATATTATGCGAAAAAGATCCTTTAGTTGATTAAAATTTTCAAAAAGTTTACGACTTTGCCATAGTCATTTACATAAGAAGTAACATATTTTTACCGACTTCCAAAAAGGAGGAGGAGGTACTATGTTTTTATGTATGTTCATCGATATTTTCGCCAGTTGTGAACCGACTTAGAAAAAAAAATCTTTGTTTGAAAGAGTGGTCCCATTTAAATTTCATCAAAATTGGCTGAGCCGTTTCTTATAAATCAACAATAATGTACATGGATGTCACATCGATTCGTGCAAAATATTTGAATTCTGTATTCGGTGGAAGTCTGTGTTGAGATTTTTTGCAAAATATAATTATTTGATGAATGTATGAAGTTTCATGTAGGTACTTAGTACTAACTAAGTAGATTCAAAATTCTAATAATTAAGTAGATTCAAAACATTTCCTTCGCCCTAAGCACTAAGTAGCTATCTTCAAAATTTTGCCACAAACTGCATAAAATATTGTAACAAGCCACTCCAGAGAGATAGTGAATCTGCTTCGCAAAGTCAAGTCTCGGTAAAGCACTCTTTACGGAGAGCTCGTAACTTTCTCTTAATAGGCTTATGTAATTTAATCTTCTGGCCGCCTTTATGAATTTCAATAATTTTCTATTAAAATCCCCTGTAAATTGGCCGGTCGAAGATTTCTTTCGAGAAGACAAAGCTTTTTTGAACACTTTACATGTTAGCTGAAGCTGTTTATTATTTTAAACTTAGGATTGTTTTTGCATTGAAAACTAATTTTGAAGAGAGGCAAATCAACAAGATTATTTTTTGCAAAAAAATAGCATGACCGTCTTCACCCGTGTACAGAATTCGCGAATATATCGCCCGGATCGATGTAGCATTTTCTACATTATTGTTGATTTACCAAAAATGGCTCAGCCGATTGTGATAAAATTTAAATGGGACCAATTTCAAAGTATGCTCTTTTCAATAAAAAAAATAATAATTGAAATCGAATAACTATGAACAAAGTTATGCGTGGTTATACATAAAAAAAATATAGGCGTCGAATAACCACCGGAGGAGGTGTACAATTCGACGCGTATATTTTTTTTAATGTATAACCGCATAACTTTTTTCGTAGTAGTCCAATTTCAATAATTCTTTTTTTATTGAAAATAGTATACTTCGAAATTGGTCCCATTTTATTGGTCACAATTTTATTGAAATCGGCTGAGCCATTTTTGATAAATTAACAATAATGTTAAAAATGCTACATCGATCCGTGCAAAATATTCGCGAATTCTGTACGCGGGTGAAGTTGGTCATGCTAATTTTTGCAAAAAATAATCTTGTCATGTATAAAGTTGGTTATGCCGGTTATTGGCGAAAAATAACTGTATTACAGTTGAAGTATGTAGTTTTTGCTGTAGTATAGTATTTTATTGTAGTTAATCGGGCTCTTAAAACAAACGATAGTCATAAGTTCATAACTTACCATTGTCAGCGTTATCTCGGTCGGGCCCGCTGTCGTGTTCCGACTCGGACTCGTCCCAGATGGTGTCGGTGGCGATCTTCTGGCGCGAGCACTCGATCCAGTAGCCCGGCGTCGGGATTAGGTTATGAGGGTACTCTTCGCAGAATTCATCTGAACACAAAAGTATGCTCTTAGTACTTATTACAGGCTTTTATTTAGTTTCACCTATCCCGTTGTCTGTAATCAATTCTTGCAAGTTAAATTTGATCCACTTCCCGGTTTCCGATTGAGCTGAAATTTTGCATACATGTGTAAATTGCGTGACAATGTAATATTATGACATGGTGCTGATCTGATGATGAAGCTGGAAGTTAGCCAAATTTGCAATGAGATGAGACGCCACCTCATCGAGTTTGGGCTCATTTGAATCATCTTGACGATAAATTTGTCTTTCAATGGTCACTAGGGTCTGATGATGGAGCTGGAAGGTGGCCTAAGAATTCTGTAACGAAACGACGCAAACACGATAAGTTTCGGCTCGTTTTGGCGAGTACTTGTTCAGTAAAAACTTGTAAAAAGTTTTTTTGATTATTCTTTATAATCTTTTATTTAACTTGCAATGAATGTACTTATGTATGTATGTAATTTCGGGTGGAATCAATCAATCAATCAATCAATCTTTATTGTAACATGTGTGGTATTACATGTAGATCTTAAATAACAAGTTTTAAAGACCATATAAGGGTGCGGCAACTTAATTTATATAATATTACATTCTCCTATTTTTATTTAATCAATGTCATAATCATTATATTAAAATATCATTTTTGTTATAGGTACATTTTTTAATAATTTTACGTCATTAGATAGGTAATGTCATTTTTACAATAAAATAAAAAAATAAAAATTATAACAATAAATCAGATTAATGTGGTTATAATATTGTGGTCTTGTCACAAACTTTCAAAATTTTAGCTCGGGCTAAAATCGGGAATGAATCTAACTTGCAAGATTTGATTACAGACAGTTGTAAGAGTAAATTGGGTGAAATTTAAATTTAATTACATAAAAAGGCACAGTGACAAGTGAAACTAAAAACATAAGCTTGTAAAAATACTGACTGTGTAGATAATAAATTTCACAAAATGAATAACTTTTCCTAATAAATTTCTATTTAATACTGAACAAGTAAAAATTTCAGGAAATCGTCATGAATATCCCGTGAGCTATTTCAAATTGTTTTACATCTTAAATGTAATTGTAGCTTCTAGCATTACACGTGTAAGTACAGCGATGTACACGTGTATGGCGATTTCTCCAGGTCAGCGCGCGAATTTTCTTTTTCTTTTTTTTTGCCATTTACAGATAAACTACTCATTGTTAGTTTACAAAAATTCATTTAGCACTCATGAATAGGTAATGTTAACGAAGTACATAAATCTACAAATCAAAAAAGTGGTCTGTGGTGGTATAAATTTCGCGCGCTGACTGAGCGCCTCAGCCTCAGATCTAAGTGTAGGGATCTTAACGTCTTTTCAACCGGCTATAGGTACAGGGTTATTTCAAATCAATTAGCGTCCTTTTAGAGGCTTATTCTGTACATCAAAACTAACAACTTTTGTTCTACAACTTTTGTCAAAACTAAAAAAAAACAGCTGTTCCATACATTTAGCATTACATACATTTACATTTTGTCGCGGGTGAACAATATTTTCCTATGGAACAACAATTCTTTTTTGAGTTTTGACAAAAGTCGTAGAACAAAAGTTGTTAGTTTTGATGTACAGAATAAGCCCCTAAGGGAATGCTAATTGATAAGAAATAACCCTGTATATGTTTCACTAGCATATTTACAAGTTCGTGAACATATTGGGTTACTAGAGACTTGGAATTGCTATACTTTCGAGATGTGGAGACATTAAGAAACTAACACTACAGCGATTGGAACACATTATTATTATGTACCTAGTACGGGACTTATCGCGCACTAAAATTACGAGACGAGAAATTACGTGTCTACCCGTGACCACGATCGGTGCAACTCGGTCGAAACGTCGGGATGATGAGGTATTTATTTATCTCGTAATTTTAGTGCGCGAAAAGTCCCGTAGTACATAATAATAAAACACTGTAGCGTTTTAATTGATTTCTTTTGAGCAACTACATTGCATTGTATTTGATACGTTGTTTGTTAGTGGTTTCTAAACGTAGAGTTTATCTATATTGGTACATTTTTAATTTATTTATCAACCACATTAAAATATTTATCAGTTTATTATTTTCTATACTCTGCAGTGAAGAAACATTGATGACTAATTACATCACGCTATAGAGCAGAACTAATGATTATTCTACTCTATACCTAGCATTATTAGGTACAAATTATATTCTTGGTTCTAACTTAATATACCAACGTATGTGCTGTATCTATACTTTTTGTAGAAACCAACGGAGTAATTAGTAAAAAATATGGGTTTCATCGAAAGTTATTCTGCAACTATACATTGTAACCTTCTTTCACCTTCATTATTCTCCAGCTTTAGCATAATTGGCCTAATTATAGAACAAAATACCTATTAAGAAAAAAAAGGGATAAGCCCACAGCCAATACTTTTTGGACACTATTACGTGGGATAAGGGCGGATTCAATGGACTTTGTCAGAATATCTTGTTACGGAGCGGCTCCGTTCTCGCCAATCCCTAATTGAATGTCAAGAAAAACCAAACTTAAACAAATCCCTTGTCGTTCAAACTCCGAACTGAATAAAAACTGAATAAAATAAAAGAATAAGATTCAGAAGGTCTTGTAATTCCATTATCGCTGTCCATTGACTTATATCTTGACGCCTATTTCGATATTTAAATTTGAAAAGTTTTTGTTTAGATGTACATTGTACAACGAACAGCGTGTATCTAGAATGCATATTTAGCAAAGACTAACTTTAACCCGGACTTTTACTTATGTGGTATCGGTAATGGACACTTTCTGACCGTTAAACTATAACCACGCAAAAAATAAAGTCGATTTGTGACTCCTTTGCAGCGTGAAACAGTTTCAGATTTATAATATTAGTAAGGATTACACATGTAGTAGACTGTTGTAGGGTTAGAGATTGTGTATTTATAGCCTTAAGTCAGATTAACCCATTTCTTACCACTGTCCTATTTATAAGACACTAAACTAAAAACAAAGAAAAGAAGAAACTAAAAAGAGACACTTGAAAAATTGCATTATTGAGCCCTCCTGCTGGGAGTCCAAAGCTGGGAATCGGTCTGAGTAGAGACGACTTGTGCAGAGTCACATTCATGCTTTTGAGAACGAGAGAAAGCGCGAGTTAGATCGGAAACGCGACGAACTCAAGAGCAGACCTCCCTCAAACATAACATACAATTACTCAAACGGCATATTAACCTGTGTCGACTGTTCAAGGACATACACTGATAAAATAGGCTATATAAGCCATATAAGAACACGTCACCTAAGCTCACCTTGATATGAACTTATGTACTAAACAGATGTAAAGTCGCCGAGGCCGAAATCGGTTGGAAGAGATGATGATGATTTACTACTTACTTACTATTCACTATAATACTTTTTTTTTCAAAACAGACCATTTATTATTATTTATTATTTTATATTCTTCTTTCTTAACATATTAAGAACCAAACTTACAAAGGTGACGTCCACAAGTGATTTAATATTCAGAGAAAAATCGAACCAAGATGATATAACACATAATTTGAAAGCTTGATTCATGGGCTTCTCAAAAATATATAATTTAGATATTTTTTTATCCCTCCATTTTTCTATATGTGAAAAATAAATTGTATGTTAAACAATAATATAGCTAAGTATTTTTTCTCGTTTAGCAATAATAAAGTGCTTCTATCGTTATTTTACTTGCATTCGTAGCTGATTCTTCCACAACCATATCTTAATTTGCTAAAATTAAAAATTATAACCTGCCAGTGTGACCACTTAGTAGGTACAATGTGACAAATAAACACTTAAAACTGTGTCTAATTTAGTAAGAATGCTTTTATTTAACAATTTGGAGGTTATTTAATCAGGGTTGCTAGAGATAAACTACCTATTGAGCCAAACATATTTATTTATCCTAATAGATTCGAAATTAATTTAAAAATAAAACGGAGGGCTCTTTTTTGGTTTTAACTGGTGTAATAGACTCAGAAAAATATGAACTTTCTCGAAATCTAACGAGTGTTGTGGTTAGTATTTTTGATTATTATTATACCAGCCTCCATACATTTTGTGGACATGTCCTTTGATCAAAAAAATTCAATGAGTTCGATGCTTGGGAAGTAATGGATTAAAAAAAAACACAAGTATTTTAATATCTTTACACTAGGTACTCTTATGGAGTATCCGAGTCTGTCAATATTGTGCTAGTCATATAGACTTTAAAATTAAAGTTAGCGGAGATGATATTTACCATCAGGAAAACAGCTACACATTGTGAGTGCGTGCTAAAACATTTTATTTATAAAAAACTATAGTCTCTGAAATTATTGAACAAAAAGCTAATAAATAACAATTATACCTGTACCAGCCATTTTAATAGTTCACTGCAAGACGTAAGCCTACCCACTAAGGGTGATTGGGCCATATCCATTACGCTGGCCCAGTGCGGGTTGCTGAATTCACATACGCCATCGAATTCTTTCTACGGACGTATACAGGTTGCCTTACGATGTTTTCCTTCACCGAAAAGCCAGTGCGTAGTGGTGTGAAATTCCGCACATAAGTTCCAAATAAACTCATTGGTCGTTTGATTGGAAACAGGATCGGGATTTGAATCCACGATCTCACAATTTTAGGGCGAGAGTTACTACCACGGCTATACATATATATAATTAAAATAATATACATGGGAAAATAGATTTCATGCTTTTGGGAACTCAAACTAGTTAAGTATAGTTTGTTATGTAGGTATTCTATCGCTTTTTATTTTGCTGTAGTAGCACAAACTAGGTAGGAAACTGCAGAAAGGAAAAATAAACATATTCTGTTTTCTCTACTGATATACAAATAAAAACAAAATATTTTACCCAAAAATCCTCGCGTAGAGTTGGTCACGTTTCTTTTTATAGTAGCAAACGAAAACTGGTTCTAGTAATATTGGCAAAGGTTCATGAAAACTTAATAAAATATTTACAAAGATTTTTCTCCCCAGGGTGCGCATCTAAGATTTTATAAAAAAAGAATATATTTAAAAAAGTTCAGATAAAATATTGTACCTACATTAAGCCTGCTAACTAGGAAAATTTAGCTCTTCATGTGCAAATGAAAAAGCTATATTTTCCTACTTTGCAGGCTTTACATATAGTAGGTACAATATTTTATATATTCCATCCATCCATCAGCCATAAGCAGTCCACTGCTGGACATAGGCCTCCCCCATGAATCTCCAATAAGACCGGTTGAAAGCGGCTTGCATCCAGCTCGATCCTGCGGTCTAATGAGGTCATCCGTCCACCTTGTGGATGGACGTTCTATGCTGCGCTTGCCGGTACGTGGTCTCCACTCGAGAACTTTTCGACCCCATCGGTCATCAGTCCTCCGCGCTATGTGCCCTGCCCATTGCCATTTCAACTTGCCAATCCGTTGGGCTATGTCGGTAACATTGGTTCTTCGACGGATCTCCTCATTTCTGATACGAGCATAGCCCATAGCTCGTTGGGGTACTTGGAGCTTACTAATAAGGCCCATTTTATTTTATGCAAGTGCACAAAGTACCCAAAAACAGATATGAGTGTAGTTTTTTCGAGGTCGAGACGATATGTAAAAACTTATTCTCTCTCTGTACCAGCCTTTTTTTAACAGTCCACTGCAGGACGTAGGCCTACCCACAGGCAGGCCTGCCATTTCTACCACGCTGGCCCAATGCGGGTTGGTGGATTCACATACGCCATCGAATTTCTTCTACGGACGTATGCAGTTTGCCTCACGATGTTGTCCTTCATCGATGAGCCAGTGGTGTGAGATTCTGTACATAAATTCCAAAACTCATTGGTACGGGACCGGGATTTGAACCCACGACCTCACTATCTGAAGGCGGGTGTTACTACCTCTAGGCCACCACGGGAAGGCTCAATCAAAGCAATTAAAATACTTAATTGTAAGCCGATTTCTTCTCTTTATTATGCTGTTTAGTTCTTCTTTCTTCTTCGATTGTTGGCACATGAGGTGCAGTTCACTGTAAGGTAGAACACCAAACTATATCGATTAGGCTTGGCGTTCATACTTAGAGTGTACCGCGCGCTCATAACTTTAAACTTGATGCTTTTTTACCTTCTTTTCTTGTCGTAGGTGTCTTCTTTTTTTCTTAACTTCCCATACATACTACTTTTCTACACTATTTCTAGTCATTGACGTAATGAAGAAACTTATTTTCGCTAAAGAGAATAAAATAAAAGCGGAAATCAAAGTGTAGAAGAGACATAATAGAGTGTAAAAGAGAGATATATAAAATAGTCTTACAAACAGTGTTAACTATGTTTACTTACGTAAATTAAGTACGAACGTAAATTTTAAGGAACAAATTTTCATCGTGTCCTTTTGCAATGCTTTTATATCGAGCTATAATTGTAAAGTTAGAAACACTTGAAAATTGTCTGTCTTTCATTAAAATCATTAAGCAGAGCGGCTGTTACGTTACAAATTGGTGTAAAATTGGATTCGTAAAAGCATTCTATTCCAAAGCATTAAATACGAAATTGGTCCACAGAGAGTGTTCCATTTCTCATAACAAAAATATCTGGTGACCCACTATCTTTTCACTTCATCAAAGAGCACAAAGAAATATTAATTTCCGTTCCGCGAAAAGGGTTTCTATATTTTAAAAGTTTGCACAAAGCTGGGGATTCCTTTTTGAGATAATATATATGACCTAGTTTTAAACACACATCCAATATGCGAATCTCTGTGATGAAATCTGTGAACGGCAAAAATATACGAAAGAACGAAAACACTGGAACATTTGTAGCGCATGTAAAAAAGAAAAATGATAAAAGCAGTGAGTACATTATGATTCGTTTTATGAACATGTAGGCGCCGTTTACAGCTAGAGTCGGGATACACTGAGCTTACAGATAATGTCATATGCTGGATTTAACCGATCGTTTGTATCAAATACAGCCTTTTATAGGGTCTCATGTGAAATGTAGATACGCCAGGCCGTTAAGAACATTTTCCATTTATATAAACGGTTTCAGTTTTTTCCTTGCAATCTCAATATGCTATACATTTTGTAGAGTAAACATTAGTGTTATTAAACTTGTTGAGCGTGATGACGAATAACTGTCCAAGTAAATATCGAGCACACTGGCTGAAAACTAATAATTTTAACTCAGACCAAATAAAAAAATCAAGACAGAATGTTGTGAACAAACAAGTGAGGCCGACCAAAACTACGCCTCGCCGTGTACAGACAATTTACACACACATCAACGTACAAGGAAACTACGCCTTGGCTTGACAGTCGAACTATGGCGGCGCAACAGCGACGCACTCACACATGTATAACAAACCGGCTTCACTTGACTGTTCAACGACGTTCCCTCTTGATTTTTTTTATTTGCTCTGATAATTGCACCAGAGCCAAAACTAGAAACTGTAAGGAGAAGCTCTGAATATATGTTGATAAATATTTTTAATAAACTACCTGAATATCTACGAAAGGAAAAGAACCACCGAAAATTCTATAAATATCTTAAATAAATACTGATCAAAAAATGTTACTACAGTATAGAAGATTACTTGAAAGACAAAAATGTTTCTGACTCGCAGAAGTAAGCAGATGATGAGTATTATAGGTATAAGTCTCATAAGTTCCTTTTTGTTTTATAGTTTCTGTAAGTGTAAAACTCATTAATTGTATAATATAATTATATATAAATAATTATACTTGCGACGCCCTTACAGGGTTGAATATGTGACTAGAGTGCTAAGTGAGCAAATTTTTACATATTTATAAATTTAATGCAAGGTTTGAAATAAATAAATAATTTCCAAGTAAAATATTCGGTACAGGTACTGCCTTTGAATTGCCATGCTGCTCTGGAATAGGTGACGGTAACAACGAAATTTTAATCTTGTCTGACACGACGTAATTTTGTCTGTCACTCATACCTCATGCAGGGCTGGGCGGGTTATAATAAAGGGTGTTTGTTTACGTCGCTACCCCACCCCGTGCTCATATAACTGCAGACAATAAAAAATCTACCTAATGGGAGACGGTCTTGTGGAGTAAAGGTTCCGTCGCTCCAATTTAACCTGTGTTATTCTTGGAAAGCGTCCGAACCGTAGTCGAGCTAAATTTTGGTATATTTTTTAAAATATGGTGCTTTTAGTCGGTATACCTATTGCCTCTGTATGAGTTTGTGCTAGCATATAAAAAAAAAATTCCTGATTTATATGAAATTCTTTTTTTTTGTTACCTTTTTTTGTATTCTAACAATTGCACAATAATTGTTAAATAATCCTGTGAAAGTTACTGCTGGGCTGGGTATGTTTAAAAAGAAAAATAAGCCTAAGAAATTACCATTTTTCGATTTTATCACATGATTTGAGGATTTTTTGATAAAACAAAGCTATAAAGGTAAACAAAGCTGTCGTATCATACAGTAATTAATTATTAATTGCTTTCATTATAGCGTAAAGACCTTTGTAGATCATTGTAATAGCGTAAATGATACGACACTTAACACGACTAAGAAAAACAGACGAAATATGCTTCGTAATAAGATTCCGTTTTTAGCCTTCAGGTATGGAACCCTAAAAATGTCAGGATGTAGCGGGTAGGTCTTGTCATTTCTATTGTTTCTGCCATTCTTCCCACGAATAAAAAGTTAATTAAATCTGTGAATTTTAATCCGACTTCCAAAAAGGCGTATGTTTTAATGTTCAGTGAGTTTGACGTTTTTGAGTGTATAGGTATTATGAAATCTTTGCCTCTATTGTGAATTTTATGATTAATTGTTGATTTTTGCTGCGAATATAATTATCGCGAGATAGTTTCATTAAGAGGTAATTCGAATATTTTTAAATGGTTTTCCAGTTCTTTCGTTTTAAAATAGTTCGTAAGATCTCTCTATTTTCTAAAAATAAAGATATATTGAAATGGCGCAGAAAATCTTATTATAAATGTCGGTAAACTCAAAAGAAAAATATTATGTATTCACGTATTCAAAAAGTTTTTTAAGCATAAACTTATTTCCGTATTTCTATTTTTCTCGTATTTTCCAACCGTATCAAATATGACTGAATGAGCAAATAAAATTAGTCTTTGAATAAATTTGCAGCCAGGAAACTAAGGAATTTTTATCTCGCTGCAATTTTAAATACTTTAAAACAAATCGTTAGCAATTCTCTACGTGAAATTATATATTATTTGTGCAGTGGCTTAACATAATTACGTAATTTTACATTCAAGCAACATATGTTCTGAAAACTATTTACCGATCTATCAAGAATAGATGACAGTTGCCAAGGAATCTTGGAGAATAATCCTTATTGGTCAAGGTTTGTCAAGGACTACTAATTATTAGAAATCACAATTTGTAACACGCGCATGTTGAAATACTTAATATGAGTATAATCTAGGCAATCACAGTGTACCTAAAACATCCCACTAAACTCTTAATATGCCTTCACAATCACAGTATAGCGTACCTAAAACATCCCACTAAACTCCTCATATGCCTTCACAATCACAGTATAGCGTACCTATAACATCCCACTAAACTCTTAATTTGCCTTCACAATCACAGTATAGCGTACCTAAAACATCCCACTAAACTCTTAATATGCCTTCACAATCACAGTATAGCGTACCTAAAACATCCCACTAAACTCTTAATATGCCTTCACAATCACAGTATAGCGTACCTAAAACATCCCACTAAACTCTTAATATGCCTTCACAATCACAGTATAGCGTACCTAAAACATCCCACTAAACTCTTAATATGCCTTCACAATCACAGTATAGCGTACCTAAAACATCCCACTAAACTCTTAATATGCCTTCACAATCACAGTATAGCGTACCTAAAACATCCCACTAAACTCTTAATATGCCTTCACAATCACAGTATAGCGTACCTAAAACATCCCACTAAACTCTTAATATGCCTTCACAATCACAGTATAGCGTACCTAAAACATCCCACTAAATTCTCATTGCAGCCGAGAACAATCATTGAGTAAAAGTTAAAATAAAGCTTATTAATTTTATTTTAACTTCATTGAGCAGAAGCGACACCAACTGCCTGACTAAAACAACTGTGTAAAAGGTAGTCAACTGTAAAAAACATTACTAAAATGTTTTTAACATTAAGGTACAAATTAAATAACATGTTGTATAACTTGTGTTTTATAACCTGTTGAAATAACTCACAACACAATTAATGACATTCTGTGTCCACATTACTGGAACATGTTTTGTAACATATATTATATACGCACCTTTAGAGAATCTGTGTAGAGAAATATCTGTGAAATTGACAACCGAGGCTTTAGAAGATTGCAAAACTCAAGCTCTCAGAACCGTTTAGAATAATACCAGGAAGTCTTGGTAGTTTGTTGACACGGCTCTACCGAGCGCCCCGTCGGTCGCCTGTCGTATCTCTCACCACAAATCGTTATTTTGTCAAGTGTCCACAAATAAAGCGAGTTTGGCAAACAAGGATTTTTGCTTCTACTTTATCGTAGTTTTTTGTGTGTCACTTTGTGACCAACTGTCGCAGATGAACTTTAATAAGTACCTTTGCAACAGTTCCAGTCATCGACTTGGCATTTTTTCTTTCCTAAATATATTGATGGTTCCAGTACTTAACAATAATTTAAGTGAGAGTGTGTACAAGTGTGTTTAACCTCATCTAATAATGAACGTAATATAGATGAAATGTGGTTCTTAGATGTGGGTAAGCACTAAAAACTTAACTATTAAAATCTATTCAAAACTCTCTGTACGACTACAAAATCACACTTCGATTTCCCTCACTCTCAATCACTTTGACTACGAATTCACTTGTTGGAAAACGACGATAGTACCTAATGTCAAAGATTAAATTTATGCACTTGGATTATCTTTAGACCTTCAAGGGTCTGTGGATGATCCAATTGCTTTCTTTGTAGTAGTAGTGTAGTATTGTCATTATTAAATAATTAAAAAAAAATTATGCGATAATTTTTGTTGACAAGTAAAAAAATCGATGTGGTAACATAACTGTATTTCTGTACCTCACCCAAAATTTACCTCACTCCGGATTCAAGTGTGAGGTTTTAAACTTCGTGCTTTATCGTTCACTTGTAGGTTTAATTAATATTTCAATGTTTGTTTTGGCCTCCAGCAGACACAAAGAATTTACAAAGCTATCTTTTTTGGGATTTTAATATCATATTGTGTTGGCACAGTGTGTCTGACGGAGAGCTTTTTGTTTGCGTTTTATTTTCATACCTATCTGCATTGTTAATTTTGTAAGTTTAGGTTTTGTTGTAGCGTATCTGTTATGAACTTTATTTTTGTTTAGGTGTGCTTCTAATGCTTTTGGAGTACGAGCTGGTTTGTATTTTGTTACGGTATCATCATCATTTTAGCCATGAGACATGTCGGATGTAGGCTTCTCTTGTGGGTTTCCAATAACACTATTTTGAAAATCTGTCTCTAGTCTCTACAGGGGTGGACTACAACTACGGAAGAGAAAAAACAGGATTGATGTGTAAAAGTTTTTTGTAACTTTGTTCCTATAGTAAAGAATCTGTGTTACGCCGCCATAGTGCTGAGTACGGGAACCTTCTAACCACCACGCTGATCAAATACGGGTCGATAGATTTAACATATCGACAAGAATATAAACTCTCAGATTTGCAAGTTTCATCACCATTTGAGCCTAGTGGTATTTTATAAAAATAAATTATTGTTTCTAGAGTTTTAAAGAGAATTTGTCTACCCTGACATGCAATTGATGAAAAGTATCTAAATGAAAATACGTAACCCGAAATGCCTTGAAAGACATTCCAGCTTTGATACTTTTGTGTCTGCAAAGTTCGCAAATTTCAATTATGTTTCTATATAAATATTTGGTTCTGTGTTGTCGCTTGTAAATTTTCTTGTAAAATTTTGATTACTCAAAGAAATTCAAGTGATGTAACTGTGCTGCCATGAACGCCTTTGTCCCGAGTATGCTTATGAAAAGAACTAAACATGAAAAGCCTGTGTTATTATTTGTTTCTCGAATTTCATTGTCCTCAAGTTTCATAGAAATTATAATTTCGAGAGCAAAAACAAAGAAACTTTAGAAAAGCGGGTTCTTAGTTTAAAAGCAATAAAAAGTTACACTGGATGCATCTATTAAAATGTTTGACAATATTTGATACTTGAAATTTATAGGCTTTCTGATCCATATAGATACAAATGATTTCAAGCTGGTTCATAGTTGAATTGAATTGAATTGAATTTATTTATTTGCATAGTATACATAGCATTCTTACGCTAAGTACATACCCTGCCTAATAGGGCATAGCAAACATTGAAATATTTGTTAAATTTCTTAAAAAATACTTACTAAACCTATCTTATTTTTAAATATATATTAATTCATAGTTATTTATTCGACAAATGGGTGTCAGAGACACATTTTTGAATAGTCAACAAAAATCTACACAATGGTAAAAACTTAACAAGAAACCAAATACTTACATAAATGTCTAATAATGCTAAATCATTTAAAAACTTAATTCAATCAATTCACATCAATCAATTAGATCACATTACATTCTCTTTGATTACATTCAGGTACAATTATTAAAAAACAAGTGAACACAACAAGGTGCCAGTAGTTTGAATGACGAAAACCTACCAGATCCATCCAATTTGGTAGATTTTCTTCAGTCAGTAACAAATGAAATAGAATGTCAAATTGTAAAAGTAAAAATGATTCCAATGATTCAGGAGTTTAGGCAGAGTCAAAACAATTCCGTGTTTTGTTCTTCACTTTTACCTACCTATTGCATAAATAACAATCCTAGCGATGTGACTCTCGTCTTTTACAAATTGGTACGCATTTTTTTACCAAATTTGCTCACAAGAGACTGTCCCAGGTAAAGCCAGGTATGTGTTCCTTTTGTGTCGCTATGCATAACTTAAACATGAAAGTAACATATAGGGGTCTCTGAAAACTTTTGCCGCGCGACGCGTGATTAACGAGTTTCTGAACAACCTTGAAACTAACAGAAAATGTTGCTCATGCATATCAATATCTTAATATATATAAATCTCGTGTCACAATGTTTGTCCTCAATGGACTCCTAAACCACTTAACCGATTATAATAAAATTCGCACACCATGTGCAGTTCGATCCAACTTGAGAGATAGGATAGTTTAAATCTCAAATTATAGGCGCAATTTTAATTTATTTAGACACAGCAACGCGTGGCCGGGCAGCTAGTGACTTTATAATTTTCAACTTCGACGTTCGATCTCATATTCATCATTTCAGCAAGATAAAACGAACCTGTACTAAATGTTGCCCGTTGTTTCGGTTTGGAAAATATTTAAACACCACATGCTTTATTATTATATACTACGGGACTAATCGCGCACTAAAATTACGAGATAAATAAATACCTCCTCATCCCGACGTTTCGGCCGAGTTGCATCGACCGTGGTCACGGGTATACTGAGATTAGTCTGTAGTCTGTTTAGTAAGTCGATTAGCCCCGTAGTATATAATAATAATGTGTTCAAATCGCAAAAGCTTAAAAACCACATGCTTGTTAGTTATCTTCCATACCTGGAACGTTTTTGACCAAGCAAAAAACGTAGGTGATTTTAAGGTTCACAATCGACCCAGTTTAGCAGTTCAGTTTCGTTTAGGGTCCTTTATAGACTCGAAACTCTGACACCAGGGCACACGGCCTTCACGAAATTATCTACCACAGGTACAAGATACAATATTTTATTTTATTACATTTTTAACACTAAGGTTGTTTAAATAAAACGTAAAGTATGTAAGTAAAAGTATGGTCTTTGCTCAGCAACATAATGTTGATGTTAAATGGTAATGACACTACAAATGTAAAGTACTTAAGTGAATGTGAGTATGTACCTATTGTGTTTGAGGATAATAGTTATTGTCTTACAAGCCTGAATTTTGTTTTGATTTTTAAATTTTAATGATTTCGATTTTCATTTTTTCGGATAGATTTTTAAAAGAAACGGAACGCACTTAATGAAAACAGCACGAAAGACTTGTGGCTAAGTGCCACTTTCTGGCAGAGATCGCTATCAGCAATAAGGCCACCCATTGTTACACTGTTTATGTTTATTTGTTTCTTCTTTGTATATATTTCTTGGTGTGCAATAAAGATTTTATCTATCTATCTATCTTTCGTAATATGAAGACCGCGGAACATCTACTTCAAATTTTACAGCCTTGGCCAAAAGTATTAGGCACTTTTAAAAAATCAAAATGCATGTTTACTACTTAATCAATAACTGAGTGCTTATCTTAAATGACTTACCGGGGTTATAAATAACTTCTTAGAATATCAAGCGGCTCTTTGTTAAGGTCATAAAATACCTGGTGACCGAAAACAAAGGATTCAATTTTCTTTCGGTCTTATCAGTCAATATTTGGTCACTTGTGTTCTGGACTCTAACAAGTAAACAAGCTTTCGTTTCTGTTGATGTGATTAAATTGACACTTAATTTTGTTAAAAATACCAAAAAAGAGTGAAATTAGTTTAGAAAATAGAGTAATACAGGGTGCCTAATACTTTTGACCAAGGCTTTATTTAGAAACGCGCAATCACAGGCTCCGTATCATCATGATACAGCATTGTTCATGGCGTAAATAACGATAAGTACGCTATACTTAAATATTTGATGGTCGGCCGTCCATCCTGTACGGGCCGCGGTTGCCCACCGCACATTATTATTAGGAAAGTTTTTACCTTTCCCGCATCTCCCTGTAAACCATGGATCTAATATGTGCTACATATATACTGGATTGACTGGCTAGTGACAAAAATATGGTTTTACTTAAAAGGGAGAACGGGATTACAGCTTTTACACATAATTACCAAATGATTTTTATTACTTTAAAAACAGAATAGGTTTGTCATGTGTTTGTACACAAAACAATACTATATACCATGTTTTTCTAATTAATGAGATATTAGGGATATATGAAATCCAATTGCTTTCTTCATATCAGCTAAGTAGTTATATTACATTTTAGTTCGTAAGAGTACCTACCTAGTAATGAGATCTGTGAAATTTATATTTGGTTATACGATGCCACAATATTTTCTATGAAGGAAAATAGGGTGCAATTTGTACATGTCTGCAGTAGAAATCCGATACTCTAGGTACTCTAGGTGAATCCAAAACTAGCATTGAGCTAGCACGGTGGATATAGTCCAATAAAGCCTATGTTCAGAAGTGGAATATTATAAAAGCCAGTACAACACTATAGATAATTTAGGTAATTAATAAAAGCGTTTGTTCAATTAAATTCTGACATTTCTTTTTTGCTCCACTCATCAGTAACTAAAACAAAAATATACAATTTGATTTTTCATTCGTTTCACCACATTTAAAATTCAAATTTGAAAAAACATGTCCCTCGTATTCCATTAGTTTGAGACTCCAGTTGTTAGCTATTACCTCTGTGCTGTAAACACAGTGCGGTCTCCGGAAATTGAGTTTCCTTGCATTTCATTTCATGGACGGTGAGCGAGGGACGTCATTGTCAAATCGTAGGAGACCCTCGCCGACTTTGATGGACGTCTGGGATCGGTAATAAATATCTGGACTGTTCCCTTTGGGAGGCAATATCGCCGATTGGACTCTTTGTGGTGGTTCCTTAACCGATTAAAAAAAGATTGACGTTCCAAATCCGGCCGAAGGTCGTATACAATTTATAGAACAATGCTTTTGTTCGAGATCGACTTTTTTACAAATCAATGTTTTTAACAGTGAAACTAAAAATACAAAAATACGGTTGTTGTCAGTTTCAAGTATGTGTCTGTTGCGGCATCATACCTCCAAATGAATGGATTAAGCAAGTTCGTATATTCCGGATGGCTAGCCTTGGTGTCAGTGTCAGAGCTTGAGCTAGAGTGGTGTCAGAGCTATTAAGCCGCCTGATGACCTTTAACATGACTAAACGGTAAAAACAACCGGGAATTACAATTTCACATACGTTTCACCCGAGCCACGAGTGCGCTTAGTTGTAAATGCCACCCGCGGTCAGCCATCCGAAGAATGACTTTCTTTTTGTTTGTTCTTTTGACTCTATGGTTATTTTTTTCAAACTAAGTTTTTTTCTGTAGAGCTGTCAGAGATAAAAATCAATACTGTAGCAATCACAGAGATACCAGAGGGATAATGTCGAGAAAAGAAAGAAAGAGATGCAATAAATTTAATATGGCATGAGTCAGAAAGAGATATGAAAAATATGTCGATTGAGTGGCTCGTTGCCGTGTTTTTCTCTCAGTAGTGTCAAATTCCAATACATATTTGACAGTTTTGTCAACTCTGAGCCTGAGATTTTCCTTAATTAATTATTGCTGTTGTAATATCTAGTTGTACTAGCTCTGTGGTAGCAATACTACTATACCAAAATAATATTTTAATCTAGATTAATGTGCCAACAATTACATTCCATAAGCTGTCAGAGATTCAAGTCTAAAGCTTTATAAGTACAACTAATACCAAAATAAAGCTTGCAATGTAACTATACAAATACTCAACTACGTAGTTCCGCTATTGTTGAAGCTGTCAAGAAAATAAATGTAAGCCCGGAAGCAGGACCACGGGCTCGTTGAAATGCGGTCGTCAGGTAACATGTATTCTCCATTTCAGGTTGACAGTTATTGACTGGACTGAAGCGATGGTTCGTGTTACGGACTGAGGTTACTCTAGTACTCGGGCTATGTTGCTTGTATTAGGTCTGGGGAATTAACTTTCTAGTGAATTGATCTGATTACGAAGGATTATTGGATAGGATAATATATATATTATTCAAGAGGGCCTTGGAAAAATACTTTTAAATTACCGAGGTGTCGTACAAATATATTGTTACATTCTCCCTTAGTACGTATGTGTTCTTCCTACGATAACGAAATCATACGCAAAAGTATCGATATATTCAGGTCTGATTCGCTAGCCTCATTCAAATTTAATTTAAAACGTTTACTGAAACAGATTTTAAATAAATATTTTTGGGACATCTTACACACGGCCTCAGACCCCAAACTAAGCAAAGCTTGTGATATGGCTGCCAGAGACTGATATACTACATATACTTATTTTTTTAAATAAATACTTATATAGATAGTAACTAAATAACACCCAGACACAGAGCAAACACTTATGTTCATCACATAAATATTTGCCCTGGGTGGGAATCGAACCCACGCCTCCTTGATCCAGGAGTTAGGGTAACTAACCACTGAGCCATCGAGACAGTCAAGTCAGATTGATGTTGATTAATGTTTTTTTTTTATTAATTCGTTTTATTTTAATGGATTAATTCTCTTTTTTGTATTGGATTGAATTATATTTTTTGTAAAAGCAGGATAATATTTATTATTTTCACTGTGTAAGTTAAGTTCGTTTTTAAGGCATTATTCTTGTAAATAAGGAAATAATGTGTTACTTCACCCTTGTAAGATATAGGCAGAAGGCTGTTTACGAACTTCCAATAAAAAAAATAATAATAAAGAATTAATATGGTACTATACTATAAGGAATTGTTTTTTTTGGTAAATTGACTTTATTGGCCAAAGCGAAGCAAACTTTTTGCCTCAACACTATGATTTTTCTTTCGTATGTCCTTGCCCAAACGTTAATTTTCAACGAATCTCGACGAAACTTGGTACAGGTTGCGGCACGTAAGTTTAGCGCTGAGGGTAGTGTGTGGAGGAGATGGCTGCACGTGGTGACTGCTATACTAAACTCATGCGCTGCCATCTCCTCCACACTTCGCTCAGCGCTAAGCGTACGTGCTGCTACCTATACACAGATTTTATACATTTATGTTTTTTTTGTCGTCGGTGATTTTTGTTGCGGGTGTTTCCCTCAAAAAGAGGTCAAGTTTTCTGTCGCACTATTTATTATCCGATTTCGATATTTTTAGGTTAGATGATTTCGTATCTAAAGCCTAAAAATATTTGTAAGTATGAACTACATAGGTCAAGAGCAAGTCGAGATATAGGCTTATAAAGATTCAGTTAAAGAGAGGTGTCGCGAGGTCTACTATTTGGAGAACTAGTAGTTTTAGTGAATTGACTTTATTGCTAAGTCTAACTTAAAGGTTTTTGTTTTGTTATAGTTGTCAAATACGAGGAAAGACCATGAGCTCGGTGAAATGTGGTCGTCAGGTACGAGTAACATATATTCTCCATTTCTGGTTGACAGTTATTGACTGGACTGAACCGATGGTTTGTGTTGCGAACTGAGGTTACTCTAGTACTCGTACTATGTTGCTTGTTTAGACTTTTTAGTGAATTGAATTTATTAACAAAGTAATTAAGTGCAACTCAAACATTTCTGTTCCTAAAAATCTATTTGTTACTCTTTGTCGAAATTTTAATATAAATTCATAGAAATGCAGTCGTCAGGTACCACATATTCCCAATTGTTAGCTGTTATGTTTTCAAAACTGTCCAGAAGCTAAGTATCAATTTTGAAATAGCGTTGATACCGTGCACCTCTAAATAAATATTAAGGTTTCTGACCCCAAACTAAACATAGCTTGTGACATGGCTGCCAGAGACTGATATACACCTAATAACATCCAACACAGAGGAAATACTTATGTTCATGACATAAATGCTTGCCCTGGGTGGGAATCGGACCCACGGCTCTGTAGCCCCAGGAGTCAGGGTCTCTATCAACTGAGCCACTGAGACAGTATTTAAACTCTTTCAACTTTAAAAATAAACGGCTCAAAACGAACGACAAAACCATAAAAATATGATTATAACATGGCTTGACTGAAATTTATGTATGCTTTCCAACAAAACAATATTCATTCATGTAAAATGTAACCTGTAGCACTTAAATGACCTTTAACTGAAAATGTTCTCTCTTTAATGAGGCTAAATTTTGCGGAAACTCCGAAGGAAATCTTCATTTGAATGAATGTAAAACTGAACGTAATTATTCCGTTCTGTGAGTTTAGGAACAGTTAAAAGGAGTAGCAAATGGTCGGAGTGTTTAATCTTGTCAATTATCCAGAAAATTGGGACGGGACTTCAAACCCGGGACACGCTATTACTAAGATTTTATTAAAGCTGTCTTCGCTCCTAGATAGACTAATTTTATTGTCATATGGACCCAGGTTACGAAATTTTGACGCTGAGACTTCATGCGACGTCTTGCTTGTTCAGCCAATTCCAAGTTGAGCTGATTATAAAGTATCTAATTTGCATGTTGAGGTACTCTTTGGCAAGACGTTGAAACTATGGAGATGCAGCTTGGCGGCATCACGTACTAAAACGTTTTTGAAAATGATATGAATAGCAATTTCTAAAGACTTGGTTCTTACGAAATGGAGTATATACCGTACGTTCTTTGGCGTTTGTTTTATCAGCTAAATACGTTTATGTCATGTGTTGAGTAATAACAATGTACTCGGTTTTTGATGAATAGAGTCATCAAGTATTCAAATCATTTACATTTATCACTTGAAGTTTTTGATTGTACTTTTGTATTTAAATCTTATTCTAGATATGACTTTTTGAACTTTTTCGTGTTTGTAAATATTATTTGTGTTTGATCACATTACTGTTGTATAGTTGCTATATATACAGGGTGACTGGTACACAATGAGCACCCTTTTAAAGGATTATTCTGTACATCAAAACTAACAACTTTTGTTCTGCGACTTTTCTCAAAACTAAAATGAATTGGCGTTCCATAAAAAAATATCGTTCACCCGCGACCAATTGTATAGAACAGCTGTTTTTTTAGGGTTCCGTACCTCAAAAAGGAGAAACGGAACCCTTATAGGATCACTTTGTTGTCCGTCTGTCCGTCTGTGTGTATGACAAGACTCTTTATCTCGGGAACGCGTAATGATATCGAGTTGAAATTTAAATTATATACGTAAACCTATGAACTCTTGCAGTTGTGTAAAAGAAAAGCTTCTCAGTTACCGTATAAAAAAGTTAGAGCCGTTTATGTCGTAAAAAAACGCATATTTCAACGCTCACAAAAATCGAAACCTACAGGGTACTTCCCGTTGACATAGAACTACGAAATTTGGCGAAGAGCATTGTCTTAGAGTACACATATAGGAATAAATCTGAAAACTGTACATTTTTATTTAAATCACATAGAAATAGGGCCACCAAAATTCACAAAATATGGGTTCAAAATTCAAAGTACGTAAATCGTATCATGTAAGGTATCATATAAAAGAACTTCATTAGCACATGCTAAAACAGATTTTTAATTATTTTAACAATGTGTTTGTACGGAACCCTCGATGTGCGAGCCTGACTCGCACTTGTCCGGTTTTTTTAATTATGGCAAAAGTAGCAGAACAAAAGTTGTTAGTTTTGATGTACAGAATAAGCCCTTAAAAGGATGCTAAATGTTTGTCAGTCACCCCGTATATCCATTAAAATGGCTACGTTTAATCATACCGTAGTTTTAATAACGATTTAACAGGAGGGCGCATCTTCGTTGGGCATTAACAAGAAGATATTAAATTTGATTTAATGAAATTCATCAAATAGCTGCTGGTGTTGGTTAATTTTAAAATTATTTAGCTTTCAGATTGAACTTTATTAAGCATGTCTACGTCACAGTTCTACTCAACTCTTATTTTATTATTAAATTTTATAATATTAGACATTTTGTAGGCAATCAAATAAAGTAATAAAACACAAATACACACGACGACGTAAACCTAAGCTTCTGAATTAGAACATCAAGATTTAGTACTTAGATTTAGACGAGAGAAGGAGACAGGAGAGAGACGAGAGTAGTAATGTATTGTATGTAATTAATGTATTGAGTATTTTTACCGAGCGTAATTTTAATGATGAAAAAAATACCCCATGTTTTGATCGATAAAATTTATTTACTAAAGTTTGAGATATTTCGAGTGTTTCTGACTAAGACCTAAATTTACTTTATTTGACCTTTACAGCAATTTTACAGAAATAGATTACAAAATATTTTTTGACGGTCAATTACAAGGTTCTTCAATAGAAGTAACTTTGATCAAGTTGACTGAAAAGTTCACTATTAGGCTAATTAGGCTAATCAATAAGTAAATAGCTGTGATTTCATAAGCGGCAATCATCAACTCGGTTCAAGAGACAGAAGAAGAAGAAGCCACCACCGCCCTTGAAATCACAGCTATTGATTCAAATAATGCACTCGACAACTGCAAAAGTTATATATGAGAAGAGCTTTGGTAATGGCGGAGAAACTATTGTGGATAAAGTACATTTAAGAACAATTATAGTCGTACATGTGTGTGTAGTGTGTGCTAAAACATTTTATTTAAATAAAAACTATAGTCTCTGGAATTATTGAACAAAAAGCTAATAAGAAAGAAAATTAAATCGAATTAAGTACATATTTTAGGGTTAATTATGAAAGATTTTATATTTAAATTTAAGCACAAACATTGTTTACTTATTCGTATTTAGCTAGTTGTGAAGCACTAGCTTCCACGGTAGGATTCCCTGTGTTTGTGGAAGCTAGTTCTCTTCAGGGATGATTTGAAACTGGGGGTTAGTAGTAGTGAATGTTTAATAGTGTATTTTCTGGTGAGTATGTGCAAGAGTTGTATGATCACAACAATAATAAATACTATAAATAATAATTATTTCTGTACCAGCCATTTTAATAGTCCACTGCAAGACGTAAGCCTGAGTTTCTTTGGAACTTATGTTTAGAATTTCACACCACTATGCACTGGCTTTTCAGTGAAGGAAAACATCGTAAGGCAGCCTGTATACGCGTACTGGGCCAGCGTGGTGAATATGCCCCAAACACCCTTCGTGGGTAGGCCTACGTCCTGCAGTGGACTATTAAAAAGGTTGATATAGTATAGTCGTACAACAATCATCTACACTTTGAAATTGCTAAAATCACTTTATAAACAGCCACCGGAGCAGTTATGCCAGCAGCGGTCCAGACATCGCTTTGTTATTTTAAAAAGCTGGGCTGGCTCAAATTGACTCCGAAGGACAAAAATGCACAAAACACCCAATGCAAGACGTCAGTGCAGAGGTTTTATGATTAAATTATTAGAACGGCTGAACGTCTGCGTAAATAGTCACGTGACGAGAAAGCACAAAAGTGACAAAATCTATGCTTGTGCGAATGGAGAGCATATATGTAGCATGCGATCTTATGCAAACGTTAGATATGATTGTAACGTTTAAAAAATTGGGCTACAATACCAATCGCCCCCACACCAAAGATTAAGAATAGTATCTTACCAGAACAAGCCTGCGGTGGCAGTGGGAAGATGAGCGTGGTGGAAGACTTCCTCCTGGCGACGGCGCAGCCCAGGGACTGCGGTTTGAAGCTGCGCAGCTGCTGCATGAAGTCACTGCACTCCATGAGCGCGACGTCCGCGAAGTGCAAGTCGCACAGGATCTGGTTCTTGAAGCGGCGGGCGCGTTTCTGGACAATTTGAGTAAGGAAGTTAGTAGTAGTAAAACTTTACTGGTAATCTCATAATAATAGCCGATACTGGAAGTATCAATTGGTATTCAATTTAAAATTCAACATTATTTTTTCATTCTAGTTCAAATTATATTAACATAATGAAGGTGCTTCCTCAGTGAGAGTATTTCGTACTGAGGTTGCCTGGAAGAAATCGCTTCCAGCGATAAGGCCGCCTTTTGTTTTTACCTAGGTTAGGTGGAAATTGTATTGTTTTAATTTTCTGTTATCATGTGTGCGAAACAATAAAGAATTAGTTATTTATTTATTTTATTTATTTATTTACTTGTAATGTAACGTTACAGGCTCGAAAATTAAATCCGCAAGGGTGGAGAACTGAGCATTACATTTGTAACGTAATGCTTGAACGTCAATATACATTGTTAGATTACAGGCGAATGCTCATTATTCAAGGAGGCAGTATGCTTATCACAACTCAATGCTCCTAGTCCATGACATTATACATTTTTTAGTTCGTTAAAATATATGACCATGGCTAAGTTTTGCTCTGCAATGGAAAATTTTAAAAGTCGGAGTGTTAGCTTGCATTGGGCATGGTGACTATACTCTATAAAATTTAACTTGATCTCTGCGACAGTGACATTGACATAGAAGATTGACATTTTTAGAGTTGAGATAGTGGTGGAAAAAATCGATATTCAAACAGTGTTGTAATGAAATCGAATGAGTAGTTGAAGGTGAGAAATTGGATTTTATTTTCTTACTATTATTTAAAATCAAGTATGTACACATGTAAATGATGTTATGATATTAATTAAATACTCATTATAATGTAACGATAGTATTTATCGACGTTTTTCACTATTATCAAGGCTAATGTAACATATAACTGGGTATAATTTAATTACACATGTAAAACTGTTATGAAAAATATACAAAAAAATTAATAATAAATTAAGTTTTATTTAAAATATCGTTAGTATAAACTATCGATATTTTAAATAAAACTCTATCTAAAACTCTGTCGTCACGATCATTCGTCGCCCATCACTAATCGGCATGCCCATAAAGTATGACATTGACAGGTACTGTCTGTACTATTGAGAAATTCAGGACTTCATAGGCGTGATTTTTCTGACAGCTGTCGCAGAGATCAAGTTAAATTTTATAGAGTATAAAAATATAATTAGTCTGTCAGATAGATTTTATCTCAGAGCAATTAAAAAAATCAAGAGAGAATGTTGTGAACAAACAAGTGAAGCCGACCAAAACTACGCCTCGCCGTGTAAAGACAATCACACACACATCAACGTACAAGGAAATTACGCCTTGGCTTGTCAGTCGAACTATGGCGGCGCAGCAGTGACGCTCTCACACATATAATATAAAAAACCGGCTTCACTTGACTGTTCAACGACGTTCCCTCTAGATTTTTTTATTTGCTCTGAGGATTTTACCGAAAACTTTTGACACATATTTTCTCTTCTGTCAATTAAATAAAAATGTATGAATATATGGCCCGTTAAAGTTTCGCGTAACGTCACAAGTCGCATACAAATGTGTAGACTTCTGTCAGCGAAGTGACGACACAAGCCGCCACTCCCAAATTGTGTACCACACTTTTTGATAATCTAAGTCACGAACTAATTATGATAATGATTTTTTACCGATGCCTGGGTGAAACAATCATTGTTAGTCACTGATTATTGCAATTATCTGACCAAAATTTTAAATTGTACCGATGTTTTAAATTACGTAACACATCTTGCCTTTTCATACTTAAATCTCATTGAAACACTTCTATTACGGGTTTGGTCAAAGCAATAGTTAAGGTTATTTTCCTAAAATTGGTATCATTATTTAGTCAATCTTGAGCTAAATGATTGATTCTCATTATCTGCGAGAACAAAGGGCGAAGTGTTGTTATTAACTCCTAGCTCAGTAATCCTTATTAGATAAGTTTTACGAACAAAGAAGGTACTTTATTAGATTGTTTATTAGCTCCGATAATGAAGGCTTCTTCGGTCACTTATGTGTCTTGCATTTTATGGTCCACACAAGTGTGTAGTTTTTACGCAACGGTGTGAAATTTTCGAGTGCTTGTGCTTTTAAAACTTTATGAATTCTACGTCGCTAGTTCCATTAATGGTACTAGTGAAGTACACATACGTGAGTAGTACCATCAATGGAACTAATCAATGGTACTACTGACAGGAAACTAACAAAATTCTGTCAACGGTTTCTTAATGAACTTTTATAACTACTTACGGTAGTTTAAAAAATGCAAGTGCCACGTTACTGCCAGCACTTTTATGCTCTTCTTTAGTTTTTTTGCGTTGTAGATATTTCCACTGCGCGTTCACCTCTTATACCTATACAAGGTGTTGCTTTAGATATTGCACAGGTAAAAGAGTTGAAGTGTATATTTGGGTCATTTTGAACAACTTTTACTATCAATTAAAAATTGCCAAAAAGTTTTTTTTTGTTTCTGTTTTGGGGTTGGTTCGGTAAAAATATTTCAATATAATAATAATAATAAATAATAATAATAATTACGAGTATATACATCCCATTGAGCCCAAGCACTTTGAAAAACAACGCTTTGTATAGCTGAAATGCAACTTTAATTTGAAAAGCTGTCTTTGTGTTTAATGCAATATTTTTCTGACATTCTCCAAAAGTTTCCAGTACACGTGTAAATATAGTGACCAAAAATAACCCGTCATTGACAAAAACAAAGACCTCCAAACAGGATTGCGCTAACAAAGCCCAGCTAAGTTATTTATTAGCCGGTATTTAGGTAGACACAGCGCACACGCGTGATCGGCAAATCCCCTGGCTGGCCGGTGCCGCGCCGACCCGGGAAAACAATATCCTACCGTGAAATGAAAATAAGGGAGCGAAATTGTTTATTAACATGGAAGCTATGCGCTAAGGGTTTAATTACAATGCTGAAATAATGAAGCGATGGTAGATGGGATTGGATCTGACATGGCTGAAAGAAACCAGGACAGAAATTAAGACATTGATAAATAGTGTGTACTGAAAGACGATTGAAAGATTTTATTGACTGACGAAACGGAGGAGGTACTCAATTCGACACGTATTTTTTTTTTTTTCATTTCCATAATTCGTTTTTTTTACTGGAAAGAGTATACTTTGAGATTAGTCCCATTTAAATTTTATCGAAATCGGCTGAGCCATTTTTGATAAATCAACAATAATGTGAAAAATTCTACATCGATCCGTGTGCAATAATCGCGAATTCTGTAGAGGGTGGAAGTCTTTCATGCCATTTTTTGCAAAAAAATAATTATTCTAACATGCAGTAGACGAGAGGTCTTGCTCACAGCTTATGAATTAAGTTAGGCATTAGGTATTGCTTGGACTATAGGTAGATCAAACTGTAAGTTTTGTTTTATAGTGAATCAAATTCCAGTTTAATCTCCTCGTGTCTATTTCTTTATGCCTGCGATGAAAAGTATAAGATACTCTGTAAGAACCCACTTTTTCCAAAAAAGACAACACACATAGAAAGTTACGAAAAAATATTCAATACTTATGCTCCGTAAATATGCGTGTTTCTCTATAATTCTCCTAAAGTTAGAAATTTATCATCTTGTAGGAAGCTACGGCGGATACATTCGAATGTATTAGACGTCACATAAGTCATACCCATACACGATGTTCGAAACTTTACTGCGAGAAATCACGGAGTATTATTATGAGACAAGTTGATGCCGAGTTTTGGAAAGGCAATTTTATTTCGAAACTTTGTCTTAGAAGATGAATACCGGGAAAGAGAAGCTTTGAAGAGAACTCTACGAGAACCCTTAGAGCTTGTTAACCGATACTCTTATAGGTGCGGAAAACCTGTCACCGCAGGGAAGAAAAATTAATATCAAACGCGTTCCATAAAGAACTTATGGTAAGGTTCTTTAACCATGATATGGGTAAAGATTTCTACCATAAGATCTTTAGTAACCAAACCGAATTGTGTTTTTAATTACCACAACGAAAAAGAAACATTTACCTATGCTGTATTCTTTTGTAGTGCCGTTGTTGATGATTAAAACATAATTACGATTAATTTTACGAAAGAAAGGCTTTGTTTTGACTACAATTTGCGCCATTTAGAGCTGCGTAAAGCGGCAACGCTTATCTAAAATAACCTAGGTAATGCACCATCAGTTTTGGCATGTAAAGGAGCTCGCTATGAAGTTTGAATTTCCCAGCCATCTTTCCGCAGAAGTATACAAAAGTCTAAAGCCAAAAATTTTAGTCAACAACGTGTGGGAGCCATGTGTAAGGCTTCGTTTTATGCTTCACTATTATTTGAGATCAGGCAGACAAATAGAATATTCTTTAAAAAAATAAACAGGAGTTTTCAAAATTGTTATTCGGATTCTTGCGCCTAATTTACTAGTCTATGCCTATTATATTACATTGCGCATTGAGTACATACATACCTACTTACAACATACCAAATACCCACAAAGTTTCATTAAATTTCGGTGTGTTCGGGATCCTGAACTTCCTCTGTCAGTAAAAGATTTGTTTGTTTGAACATAGTTGCCTCGGATTGACCGAGTTTTGTTCGGGTAGAATTTAGACGGTCAGCAGAAAATTGTGGTTTCGTCTATATACATATACTTTTAGGCAGCATAAATTAATTTCTGCAATAGTTTGCGTTAACGAAGAAATAAAGCAAAAAAAAAGATTTTTAATATTTCGTGAAAAAATATAAATTATAAGAACATGTATTGTCGTTCCTCTTGTCGTTGTGTCGTTGTCTACCTATAGTCTAAGCAAAACCTAAATTTTCATTAACTGTGAGCAAGATCTCTCGTCTACGCCGTGTTAGAATAATAATATTTGCAAAAAATAGCATGACCGACTTCACCCGTGTACAGAATCCGCGAATATTTAGCACGGAGCGATGTAGCATTTTTCACATTATTGTTGATTTATCAAAAATGGCTCAACCGATTTTGATAAAATTTAAATGGGACCAATTTCGAAATAAACTCTTTCCAATGGAAATAATTATTGAAATCGGACTACCATGAAAAAGTTATGTACTACATAAAAATATATATAAATATACGCGTCGAATTGAGTACCTCTTCCGGTTCGTCGGTCAAAAATAATCAAACAAAACAAATATCATAGCTTAGCTCACAGATATAAATATATTTGTTGAAAGATGTTTTTATCGTAGTATCTAAAACCAAACCATCGGACTTACTGAACACAATCGTCAGATGAATTCGAGGTCAATTTTCTTGCACGATATTTGTAGTAAATATATTGTGGGAAAGATAGGAAGTAAGTTAATTAACTTTGTACTTATCGAAATCAAATTGACTAATATTAATTTGTTCTAAGATAGTCAGCTAATTAAAAGCCTCCAAAATACTTGGTGTTCTCTCTAAGGTGAGACGGTATTTCACACCTGAGCAACTACTTAGCCTTTATAAAGCACAAGTCAGGTCTTGCATGGAATACTGCTCTCACCTTTGGGATGGCTCTGCCAAATATCAACTGGAGGCTCTGGAGTCAATTGAGTGGCGAGCCAGGAGGCTGATTGACAACGACACCTTGACTAAGTCGCAGCTGCAAAGTCTTGAGCATCGACGTAAGGTGGCGTGTTTGTCGGCCTTTTATCGGATTCACTTCGGAGAGTGCGCTCAGGAGTTGCACAATCTGGTCCCACCTGCCCCTTTCTTCTATCGTACGGCTAGGCAGACGCGACCAAAGCGCCACCCTTTTATGGTGGACATTCCGCGCGTTAGAACAAAGCGTTTCAAATCCTCATTCCTCATACGAACAGCCAGAATGTGGAACGCTTTGCCTGGGTCTGTCTTCCCGCTTAAGTATAACGTGGGTGTCTTCAAATCTCGAGTAAATAGGTATCTTCTAGGTAAGCGTGCTACATCCTAGACCGCATATTTGCTCAACATCAGGCAGTATGTAGTCAAACGCAAACCTACAAGGAATAAAATAAAAAAGCTAACCATTTAAATACATGCCGCTTTATTTTCATCTCATCATTTGATAACAAATCGTCGGGACACTTAATACATTTCCGGCTCTATTGTGTAAGAATGTGAAGGAGTATTTCTTTCAGATACAGCATCTTTTTGTACAGAGCAAACAGATGTCCCGTGCCCGTAACACAAAGGATATTGTCCCCGAAGACGTATATTAGTATGCGTGACATACAAGACAAAACAACAAGACCGTTCGTATAGACTGTTGGTAAACCAGTCTCATAGGGCTTCCCTTGTTTGGAATTGGTGACCAGAAGAGCTGAGATTGCTACAGGTAGATACGAGTAAGTATATCTTGTATACTAAGATTATAAGTAGTAAGATTCATTGTTAGTATTAAATTTTAATATGTTTTATGAAAAGTTAAGCCTAAAAGAAAAATAATAATTAGTATAAAGAAAGCCTTAAAATATATTTAAGTGACAGATAGCATTTTGATTGCCACTGCAGCCAAACTCTTTAAAGTATTTTTTAATAAATGTTTCAAACTATACTTAACATTCCCAAAGAGTTATCTTTGTGATAAGCATTTCAAAAATCTGAAGCGAACGCAGGATATAAACCTGCCCCTTCGGATCACTAGCCCGACGCTCTAACCAACTGAGCCAGCCCGCCTCCTACGCAAGCGTCAAATTTTTGAAGTGCTTATATTTCACCAACTTATAGCGTCGGTGGCGCCACCTGTGATACCCGTATTAGACAGGTTATATCGGTATAGGTGTAGGTTAGGTTTGAGATAAAATCTAGTGTAGAAAGCACTCAAAACAAAATCATAACATTATACTTAACATTAATGTTTTTTTTCTGAGACTGGACATCTTTTTATTAACATACGTGTGTACCATATGCACCATCCGCCTACGTCTTTTAAAACTAAACTAAGAAACGGGCTCAAAATTAAGTTATTCTATGATGTTAAAGATTTCTTGAAATTACCAAAAATGATAACTGATTGATATTTTAGCAATGTGATTAATTGAATATGATCGATATTTAATTATTATTTTTGACATGTAACTATCGTGTTATCAATAAAATGATTGCATGTAAAAATAAGTCTAATCGTTATCCATTTTAAGTAATAAACATTATTCAATAACTCTCTACTACGTCATGTCGGCTTTTTTTGTAGACCCTCAACGAAAAATATAGCTACCTTTTGGGTCTGCGCCAACTTTTTCTACCAGAAATATTGTATATCAGTTTAAAACTATAAACTACATTACATTTAAATACCAAATTAATTAATTTATTATTATTATCATAATTTCGCAACTCCAAATCTTTCAGGTGGAAGTAAACTTTTCCCGAAAGGTACAATGCAATAACAAGTATTTTCTATAATCGCAAAGGATCGATATTTTCAATTTTCTTACCAATTTCTTAGTAAAAATTGAGAAGCAATATTTTTGCTGTCGTTGTTTGTCGTATATTGCAAGCGGATTTACCTCTATAAAATACAACAAAGGCGCATACCTGCTATATCATGGTCGTGCTATGAACTTGTCAGGAAAAAAAACTATTTTATTGAAAAGAATGAGCCCCAATCTATGTCCCCTAGACAGTTCCGTTACCGACCACCACTAATCAATGCATAGAGCGTTTCGGCAACAGAAAAAATGTCAAATCGATGGTTTCCGCACAGTAAAAATACGATCATAGCATGGTACGGTAAAATGAATAGATACCCTTACTTTGAAACTTTCCCTCTTCATATTTCATAGGTGCCAGCTCAAGACGCCGAGACAAGATATTTAATGATGATTAAAAAAGTTTATTTATTACCTAAGGCAGCACTTTTCTTCACATTGTTTGCCTCTGAGTTTTATTTTTAAAAGCTGCCTTGTCTTGTTTGTCTCCCGAGGATGGATATAAGTAAAATACGAACTAATCCTTTTGTTTACGAGGCGAGAATTTTATGCAGCTTTTTAAAAGGCTCAAACACCTTTCTGTTATATTCGTTTCACAAAGCTTTAGAAACGAGATTTCAAAACAGCGTTTAAATAAGGTTTAAATAAACGTATGTACCTACTTTAAATTTTATTACGGTAGTCGATATCTGTAATATCTTTAAAAACAATATTAATATATTTGAAAATAATGGTAAATTATTTATGGACTAGATTTCTCTCTTTTTATTTCAAATAAAATACATGTTACGATCTCGATAACGATACTCGAAACATTATTTTTATCCTAAAAAAGAATCAAAAGACGTGATTAGTAATTGTGTTACCTTAAGTTCCTACAAATTGATTTAATTTATTAGAGAAATTGCCCAAGTATCAGCTCAGTTTGATCAATTTGATACCTGTCAAGGCTTAATAAGCAGAATCGCTATCAGACATCAGCGATTTTCTCAAGTAGACTGTAGGCGATGAAAATCTTTATGAACTTAAGGAAAATCTTCTTTTGAAGGACTAATTAATTTTAATAGGTCCTTGACCTCAGAGCACTTGTATACCTGATAGAAGTGCTTAAGGTACTGTGTACAATATAGGCAAGGTTTTCAAGTGGAATTGAATGTTATCATACTATAATATTATAAATCCGAAAAGTTTGTTGGTTTGTTCCTCTTTCACGCAGCAATGGAGCAACAGATTGACTCGATTTTGGGCATGAGTATAGTTCAATGGCCGGAAAATGACATAAGCTACTTTATATCCCGAAAAAATAAAAGGTTCCTATGAAATAGCACAAAAGTCAAATTCCACGCGGACGGAGCTGCGGGAAAAAGCTAGTTTTGTATAAAGCTATTTACCTACAACAGAAATTAAAACTCTATCTGGAATTTGTTAATTATATTCTCGTTTACTTCTTTTTTTTTTACATTTATTGATGTAAAATAAATAGGCAGATCTTTTAAATGTAAATTGTGGCTAATCGAATCCAATGATTACAAAAACATCATTGAATTTGAACGGCATGGCACTGGAATGGGCATTAATCACTACCTAAAAATATTTTTTGTGTAAGATAGAGCACGGTTGATATAAGTGCTGTTTGCCTTTTGGCTCAATAGTTTGTAGCTTTGATCGTAGCACATCGTGTGTTGATTAGTTTGCTACGATGCCATGCTACGAATGCTACGGTTAAATCTACAACATTGGTTTGGTTTATACTTTATACGGTCAAACGAGAATTTTATGCTATGATACGTTAAAATGTCAAATTTTGAAGTGTTTTTTGGCAAAATACTTTTCGTATAATATGAATTCCAAAATCTTTACATTTTAAAAGTGTTTCATTTTACAAAAACGTTTCGTATAATATAATTTATTTTTAAAATATCTTATACCCACAAATGTTTTATTTAACAAACCATCATTATAATAAAATCATAACCAATTAAAAATTAAATATTTCACTTAGACAATATTTCAAATGATATATTTTGTTTTTGTATATTTTTCATTTCAGATATTGTTCTCTTAATATTTTTTTAACATTTACCAAAATGTAATTTTTAAATATAATTTTCTAAATATTTTAGAAAATTTAAGTCCCTGTTTTACGAGTTGATCATGACCAGTAGTTTAATTTATATAATACTAGTTTTTACCCGCGGCTTCGCCCGCATACGCAATATATCATTATAATTTATAGCCTATGTGTTATTCTGATATATAAGCTATATTATTGCAAAGTTTCATCTCAATCCGTTCAGTAGTTTTTGCGTGAACGAGTAACAAACATCCATACATCCATCCATCCATCCATCTATCTATCCATCCATCCATCCATCCATCCTTACAAACTTTCGCGTTTATAATATTAGTAGGATAAACTAGTGAACCAATTTTGAACCGTTTTGCTTTTGACACTTCGCCCGCAGCACGCTCGCTTCGCTCGGTCTTAGCCTTAGTCTCAGGTCCTAGTCTAACCTAACCTATTTTTTTGTTTCACAATTAATAAACAAAAGCGATTTGCTTCGGGCACTTTGCCGGCCGCTGCCGCGGCACGCTTGCTTCGTTCGCTCAGCTCGTGCGTTGGTTGTCATGTTCTAACCTAACCTATTTTTGTTTCACACCTAATTTACAAAAGCGATTCGTATCTGGCACTTTGCCACGTGTATAATTCTACCAAATAAAACCTTGTCATTTAAAACTTTTGCTTACCACGAACATATTTTGGTTTATTATGTTTTCGGAAAATTCCACAGCAGCGAAATGTTTTTTTTTAAACATTTGTTAAGTATTTTAAATATAAATGGCATTGCTTGTCAAACGAAACTTTCTAAAATAAAAATGTGTCAAGTGTTGGTTTTGTATAAAATATTTAAAAGTTAGCAAAAAATTGTTTGTCAAATCATACGTTAAAGAATGTTAGTTTGTCAAGTAATTATTTTAAGATATAACCAATTCTTAAATATTTTTTGTGTAATAATCATTTAACTACTCATAGGTTTGTCAAAAGTTGGCTATCACATGCCAGTTTTTGAAAAAAGTTTGTGAAATTGACGGAGACCCCAGAAAAGACTACCGACTCATTTTCAATGCACTCAAAACGCTCTAACGATTTCGAATACGCACCCTTATTTGGCAGGCCGACAATGAGCTCATCATGGTTGGCTAAATATCGTCCAGGAAACACTTCCGGCACCAAAATAAATATTTGTACTGACTATCGCTCATAATATCCGGTAGCGGTTCTGTTTGACACATCCAGGCCTTTTTTAAAGCTGTACGCACATTGAAGTTTTACTCATTGGTTTATTTTTTCGCTCTTATTTAATATACAGGGTATTTAGTAACTAACGCACAACCTTTTAGGAGCAAATTTATTACATCTTGACTTTATTAAATACTCAATAATCAACTCCGAAATCACAAAAAAATTGAGCTGTTCCGTATACTTTGTCGATTGTCAATGGACTTTTTCTATGGAATAGCTATTTCTATGGAATAATATTTCGCAAATTCACGGTTGGTCCCATAGTAAAATTTCATTGAGATATACTCGTACTAACGTCCCCCTTCAAGAAATTATGCGTACTAACTACCCAAATTAATTAATTAATTGATTTACTAATTTCGGTATTAATATTATTTGTAATAAGGTTTCTCATTTCCCGAGTTTTTTTCACCGGATACCGAGACTTCTCGAGCTTTATTTCCCGGGAATTCTCGAGAAGTCGGGAATTTGAAAAACTTCAGAAAAAATGTAAAAAGAAAGTTTTAAAATAAAATACATACCTACATATTTTCATGATCAACAATATGTTCATTTTTATCAATCCTAAAAAATGTTATGCCTTCATAAACCACCAAGTTTTAAAACGAGAATAAAAATAAAATATTTAAAATTAACGAAATATCAATTACATACATTAATTTATTTTTTATAATTAGGTATTTATGTAACCAGATAAAGAGAATACTCCTTAATTTTCAGTCGACGTGGGCTACACAGTCATAACAGCATTATAAGGATTTTCTAGATTTGCCGTTGGTTTTTTGGTAGATTCAAATAAATTAAATTTCCATAAGGCTTTTGGTTAGCTGAGCTTTAGTAGTATTTGTATCCGTAGATTCAGTCTCAATAGCCATTCTTAACTGCATCTCAAAATAGATAAAAGAGTCACCTTCAGTGTCTTGGACTTGTTGAACATTCTCGTCAACGTCATCTTCAGTGTTAGAAATGTTTGGAAACAGTCAGATATAAAGTAGTTCTTCTTTAAATTCTTCTGCTTTATAAAGATGTAAAAGTGGAGAGGATATAATTTTTGTAATAAATGACACAGAAATTTACGTCAAATTACTATTTTTAGTATATATTTCAATTTCTCAACTTCCCGGATACTGGACTATTTTTTTCCCGTCTCGACTATGGCCGAAATTTCCGGAAATTCCCGCTTCAAGACTTCTCGATGAGAAACCCTACCCTGTAGGTATATTTCAGAGCTTGTTTGTTTACAAAGCTAGTTTCTCTCGCTCGATGCGAATTTTAACAATTTTGTTAAAATTGTAGTGATATAATAGATATCAAAATAGAGACAAGTCAATAGTTGATATCATTTAGCGTGATATAAAGGGTTATTTCTAATCAATTTGATAAGATTTGATAAAAGTCGTTGAACAAAAGTTGTTAGTTGTATGCGTTAAAAATAGCGTGTGTATAGATCTTTTTTGTAAAGTTTCTACTCTACTGAGAAACATGAATTGGTCTTCATCGAGATATACCAAATTGATACTACAAACTATTTTTTATTTTCAATTGTTTATAATTTGTCATGTCAAAGCATCATAATGAGATATAAGGCAAAAATTCTGTTACAGTCGAACACATAGAGAATGCATAACATGGTTGTGTCACAGTAAACAACGATGCATGACCTAAAAATTGGACCTGGAATTGGAGTTCTAAAAATTCTGCGTAGCAATAGTATTCTAAAAACAAACAAATCCAAAATTAACTATAAACAAAATTGAAATACGCTTCATTCAAATTCCCGCTGCTTTGTTTCGAAGGTTCAGCAAAATCTCGTGAAAACTAATAAATCCGGAACTGGTATCCAGTTCCGGTTGATTGTTCCATCGAATAGCCAAAGGCACGCAGGCTCAATGGACGCGTTTTGTGTCCACTACAAACAGAACCTACTTACGCTGGCCACTGAAATGGGAAATTGGTAAAGGGCTCCAATAATGATGCCTATATTGCCATTGATGTTCGGAACGCAACATAACATTCGGCAATTTTATTACAATTGTATTTTACACAGATCAGGGGCTCTATGTCTAGATGGATAACTTGCTAGGTCGTATGCGTAAATAGTCACGAAACCAAGAAAGACCAGGCCCTTTAGGATGCGACCCACGAAAACGACCTTATTTCTAGTAAAATAGAAATATTCCGATATGCCTACCTCCTCTAACATGACAAAAAACTTATTTCGTCTATTTTTATTCTGTAGTGTAGAATTCTTGCGAATGATTTATCATTTGTGTACTTGTGGCACTTTTGTCAACAAATTCTAACATGTGCATGCGAATTTAGCCGTATTTTGAAATTTCGCCGCGAATATCTTTTCGTCAAACTTTTTGAGGACGAAATACTACGAGATAGGTAAAAGAAACTAAAATAAACAACCAGCGTTGCTGAATTGTGAAGGATTTGCCAAATTACGGGAAATTATCTCCATTAGAGATTGTTGTGGGGATAGATATTTTATTGTATCGATTTGGTGAGGTAGTTTTTTGAAAACAGAGTTTAGATTGGAAATAGAGATAATTTTTCTCCCCAGTATAGATAATTTTACGTTGGGTTTTCGGGAATTAGGAAAATCGGTATTGGCAACGCTGTAAATATTAAACTTACAACAGTGCATCGAGCTATTGAGTGATACTGTCACAGACTAGATAGATACTACGTATCAAACAGGAATCTTTGAACAATCAATAGCGGGCTGGTATTTTAGAGTTTGACATTTATTTATTTTTTAAAACATGGCTACCAAAATAGCGACATTACTTTTTTGGCTTCATAAATATTTATTCATTCCTGTACCTATGCATAATATTCAATGAGCTAAAGAAGCAATTCTTATAGACAATTTCGTTTTAAATAAAATCTATTTGGGACCCATAACGAATAAATAATAATCAGGAGGAGCGATTAACTAAATCAATATAGAAGTGTCGCATGTCTTAAAAGATAAGGTTACCGTGAAAGTGAAGTGAAAAAAAAATTGAAGTCGATGCTTATAATTCTTTAAACTAACAATAGGTACTTATATATATTTTGAGTGCTATAAAAATATTCACGAGATTTTTGTAAGGAGGTAGTTAGTTTTCTGGTACAATTTATTAATAAAAGTCTAACTGTTTAACTACGCCAACTTTTGAGCCTATTTTAACTGCAAATCATTCCTTTGAATATACATACGTAAACGTATGTTTTCCTGGTAACAACCCTACCATTTCATCTAAGGGTGACGTAAGTTTACGAAATAGTTTCTTTGTGTTTGTCTCAGCCCGCGATTGATTCCTTTCTCGGCGGTAATAACTTCACGGCTTCCTACCAAACGCGGATTTTGTACGGGATAAATGGATGTCTAGACGCGAAACACATAGTTCCATCTAACCTCCACTGCTAGACATAAGCTTCCCCCAAAGATCTATAATAAGAACGGTTGGCGGGTAACGTAGGTAGTAGGTGGCGGCTGGCATCCAGCGCGAACCTGCGGTCTTAATGTCTGGTGGACGTCCTATGCTGCACTTGCCTGTACGTGGTATCCACTTAAGAGCTTTTAGAACCCATCAGTCATCAGTCCTCGGTGCTGTGTGCCCTGCCTACTGACATTTCAGCCTGCTAACCCGATGGACTATGTCGGTAACTTTGGTTCTTCTACGGATCTCCTCATGTCTGATTCGATCCCAGAGAGCCGCCGAACATAGCCCTCTCCACACATAAATACATAGTTCTTTTACTAAGTCGTATACACTAAAGTTTTGCAGCTCAATCCGTAACATGAGACAAAATATGTATTAAAATGAGTATTCTAATAGTCATAACTTTCTAGCATTTGTATTATATTGAATTTCTAAGTTTTCAAGGAAAGCTTGTCACAAGCAACTGAACAAATAATTTAAAATAAAATTACCCATTTATCAATGAAATTTTAAAACAGACCAACAATGTTTTAAAATTTCATTAATAAATGGGTAATTTTATTTTAAATTATTTATTCTGTTAGTCAGAACTTAGTAAAAGCTGGTAAAATCCATTAAAAAACACTTTCCTGTTTTTTGTATATGTAGCAATAAATTTTAATTTTATTTTTCATAATAGGTACCAATATAATATATATATATATATTTCATAATAGGTAGTATCAACTTAAACTGAAACTATTCGAAAACTGAACTAAATCTTCAAAAAAGTTTAATCAAAAAACTTACCAAAAACAAACTAAAAATATTTTATGACGATTCGACAAGGAAACAATAAGGTTCTCTATTGGATGTCAGGTCTGTACAGCAGCCCGCCTTTGATTAATTTCGATCAATGCCACGGCGACGACCTCGCTCTGCTTGTGCTTAATTTCATTGATTGTTTCTCCTTTCATCACGACCTGATTGTAGCCGGGAAGCCCTCAGGGCTAGCATGTGGCCTATTTCAATACTCATTACTGAGACAATAAGTTACATTGGTGTAAATTAAGTAGATATTGGCACAATTCAGTAAATCTGCGACCTTTACTAGGGGCCAGAAGCTAGAGGCTCAATTTTTGAAGCGTCAAAAGATGTCTATATTAATCGCTTTTTATGATATTCAGTTTGTTATGACATAGATTTTCAAAACTCGCGCCCTACACCACCGTGAATCCGGTGAAAAAAAAATCGTCCGTTGAGCGGTGAAACAAATTGCCGTGAACAAGCGCTCTGATGGTACTCATTTTACGCGTATGTCGGCGGGCTATTGGTTCAAAAATTTCATGGCTCTAATTACGTTACATGTATAATTAATTTACGTTGTGCCAAGTTATGAAATCTATGCGAAAGCGCTATTGTTCAGTGCAGTAATTATAGTTGCTCTGGATATCAGCTGTCTGCATTGCTTTGTCCATCTATTCAGCCTAGATGTTGTGTCCTAAAACGAGCGCTTTGTATTTTGTCAATTTTTATAAAGATGGCATCGTCATAGACTATACATTTATATTTTTTGTTGTATGTCGCACACAAGTCCCAAGATTTCTACTATAGAAAGAAGTCAATCAATTTTGGACTCAGATTTTATTTGAATGTTTTAAGGATAGGATAGATATTCTCTTGAGAATTACAACGACCTTGTTATACCTTAATCAAGTGCGCTTTACACCACCACGTAAATTACTAATGCTGTAATATGCCATTCCTCGAACCCAATTTCATTTTACCGCCTCAAATTCAATGATTGGCCTGAACAGGGCCATTAGTCCGATGGCCCGGCCGATACCGGCCCATTCTATCGTTATCACCCAATAAAGGTGGGCTCTGTATCACCATTTAACTCTACAAACACATTTTGTAATTTTAGCTTTAGGGTTGACAACTTAAGGCAGTTAGGTATCTTATTGACAGCCTCGGTGGCTCAGTGGTTAGTGACCCTAAATTCTGAATCAGAGAGGCGTGGGTTCGATCCCCACCCAGGGCAAATATTTATGTGATGAACATAAGTGTTTGCTCTGTGTCTGGGTGATATTTAGTTACTATCTATATAAGTATGTATTTAAAAATAAGTATATGTAGTATATCAGTCTCTGGCAGCCATATCACAAGCTTTGCTTAGTTTGGGGTCAGAGGCCGTGTGTAAGATGTCCCAAAATATTTATTTATTTATTATATTTATTTATTTATGTATGATTGTAATATTATTTTGGAATAAGCATAACGCACCAAAACAAACTTATACTAACGTTAGATTGAGATGTAAACTAAGTACCAGCTGTGAAACTAACCCCCTATCTTTTAAGTACCATCTTGGAAGTAATTTAGTTCAAAAAATGACACAGGAGGCTGGATGTCCAATTGTCCATGGTAGAACAACACAAAGAAAAAAAATCAATTGATATTTGGAAACAGAACAAAACATTTTAAGGACCGAATGATCTAATTGTTATAAATTGTGGTGAAATATTTCGTAACCTGGAAAGCGCTTCGTCACGTTTCTAAAACTCTGTCAAACATTCATCGATTTAAATAATTTTTGAATTTGGTAAGCAATTCGATAAAGTGCTCCCAAAGATACACGAAATATTTTCCAAATAAATGCTTATGAAAAAGCGAAAAGTCTTGTTCCAAGGTAAAAGGGTTTTATACAGTCTAGGTTTAGTACATACCTACTTATTTCAAAGTTGGCTAACTTTTGAAGCTCTCCAAGTTAAACAGAGAGTCTAAATACGTTAAATTTCTATTCGAACTTCCATAAAGCTGTTAGAAGCAATTAAGCGAATTAACGAACTAAAGAATTCTATTCGAATGAAACGATTCTATTTTTAAAAACGAAAATCGACGCTCTCGGTATTTCATTTGTAAAATGATCAAGAACTCTTAAAGTACTTCCGAGTATTTTCCGACGAGATAAAAACATACAAGGTAATAAAGATTGTTTTATTTGTAAAGAATAAGATAAGAAGCTTAAGCTCTAATCTCTATTTTGGTTCGAAGAAATTAGCATTGATTGTTTTTGTTAAATTATTTTTGCTGAGCAAAAGTCCACCTCCGTTGAAATCCGATTTCGTTAATCCGAATTTATACGAAAATAGGTGGATTTACGAAGTATGTTTATTGAAATATTTTGATCACAAAAAGTGAAAGATGAATAATATATACCTATATACAGGGTGATTGGTAAAGAATCAGCATCCTTTTAGGGGCTTATTCTGTACATCAAAACAAACAACATTAGTTCAACGACTTTTATCAAATCTTTAAAAAAATGTTGTTCCATAGAAAAATATCGTTCACCCGCGACAAAATGTATAGGACACCTGATTTTTTTTGAGTTTTGACAAAAATCGCAGAACAAAAGTTGTTAGTTTTGATGTACAGAATAAGCCCCTAAAAGCATGCTTATAGTTTACCATTCACCCTGTATAGTAATTATGTATGGAGATAATAAAAAATAATCTTATCCTTAGTGTACTCTACTCAACATGATTAGCTTTTCCTTTTCCTTGCATGTGAGCTCAAAGAGACACAAGAGATTTCTTACAGGCAAAATATATGTCAAAAATAGGACAATAAGGCTAAGATTATAATTTTATTTTAATGGTAACAATTACCTGATTTGGTCCAGTGAGGTTCAGGCCACAGGAGTTGCATCGGAGACATTCCTCGTGGTAATGGTTGTTGTCGTAAAGTGGTGATGGTTCTGAAATATACGGATAATGTCTCATATTTTGGACTATATGGTTGAATTACCAAGTTTATAACCAAATAAGAACGATTCAATGATTTTAGAAAGAAATGGTACATGGGATTCATGCATTAATAATAATATAAATACACCTAGTTTAAAAAAAAAACCGTAAAGTGCGAGTCAGGGTTGCACATCGAGGGTTCCGTACAAACGCGTTGTTAAAATAATTAAAAACCTGTTTAGCATGTCCTAGTGAAGTTCTTTCATATGATACCTTACATAATACCATTTACTCACTTTGAATTTTGAACCCATATTTTGTGAATTTTGAGGCCCTATTTGTTTGTATACGAGTATGTGTACTCTGAGACAATGCTTCTCGCCAAATTTCATAGTTCTATGTCAACGGGAAGTACCCTGTAGGTTTTGATTTTTGTGAGTGCGAAATATGCGATTTGTGACGAAATATGCGATTTTTACGACATAAACGGCTCTAACTTTTTTAAACGGTAACTGAGAAGTTTTTCTTTTACACAACTGCAAGAGATATACATATACAGTTTAAATTTCAACTCGATATCTTTACACGTTCCCGAGATAAAGAGTCTTGATAATACACACAGACGGACAGACGGACAACAAAGTGATCCTATAAGGGTTCCGTTTTTTCCTTTTGAGGTACGGAACCCTAAAAAACTAAAAAACACGCTTAGGAGTCATCCATTTTTTTATTTTATTTTTTATAGATGCATTGTCATCAGTCTTTGATAGGTGTGCAAAGTTTAAAGAAAATCTGGTCGCTCAAAGTAGGTCAAAATCGAGCTCAAAGGGGTCGGTTACAAGCAAGCAAGCAAACAAGCAACCATACATATAGGTGAAACTAATAAAAGCGTGTTAAAAAAACATACATGAATTGAGTAAGTTAAGATGACATACAGAGCAGCAAAATTATTTATTGTCATTGGCAAAATATCCTCGTAGTTGTACCAAATTATAGGAATGTATAATATTCAAAAAAGAACTTTTCCAATAATAACGGAAAACAATCAGAATTAATGCTTAAAACTTTTTGCTTTTGAAAACACTACTAAACAAAAGTCTTGCAATTTAAATCTTGCCCAATTTTTTGCGTTACTGATATAAGTCATTCACCCCGAACGCATTAAATTTAAAACACACATAAAATAGATAGTGCATGGTGCTATTTTAACTAGATTTAAAAACACGGAGACAAAAACCCACAACACAACTCCAGCCATCAATGACTCAACGATTTTGCACTATACGAATTGTCTGCGGTATGATAAAACGGCAAAGTAAAAGCTAATTTACTTGGATTCTTGCCAAAGGTCGAACAAGATTCCCAAAGTTGCTAAGAAGTTAAAATTTTCAAGTATTAGTTGTAGACGACCCCCGTCTTGGAGAGTGACAAGTTGACAAGCACTTAGATATTCTCAGTGAAACCAGTCGGTGCTGCAGTTACTTTGGTTCCGATGCATTATTGATGGATGCTCCTTGCGGAAGAAGTCTACGCTCTTGTGGCTTTAAGCTGGAGTTTTATTTCGCTTTGGTCTGCTGTGAATTTTGTACGACAGGATGCTTAGACGTGTTAAAAGCTTTTCGTTGTTGCTAAACGGTTATTTTTTTTTTTATTTATCTACTTTAAGCAAGTTTTTTTTTACTCATTGGCATATTTCTTTGAAGCCATTGCCAACATTTTTGACGTCGCTGGTATTTTAGTAAAGAGAAATATGGTGACGATACAAATATGTACATCCGTAAAAGAAATTTGAGGGCGTACTGTACTGTACCAGCCTTTTTAATAGTCCACTGCAAGACGTAGGCCTACCCACGAAGGGTGATTGGGACATATCCACCACGCTGGCCCATTGCGGGTTGCTGGATTCACATACGCCATCGAAATTCTTCTACGGACGTACGCAGGTTGCCTCACGATGTTTTCCTTCACCGAAAAGCTAGTAGTGTGAAATTCCGTACATAAATTCCAAAGAACTCATTGGCACAGGATTGGGATTTGAACCTACGACCTCACGACTGTAAAGCGGGTGTTACTATCTCTAAGCCACCACGGCTTTTAGGGCGTACTCATGGGAATATATTAACCCGAATAAGGCCAGCACGATGGATACGGCTAAATAGCCTTCTTAACTCGCTTTTATTAGTTTCACCTGTATGTTTGCTTGCTTGCTTGTAACCAACCCCTTTGAGCCCGAATTTGACCTACTTACAGCAATCAGATTTTCTTAAAAATCAAAGACCGATGACAATGCATTTATATAAAAAAAAATCCTAAGCCTGTTTTTTAGTTTTTTTTAAACTATATTTATTATTTACTTTATTAGATAGACCTATGTTTATTTATACACTACCTACTAAAGACTGTTGCAGTAAGTAGAATAAGAAATCTTTTTGAGAGTTACAATAGCAATCGTACACTAAGTTATAGAGACTGTTTGCCTTGTGCAATAAAAAAGTATCGGTAACTGAAGCTCACATAGCTTTGAAAACAAATGATTGAAGCTTACGAGTATATACCTAAAAATACTTCCGAATATCGTAAAGTATTAGTGTGATTCAATTTATTTAATGGCTGTATAAAGAGTTTGGAAGTGCCTTATGGAGCGTAAAAGAAGATTGTGCTTTACGTGACATTTTACAAGCTATCATTTTGTAACAAGAGTTACTTTTTGATAACCGAGTAAACTTCCGGCTTTTATAAGGTAACACGTCGTGCTTTTTTATTAGTACAGCCGTAGAATAATAAAGCCATCAATAAAATTTCAATTGTACATATAAAGCTACTGCACCAACTTGTCACTGTATACTAACAAGCCGCCCTTGCTTTGCGCTGGGTACAATTATAAAATTCTAGGTTTTCTTGAACTAAAATATGCATCTTTATTTTGCATACTAACTTTGCTCTCAAATATTTCTGCCTATTGATGAAAACCGCATCAAAATCTGTTGAGGAGTTTGAAAGATCTAAGCGGCTAAGGATCAGACAGACGAACAGACGCGAGACGAGACTTTGTTATGCGGAGATGATATTATTATACCAGCAAGGGTAGTGTAAGTAGCGTTGGTAGTAGCGCTACTCATAAAGCGACCTGGCTACACAACCTAGTCATGGATAACGCTTCGGATACAACAGGGTTTCAATCAGTTTAGAAAATAAAACTTCAATTCCAATAATTATTTTACGCAAAAAATAGCAAAACCGACTTCCATCGTGTACAACATTCCAATAGTTTGCTCGAACTGAAGTACTAATTTTTATACTATTGTTGATTTTTTGAAAACTGCTCCGACGATTTCGTTTAAATTTAAATGGGACCACCACGGCAGTATCCTTTTGAAATTAAAAGAATTTTTGATTCGGTTGACAATTGGCGAAAATATAGATAAACATACACAAAAAAAATACATACAGACGAACATAGAACCTCATCCTGTTTAGAAGTCTATTAAAAAGATTTAGAATCAAGTCCCCAAAGTCAACTACGTCATTCTACATGCAAATAGACGTATTCAACGATAACACAAATTGAAAGGTTTGCAAAAGTAAGATTGAAAAATTTGCAAAATTATTATCACTAGAAGTTTACCTATGCGATCAAAGTGGCTATAGCACTCGTCACTCGATAAAGGCTTTGTAGAAACGTAATTGAGCTTGGCTTTGTTTGACACTTTAATGCTACGTCGAAGACAAGTTTCAAACTCATGCCCAAATCGGTAAACACAATGAACTGTGTTTCTTTAACAAAACTTTGATAAATGGCTTGGAACTCAGATAAAACTCGAGAAAGTTTGATGGCATACTTTGAATCAATATTGATTAGGAATTCCTCTGTAAATTGTTTACTTATTGGTCGACGAATATTGGTTTTCCTTTCGTTATTCGTCAAACAGGGAAAACGAATGAAAAGAGGGTCATTTAGACACGAAATAAAGCCTATAAGCCAGCATTTGAAAGAGAAACTGTCAAAAATAAAGAAAAACTTTACAATTGGTTTGAATAACAGATAGCTATGAAAAATTTGTATCAAAATAACAAACCTATAACATAAATTATAAATGAGTGGGATTCAAGAGTTTAAGATTAATTCATTGGGTGTTATTTAGGTACTATCTATATAAGTATGTATTTAAAAATATGTATATGTATTTTATCAGTCTCTGGCAGCCATATCACAAGCTTTGATAAGTTTGGCGCCAGAGACCGTGTGTAAGACGTCCCCAAATATTTATTTATAAGATATATTAAGGTAGTTATTTATAAGATATTTATAGATAGATTAAGGTCAACAGTATTTGAATCCCTTTAAGTTCAGAATTAAACATTTTTTAAATAAAATATTAAGAATACGACATCGAATACGGTGTCTTATTTCGATTTTTGACCGACGAACCACCGGAGGAGGTATACAATTTTTATATAATATATTCTTTATGTATGTATTACGCATTACTTTTTTATAGTAGTCCGATTTCAATAAAATTTTTTTATTGGAAAGAGTATATATACTTCGAAATTGGTCCCATTTAAATTTTATCGAAATCGGCTAGGCCATTTTTGATAACTCAACAATGTGAAATATGCTACATCGATCCGTGCATCATATTTGCGTTCTAGCGATGCGCCCCGGCTTCGCACAGGTGTATTATACATACAAACATTTCTCTTGAATTACTCTATCTATTAAAACAAACTACATCAAAATCCGTTGCGTAGTTTTAAAGATATAAGCGTACATGGGAACAGACAGCGGAAAGCAACTTTGTTTTATACTATGTAATGATTCTGTACGCGGTTGAAGTCGGTCATGCTATTTTTTGCAAAAAAATAATTATAAATTAGACCAAATACCATGAAACATTTTGCGCTATTTCTAGCATCATAAAAACAATATTATTTATACTACACCTGCTCGGAAAGTACCTTGATACTTTATCAAATTTACGGTAGAAAGTACGTCATTGCATATCGAACAAATATGCGGCGAGAAAACGCATCTGAGCGGGAGAGAAAAGTGTATGAAAATCCATGTCTTACGTGGTTTTTCTTTTTTAATTTTGGGTAAGACTATGCGCTGGTAACCTAAATATCAAAAGCCAAAAAGTTTTTACAGTGAGTTTTTATCTCCAAGTTCGCGAAATGACACTGGCCACTAGCTGTGTGTTGGATGGTGTCAAACAATTTGAAAAAAGAACATGTGAAAATTGCAGACGCCATTGGCGCCATTTTCAATTTGTGTGTTGTTTGAGGATTCAGTTTAGTTTTTTATTTTCCTCGTAGGTGTAGTATAAAGCACTATGTATCACTCGAGAGAAAGTGCGATTCCCGATCTCGGGTGTTTTAAAGCCCTCGCCTACGGCTCGGGCTTCAAACGACACCCTCGACGGTAATCGGTCACTTTCTCCTCTCGGTGAACAATGTACTATTTTACACAATCTGTAATATTATCCATTCAAAGTGATTTTAATGCAACAATAATATCAAAAGAAATAAACAAAGACCTAGAATCGTAATTAATATTACGTACAAGACTTAACAGAGTGGGCGGTAAATATGTACGTACTCTCTTACTTTTATGCCTCAGGAAGTATATTCCGAGGGTAATAATAATATTACAGGCCGTAATAATACAGACCCAATATTCTCTAAGTTTATGGACAGTTACAGATCGTGCAAGGTAACAAGGTACTAAAAGTTTACGACAAATTATATTATTAATTGAAATTGGAACAACATAACTGTCTATTGCGGTGAATAGAGTAAAATGTAGAGGCGACGGATATATCTTAAGATGTCACTGTACTAATTCATCATTATGACGTACTATGGAGCCAAAGCCAAAATCGTAAAAGATAAATCATCTGTTTCATAAATTTTGTCGAGTCGATCGACTTTTTGAATGGAACAGCTGTTTTTTTTGCGATTTTTTTGTGATTGCGACTAGACCCATAGCAAAAGTTGCTTAATAACTCTCTCGGTATTGTTTATTATTATTATCATCACGTCGTAGCATTGTTTACGTAATTATGAACAAGAAATCAATTGAGATCAAATTCTATTGAATTAAGCACTCTTGAAAAATATTCGTTAGAAAAGTAAAAAAACATTTAATTTTATCGGAATCAACTCTAAATACATTTAATATAATTAAAAACATAGAAAGCGCAAAAGAGAGGGCTAGAAATCTTCAAAGCGTCTTTTAATATACCCTATTAGTAATGGTAAGTTGTTCTAGGTAGATTAGTACCTTTAAAAGTCAATAATATTAAAGGATCTTAGGATTCAACATTTTAAATCATTAAATTTATCTCAAGCAAAATGAAAGTTTAACTAACTACAAAACATCGCTTACGGCACTTAAAAAAAGCAATTGTATAATGTTACCGTGCAACCTTAAATCAGTCAAACTAATTTACATAAATATGTAAATATATTTTATAACATCACTTTTACTTAAAAATCAATAAAAGCGCAAGCAATAATAATCCAGCTTAATTGTAATAAGTAAATTCAAAGTTCATTACCTACACTTACCATAGCGCCCAAAATTAATACCGATTTATTTATCAAAAATCTTTAAAAAGTTCTGTAGTGAAATATACAAAAACTAACTATATAGAAGATATTTCTTTATCTTTCTATTTATTATAATATTTGGTGTTTCGCTTAACAATTAAGTCACTACTTTATAGGTTAGAACGGTCTTCAAAGTAAATATTGTTGTCCTTCAATGTCACACCCTATCACTAAACCGATAAGAACTCGGATTCCACTACAACGTGCAAAAGTACTCGTACTATATTATTCACTTCACCAAGGAAAATGTCCCATAAAAATACTGTTCACATTTTCAAAAGCAGTAAATTACAAAAATACTATTAAAACACTCAAATGCACGATTTTGTAAACTATTTTGGCTTGCATTCGAAAAATAAAATTCGTTGTACCGGCATGTAAGTCGGGGCTATTTTTAATAATTTATTATTGCAATATTAGGGTGACGAAGTATTGTTATTGAGGTTATTCGTTGTGTATGGCACGTCACTTTCGTTCGGTAAACATGGCAGCGATCGGCAACAGATGACAGGGCGCGGGCGAGCGAGCCTGCGCGCCGAGAGCTCGCTTCATCTCATCTCGGCAAGGACCGCGCGATCGCGCTGCCAGCTTCAAGTGTGCAAGCCTGCCGGTCCCACGGCCGCTGCTCTCAGCGGCGATGGCGCCACTGTGCTCATCCCTATACTTCCCTGAAGAAGATCCCCTCTTGCCCCAGTATCGTCGATAAAGCAGTTCAGCTGAAGCGAGACGGAAAAGCTACGGGTGAATCGATTGGCGGACGAAAAGGGGCGGGGATCGAGCACGTGGCTTTGCCTGTTGTTACAGTGAATAGTGGCTGTATTGCAATTAACTTTACCGTTGGAATTCGCTCCACGTCTTGGGAAAGCTCTTTGGCGCGTGTTTATCTTAGAAGCCACCCTATAATGCAATTACAATATGTAATTTGATGACTATTCAAACTAATCAATTAAGTTGACTGATAACATACGTTTTTCAATATTTTATTTTGTAGATACTTAGACGATAAAACGCTTTTTCTGTAATTTATAATGCCAATCAAGATAATTATCTAATAGTAAGTATTACCTTCGCCTAATTATCTAATTGCGCTACCCTACTAGTTCAACGTTAATTAATGATTAAGCTTTCACTTGTCTTTAACTTAAAGTGGATTAAGGGTCTTGAAAGCATAGTTAGTGAATTCAGTCATGCATACATTTTAACAAACTAAAAGTGTCCTTACCCGTTTGTGTGCTAGAATCGAAGAACGTGCTCGTAGTTTCGACCGTCATGGTCCCAATAGTCCCATCCAGTATCTGCGTCGATGAGTCACGGCGACCTCGGGCTCGCATGCAGGCGTCATCACTCTGGGAACTTTGTCGTCGGAAGTTGCGACATCTTATCATTTCTTCCGTGGTAGACTGTCTTCGGAAACCACGAGCTATTAATATCTCCTCAGTGGTAGATTGTCTCCTGATCATAGTTCTGCCTTCTGGCGGTCGAGCTCCGGGACTGGGATCGCGGCTCGAGCATGAGCTGGACTCTGGACTACGCGCTCGACCCATCCTGGCACACGATGCTTGCCGTCTTAAGCGGCTTCGACGTCTCGCGGCAGACGGACTTAACTCCCCACCACCAGCCCGATCAGGACTCAGTTGAGATCTTTCGCGTCTTGGACGCACAGCCGAATCTGGGCTCAAAGAGTCTCTTCTAGCTCTACCTTCATCATCAGGTCCTAATGAAGGTCCTGAATCTCTACGTCTAGCTCCCGGAGGTCCATTTGGATCATCAAAAGCTGTAGCTTGACGTTGCAGTCTTCCCAATCGACGCTCAGGACTAGCAGCAGCACGGGAATCTCTTCTGGCACGACCGCATTGCGTTGTAGAATCTCGCCTTCCACCTAAGTTAGGTGGAGAGCGCCCGCTAGGTGTCACTTGGGTCCCTTGAGCAGATTGCGTGGTTGTAGATGTAGACGTTTGAACTGTCTGTGTGGCATTGCCTGCGCTAGGTGTGGTTGGTGATGTGGGTGACGGCGTCACCGCCGATGTAATAATAGTAGGCATCGGCATGCTTGTGTGCTGACACTCTCCATCAGAGCGGCTCGGTTCATGAATTGCCACAACTGTCACTGAGGGCATGTGTGTAGATGGTCCAGGATCTGAAGATGCATCTACAAATGAAGGCGCTGCGGGCGTTGGTGGAGAAGTGCGGCGTTTTCTATGGGTTGCCACTATACGTGGAGGAGCTGCCACAGAATCTCGACGATGGCGATAGCCATCTACTGAATCTCTGCGATCTTTTGGATCTTCTCCAGAACCTCGCCTCTTAATGCGACGTTCCCGTGTCGGCATTGCAGTGATTGAATCTTTCCTATCCCAATTTGGGAAATCAGAACGAAAATCTTGTGGTACTTTGGAGTCCCGGCGCTTGGAAGGCATGGATTTGATTCCTGAATCCGCAGAAGAGTCGCGTCTGCGTCGAGGAGGTGGTTCGTGCCTCGTCCAAGGTAGCGAGCGAGCGAGGTCTGCGAGAGTTTCTCGGCGAGACAGCGGGGCCCTTTGGCGTCGCTGTTGCTGACTGCCTCCTCCACCCCACTCCCGAAGTATGTCTGTAAGCTGAGCTAGCGAGGATCGGCGACGGCGGGGTCCACCTGTGGGGATAAATATATAGCTTGATTTTTTACAACGACAAAACAATTATATTTTGCTAAATATAGTTTGATGTTTACCTCTGGGCTGATCTGAGACGTCGGGCTCTGGAGGTGAGAGGCAAGATACTTGCGCTGCAGAGTCTCTGCGGCTGCCCAGCCTCTGCCTGAGGGTGTTCTCTTCTAATGTGGATCTGGTCAGCTCGTCCCAGCCGTTGCCGCCGGCCCACACCAAGCCCACTTGGTGCGATAATATCGGGAGATTGCAAACGAAACATATTGCTGTCATGGTCCTGTCAAAAAAAAAAACAAATAAATTTTAATAAAAGACTCACAAATTTTGTCCAAATTGCGACCTAGTGACATGATAATGACTCGATCAACTCACGCTTTGTTATTACGAAAATTGGTGTCGCGATACATAATTGCAGATTTTCGCAGCTTGTTTGGCACGCGACGTATGTAAGCGTGGAGCGACATATTGTGCTTTTGTGCTCGCATCGCCGCCTTGATAAACGAACTACCGATATTAAATAACCACTCCCATAGCTGTTGACATGTATTACGCTATCTATAATCAATTGATATTAGAAAGGTCATGTTCCGCGGTTGCACAACACTAGAACGTTTCCTTCAATCAATGGGGATCGTATTTGGGAGTAGTAATGGAATTGAATATGTTTTATCAGTGAGCAGCGGTTAAATTGACACATTGTGTGGTACTGACGAGCGTCGCGTTTAATATGTTTATCGTGAGATAGGCGTGTGATAGTTACTACGGCGGTATTGTATGAGTATCGTAGCGATGTTGTTTCAGAGCCTATCGCAGGTTGTGCGAATGAGCGGGTACTACGAAGGCCGATTCCGCCCTACGTTTTCTGAAGTGGAAACGCGAATTCAGTCAGTTTGAAATCTCGTTTACCAAGGACCAATTTTAGTACTCGCAGTGCGTAGATAAGTGATACAATAGATTGAACAATTTGTGATAAGAATCTGGTACATATGTGATGGTATCGATTGGCTTATTCAATTATTAGTGCTGATAACATGATGTACTTTTATCTACTAAATTGATTTCTCTCTACATGTGCTTTAAATTCTACGGTTGGGTAGGTGTTACTTATTTCTAAACATTGTCTCTACGAGTATTTAGGTCTTTACCTAGGACTTGTATTTATAGTGCTGTGTCAAATCTAACTAGAAAACGACTCACAAACTAAATCTAAAGCTAAGTGCATACAAACAGTTATATAACTGTTAGTAAGTATACTGGGTACACTTTAATTATAGTGACGAAGCTTTTAGCCATTTACAGATCGGTGTACAGCTTAAAAGAATACTTTAAGATCAATTAAAAAAATCATAAAACTTTAAACTTAATCGCAAAACTAAAACACAACAAAGAAATATAATTTATTTTGTTTGTTCTATTAAAAAATAAGATATAATGCAATAAAACTAAAACATTGATTTATCTTGGTAGATAAATAAATAAAGTTTGTTGAAAAACAGATCATATCTTTAACCCTTAAGCAATTGTCTTACACGATGTATTTTTTTGACAAAACCTTTACAACTACAAAGGTACCTACTTATAATTTAAATCACTAATGTGAAAAAGCAGTTATAGGAGATTACATAGAAGAAAGCAACGGAGCATGCTAAGTGAAGCAAAATGTTTCTTACCATTCCGTATATGGAAACAAATCTTTCAATGCTACATACTAAAGTTGATAGAGATCCTCAGTATAAAACTACCCCAAATACTGCCTTAAAGCTTAGTCCGTGATTCGTCTAAAACTGTCGAAAAAAGAAAATACAAAAGACGGACTAACGGCTCCTAAGTACTCGTAAGTCTGCTTTTATTTATAAAGCAGTTAAAAGTTAAATTCATCGCTATTTTGTTGTATTTGGATTTGAGTGCAGTTTTATATTAAAAGATCTCTACAGATTGTATCTCTAGACGACGGACATAGTAATATTAGGTTATAGGATGCAATTTCACTCATCATTAAGACCATTTTTTACAATGAAAACAACCGCAGTGTTCAGAGTAACTCAAAAACCACAGTCAGCAGTAGTCCTAACAAAATTCATTATGAGATGAACAGGTGATCTTTGTTTGAAATTTCAAGGCTATCTTACAGTAAAATTTTAAATCTCTCATCATCTTCATCATCTTAAAGCTCTCATCAGAATAGGCTTAATGATTGGGTAAAAAATCAATAATATAATTAGTCTGCGACTGAGATTATCAAAAAATATCGGACACGTATTTTTTTCTTTTGTCAATCAAACAACAAATGACAAAGATAAACCTTGTCAAAGTTTGGGAGAGGGGGTCGTCACGTCATTTCTCTTACAGAAGTCTATACATTTGTATGGCACTAGTGACGTCACGCGGAACTTTGACGCGCTATATCTTCATCAATGTTTGTTTAATGGACCAAAGAAAAAATACGTGTCTAATATTTTTTGATGATCTATCTTACGTATTAATTATATTTTTTAGTCATCATGCCTATTTGTGTTGCCCGATACTAAATTTTGTACCCAACTTAGGATTAACACCTTGTACTGAAAGCACATAAATAAATTAAATGATATGTAATAAAAGTTGGTCTTGATAATGAGTACCTACAATAATATCTTGATTATGCCTGTCGCCGAGGAAAAAATCAGGTGTATTTAAACAAGGTTTCCATGCAAAGTAGCGTTCGTGCGTAGAATTTTCATGCTAGGATTCGAATCGGGGACCTGTAATGGCGCAGTCGAGGTGAGGGGGACTGTGGCATGTCGAAAGCCGGGTCATTGGGGTACAGTACGCTAACTGAAGGTAATGCCCACATATAATATCACATCAAACACTTTGTACATCTGAAACAATACATTAGTGTTAGTTTTTGAATTTAGAAGAAATTTGAATTCTAAAATAAGAAGAGAAGAGAATAAGTTAAAATTGATCGTTACTTCTCCGATAAAGAAGATAGTCACAAAGTAAGCCAATTTTAGTCAAAAAGTGCTAATTTGTAGTTTGTGTAATGCATACGAAGAAAGATAAATCACTTCTAAATATTTGAAATAAAAATATTATCTTGCTTAGAATTTCAATGTAGAAAGTGACACAAGTAGTGGGTAAATCTTCATTTGATCTCAGAATATTTAGAGTTCTAAAGTAAATCTTTCTTTTAAAAGTTTTTATAGCCAAGGAAATTCCATGAGTTAAGGAATTCCATTTTTTACTTTTTCAATTTTATTAATGCATTTATTATTAATATCATGGAATAACTACACTAAACCGACGCTGTGACCAAATTAGACAAAAGTTTCACTTATAAGACTAACATGAAAGTTGTTTATCATTTTTATTGGTTAAAAGTCTGTGCAAGGCTTTAAAAATGGCTAAATTCGTCTAAAAATTGCAAGTGCTGCTAATTATGAAACGACGAAAACAAAAACTTTGCAGCGTATTATTGACATCATATTTAATAACTATGACATTTTTTCATTTGGTTTAGATTGTAGGTTACTCGTTTTATTTTATGTAGTTGGTTTATTTAGGAAACAAAACGTATCAAGTCTAAAGCTTAAGTCTAAAACAACCAAAGTTTAGCAAAAGTTGGTTGAGATTAGATTAAGTTCGCTAATGAATTTTACTATAGATCGCTGACTTCAGTATTGTAAATTAGAAAAGAAAACGTAATTTAACAAGATGTTTATAAATATTAATTTATACACAGCTGTCCATTTGCGTTATTGTAGTACTGCTAGCGCCACCCGGTGGAATTTTCCCGCAACGTTTTATGGATACTCTCAGAGCTTTTCACGTAGTACCAGAAATTTTCACCACTACGTTCAGATGGCACCACTGTTGCATCTTAGTCGCCACTCGCTACCCTGAACATCCTAAAGGAAATTTTGCTTGCCTACAAAATTAACAGGTAAAATTACAGATGGCTCTAACCTCCATCTTGATACGTTATATTTTATTAGAGAATACTAATTCTTAAAGGTCTTTTATAACAAAAGAATCATTGTTCTTGAGAGAAAACAGTAATCACTGTTCTCAACAAACACCGGCAATGTTTTCTAGATTACACGAAAAGTATACTGTTGTTTGTTAAAACATTTTGAATTTGGGATGAAATGTTTAGAATTACTAAGTAACACGTTTAAATGTTGGCTGCTTCTCTTTGATTATACATCTGTCTGGATGGACAAACATAAACACTAATCACAAAGAAAACAGGATCTGTAAATATTTTCTTTGGCTCAGATCTTTGACAATGAGCGCGTACTTAATATGTCAAACCTGTCAAAATTTGTATGGCACCATACGCACCATGTACGAACCATATTTTTTGTGCCGTCTTGCTCAGCTAATTCAGTATCTAGACAGATACATAGTCAAATGCTGCTTCTATTGTATAGTTAAAGGTTTTCTAACAATGGATATTTTTTTGCGCTTGATAAAAAGTTTATAGAGATTATTAGAGATAATGCTGGCATGATATTATAATCGCAAAAAGAAGGGATAGAATTAGTTGGCATTTGCCTGGGGAGACTCGGATACATCCACAAAATATGTTCGATGTCGTGAGTCAATTCGCAACCCAAATATGGCTAGCGTGGTAGATATAGCCCTATCGCTTTTTGTGGATGCACCTACATTTTCAGCAGTAAATTATTAAAAAGCCGACATATCCATAGTACATACTTCCAGTGTATTTGTGTGTCTGCGTGTTTGTTTTGTGGCGTTTGAGCTCCTTAGTCAAATTAGCAATTTTAATGCGGTTTTTTCTGTGACAAAACGAAGGTTTCGAAATATTTTTTGTTTTAAAATTTATAACTAATATATAATACATCTATATAATAGATGTACGTAACAATAGAATAATTAATATGATAGGATAATTTAGTTTAGATAGGATGAACTAGTTTAGATAGGATATCTCAGTTTAGATAGGTTTATTTAAGTTTAGATAAGTTATTTTGGTTGATTTTTTTATGTTATTTAAGTTTAGTGAATAAATTTTATTTTATTCTACAAAAGAAACAATATAATTCACGCAGAACATAAAACAACCTTAACAAAGCCAACGAAAACCAATTCACTGTAAAACATTTTCCCCGGAACCTAAAGTTCTTACGAGTATTACCTAGTGCCGATCGTATTCTTGACTCTGTTGGCGTAATTCAAACCGCATTCATACCTATTAAATAATAGTTACAATATTCTGTAACAAATGAATAAGCATCTTATGAAGAGCTTTGCAATGCAAGTCTGGTAACTTGTCTTCAGCGCAGGGTATTAGTGCCATTAATTTCACGTTGCAATTGTATTTGAAGTCTCTTTGGAGGAAATGGAAAATTAATACTTAATTAGACGTCGTTGGGGCGTGCAGTTTGGGTGGGTATTACTTTGGATCACGTATGATTTTATATATCAAATAGGTTGAAGTGATTAGACGATTTTGATGTAAATGTGCGCACAATATTAGACTTTGAAATTTTGTGGTTATAAACCACATTACTCAATATTGTAAACTTCGACGATATTAAGCGCATACATTTTGATTTTGAAGTAGCCAATCAATTTTGTATTATGTACTCTATGACAACTAAGTAGATTCTATCCTGTCTCGAGCTAATTAATACTTGTTGGTCACACGTGTAACATAAAAATAGCTCTATGAGCTTTAAAGTCATCAACTGTATATACCATTTGTCTGATGGAGAGGTTATCTGCTGTGGACAACTGTGGAATTTATGAAAGGAAACTATCAGGTATTTAACAATGAATGCATGTAGCTTTGCCAAGTAATAGATATCTACAATTTATCATCTATTAATCAATTTATATTTATACATCTTTCCTCTGGAGTTTTATAAACACTGTACTGTACTGTACCAGCCTTTTTTAATAGTCCACTGCAGGACGTAGGCCTACCTACGAAGGGTGATTGGGCCATATCCACCACTATGGCCCAGTGCGGGTTGTTGGATTCACAAACGCCATCTAATGTCTTCTACGGACGTATGCAGGTTGCCTCACGATGATTTCCTTCACCGAAAAGCCAGTGGTGTGAAATTCCGTACTTACATAAATTCCAAAGAACTCATTGGTACGGGACCGGGGATTTGAACCCACGACCTCACGATTGTAAGGCGGGTGTTACTACCTCTTGACCACCACGGCTAGGCTAGTTACAAACACTATAATATCTTAAAAACTAACTAAATAATTTGTGTGATTTAATAAAAACTATGTTTATGTATTATATCCTACTTTGTTAATTATTTATTTTATTATAAGCTTAGCTTAGGTTAAGCCGGAAAGAGTTGTTCCGCTCACGTATTCTGTGTCTCTAGTCCGCATCGAGGTTTACCATTTTATAATAGTTTTATTTGTATTTCAACCCAGTAAAAACATTTTTGTTTGGATAGTTGAGAATTCATATTATTGTTGAAACGTTTCATACGAAAACAGTTTGGATTGAATGCATAGCATTATTCATACAAACAATTCAAACAAACGGGATGATGAGAAAAAACGTTTGAATTTTCAAATTATAATTTGAGAATAAACGGGTATGTCCCATTTAGATTGGTTTTTGATTGATGGAGTCCGGGGAAGTTTAAAATGAATTTCGGGACATAAGGCAAAATGATGTTGCCGAGCTTTTTAATTCAGAGTTTGTTGTTATGTTTTTTGTATTGATAAATTGCAAGTTTAGTTTGAAATAATCGTAATTCAAAATGAAACCTTCGAAGAAAGAAAGATTATTTCTTACAAATTGGTTTGTTTGTATTTTTATAAATGACTGCACGTGCTGCTGTTGTGGTTTGGAAGTAATTTCATGGATTAATATTTCCATGATATTTACCAATTTTAACAGCGCCATCGTAAATTTAATAACAACGTAAAGTAGTAAAAATGTAAATAGTGAAATAGAAACAGGCTCTAAATTGCCATTATAATTGCGATGGCACCTCTAAAATAAAACTATTTTATCTATAAATCAGTCATGTCCCTGTAGCCAACTGCAAGTAATCGTTACATGCGCTCTTAGTTGTTAGTTCGGTTTGAAATAGTAATTTTAATCTTTAAAGCTGGAGACAACTGAAAAAATGTAGAGCGATTGATTAACTCTATTATGATTGAAGTATTTACACAAACTTGAGTCTTGCACAACACTTATTAACTAGTCATGAATTTACAGCCAATTGCATGTAGTCCCTGTACGTGTTGTTGGTAGTTTTAATTTATAGTTGGTTGGAGGCAGCTAACAAACATTATGTTATGTACACGATGAACCTCATCATGATTGAAGTATCTGAATAAACCTGTGTCTTGACACAATCTACGGTAACTACTTCCAAGAAGTCAAGGTCCTTGTAAACCTATGAATCATGGAGCTGTCAAACCCGGCCGAGCCTGTTCCGCCGCGGGACCAAATCGATAGAAACAAAACGTTTTATGTCCGCTATGTTATTTAATTGAAAACAGAAACGCTGAAACAAAATAGCCATTTTTGTTTTGGGTTGGAGTAATTACGCCACTGTTGCCCGCGAGCTATTGTGTCTTAGTGTTTCGCTTAGCAAAAAAAGTATAAACTTTATATAACTCAGAGTGGTACTGTAGGTACTGTACTGTACCAACTTTTTAAATAGTCCACTGCAAGACGTAGGCCTACCCTTAAAGGGCGGTTGGGCCGTATCCACCACGCTCTCCCAGTGCGTGTTCGTGGATTCACATACGCTATCGAATTTCTTCTAAGGACGTATGCAGGTTGCCTTACGCTGTTTTCCTTCACCGAAAAGCCAGTGGTGTGAAATTCTGTTCATAAATTTCAAAGAACTCATTGGTATGATGCCGGCATTTGAACCCACGAGCTCACTACTGTAAAGCAACTCAGAGTGGTAACTTTTGGTTGTTATTTGGGTAATTTTATCAATCGTTTCCCTAATTTATGTATATTAAAGCAAGAGCTACGTAGAACGACCATAGAGGTCAATCATTGTACATTGCTTCCAACCGGTCATATTGGAAATCTACAGGAAAGGCCTATGTTCAACAATGGATATTCTACGACTAATATAATGTTGATGATACCGTGAAAGCGACCTGCTTTGCTATTTACTTTACTTTTTTTTTTACTTCTGTGGTAAAAATAAAATACGCTCTTTGTATAAGAATGTAGACATCAATTAAGTAAAATTTTACTACTGTTCAAAGTTCACAACTCAAGGTAATTCAAAGGTAATTGTTTTAGTGATTCTAAATCAGAACTGCAACAAATATTTGAATAGCTATCAAATAAAACAAATACATTAAATGGAAATCAAACCAGCTCCCTTAAGACTTCCTAAAATTGAACAAGGCAAAAATAAAACGTCGAGAATCAAAACTTTATAAAAATAAGTTTCTGTTCTCAAGATTTTCCCAAAATCCCAACGAGACCATTCTTCACAAAAAGTTTGCATTCCGGAAAATCAAGGCAAACAGCAAATACGCCAATGAGACGAACAATATTAAAGAATGGGTATTTCCTTTTATTAAGATCACATTTCAAGGTTTCGCTGTTCAGCAAAAAAACTCCAAAGCCCCTTTCCGGAGAATTCCGGTTACGGAATAAAATGAATAATGATCTGGGAATGTTTTTGTTCGAACTGGCAAGTCATTATTTCTAAATAATTCTTGCTGAGTAGGGAACGGTGGCGTAATGACAACGCTCTTTACTCGGCCTACCTGTTGTTTCTACTTCTATGGGTTTGTAAATTGCTATTGTTTGGATAACATATTGTGTAAGTAACCAGGTACTTACTTATCTTAATGTATGTGGAAGTCTTTAGGGTAAAAGTTGTTAGAGCTTTGCGCAGGAAGATAGTCTACCTACGCAATCTTCGTGGAACGGATATTCAGGAAATGTAATTGCCAGTTGATATAAGCACCACAGAGCAAGTATTAATACTTTAAAAATATGTATATGTAGTATATCCACCAACCCGCACTGGGCCAGCGTGGTGGATATGGCCCAATCACTATCACAATCATCTTCGTGGGTAGGCCTACGACCTGCAGTGGACTATTAAAAAAGGCTGATACAGTACAGTACAACATGTAGTATATCAGTCTCTGGCAGCCATATCACAAGCTTTGCTTAGTTTGGGGTCAGAGACCGTGTGTAAGATGTCCCCAAATATTTATGTATATATTTACTTATAAAACACACTAATTAAAAGTTTATTGTTGTCATCATCGTCTTTGTCAGTCGGGACGATCACTGCTGGATTTAGGCCTCCTCTATGCATTTAACAATACGGATTTGAAGCAACTTCTTTCTAAATTTTCTTGAAATAAAGTTGTAGTGATAGGGTAACTATAGGTAGGTAAGTGAGCATTTATTGCTGAATTTAACTTCGGTGGAAAACTTTTGGAAAAAACGGAACCCTTATAGGATCACTTTGTTGTCCGTCTGTCCGTCTGTGTATATGTCAAGACTCTTTATCTCGAGAACTCGTAAAGATATCGAGTTGAAATTTAAACTGTATACGTATATCGATGAACTCTTGCTGTTATGTAAAAGAAAAACTTCTCAGTTGTCGTTTAGAGTCGTTTATGTCGTAAAAAACCGCATCTTTCGACACTCACAAAAATCAAAACCTACAGGGTACTTCCCGTTGACATAGAACTATGAAAATTGGCGAGAAGCATTATCTTAGAGCACATATATAGGAATAAATCTGAAACTGTACATTTTTATTTACATCACAAAAAAATAGGGCTTCAAAATTCACAAAATATGGGCTCAAAATTCAAAGTGAGTAAATCATATCATGAAAGGTGTCATATAAAAGAACTTCATTAGCACATGCTAAAACAGGTTTAAATTATTTTAACAATGTGTTTGTACGGAACCCTCGATGTGCGAGCCTGACTCGCACTTGTCCGGTTTTTTTTTGCGTGTCTTTGTTTTAACTGCTTATTTTGGCCCGAAATTCATAATAATTTCAATGGTAAATATTTAACATGGCATTGTTACCTAAAAGTAGGAATTTATTAGTTACTTATACTTTAAAATGCTGTTGATGTGTTGAACCCTACACTACTATTGGCCGTAACGAAGAGTCACTTTGTAGTAGTTCGCATGAATTTTGTTTTTTATATGTGAATTGAAATTGCCAAGAGTAGGTATTCTTATTATCGAATACCGAATAATTATCAATAATTATTAATTAGCGCTTATTTAATGTTTTTTTTAAGATGCTTTTAATTTAATGTATTGAACCATTTCAGCTAGTTCGATGAGTAGAAATGATAAAATGTTTTGCATAACCTGATAAATCGAACAAAATTCTATCAAAACAGATTTTGTGGTCACAATATAAGTCATCATGGGGCTATAATATATTTGGTTTGCGTTTGAAATACTTCAATGTTTAATTTGGGAGGCCCTAGTGGTATTTCATAAAGAAAATAAGAACTCATATAATTAAACTAAAACATCGCATGATTTATTTTTTTATTTGATTCGTATGCTAGCTGTATGAATTTGCTAGGTATTGCAAGCCTAAATTTAGGATATTTTCTCAGTTTTTGGCTTGATTTTTGAAATTAAATCGCACTAAAACCCATAGGAAAGCAAACGCCAAAAATTTATACGCCAGACTTCATCCATCTACCAAAATGAGCTGCCCTAACCAACAGTTTGCGGGCATAAGGTTCATTTAAACAGCAATAGCATTTAATTTTATCTAAGCACCGCTTGTTACAATTTACTACGGAAGATAGCCAAGTACTAAGAAAAACGACTTAAGTTGTTTTAACGCGAAGACCGAGGTTGAAATCCATGGCCGAGATTTGAGTATCTAATTTGAATTAAAAAGGAAACGATAGTGATTACGAGAGTTGAATGAATGAATGACAAACACTGCTAAAATTCATCTAAAAAGAAAATTGATAAAAAAGTAAGACTAAAAGGTGAAAACGTCGTCAGCTTCACCATTCATTGTTCCAACATTATACTCTTTTGTAATTTATCTTTTTGTGGTCGTTTATGCTGTTAAGTTATCTTTCAAATTTGTTAACACCATCTTTATTTTAAGGCAATGGTTGTTGAATCATTTTAACCAACCACTAGTCTAGATATATGCCTTTTTAACTCGCTTCATATATGCAGGGAACACTAACACCGAATAGGTCTCCTACCAAGAAAATTTCGGAGCTATGTTTTTATGTTTTGACTGTGGCTCAGTGGTTAGTGACCCTAACTTCCGGATCAAAGAAACGTGGGTTCAAACCCCACCCAGGGCAAATATTTAGGTGATGATCATGAGTGATTGCTCTGTGTCTGGGTGTTATTTAGTTACTATCTATATAAGTATGTATATAAAAAAATAAGTATGTGTAATATATCAGTCTCTGGCAGCCATATCACAAGCTTTGCTTAGTTTGGGGTCAGTAGCCGTGTGTAAGATTTAAAAATATTAATTTATTATTAACTAGTTTTTACCCGCGGCTTCGCCCGCATGATATTTTAATTTTTGACGCAATATCATTATAATTTATAGCCTATGTGTTATTCTGATATATAGGTATAAGCTATATTATTGCAAAGTTTCATCTCAATCCGTTCAGTAGTTTTTGCGTGAAAGAGTCCATCCATCCTCACAAACTTTCGCGTTTATAATATTAGTAAGATTTTTATACGGCCGATCGATTTGGATATGACCATACTTTTACTAACTTATTTCCTATGTAGCTCATGTAAAATGGACCAAACCCACAAATCCAGTACAAGAGAATCCCTGCAAAACCACACATAACCGTTTCCTCAATTAAGACCGTGTCTGCCGACGCTAAGGATCGATTAAGACATCGTCTCGCAAAGCCCTCGTGGACCTCGTAAAAGCCAGTTTTATTGGATAAAACCGTATTTTATACGTTGCGATGTTTCACGTGTCGTACAAATGATACGGGGCAGAAAACGTTGTTATCAAAGTGGGGATCAGTTATGAGCAGTTTGGGAATTAAATGGACGTAAATTGTTGCTTGTTACGTGTGATAAATCAGCATGGTGGCTGGCTGTCCGTCATTTGTTTTAATTAAGACTGGCATTAATGTTTTTGAGTTGTAAACAGCGTTTATTTTCATTTGAAGAACGGTCACGCTAAGATATAGAGATCATTAGGTCGTTAATGAAAGTTAGTGTTTTTTTTGTATGTTCGTCACGTCTTCCTCTGATAATAATATAAGTCAGAGTCGTTGTGTAAGAAACATTATTGCATCTTTTTTTTTATGCATAATTTGCTGTCTGAAGTTTACAGCCGCACACATAAGTATAGGCTCGTCATAGGGGTCATGGTTTGAAAGTTGGTGGTTGTCACAACATATTTTAAGTAAGGATTTCCAGTCTAAATTTTGAGTTTTCGTGTCTGACTATTATTTTAATACTAAACGCGATGAGCCCGCACGCTACTACCTACTCTACTACTCACTCTATGAAATAGGCCGTTTTATGTAATTGGGGCCGTAGGTCAAGCACATATCTATCGAATAACTTATCGTTGCGAATTCGAAAGCAAAATCAATAAAAAAAATCAAAATAATTTATTGTCACAAGATACAAATTATACAACTTCTATGAAGACACTATTCCCCAAACTGGGTACAACAAAGCACCCGTATATAATATTTTGGGGCCTAGGCATTCTCGATATGTGCATGTAACAACAGTATTTATTAAAATAAACATTTGTGGGAAAACCTACGAATAATTTAGAAATTAACAAAATTTCAACTTATATGTCCAACATGAAATTAAACTATTAATTTGAAATAAATTAGAAATAAAATGAATGGTGATGGGTAAAATTTCAAAAACAATCACTCTTCATTTTGCTAACAATTACGGGACAATCACTTATTCGATATGGATTGTCTACTGTAGAACTAATTGTTATAGACTGAATAAAACTTCTTGGCAGCTGTGAAGTTACTTTTTGACAAGATCAGCGATCTCTGTTTGGCAATATTCTCTAGAAACTAAACTCTTTGTTAGCTTCTCTACATTCAAACTTTTGTTTACTCGACAATAACACTGGACATCAACTATTCTAATTATGAAAATTCAAAATTACTTTTTGACAAGATCACCGATCTTTGTTTGGCAATATTTTTCAGTCATTTTGGAGTTAGCGAACGGTGCACATGTGATTGCGAGTAAACTTCGTTTGAATGTAGAGAAGCTAACAAAGAGGCTAGTTTATCTACACTATATGTAGATGGGTGTTTAGTCCGAATTGGTTTATGCGCTGCTTGAAGTTAGGATTACAGCCGCAAAAAATTTGGATCAGTCTATAACAACTATAACGACTAGTTCAACAGAAGACTTAATACAATTCCACTTACTTTTTACTAGTTGAGCACAAAGAGACAATTCGAAATGTGAATGTGAGTGAACCTTTTCTATGCACATTGAATATAAAAATATTTTAGATAACGACGTGAGGTAATCCATAAGTAAGTACATTATTGTGAAAATATTTTCAATATACGACATTTATCTCCAGACTCAGCCATATTACTATTGGACGTCAGCCTCCCCTATAGATTTATGATACAGCAATATAATATTATAGGGGTGTTTTGTTACATAAATATCTATTAACTTTGAAAATTAATTTCTGCAAAGTCAAAAGTACATCTATTTAGAACTTTACTTGTGACTACTAGTTGATGTAATTGAAATTGAATTCTAAAGTCTTAGAGTTGAAAGTTTTGAACGTAACCATTTATTTAATACGGCTTATAGACTTGTGAAGCCGATAGCAGAAATCGTGCAGCCCCAAAGAATACATTTAGCTTTATGGATTTTACTTAAGGTTAAGCTCTTACTCATTGGATAAATAATTAAAATCAAATAGTAGATTAGCCGTTGTGGTCTAGTGGTAATGACACCCGCCTTACAATCGCGAGGTCGTGGGTTCAAATCCTGGGGCCTTATTTTGTAAGCGCTCTGACGTTCGGCTTCGCTTTTTCTCCTGCTCGCACCAGTTACTCACGCCGCGACAGCCAGCGGGAGGAAAGGCGAAGCCGAACGCCAGAGCGCTTACAAAATAAGGCCCCTGGTCCCGTATCAATGAATCCCTTGGAATTGATGTACGGAATTTCACACCACAGGCTTTTCGGTGAAGGAAAACATCGCGAGGCAACCTGCATATGTCCGTAGAAGAAATTCGATGGTGTACGTGAAGCCACCAATTAGCGTTGGGCCAGCGTGGTGGATATGGCCCAATCACCCTTCGTGGGCACCTTACGTCCTGCAGTGGACTATTAAAAGGCTGGTACAGTACGGCAGTAATAGTAGAAGGCTTTTTCGCCTGATGGCAAACGATGTTGTAGGCAAATATGGAGTTTGTAGACCTAAAAGATACCTATTGAGTCATGCCATATCATATTACCCATCAAGATTATAATTGCCAGGAAACAATGACGGAAAGCAAGCATTCCGCTAGCGGTTTGCAATGTGAAGATACGTCCAAAAACCAAAACTTTGCTCTACTGGTGCGTTTTCATTAAGACCTCTTTAGTAGTTGAACGTTTTTAGTCGGTCCTTGGGACTTTCTTAAGCGATTTCGCACTAAGTATCCCACTAATTGAATTTTATGCAAATGGATTCAGGCTAATGTCGGTTGTATGGTAATAACCATGGAGATTTAGAGATAGGCTTTCTCTTAACCGAGCGCATAAGACGCTTATAAGTATGTACCTACTAAATACGCAAACACCGCAAGATATATATTTTACGAATCATATTTTGCAGAATGTAGTGTTGTGTGAGCGCATATGAATAAGTGAATAAATATAAATAAATAAATAAATAGTAGAGCACATCTTCCACACGATCTCTGACCCCAAAACTAAGCAAAGCTTGTGATATGGCTGCCAGAGACTGATATAGTTCATATATTTTAAATGCATACTTATATAAATAAAAAAATCCAAACTCAAAGCAAAATTCATCACATAAATGTTTGCCCCAGATGCGAATCGAACCCACGCGTGTTTGTCCCTGGACTCAGGGTCACTACTGGGCCACTGAGGAAGTCAAAATCGTTGTGTCCTTTGAGTTTTAACTATGTAAATGTCGCCTTGAAGCTAAAATTAAGTTCCCGCTAGATCGAGACGAAATGTCCTATCTCTCGACATCTGTGGTAATAACTATGGAGGGTTGCTAGTCATGGTGGTTTTATTGTAACAGCCACAATACAGTATTACAATTCATTCTGGGCGTGGATTGATGGCGGTCATCTTTTGTTTTTATTGGTGTGGGTCACTTAGGTATTGTTAGTTAGAGATTAGTTTATGGACATCAGTGGAATTTTACGAGTTCAATGCCGACTTATTCCTCTAAACTTTCATAGTCATCGTTTAAGCCATAGTACCGTACACTGATGGACATAGACCTCCCCTTTAGATCTCCAATGAGACCGGTTGGAAGCGGCTTGCATCCAGCGTGATCCTGCGGTTTTAATAAGGACGTCAGTATACCTTGTGGGTGGACGCCCTGCGCGTCGTTACGTGGTCTTCACTCGCGGACTTTTTAACCCCATCGATTATCAGCCCTGTGCTTTAAAAATTATGTCCTGCCCACAGACATTTCAACTTGCTCATCCACTGGATGCAAGAGACCTCCAACCGGTGTAAATGGAAATCGTGGACGTTCTATCGCTGATATAATGCCGATATTTTTGAGAAATTAGAATTGAATTTGCTTATGTGGTGTATTTACTTATAATAACTACACACACACTGATGTACATAATAGGCATACTGTATATATACCTACTAACATGTCTACGTAGTCGCGCGAAATTCTACTCGTTACCTCACGGTTTGGATCACCAAGACACAGGCTTAGCCTAGCTTGGGGCCCATTAGTAATACAAGACGATGTTAATAACTATTAAGTACCTACCTTCCAACTCCAGTAAATTTGTAAATTTCAGTTAGTGCTTTGACTTCTTGTCTATGTACCTATCTGATATGTAATTTTTTTTCGTTAAGTTAATAAGTACTTCAATTGAATCTCTATTGTTTGATGTTCTTAGGTATTTATGAATAAATTATCTTATCTATCTTATTTAAGCCTGATTGAAGAATCTGTACACATTGTAGAAAATAAGTTCGGACTTATCAATATTTTTGCGCAACAAAATGTTTCCTTAAATTAATACCTTACTTTATTAAACCACTTCACTAATGGAAAATAGGAAATCAGTTAATATTTTTGAAGTAGAATCAACGTCAGCTTTATTGGATTTCAAAAAACAATTCGTCTAACAATTTTGTTTGTTTGCTAGAATTTAATTTACTTGTTTATTTTCGTAATCCAGATTACAAATGCTGCGAAGTTAAGACGATTATAATTATTGATTTTAGTATTATTTGCTGTAATTGATTAATGCTCGTTATTGAGAGTATCCATAAAGTTTCTGATTACTTGCGCATAGCCTTTTATTTTTAACTTAGCTCATCAAAACCAGCAACTTTCACTAAAGAACCGACCCTGAGTCGGTTCTTTAGTGAAAGTTGCTGATCAAAAAAAAAAACGTCTGTTATGTTATATCTAATTTCATTGTCCAGAGTCGGGCTAGTATGCGCGCCACGAATCATTTCGTTCGTAGTGTCAGAACGAGATAACGTTATGGCAAAGTATATATCTGTCAATTTTTCACACGTCGAGATGAGTTTTTTTCGTGGTCGTATAAGGTCGAAGATGTAAGAGACAGCTGTTTTATTTCATGAGATTAAGCGAGAGTTACCTTTAACTCAGTATAACTCTGCCCTCCCGAACTTGAAGTGCAATATCAGCAAAAACACGATTTCGAGAAAAACGCGCTCAAAGATTAGAAACTATCAAAAAATACCAAAACGAGAATTTTAAACGCGAAGTCAAACGAAACATAAAAAACTATATTCCTTTATGTTATATTATTTTTTTTTATTTTACTGGCAGTGGGCTTGAGCACTTGGATTATCTTTAGACCTTCAAGGGTCTGTGGATGATTCAATTGCTTTCTATGTAGTAGTAGTGTAGTATTGTCATTATTATTTTTTTTTGTTTTAAAATACATTTATCATTACCATTACATTTTTTTGGCCCTATTACTGCTAGTGATATTTATTAAAAATCTGTTAAAATACTGATTAAAATGCAGTAAATTCCGCTATAACTGCACTTTCGACTTTTTATCTGTAATTTATGCTAACTTAAGTGCAGTATCAATTTTAAAAATACTGCTATTTAATAGGTTTTACTTTAATTAAATAAAAGTTTTTCACCTTTAAATTTAGTAAAAGTCAGTATTTCTCAGACAACCATTGCAGACTTTTAAAATTATCAGTCTTTTTGAGAATCTCAACAGTAAATGCAACATAGTCAGAATCAAGCAATCAGAACAGAGCACTCATTATCACAAATATAAGAATAAATGTGATCCTACTAATATTATAAACGCGAAAGTTTGTATTTAGCTGGTAAACACTGTTTATTTTTAGCAAATCTGTCATATCTTTGCAATTTCCGTTTTCGAAAAATATTTAAAAAATACTTCTACAGTTGTTTTTAAAATAAGCATTAATTTTATGGGTTTATGGGTTGGGTAGGGTTTCAGAATTTGTATTTAGCTTAAAACGGACAAAATGGCTATTACTGCACTTTAAGCTCGGGTGGGCAGAACTATGCAGACTATGCCAGGTTTTCCTTTCAAGTAGTTGCTCATATTCATATATTCACATATATACATTACTGTAAAATATAAAAAAAAATCTTTCTTAATTTAGAAATATTATAAAATCATTCAGGATTAAATATATTTTTTAAGTCAACTAAATAAATATTAAAGATTAAATTAAAACGATTAATTTACTGCATTTGAGTTTGTTGCAATATAAATAAATAATTATGTGATTTATGTGAGTACTAATCGTCAATTTATCGTGTTTTAATCACATCGTCAAATTAATCGTGTTTGAGGCGTAAAACTAAAGCTTCTATTTGGTTGTCATAGTTCTCTAGTTTGTACTCGTTCATAATCTACGCTCTAACAGATTACCTACCAAAGATTTGTCCCTGAAAATGGCGTCTTGTAGGAATAACACTCGTACATTAATATTCATACAAACATTAAGAGCACACATAAAGGTTTACAATGAGGATTATAATCATAACATAAGGAATTATATATAAGGATAGGTAGTGTAAAAGTAGGATAGTGTGATAAATAATACTTACATTTTGTCTAAAAAATATCACCGCGTTCCCTTCCCTCTTCAAGAGTATTGTCTGTAACAGCATCTGGAACAAACAAAAAGTAGTCTAAAATACAGATTCAGCTGAATTACAAACTAGATTCAATAATCAAAAATATGTTAAGTTTTTAAACTAAAAGGCTAAGCTGTTATTATACCGTCTTATTTGTTAGCAGCAAGTTATAGAGAAGAGTTCTCAAAGAACTTCACATACAAGATAGGTTATCGTCGATTGTGCAGTTGCGAATACTGAAGTTCTTTGGACGTATCTCCAGGAATGAGAACTCGATGGAGAGACTTGTAGTGCAGGGCCAAGTGGAAGGCAAGCGAAGTCCAGGTCGATCACCAACTCGCTGGACCGATCTAATTAAAAAAGCCACAAAGTTTACCGTGGTGAAGTGTGCTCGTGATGCGACTGATCGGCACAGATGAAGGAAAATCGCGAGACGTGCAGCAGCCCTGGGAAGAGATGACAACGGCGAGGAGCCTTCTGAACCATCCGCGCAACCACGACCACTCTGACAAGAGTGCACGATTAAGAAGTTATAGAGAAGGCTATGATCAGAGCCTCTGCGAAATCTAATCAAAGGACATAAAAATATACCAAAACGCACATAGCCCAGCGAATTCACAACTTAAAATGGCAGTGGGCAGGGTACAGTACGGAGGGTTGAGACCAAGGTCGTAAAATTCTCGAGTGGTGATAACGTACTGGTAAACGCAGCGTAGGTCGTCCACTTACAAGGTGGACATATTATCTTATTGGAGATCTATTGAGGAGGTCTATGTCGCGCAGGGAATGTCTTTTGTCTGAAATGTTTATGATATTTTACAGTTGTTTGTGTATTACGTACACGTACTTAGTCTAAAGATATTTGAATTTAATTTCTATGAGAAATTGAATTAAAATGACTTAAATGTTTTAGTTAAAAAAACTAGAACTTTATCAAGGAACAAACATCACCAATATTGGTCTATTTGTCACGATATACCTATTTTAGCGCAATTAGTTACATTCAAGGAATCATTGCTATTACGTATAATAACTTGGATTAAGACGAAAACAGACACGATGTCACAGAATAATATTATTCTCAGAATTCTGAGAACACTTTGAAAGTTGACTTCAAGTTTCGGGCCCGGCCAAGTAGTCCAAACTGGCGGTGTCCATTTTTGAAGTGGGTGTTTACTAACAAAGCTGTGGACCCTTATAATTGTAAATCCTAAGCTCAGCCCTGTCATTACGGGCCTTCGAGATTACATCGACTTTGTCCTTTTTGGGATTTACTCGCAAAAAAGACGCACTTTAAGGCCAAAGCTCCACTAATGTGGAGCGGCGAAGCGGAGCTAGGTTCAGTGAGTGATGGGAATGTGTAAAGTGATTTGTTTGTTCACTGCATAACTACCATTTATTGGTATTGGTAAGATACAAAAACAGTCGTGACCAAGCGGAGTTTTAGTTTTGTTATTCTCTAAAGGTGCGGTTCGATCAAAAACATATTCGCTATGCTAGTTGACCAGATATTGTGCTGAACTCTAATAGTGGGCAAACTTGAGTTGTAAATGTTTTTGTTCGTCTTCATGGAGAGAAATGTTTGAGGTTCTGAAAACTAGCATGGGTTTTGAACATATTATTTAGAATATGAGATATGTGTTACTCACGGGATATTTTTTAGTAGTTAGTATATAGTTTTGTCCGTATATGGCGGCTTTTCCCAAAACCTAATGCTAGCTAGCTTAAGTACTAATAATACTCGATTTTTAAACATACATGCTTAAAAGTATGTTAAAGTTTGAACCACATGACAGTCGGTTCGGTGGACCAGCGTTTTATCGTCTACAACGCTCTTCTTGCAGTTCCGTGCATATCCGCTCCGCTCCATTCCGTGTTGGTGGAATTCATGCCTTACTCGCAAAAAAGACGCACTTTAAGTCATTTTCTCTAATTGGTTTGTTAGCAGTTGAAACGAGTTCGGAACGGACTCCGTGCCGTGTAAACTTGCCTTACTTTTGCCATAAAATTATAATTGCGTTTGGGGGACTTTTAGATGGTTTTTCTGACAAGTAATGACCTGCGGTTCTTTCCGCAATTCTTTAAATTTTTGACAGACTAATACGTCCAATATTGAAACTTCTATAACTAATTTCATGACAAAAATAAAGTGTTTTATTCGCGAAATTGCTTTGACGAAACGGTAGTATTGAAATTATGAACGCGTGTTTGTGCACTGACTTACTCACACATCAAAGGGATTTCCAATCAAAGGAATTCCCTTTGATTATGTTCTTTTTTTACTCTGCTTCATAAATTGTAGCGACAGAATACAGATAATCCCTCACTAAACATATGCTTATCCACTAAAATCGATGGCGCTATATCAGAAAAATGCCAAGTCGATGAGCTATATGTACACACCACGTTGGCCTAATTCTTGTCGATGCTGATTCTCACACATATGACAAATTTACAAAATTGATAGAATATTCTAATATGTATCTCCTATGTATGCTTCAAAACTTTTATCAAGATATATCACACGTATATTTGCTGATTTGAAAATCTAAATATAAAATTCGAATAAGGTAACCACGTGTGCGGCCAATCTTATGCATGCGTTTCACGTATGTTTCAATAAAACAAAAAACTTACCTAAAACCTAATCCAACCTGCAACCGAAAAAGATGAACGCAAAATCCACACACATCGCTTTCAAAGTGTGAAAAGAAGACTTTCAGAAGTTTAAAAGGTTTAGGGACCCTCAAACTTTTCTAATTGTCCTTTGCCTTTGTGGACAATGGAAGCCCACACGGCTGAAACCGCTCGGCTCACGAGATTGGACATGTCGCCACGATTTAGGAGAGACCTAATTTTTCTCCATACTTTTTGATTAAAATCGTGTAAATCGAAGGTTCAAAATAATTATTTTTTGCAAAAAATAGCATGACCTACTTCACCCGTGTACAGAATTCGCGAATATTTCGTACAGATCGATGTAACATTTTTCACATTATTGTTGATTTATCAAAAATGGCTTAGCCGATTTCGATAAAATTTAAATGGGACCAATTTCAAAGTATACTCTTTCTAATAAAAAAAATTATTGAAATCAGACTACTATGCGAAAAGTTATGCGCGGTTATACATTAAAAATATACGCGTCGAATTGAGTACCTCCTCCGGTTGGTTCGTCGGTCAATAATGGCGAACCGCTTCGAGATAAGGTAGGTAGTGCCATTACACGTCGCTTCGCCTGGCTCATCTTGGCGGGCGCACTACCGTGCTCCTAACTATATACACGTAATACGAATAACAATATAACTATTACTCATAGACCAAACAAATTACCTGCTCATTTACGCTCTCACGACTTCGCATTCAGCAATGTGTGCAATGTGCATCGTAAATGTGCATTTTGTGGCTATGAGGACTTCCCGCCTATAAGTAACTTGCGCGCCTGTTTGATCCTATCACCAGTTAAGTGAAGGTGTAAATCGCTATCTCTGAAGGGTTACTGGAAACTTAAGTACGAACAACCTCTTGTAATAACCTCTACTATCTTAGTAATTACTTTTGCTACGTCTTCAACCCTGTAATTGCAATAAAATCTTAAAAATCAGCTATCCCATATAAATGAACTCTCGACAAAATGTATGTATAAAACAGCGGACATTTTCGCAATTTCGGGGCTGGTCGAATAGCAAAAAATGTTCATAATGATATGTGCACATATGTACTTCTGAAAGTTCCTGGACTTTGCAAAGCAACCATAACATTTTAATTTAAGATTTAGTTTCTAAACATTCTGTATAAATAATCGCGCGCAACAGGCAAGAGAAAGCTTCTCTATAAAGCTCTATCTAGATCTCTACAGCGGAAATCATAGAGGGAAACTCGTGTACAATAAAATCAGGACACTTGACCCGACAATGCTTCAACGAGGGCCCAGTTAACGTCCTGAAAAGACACTTAATAATTTACTACATGTATTAAACTTTATAGGTATCTGAAGAGAGCAGAAGTCAAAGTCAATGGAAAAAGAGACAGAGTTGTAGCTCAAACTGTTTGAATCCAATTTAGAGTAAAATGTTAAAAGCTGCATACTTAGACATATTTTTTTATTAAAGTAAAACTGTTGTTACATCGCCTTAAACTTTTTCGTCTATCTATTGCATGTCGCGTGACGGTCGGCCGCGGAGTAGGGGAATGGGCTCGACAGAGCAGCCGAGGCCAATATGGCGGCGGGCTCTTATGGTTAGCTGACCGTGTAGTGTATAGACTATTACTCATTTGTGGCAGTAAAATTTTCACCGTGGTTTCATAAAACTACACAATCATTTTTTATCTTATAAGCCAAGTTACAGATTATTGATCAAGATGGTTATATTTTGTAAATATGTGACTTCGTTGTTAAGATATTAAAATAAATTTGTTTGGGTTAGTGAAGTTAATGCTCGGTAGTGGTGAAGTTTTGTTGTCAATAAGTTATATTGATCTCTCAATTTTTATCTCGCGAATGTGAATAATTGACTTAAATATTTATTACTTTTTGCAAATGATTTTTTATTTAAATAATCATCATCATCATATCAGAAGAAGCACGTCTACTGCTGCAGATGATCGTCTCCAACGGGTGTTCCAAAAAGATAAACTGTATATGCGGCTTGCATCCACCCCGCGGAAGATCAGATCATACCGTCTCATAAATAATACCTAATCATCAATTCGTAATTTTCATAATCATCATTATCCTCCGTACCCCCCTTCCTTCCCATGTTTTCCTGTCTCATTCAAGGCTCGTTTATGCCTCTCTCTTTCACCATTCATCCCTATCTTGTCTAAATTTGCAATACTGTTATACCATTATGTAGGTGCGTTCCATGTATGCTTCAGGACATCAGGTTGTTATTACGGTACAGTTCGCCAAAGTAACGAGAAACGCTGGCCGCGACAACACAACAACAAACATTACTCGATTATCAACATTGAAAACACGATTCACTTGCTTTGATACTGATTGGATTTCAAACAATTCATCAGTTCGAATCGTATTTCGATGGTTGTTTGCGGTGGTTTATTTCTAAATTGCCATATCCACCACGCTGGCCTAGTTCGGGTTGGTAGATTCACCATAAGCCATCGAATATCTTCTACGGATGTACGTTGGTGCCTTACGATGTTTTCCTTCACCGAAAACCAAGTAGTGTAATATACCGTACATAAATTCCAAAGAACTCATTGGTTCGGGATTTAAACTCACGACCTCACGATTGTGAGACGGATATTATAACCAACAAACCACCCCGGCCTGAGGTCCATGACTATTATTTATTTATTATGTTTTGATGCATCTCTGAAAATGTATGGTTTTGACGCACCAATGTAATATTTTCAATGGTCGCGACAAATAGCTAGAGAAATAATCCCACAAGCAATTAAAAAGTCTACTAAATGCTTTCAGTGTCCCAAACATAGAAACTTAATACATTACTTAGAAAATTCTAAGCCTTTTTCGACAGCACTTAATATTTTTGTCACGAGCACAAGGCCCGACGATGGCACAATAGTAAATGAGACTTTTTATTCTTATTCTATATTTAATTCTGACGAAATATCTATCTGTTTAGATTATGTACCAAGAGAAATAAGTCGTGTTTTACGTCTCGGGCCATATATTGGACCCTGAGCGTAGCAAGGGGCTCTATAATTAACTCCTGAGCGCAGCGAGGGTGTTTTAAGTTAATTCCTGAGCGAAGCGAGGGAATTATTTAGAGTCCTGAGTGAAACGAGGGGTTTAAGTTGCCCAAGACGAAGACAGACTTGGTTCTAGTGGTGTATACTCTATACTTTTTATACCACCTGCGAGAAAATAAAATCCCAGGAATATGAATTATACTTATATCATAAAATAAAAAAGTGCTGGTACTCACTAGGCAACTCGGTATTGTTCACAATAAAATAAAACAAATTAGAATGTACCGATGAATTTTCATAGAATCGCACACTCTCCGTTATAAAACAAATAATGTAAATACTACGTAAAATACATAAGACCATGGCCAGCTCGATTATTATGGCTTAACACGGACATTGCAAAGAGGTTTTATTGCATAAAATTGAATTGATACTGGCACCAAAGAGGTTTTATTCTGTGAAGTCGAGTAGAACCTCCTACAATGCCAGTTGCCGTGCAATTAAAAGAGGTTTTATTCGATTTTGCAAAATGAAACCTCTTTACGATGTCCTTGAATCACCTAAGTTAAGAACAAATTTGACATTCCAAATTTAAATCACTTTACTCCCTAAAGGGAGTTTCATACGACATTATTGACCTACCATAGCCCTCGAGATTGTGTTAAGATAATAATGACTCGTTACACGTTAAGCTAGTACGACATAATTAGAATGAGTCATTTTCAAGCAGGTGGTATCAAAAACTATTCGATATATGCAAGCAAATACAAAAAGCGTAGGACTCAGTGAATAATAAAATAGAAATAGAAAACGAAACAAAACAGCCGTGGAAGGTGGTCAGTACATCGATTTTTTGTCATTTTTCCTTGTGTCCCGCGTTAAATATTTAAAACGGTTACTTTCATTATTTGAATTCATTATCCAAGAGTCGCTTGAATTAATTTTCCTTCTTTCCCCATAAATACATTTATTTGTGAAATAATGAGGTTTTGCGTTATAGTATTACAGAATACGAGGTCTAAATGTGAACACCGCGAAGCTCATTGCGAATTCATCGCGACAGTGCTATTTATGTAGCCGAAACTCTGCAAACCGTGTCCTAAAAGCGGGTCCATTATACACATTACCGGGGCGGTTCGACGGTAGAGCTGCAAGTTTAGACTGGCTTAAGTTTTAGCCGGAAAAATTAAAAAAAAATGTTTTTTTTTTAAAACCATCAAAATTCTTAGCTGGCCTGTCGTGATCCTGAAAATTTGTAGTAATTCATCGAGGCAGTGATGTTTATACAGCCGCAACTTTGCAAATCGTATCCTAAAAGCGGGTCTATTGTGGTGCTGCGCTATTAGATCGACTAAAGTTTTAGCCGGAAAAATAAAAAAACTCGTGTGAACTAATAAAAAAAAAACACAAAAAAGCTATTATTTGAACTAATCATCGCAATGATTCTATTCGGGTTGCACTAAAGTTTAACTTATTGTTTATATCTGACTAATAATTTGTATCCACTCATGTTAACCTAAGAACGTCCACGATTTGGGGCTTGAAAAGGGAGTATCGCACAATTATTTCCTTTACTGGCTTAAATAGGCTTAGACTGTTGTTGGTTCTATGGTTGGATTCGGCCAAAGCACTTTATTTATATCCGAACAAAGTAATAATAGAGCATTCTGCACGGGACTGTCTGGTTTGCAGCGTGACACCTCCGCGCCGCGATAGTTGAAATAGGCTTTAGATAATGATGCTATAATAATACCTATTTAAAAATGGTTGCTATCAATTTTATTTACTTTTCGTACCTACTTCAGATCATTTTTATAGAATTTGAAAATGTTGTGGCAAGGTGGATAAATATTTCAAATAGTTTAATCCGGCTAAGTCCGGCCAAAACATCAAGCGCTTCACTTGTATCCGACAAAAGTAAAATTAGAGCTTTCTACACGGGACTGTCTGGTTCGCAGAGTGACATCTTTGCGCCGAAATAATTGAAGTAAGCTTTAAATAATGATGCTATATTAATTCACAAAGAAATGTTACTATTAATTTCATCTTCTCTTTTACTTCTCAGTTACTTACTTTATCTACTTATCGTACTAATAGCAAAATGTAGATTTTTACAATGTTGTGGCAAAATAGGTAAAACAAATGTTGTCTAGCTAAGTCCGGCCAAATCACTAAGGACTCTATTTTGTATACAGCAGAAGTAAAATTAGAGGATTTTACTCGGAACTGTCTGCTCCGCAGCACGACACCCTCGCGCCGGCGCCGGTAAAACTGAAATAGGTTTTTGATAATGACGCTATATGTATAAAAAAGAGTTAAAATAATTTTATCTACTTTTCGTAATGTTAACCATATTTGTAAAATATTAAAACTGGTTAAGTTTTTTTATTATTTCATATTGTTTGCGTTTGACTACACACTACCTGATGTTAAGATATGCGCTCTAGGGTGTAACACGCTTACTTTTACCTAGACGATACCCATGTACCTAAAGGATTCAAAACAATTTTGTCCGGTTAGATCCGGCCAAAACACTAAGGCCTTACTTATATCCGACAGAAGTAAAATTAGAGCATTCTACACGGGACTGTCTGGTTCGCAGCGTGACACCTCCGCGCCGGAACAATTGAAATAGGCTTTCTAATTTCCGGGAAACTCCGCGGATATAGAACCTTTTTCGATGTGCTTCACGGTTTGCCGTGAGAGAGCTTTATTATCTCTTTTACATGATCGGAACACAATAGATGCCTGCTTCATTGAAATATTATGTCTCTAGAGACTTTTATTTGAACTTTTCATTTATGTTTAGTACTTTTTTTGCGATGAGAAAATTACCAAACAATGGAAGAGAAATGAAATGTTGATCGTTTACCTAGAAGATAATTAGCTTAGAATTTGAACTGATCGCAGTTTTAGTGACATATATCTACAACACACGAATAGTAGGTAGATATAATTATGGGCCTGAAAATAAAATTCATCATCATCATCATCATCATCATTTCAGCCATAGGACGTCCACTGCTGGACATAGGCCTCCCCTAATGATTTCCAATAAGACCGGTTGATAGCGGCTTGCATCCAGCGCGATCCTGCGGTCCTAATAAGGTCATCCGTCCACCTCGTGGGTGGACGACCTACACTGCGCTTGCCGGTACGTGGTCTCCACTCGAGAACTTTTCGACCCCATCGGTCATCAGTTCTCCGCGCTATGTGCCCTGCCCATTGCCACTTCAACTTGCCAATCCGCTGGGCTATGTCGGTAACCTTGGTTCTTCTACGGATCTCCTCATTCCTGATTCGATCTCGCAGAGAAACTCCGAGCATAGCCCTCTCCATGGCTCGTTGGGCTACTTGGAGCTTACTAATTAGACCCATAGTGAGAGACCACGTTTCTGTGCCATAAGTCATCACTGGCAACACACACTGGTCGAAAACTTTCGACTTGAGGCACTGAGGTATGTCGGACGAGAAGACGTTACGCAATTTCCCAAACGCTGCCCAACCGAGTTGGATTCGGCGATTGGCCTCTTTCTTGAAGTCGGACCTACCTAACTGGACTACTTGTCCTAGGTAGACGTACGAGTCAACGACTTCAAGAACCGAGTTCCCAACTGAAATAGGGGTGGGTACAACATGAGAATTACGTATGACCTTTGTCTTGTCCATGTTCATTTTAAGACCCACCTGTTGAGAGACTCGATTAAGGCCTTCGAGCATCGTGCTTAGTTCTTCCATCGACTTTGCCATGACCACGATATCGTCGGCAAATCGAAGGTGAGTGATGTATTCGCCATTGATGTTGATGCCGAGTCCTTTCCATTCCAAGAGCTTAAAGGCGTTCTCCAGAGTAGTAGTAAACAGTTTCGGAGATATTACGTCTCCCTGTCTTACGCCTCTCTTCAAAGGGATCGCCTTGGAGCTCTCTTCCTGTACTCGAACCGACATAGTGGCGTTATTATACAAACACTTCAGCACTTCAATGTACCGATGGTCAATACGGCATCGTTGAAGAGACTCAAGCACAGCCCATGTCTCAACCGAATCAAAGGCTTTCTCATAGTCCACAAACGCCAAGCAAAGTGGCAGGTTATACTCCTCGGTCTTCTGTATAACCTGCCGCAGCGTATGTATGTGGTCCATGGTGCCAAAGCCCTTCCGGAAACCGGCTTGTTCGGGAGGCTGGAAGTCATCAAGCCTGCGTTCGAGACGATTCGTAATGACCCTTGAAAACAACTTATAAACATGGCTCAGAAGTGAGATGGGTCTGTAGTTCTTCAATAAGGTGTTGTCACCTTTTTTGAAAAACAACACCACCACGCCTCTGTTCCACGATAGACGACGATCCAAAATAAAATTACTCATACTTTTTACATGTGTAATTTGTTTATAATATACTAAATTTTGAACTTGGTTTTGCCCGCGTAATTTTTATATGACGTTCACAAATAATTTATCTCTCTATTAGTAAAATAACTCTCAGAATCGCTTCAGCAGATCCAGATGTTACTGTCTACAGCCTCACAAACCCATAAGCTTTACTTCTATATAATATTAGTATTGATATTTGATTTAAATCTATTTGTAGCGCCTAATTAAGAATGTGTATTGTATTAAGAATATATAGTAAGTTAGTTATTCATGAGGAAATTGATGGTATTATAGTAATCTAGAACAAAAACATTCTTTCAATTTGTCCTCAGCATTGTCACCCGAAATATTCATCTACAAATAAGCTGTTGAAGTCGAAATCAATATGAATGTCAGGAATAAACGGCGGTACCGCTCGCCGGGACGCGATGCTGGTTCAATTGATTTGTCACACGTGAATGTTTTCTACACGGAAGAGAAAAAAACAGGTGGAAGTTCAAAGTGGATGTGAGCCGCGTACAAAATTAAATATTTATCCATCCATCAGCAATAAGATGTCCACGGCTGAACAAAGACCTCCCCGATTGGTCTTCAATAAGACGGGTTAGGAGCAATTAGCATTTAGCGGAACCCTGCGGTTTTGATGAGGTCACCTGTCAAGATTCAGCAATCTTTTACTCTGATTTAGAGTAAATTATCAACTGGCTCCAAATTTATCAACTGGCGACACTGGATTCGGTATAAATTATGTACATCGAATTTCATACTGTTTTTTCTCTTCCGTGATATTCTCTTTTAATTCTGACAGCGGGAATATTCCTGATAAAAAACATTGAAAAGTTTTTTTCTAGGGCTAATTAAAATTATTTTCATACCACCTGCTTGAAAATGACCCATTATATGTCGTAGAATCTTAACGTCAAACGAGTCATTATTATCTTAACACAATCTCGAGGGCTATGGCAGGTCAATAATGTTGTATGAAACTCCCTAGGGAGTAAAGTGATTTAAATTTGGAACGTCTAATTCGTATGAAAATTTCTCGCCTTAGAACATTTAAGGGCATCGTAATGAGGTTTCATTTTGCAAAATCGAATATAACCTCTTTATATTGCATGGCAACTGGCTTTGTAAGGAGGTTTTACTCGACTTCACAGAATAAAACCTCTTTGGTGCCCGTATCAGTTCGATTTTAAAGAATTAAACCTCTTTGCAATGCCCGTGTTAGGCCATGATAATCGAGCTGGTCATGGTCTTATTTTTTGTCATGTAGTATCTACATTCTATGTTTTATTATAAATTTGCGATTCTATGAAAATTCGTAGGTACATTCTAGTTTGTTTTAATTTATTGTGAAAAATGCCGAGTTGCCTAATAAGTACCTACACTTATTGAAATTTTGACGTAAATATTACTAATATTCTTGGGGTTATATTTTCCCGCAGGATATATGAAAAGTAGAGTATGTACCACTAGAACGAAGTTGGTCTTCGTCTTGGGTGACTTGAACCCCTAGCTTCACTCAGGACTTCAAATAATTCCCTCGCAAAACACCCTCGCTGCGCTCGGGAGTTAACAATAGGACCCCTCGCTACGCTGTCGCCCGTGACGTAGGACACCACTTGGGTCTCTTGGTACATAATCTACTATTAATTGTTAATAATACTTAATTCTATGTAACTACTTGTATTTTATGAAAGTTAACTTAATTCAATACTAGTATTGAATTAAGTTGTAGGTAAAGATTTTAGTTCGCTCAAGATGTTTATTATAAATGCTTATTACATGAATTCAAGAAAACATAGATCGCACCATTAACATTCTTTAGTATTTTACAAAATAATGTTATGTATGTTAATGTTATGCTGTCAATACTAGCTCAAACTGTGAAAAGTTATCAGATCTAATGTAGAGCCAAGCTTCTAGCTCCATAGCTACCCTTAAACTCTACAAGTCCAAATTTCATACACTTAAAACATATGTCTTGGCCAGGCATAGAGATAAATAAACCTGGCGGTCTATGTGAACAGATTATAACAAATTAATAATATTTCCCGTATAAATGGCCGCGATTAAGTAATAGAAACAAAACAGTCAATTAAATCAGAGCGTGTGTCCAACATCTCATTGGAGCGAAAACTTTTCCTTATCGGCCTCGAGAAGTGGGGAGAGATTGAATCACATCACACTGGCTCCCATCAGGGCATGGGAAAATCCTGGTATAGAAAAGTGACATAATCATGGTAATTTAGTTGAATTTCGAATGAAAACTACATACAGGCAACGCATATTGTGTTATTTACTAAGTGTAGTTTCGCATTTTTGTTTCCAAATAAAATGAAACTGAAATGCATAGATTCCATTAGTGTTTTTTGTAGCATAACTTTACAGAACAATTTCTTTTTGTAGCATAACTTTACAGTGCAATTAAAAATGTACTCCAACTGTTTAGATCCTGTTAAATCCATTTGTTGTCTATGTGGGTGTTATTATGTCTGTTTAATCTCTGCCTTTGTCACTTTGAGATATGGTTGGTATATTTAGCGTAGGGACACTAAATCTCAGTAATTACGCCAGAAATATTACCCTCCATTTCAAACCCTACACGCACATGCTCACCCATTTGTGTGCGATTAAAGGAACCAAAAAGCGAACCGAAGCTAGGCAGACTGTCGTAGCCCATGAGTCTACTCAATAAATATCATATTTGCTTGGCGAGATACAAGATACGGTCGAAAGCGGAGCGAATCTGTGTGCTTTTGTTTTTCACTAAGCAAATATCTAATTTAATAATTTATGTAATATTTCTCTAATGTGTAATAAGTGAGACAAACGAAGTAAAGCTGGAAACATACTATCGGACGCGGCTGACGGACGCGACTGATAGCTGCGACTTAGCAGTGTGCACAGTCTTAAAACATCCGGCGCGCCAGATCGCTCTCGGACGTCCGAACGCTCAAGGTCAGCCCAAGGTGAAGTCCGCGACTTATGTCCGGTAGAGTGCACGGCTCAGTCTACATTCATTATCTTAAGCTGCGTCCGATAGTATGTTTCCAGCTTAGGACGTTCTCTGTTAGATCTAGGCTCCCTAATTAATTTTCAATAAGGCCTGCTAGAAAAGGCTGCATCCAGTGCGTCCCGGCGATCCTTAGTAAATCGCGGTGAACCTTTTCGCCGTCTCATTTTGGACGTCTCATATATAACAGAATAAATACGTCAATGTTCTTAGAAAATTCCAATTCCCATCCAAATAGTTTCAATACTAGTATTAATTCGGGCTCGGACAGGGCTCGGTGTTGTAACCAATCGGTGCCCCTCTCAGTAAGAAGGGGCAATAATTACGTTAAGATTTGTGTCGATAGAAACGTTACGGTTTCGGTTACATGTTTTGGGAAAGTTACCGAAGTTGGAAGGTGACTTTGATTGTGGCTATTTGGGGGAATTTTCCGAGGTACGATTGTGGGTAGCTTACGAGTACCTACTGTGTTTGTAATTCAATATCGGTTGAATAGACAGATGGTTAAATAAATCGGGTCATAACAAATATTTTTTCGCAAAAATTGCAGGACCGACATCAACATCACTTTCACATTATTGTTGATACATTTGCTCCATGTTTTTAGCTTGAAATCGATACCAATTATTACGTTTGTATTATAGTTTAAGACCCAGCCTTTTTTATAATAGTCCACTGCAGGTAGACAATACATAGGTAGACAAAATGGTCAGGATCCAGAGATCCCGAAAATTCGCGGTTCCCACAAGCCGTAATATCATTAATTACATATTGACAAAAACAAACCTTAGATATGCCGCACAATACGTACTACACAAGAGTTCGTAGAAAATACTTAGAATCAGCATAATATAAGTAACTATTGTTTATAATGTCTATTTGCAATGCCCGACAAGGGCAACTAAGTCTTAAGAGCTTTAAAATAATTATAATACCTAATTGTAAAACACTTAGTAGCAAATAAAGTATGTGAATATGAATATTACTCCAACCAGCGTAGAACCTGAGCGAGCGTTTTCAGTTGCTGCTTATTTTGGCAATAAACTGCGAAGCAGGCTTGGAATCGGAAGGAAATCACCAATGATTGATCAAAATGATGATTTACGAAGTAAATTATAATCTCGAGATCCCGGGGCTATCCCGGGATTACGTATCAAAAATCCTGTAATCCCGGGATTGAAAAACATGCACGGGATTGTAACTGCAGGACGTAGTTCTTTCCATGATTGGGCCATATCTACCACGCTGGCCTCATTTGTGGATTTTCATGCGCCATCGAATTTCTTCGACGGGCATTTGCAGGTTTCTTCACGAAGTTTTCCTTTTTACTTCATCGAAAAGACGTGTAAATCCGTACACGAATATGTAAAAAAAACTCACTGGTACGGCCGGGATTTGATCTTACGACCACCACGGCTTTATGTCCGACAAATGGTTTAGGCCGGAAACATACTATCGGACGCGGCTGACGGACGCGACTGACAGCCGCGACTTAGCAATGTGCACAGTCTTAAAACATCCGGTGTGCCAGATCGCTCTCGGACGTCCGAACGCTCAAGGACGTCCGAAGGTGACGTCCGCGACTGATGTCCGATATTGTGCACGGCTCAGTGTACTTTCATAGTCTAGATACCTATCAGTCGCGGCAGGTTATGTTTACGTTATTTGTTTGATGTCAGTTATCATGTTTTTGTAACAATAATTCATACTCAGTTTTCCATGTAACAGAGAAACGTTCTGTCGCTGAAACTATGAAAACATACCATGTACTTTTTAATTTTGAGTAGCATATCTATATTATTATTAAAGACTCAATCAGTATTTGCCTTAATCTAACGTTAAAATAATTCGCTATTCATGTCATGTGACACTTTAATTGCAGACAAATTAAGTAGTCATCTATAATAAAACCTATTCTTAATCATCTTTATTCTGCTTCCATTTTGTATAAAGTCAAATCCACTCATTAGTTTACGAATCGTAAAAGCTTTCAAACGCTTAAATATTAAAAGACCTCTGACGTTTATTTGAAAATTGATCTGCCTAAATATAAATGTACCAAAGCGTTAATTTTGATTGATATTGTTGAAAACTGGATGAGACCGCAAAACAGAGAAAGACACTCCAGTCACTGGATTAGCTTTTGCTCAATTAGTGCCGGTCTTAGAGGAATTCGTGGTAAAGATGAACTTCCAATGAAATTAGGAAAGCGCCGAGCCCTAGTAGTACCAGGAATTCAGTCGCCAAACTGCCAAACTAATGTTTGTTCCTGGTAACATTGTGGCTTGTGCAAACATTACAATAGTGACGACTGAAGGTCATTTTCGTAGCTAAATGAATAGGCATACAGGTAAATAGTAGATTGTATCATATGGGAGCTAAATAATGTTTTTACGCGATGGCACTTTTTGGAATCCAGAGCGAAGTGAGGGATTCAAAGTACGTCGCCCGAGAGAAAAATATATTTTGCTCCCGAGTGGTTCACTCTACTTTTTATCACCTCTATGAGAAAATAAAAGGCGCATCATATTTTATTGTAATATTATTATTTAATAAAACGTAGAACAACAGCTAAATTGAACGCCGCAATACCCGATATTAAATGGTATCTAATAATAAAATTAATGAAAACTTATATTTACATTATTGTCATTCATATTCTTGGCGCTGAACACTAACATTACAAATACTTCCAAATTCAAAAAGTGCGCAGCAAACATCATTCCGTCGCACTTATTTGTTCCAAATTCAAAAAGTGCGCGGCAAAGATAATACCGGCGCACTTATAAAGTTCCTTATAGAAAACACCACCTTTGGGCGCACTTAAAGGCGAACCAAGTAGTCCTTTTCAATGTGATGTGATGAAAAAGTAAATTAATTCATGTGGTCGATAAAGTGGCATTTCATGTGTATATTTACGTATTTATGTAGTGTCTTATGACATTTGTCAGTAAGTATTATTATCCAACCGGAAACTATTTTTTTTACTGCTAAAAATCAAGTTTCGATATTCTAAGGTATGAGTATCATAATATGGTACCTATTGTAGCGCTAAAGGCGTAGTTTGACTATCACCATAGTTAAATAATGTTTGGCATGGTCAGTCTTCGGATGGGTGACCCCGGGTGGCATTTACAACAGAGCGCTACCGTGGTTCGGTTGACACGTTAGGTTACCCCTGTTATTTTAAGCGGTAGACACGTTATAGGCTTAAAAACACGTAAGGCCAGGACTCCACCAAAGCGAAGACAAGACGAGCGGATAGGAGATGTTTTTTAAACAACGAATAGAATTGTGTTATTGACACATCTCCTCTCCGCTCAGCTTCAGTGGAAATCGCTGTGCGGAGATGTATAATATTTGTATGGCGCGATGGAAGCAGAGATGTGAGCTGTGTGCGGACGACGCGCAGTGGAAACGAGAGATGTGAACGGCGTGCAGCAAGCGATGTCAGAGAGCGTGTCAGAATGCGTTCTGAGCACTCAGAGCCTCGCACTCGAGCTGAAAAACATCGCTTCTCGCACAGCACAAAGCACACATCTCCGCTTTGGTGGAGTCCCCTGTGCTGAAAAAAATCTCTTCTCGCACAGCACAAAACACACCGCACACATCTCTGCTTTGGTGGAGTCCCGGCCTTAGAGCGCGTTACAGGCACGTTTTTATACAGAATCTACCTGCTGTTTATTTTTACCTGTTCAGCCGCCAACGACGTGAAAAGAAGGGTTATGAAATATGAGCTCGTGTATTTAGAACCGATATTATTAAAAGGACGTCAGAACATAGCGCTAAATGAGCTATCTAATAAACGTAATCCAAGCTTCAGCCATGAAGGGATTTAATTTGTATTCACGCACGTTTCGACTTGTCAAGTGTCACGGCGGATCGTGCCGGTAATTTAATATGGCAACTCGCGGATAGCGACACCATAGCGATATTAAGCCGCATATATTGTGTTGCCATAAATGCCGTATAATATTTTTGGCCAACCAGGCCAACGAATCTTCGGGTGTATCTCGAGAGGACGGACATCGTAAGATATCGTTGTATTCATCATTTTGACTATCTTTTACAATGGGACTATACCCGCAATCTAAAAAACAGCTATTTTACACAAAGTTTTACTAAGGATTGAAATGTGTATTTTTCAACAGCTGTTTTTTTGCGATTCGTTTGTTTTCGCAAAAGTTGTTCTTAATAATGAATATAAGGAGCTCTCTAATTCTCTATATCTTAAAGAGCAATATTTATTTATTGCTATGGTATCAATTACTATTTTTACCTATTTGAATTTTTGTCCACGAGGTTCTCTGTTAATTTGTCACAAATACTTCTTACTCTGACAATGTTTTCGACTTAACGAACTAACAGCCGGTATCTCGTAGCTCTTGGTATTTGTAGCGGTTCGTAGCGCATTGTAGCATTTTGTATGCGACCGTAGCTTTTGTAGAGGATCGTAGCGATGTTTCACTTTTCTGTGCTATTATTCTGTGTAACCATCAATTTTAAGATTTTTTTGGTTTTACTTATTGATGTGTGTAATAAAACATTTGAAGCAAAGAGAGATAGATAAATAGCGAGAGAGAGAGTTGTAACTCTTTTCACTGCACTACACACACACACACTTTGATCCAAGGAATTCATGTTTTCATGTTATTGAAGTGTTATGTAGTACAAATATAAAATCGTAGCGCTATTCTTATTTCTTACTAACAATGTTATTTTTTTTGTCTGATTTTATTTCACAGCAGTAACTACTAATATCAAGATTTCCTCTCTGAAAGATTTTTATAGCGTTGATAGGGCTCTGCTACAGGTAACAATTTGGGTGATAATGAATATAATATGACTAGTACATAGTTCTCTGAACACGAACAGTAGCCTCGCATCTGTTTAACTGAAATTTCATAAGTCAATATTTCGACTCGCTCTTGACTGATTTTGTCCATACTCGCGAATCTTGTTAGAGTTTAGTTATTAAAACACCTTGCTAAATATTATCAACATCAGTTGGTTAATACTGCTACAGCAAAAGTCCCCTGTTTTTGAGGGTCCCGTCCCCCCTCCAATGACTCTTAGCGTGTAAGTATTAAAATACATGGAATGATATTTATTCCAAGGTGTAATATGTATGATATGATAATATGTCCAATCTACTTTGCCATTCAGTATGTGGAAATATAACGATAAAATAAAATTATAAATAAAATATACGTCGCTAATGTTGTCGATAAGAATTCCGGAAGTTAAATTTACCAATAAATTAAATTATCTGTTCAAAGTACATACCTAAATTCACATAAACGAAAGACACTGGATTTCGCGACACAGGCTAGCCTAGTGCGAAATCCAGGGTGCATAAATTTACATTGTTATGCCTACATTAAAATTTACCTGTTTTGTTAAAATTAAGTACTATTATAAGAATGTTCTGCACATGTGTTATTTGGAAATTAATTAAAAAAAATATGTTTAATAATATTACCACGAAAAACTTCTTTGAAAAAATAAATCCGTCCAAAAACTAGAGCAAACTTCTTGCCTCGTTACGATGTCTCTTATTGTTACTGCTTCTTTAAAATATTTCACTGATAATTGAATCCATCTGCAGCTTTATTTTACCTATATAAAGAACAATAATTACCGGACATAAATTTAAAGCACTCGGGGGACCTCTTGACATTAATTTTATTCCGCCTTTTACCACAGCGCCGCAAAACACTGGCTTTAATGACGTTTAATATTTATGGATTTCGTTTCAGTATTAAAAACATTCTAAAAGTTGTGGGTAGAGTCGAGCATGTTAATAAAAAGTGTGGGAATTATAAGTCTCTTTTAATTACTCCCTTGTTCGTAGTTAAAACTTTAAGTAGGTAAGGTAAATAATACAATTTAGGTAAATAATAAAATTGCCATACCCTTATAGGGTCATATGTATCACTATACAAAACATGTTAACTAAGAACCGCATGTAAATTTCATATATTGCAATAAATGATTTGACTTTGACTTTGGTATTTTGGTGTTCATTTGGAACACCAAAATATATCTGAAAAGTTGGAACCAGTAATAAAATAAATTCAAATTGAATTTCAAGTAGGTACCAATATTTTGTTCCCAAATTCTATCAAAATATGAGTTTTGTGTAGTTAATTACGAGTAGAATACCCAAACTAGATTTGAGTTTATTTTTCATTTATTGTTTCCTTAGAAATGGCGTGTTCATAGCTATAGCATAGCGTATTATTGGTAAATGCTTATTTATATTTATTACAAACTTGCTCAGAAAATTTACTAAAAAGATGTAGTAGACAGTAAAAGTGTAAATATAGTCCTTATTGAAACAATATTTCAAATAAATGAGTACAGCTCTGCAGTAAATTTATCGATTATTTGGTCTTGACCTCAAACAAACCTGTATAAAAGTTTTAAACGAACTAACTCTGAGCAATTTGTCGCCAGCCAGACTACTTTATACAAAGTCATCTGTAACCGCGAGCAAAGAATAAAATGTAGACGAAGCTGAAATTCCACATGAAACTACAAAATTGTAAAACTTAGTTAAGATCTGAAACACCTGTGGTTTAGTTTTTGAAAACAAAATCGTAACACCTTATTTATTACAAAGTGCATGCTTATTATCCAATTTTACGTGATCACTTTATTATGTTTATACATATGAGTAAGTAATGTGTTTATATAATAATATTTAGTATAATTGAGCTCTCGTAAGTTTGTGTAAAAACTATTTTGACTTCTCGCTGACAAAAAAAAATACTTGCCGAAAAATAATAAGCTCAACTTGGCGGAGGCACTGCCGTGCCACCAGATAAGTAATTAATGTATTCATTAAATTATTAGTTTAATTATAGTTTTACAGTCAAAAAATGATTGTAAAGATTTAGCTAACAGCCACGCAACTGTGATACTGTTTTATTTTTCATTTTTATGTCATTAGAATTGGTGTCTATCATCATTCTTCCGTCCATGTCCGCAAACAAAGTCACTGAATAATTTGAGTGCAAACTTTTCCCCTGCATCACTCAGCTTTTAGCTTCGGACTATTTATCATTCCTAAAATCTCAAGTACAGAGTGTCACGGACCCATCTCCTAGCGATGTCTTATGGTAGGGAAGCCCAAGAGGTGATATTTGTTTTTACCTGAGCATTCCGTAAAGTAGCTTATGAGCCCTTGACCTATATATGTATATATATATACCTATATAGAGGGTTGGGCGTTGAGTCCATCATGTTTCTTTCTTTTATATTTTGGCGTCGCTTGGTTTATGCATTCGCCAATGTCAATTATTTTTTAATATCTTATCAAAATATTCACAGTCGTAGTCACGTCATAGTTCGAAAAAGTGGTCAAGTACAAGCATAGTCCAAGTCATACCTCAGTAAAGCAGTGGAGACTACTAGAACTACTACTCTATGGAGTTTTACAACACGATACACAACATGCTATAGCTCTTGCCTACACTCATGCACGTAATTTAACTCATAATCAAAGAAACACCACAATTTTTCACTAATTAACACGGATAAAAACACAAAATGCGGCGACATGATTTTTCCGCGTTCCCGCCAAAACTCTTCGTCCATTACGTGAAACATGAAAAAGAATCCTTTCAGAAAATTGTCCGATTAAAGAAATCGAACAGGAAAATCAAGCTGTCTGTATAAAAATCTGACTTGCTCAAATAACAATCGAGTATAATAGCAATACCGATGGCGATTTTGTTTTACATTTTGTAGTTGCTACGAGTTTGGATTTGGAAGTGCCCAAATTGTAAGTTTTTTAATAGGGGTAACTTTAGGGTACACTGGACATCCTGTATGAATATGATATGCCCGAACAAACCTTCTACTACGTTGAAAATCCACCGACATTATGGACCGATGATAATCAAGACCGCACGGATACGCTACTAAACGCTACCTGTAGTTCCTGTGTATCCTTAATGTATATTATAAAATATTGTAGATCCCTGTTCTTTTAACCTTTTAGCCATCTCAGAGCCTTCAGGCGGCTTTAGAACTCTGGCAACAAGGCTCGCCGCCTGGCGCGGCCGGCGACATACGGACTGGTGTTGACGTTCTACGGCTGGTAATGATTGCGGACACATACTACAGAATCTAATAAGTCTTCATGGCGGTCGAGTAAATAAATCAACAATTAGCATCACGGGCTCCCCTACTATTATTGCTTTAGCTGGACGATAAATCAGAGGGATGAAGACAATAATTTGGATGTACCAGCAATATTCGAGGCCAATTTGTAAGGCACACCTGAGACTTTGCGATTGATCGCGGTTACTTGAGCCCGGAATTTGAGCCGTGTTTTTTATTGGTCGACTAACTCCAAGGATTTGCTTCTAAGAGAGTTAGCTTTGTAGGAGTACTGAGGATAAATCGATTTTTGCAAACCGGGTATCATAGTAATGTGAGATTTAGTATTGCAAACTGTAAGATATAAGTAAGATAGGAAATTAAATTGTAGGCCCCGTTTAATCTATCTACTTCAATTTCAAATATATATATTCAAATTTATTAGCCTTTCTAACAGGTTAGAAATTCTGACTCCAAGGCTAGGCACGGCAATCGATATGTATAGATATAAAGAGGAGAGGGATATTAAAGGTATAATAAATCTAAACACATGAAATAAACTATGTTGGGGATAACCGATTAAGTAAAAAAAAAACTACACATATCGCCCAAAGCTATCGAGCAAGTATTTATAGAGTCACAATCGTGCAAAAAAGTGTCCGAGCCAAAACCTTGTTTAAGTTTCGTAGTGGGCAGACTTTTTAGCTAATCGTAAGGTGATTGCAAGGCAACTACAACGCCACGCGATGCCAAAGTGCTCGGTTACAAGCACTAATTAGGCGATGTGTGCGTGTACGTGTGCGCACACACACACATGCACACACACACACACTAACACACACGCACACACACACACACACATTGCAGCTACATCATCGCGTAATGGCGTATCTTCTCTCCATATTCGAAAGTTTGTAATTAATCACAATAAGCCATACCTACAATTTACTTTGCAAACAACATGTTCTGGACCCTGCGATACAGGATTCTCCTAGTGCAGGGCTCGCAATCAACCTGCAAACCTTTTATCCACGATATGACGATATTATAATATTCAATAATTAGTACGTGTTAGGGTGTATTGTAATCTTTTGTATTTGTAACGACGTCGAGATTCGAGAAAATGAGTCATTGTGAATTATTTTATGTATGGATCTAAACTGGTAAGTATGACGGAGCTCAGACATTTTGTTACTACTTTCACTTAGAGATTGTGGCTCTGTAGATATTTGCTCAAAGCCCAAAGAAACGCCACGAGCAAACCGGCGACCCGCATGCAGCACCCGATCACTAGTGCGACGCATGTACCAGCATCTGTGATAAACATTTCAAAAATCCGTCGCGGATGCAGGACTCGAACCTTGCGTCTTTAGATCACTAGCCCGATGTTCTGGCAACTGAGCTAATTCGCAGTACTGACTGGGTCGAAGTGAAGTGTTTATCATTATAGCCTACTTATGGCGTTGGCGGCGCCACCTGTGACTTAGACAAGTTATCACTCAATTGAAGATGATTCTTTGAGATAGATTTTGATTTTTGTGTGGGATGCACTTTAAAATTAAAATCATATTTAACTTTCACTTATTTAATTAAAACTTACATGTTTTACAACCGTTGTCATTTTCGGATATAATATTAACATTCACAATACAGCAGCCCATTATTCTAATTATTGAGCAATAATTACCTATCGGCTATTGGTCTTAGTGGTCAGCTTCTAACAAAGGCACTTTCACTGCAAATTATGTTAATGGACCTGTTAAGGGTGAAGCTACACTGGTTTAGATTGGTTTGTATGGTTTACTAGCAGATAGAATCAAGCAGATTGCCTGGCTAGTCGTCTAACGATTTAGATTGTGATTTTAGAGAGCATAGAGTATTGCATAGAGATGGCCAGACAGACAGACAAAACTCTTTATTGACAACCACATTTTGAAAATAAACAAAATATTATAATTATGGTCAGATATTTTATTCTTGAATTCTTTTTAAAACATTTTATTCCACAAGAACTGCTCTAAAAAATCTTGCATATAAAAGGTTTTAGATTTGTAGTAGCTTTGTAGTTATTTTGGGAATTGGGAACCCTGTCTTTAAGCCATAAGACGCTTCTTGTATAATAAAATGTTTTAGGTTTGTAGTAGGTTTGTAATTACCTATTTTACGAATTTACAAAAACTTCCAAGACAACCGTTTTTCCATGTTTCAGCCATAAGACACCTAATGCTGGGCATATGTACCCTGTAAATAAATCTCAAATAAGACCGCAAGCCTTGTGGGTAGACATACTAATACATTGCGCTTGTCGATACAGGTAAGGGAACAATGGAAAGTTCAGCGTAACCTATGGAAGACAGACAAAAAAAGTTAAGGGAAAGAAGTACAAAAATTAGGTATTTCTTTTACTTAATTTTTTTAAACATGTATTCTGACAAATACGACAAGTTTAACAAGTTTTAATCACTACAGTCAAGTTAAATGACTACAGAAAGACGAACCATTTCTTTGATCTATTTGCATAAATGAAAATAATCCTAAGATAAGCTTTAATTCGAAATAGACTGCGCCAATTGCTTTGTGTGCAAGGAGACAGACCACTAAATTACCTTTGGGCGCTTAGCAAGCGTAGCCACTAGTGCGGTTTCGGCCCTTAACCTGAACATAGGCAATATTTCACAGTAGAATATTTCGTAATATTCATTAAAAGTATTCATTCCTCTTGTTTTGTTTTTAACAGCTAGTTTTCTTTCATGGGTAAGTGCTTCTGTGAACTACAACAAAATAGGTTAAATAAAACTAATAAAATGCAATCGGATCATTTACAGAGCCTTGAAGGTCTATAGATCTTTCTTTTAATGCAACTTAATGTTGCTCAATGTAAATCTAAGAAATCTTAACTAAAATAGTAAAAGTAATTTGAAAAATTTACTTACTAATAATATTTTTCAATGATGGTTTATCTGAAACAAATAATAAGAACGTTAGTGCAGATAAGACCCACTTTTCAATGGATTAATTTCGTTGTAGGTACTTATAAAATGTTTTCGTTTCCCAATATTTATTGTGGAATTAATTTAAAGTCTCTACATTTATCACGATAATAAAAGCCGACCGTGACGCATCTGCACACGCTGAACGAGCTTGATGTTAATTAATGTTTCTGCTAAGGCTCATTCACACTTTGGACTGGAAATTTTACTGGAGTTCTACTTAAATAGCCTTTTCTTTAGAGACTCGTGAGCCGTTTTCGATCAGGTCACGTGTCCTGACGCGAGTTTAACATTTTTTACCCATCCCAAAAAGTAACAACGCCGTTAAAGAAGTTTTCACGTCAAAAATGTTTAATTTATTACAACGTGTTTTTTAAATGATAATAGAGAGTTAGATCGATTCTCGTTGATTTCATCCTACTAATATTATAAACGCGAAAGTTTGTGAGTTTGTGAGGATAGCTGGATGGATGGGTGTTTGTTATTCTTTCACGCAAAAACTACTAAACGGATTGAGATGAAACTTTGCAATAATTTAGCTTATATATATCAGAATAACACATAGGCTATAAATTATAATGATATATTGCGTATGCGGTCGAAGCCGCGAGTAAAAACTAGTCCTTTTACAACCCTCTTTTATACAACCAGAAAAAACCTATAGGTGTGCATTTTAGTGCACACTGTCTATAAGTACCTACTGTCAAATAAGTTGGTTAAATATAGTTTTTCATTCACGTTTATAACTGACTGTTATAACTGTTTATACTGATTAATGTTATTGTTAACGTAAATTTTTATCTACCAGAAGCGTATGACCATAATAAATTTAATTATTCCAAAGAATACGCTGGTGCAACATATTTCGCAGTCACTGTTTAAGTCAGCGTTACTATTATTGTTAAATTTGACAATAATCTTAACTATAACTACCAATAACGTGCAACTAAGTCTATGTGTTGATGTGCACAGTTGTCGCGTTTTTTCAAATTGCGTAGTTTGACAGCATTTTAGTGCTATCTCATTGTCTGTCGAAGTTGAACAATTTTCGAACTCTAAAAATTCATTCCACAGACCGTTCGTTTTAACACCAATATTATTGATATAGCAAAAATCCCACGCGTATTTGTAAGGGCATATATGTTGATTTTAAACTTTCGCGATTTGAACACTTTATTATTGTATACTACGGGACTAATCTCGCACTAAAATTACCAGATAAATAAATACCTCTTCATCCCGACGTTTCGACCGAGTTGCATCGATTGTGGTCACGGGTAGACTAGACGGGTACGGGTAATGGGATGTGTCCCGTAGTATATAATAATAACATTTTATGTAAACAAAAGTCTTTTCGGCGCTCATGTTAAAAGACTGATGAAACATTGAACAAAATCAATACGAGCTCGTATCGCACTTACATAATACACGTAGATATGTTCGGCATATTTAACAGCATATCAAATGGCAGCCATTAGCTTTATAGCGGTCTGCGGCAGCTCTTCGCTAATTAGTTGCCAGGTGAATGGAGAATCAATGTGTTTTGTATCAAACAAGGTGAATAGGACGATCGAATCGATAGCCCCTTATTATCTACTGGTTGGCAATCATTGAATACGATTGGCAATTACCGCTTTGTCTAAGTGAAGTCAGTGTTAGCTGTGAGATAATTTCCGCGATCTTTGAACATCTTTTATTTTTTATCTACTTATATGTAAAATTTTACGTCGGTCATTCTTCGATTTAGCCCTTTTTCCTAATTACCGTGCCCTGATTTTTTTTTTCGTTTATTTGACTCAAACTGAATATTTTAATTATTATTTATTTTGATAACCTGTCTAATACGGGTATCAAAGGTGGCGCCACCAACGCTATAAGTTGGTGTAATGTAAGCACTTCAAAAATTTGACGCTTGCATAGGAGGTGGGCTGGCTCAGTTGGTAAGAGCGTCGGGCTAGTGATCCGAAGGGGCAGGTTCAAATCCTGCGTTCGCTTCAGATTTTTGAGAGAATGACTGTTAATTCAAAGCAATGAAAAATAATACAGGATACGATAATTATGAAGAAGGGGCTAAATTGATAAATGACTATTTTACACCCCGATGTGATAATAGTAGCCCTCTCTATATTTTTTAAATGCCAAATCCACGTTTGCTGGGTCAGTTAGTTTATGTACTTTTATGTTTAGTAAAAGTAATATACCTACCTAAATGACGGGAAAGCTATCGGGAATTATAATATGAGCAGTTACAATAAAAATACACAATTATATGTTTTTGCTGCATTAAATAATTCAGAATTATATTTTTAGAAGCTTTCTTTGTTCGCAGCTAGATATATTTGCGTGAATGAGAACAATCCGTTTCATCGAAATAGTTTTCTACACATTGTTGACAAAATGTTGTGCAGAACTCCGGGAGTGCTCGAACTTGAGTTGTACTTAGAATTTGTTTGTTTGTCTCTACCTGTAGATTAGTACGTAACTTTGGTAAGCATGCTATACTGTACTGTACCAGCCTTTTTTTTTTAATAGTCCATTGCAGGACGTAGGCCTACCCACGAAGGGTGATTGGGCCATATACACCACGCTGGCCCAGTGCGGGTTGGTGGATTCACATACGCCATCGAATTTCTTCTACGGACGTATGCAGGTTGCTTCCTTCACTGAAAAGCCAGTGGTGTGAAATTCCGTACATAAATTCCAAAGAACTCATTGGTACGGGACCGGGGATTTGAACCCACGACCTCACGATTGTAAGCCGGGTGTCACTACCTCTAGACCACCACGGCTTGCTATGCACCACATAAATAAATAAAAATAATAAAAGTTAAATTAGAAAAGAAAAATTATATAAGAAAAAAAGAAGGAAAGAAAAAGAGATAAATGCAACACATGAACATGTTTGAATGTTTTGGCTTCGGGACAAAATAAAAACATTTATCTATATTATTTATTTAGAGGAGGATGTTAGGTGTGCAACGTGTTGTTAAGTGTATTTCGCATTTCTTGTTTTGTGTTAGATGTGTAATTCTTTGACTAGGAGTCTAGGACTGTATTTCTGTCCATGAACAATCTGGTAGTCTTATTCATTAGTAGCACTCTGCACTCTGAATCATTTCAAGGGTGTGGTCAAAATGCAAATCTATGAATAAGTTGTTAAATGATAGGCTTCCGTAGGTGGTGACGATGCTAACGATGATTATAAAAACCAATTTTAATTACCTATGTCGTGAGATGGTTGACTGCTTTAAAAACATAATTGTTTTTTTATTTAAAGTTTATATTATGGTTTATAAGCTCAGACAGTTTGACAATTCCATCTTGTATACTTTAGAAAATAATTGGAGGGGTCACTATTTTGTGAAATTTGGCGACTTATATCTCCTAAATGGTACTCGTACTGTTTTAAAAAACATTTATTTCAAATTGAGATCTATATTAAAGCTAACATATATTTTTCTCAAAGGACATGTCCACAAAATGTATGGAGGCTGGTATAATAATAATCAAAAATTCTAACCACAACACTCTTTAAATTTCGAGAAAGTTCATATTTTTCTGAGTCTATTACATCAGTTAAAACCTAAAAAAAGAGCCCTCCGTTTTTTTTAAAAATAAGTTTGAATCTTTTAGGATTAATAAATATATTTGGCTCAATAGTTTGTTTCTTTCTAACAACCCTGATTAAGTAACCTCCAAATTGTTAAATAAAAGCATTTTACCAATTAGACACAGTTCTTAAGTGTTTTTTGTCACATTGTACCTACTAACTGGTCACAGTGATAGGTTATATTTTTTTAATTTTCGCAAATTAAGAGATAAATGTGGAAGAATCAGCTACGAATGCAAGTAAAATAACGATAAAAGCACTTAATTATTGCTAAACTATTAAAAAATACAAAGCTGTGTTATTATTTTTCATACAATTTATTTTTCACATTTATAAAAAAATGGAGGGATCAAAAATCTAAATTAAATATTTTTGAAAAACCCATATATCAAGCTTTCTAATGATGTATATATCATCTTGGTTCGATATTTCTCTTTTTTATGCAAATTGGTTCATAAATGTAGTAGTTATAAGGGTTCCTCGTTTTACTACGGAACCTTAAAAGGTACCTAAATGCATTTTTTAAATTATAAGCAAGTGTTTTCCATGATACCACCAAGATAAAAAAAATTTGATGAATAGTGTCCAACACAGCGCGTGGTGAGAAACCGTGCTTTTAGATTGAGTTTGAAGCCTAGGTATATGAGATTTTAGTTCAATCATACAAGCATCACATTTTTTAACGAAGTACCTACCTATAAGCTGAAATGAAGATTTATACGTAAAATACGTATTGCGACATTCTATTTCATTACGGCGTATGCAAAACACTTCACTCAAAGGAAACTTGTTGGTATGCACTGAAGTATGTTTTTGTTCATAAGTTCAGTTTTAGATAAATGCTCTACGATATACCCGGTTACTTCTCAACGTTGTTACGTAGAGTAAGTTTCAAGTTGAAATAACGCAGTCATTTGCTTACCCCTCCAATTTACTTAGAAGCTTTTACATTTATTAGTTTATTGGGCTAAGAAATTTTGCTACATAAATATCTTTAAGTATCTTTGAGACTTGTGTGTAAAATTAACGTATTGAAGTACCTAATATTTATTCATTTAAAAAGAGAAAAATAAAACTATTTACGTTATAATAAATAAAACAAAAATAGTATAGTAAAAGAAGTAAAGAAAGTATTTAACGTGTGTATACTAATTATTATTTTTTCAAGACAGTGTGGTTTTAAAAAGTTGGAAAAATAAAATATGCATCCATCCATCCATCAGCCAAAGGATGTCTATTGCTGGACATAGGCCTCCCCTATGGATCTCCAATAAAACCGGTTGGAAGCGGCTTGCATCCAGCGTGGTCCTGCGGTCTTAATGAGGTCATCCGTTCACCTTGTGGGACGTCCTACGCTGCGCTTGCCGGTACGTGGTCTCCACTCGAGAACTTTTCGACTAAAATAACTAACTAAAATAAAATATACAAAATTCAAATACAAAATCCTTTGTTTGTCCAGTTATGAAACACAATTGATATCATGTAATTGAATGATGTAATGATAATTTCTCATTTTATTAATTTCAACTCAACTATTCTCAATCACAACTAATACAAAAATCACATAACTAATACCAAATATCGGAGGCTTCTTTTTGTCGTCATTCTATCATCATTATATTGCATGCCATACCTTTACCATTGTTCCGTGCGTGAACCATGTGAGTATTGCAATGCGAACTGTATCCCATCAAAACACATACAGCAAAAAGTTTTATTCATAAACATTAAATGAAACTAAACTGTCCAGTACTTTTTTTCAGATTACACCACAAAATTCTTTCTACACGGCGAGTAAAATAAATATAAAAAATGTATTTCATACCGTTTTCTATTTCGGCACGGCAGCATTGTTTCAGTATCGCGATCAGATATGGTATCCTTCCAAAACACTTTATAAAAACATTTTTGCACAAGCAGTTTCATTTAACTACTTACCCAGTAAAATGTTTATAAAGTTTACACCACAACATTCTTTCCACGCGTAGAACACCGAGAAAAATAAATATAAAATGCATTTATACCGTTATCTATCTCAGCAGCATTGTTCCGTGAGCCATGTGGGTATTGTGATGCAAACGGGATCCCTCAGGCGCCCATCGTGGCAAGTGACAAGGTGAAAAGAAGATAAACGCTATGGACAAAAGCCTTACCAGCTCTAAGTAAGCGGTATAATATTACTGAATTTTTTTTTAGAAGATAAACTCCGAAGTCTTATCCGTAGTTCTCTCCCGTCTGTTAAATTATTTCACCGTGTTGGTAACACTTTTGCCACATATGTACGTTGTTGTTGTAGTTGTTTTGTATCTTGCGTGACGCTAATCATTTTATTACACAATAATTACTTACAAAAAACAAGAAATATTAAATTATTGCAAAATTATTATCGTATGCGCATCACCCAACAATGTTCTCTGAAATATCAGTGTTTTGTTAACGTGCATTTTGCGTTGTATTTTTTTGCTACTGAAATGTCTCATTGAAGGCCTCTCTAAATCAGAGTTGTTTATAGGCAATGTATTTTCTTCTATATTTTTCTTTGTACTAAGTAGGCACTAGGTCTAAACAAACTTTGAAATAATATTTGAAGTTAAAATTCGACAAGTTTAGCCAAAGACCACCCCATATTACATAAGTGAAGATGTTGTTTTACCATAAATTACAATACTAATTTAAATGCTAAAACTACCTACACTACTACTACGTAGAAAGCAATTGGATCATCCACAGACCCTTGAAGGTCTAAAGATAATCCAAATGCTCAAGCCCACTGCCAGTTGGTAGCGTGCCCGGTAGGGAGACCTGAGACATTGGGTCCCTGGGGCAGGGAAACTCTTTCAAAAGTCTTTCTGTGTGTGTTTATTTGGCTCAATGTATAAGAATTGCCATTCAGCGTGGCAATGCTGCCAGCATGCTAGGTACACAGTGAAGATGTTAGACATACTAATTAACAACAAGAATTAACACATTTAACAGAATTGTAAAGTTATTTTAAAAGGCATTTAAGTTCTTAAAAATATCAAAATACCGATCTACTTTGGTAATGATGGCGAATGGACTTAATTTTGACAAGCTTTTAAACGGAAGCGTTTCGTTCCTACTTTGAGTAGAGCAATATTTCAACATTCACTGCCGACTTTATTTATTATCCTTCAAGTTGTTTATCAACAGTTCAAAGAAATTAATGACGTCAGGAATTTTAATGAAATATTGAAATCGTTTAACAGTTTAACTGTTGGTCACCGTTATTTTGATTACACAGTCATTTCAGAAGTTTTTAAGTTATGTGCTAATTTTGATTTTAGTCTAGTTCGTGTCTAGACACGAAACTTTTTTATTATCAGTGTTTAAACAATATATCACCATTTATGTATGTAGGTATACATAGCTAATAAATACATTTGTACTGTACTGTATCAGCCTTTTTAATAGTCCATTGCAGAACGTAGGCCTACCCCCGAAGGGGTGATTAGGTCATATCCACCACGCTGGCCCAGTGCGGGTTGGTGGATTCATATTACGCCATCGAATTTCTTCTACGGACGCATGCAGGTTGCCTCACGATGTTTTCCTTTACCGAAAAGCCAGTGGTGTGAAATTCCGTACATAAATTCTAAAGAACTCATTGGTACGGGACCAGGATTTGAACCCACGACATCACGATTGCAAGGCGAGTGTCAATACCTCTAGGCCACCAGGGCTTCATAGCACCCGCTTACGACGTCGTATACTAAGCGCCACACAAATAAATACATTTAGTTAGTTATAATGATAACATGTCATTAAATTGAAACTACAAAAATAAACCATTTTACAAAAACATAGCAGACAAAATCAAAAATCTCATGGTTTATCAAATTATATGATCAAAACCAAACCAAATTAACCTAATTAGTTATTGCGTTCTATAATAAAAACAAAACCAGCTTGAACTCTTGAACTGAAGCGTTTTAAACTTATAAATAGCTTTACTTCCGTCCGATAAATCAGCAGAATACAAAGGGTAAAATAAGTCAATCCCAAGTGATGAATTTGAATAATAAAGGTTGGTTTTACGAAGGGTTTGGGACACAAATATCTGCGCATAATCGAGCACTTTGTGGCCACCAGCCACTGATTTATACAGTACATCATTTACAGCATTAAAAAGACGACACTGCAAGGATTGAAATACAATTATTATAAAATGATTCTGTACAAATAAGCTATTTATTAATAATTTTGATTTTTTTAAGAATGATAGGTAAGTCATTTTACTGATTAATAATCATCCAATTTAATCTTTTTCACATCTCACTATTAATTGTAGATTGATCACTTCTAACATAGTAAGTCTTTGAGTCAGTTTTTTTATGCTTCAGGAGCGCTGTAATGACAACCAGTTCCTTTAATAAAAATCTATCACTGTTTATCCGTGCAATTTGTATTGTTAATCATTGCCTAAAGTGTGCGTAAAACTTTTGTGGTAAGGAGGTATTTGTTTTATTAAATATTTAGTTTGAATAATAAAATGAGTTACGGGTAAAAAATAAACAAAGAGGAAACCATCCATTTAGTACCTACATCTCCATGCTATACTCTCATTCCATTTAAAAACCCACTTCTTTTTCAAGGAATTGGAGCGAAACAAAAATAACTCGAATGAATGGTATTTAAAAGTATGTCGGAACAGGTAGAGTTAGACTCAAGTAAATATTTAACATTCTGTGATAAGAATAATATAAGGGTTTTGTGCTAAATGGAACGTTACTATTAAAGCTTAAAGCATGTTTTTTAATTCGTTGTTTTAAATATACAAAAATAATAACCTTAAAGTCCAAGTAGACAACCATGTCCAAGTACTACCATTAGTACTATTACACAAGAATTCGTTTTGTCAATTTGTTTCATCAAAAAATGAGAAATATTTGTATTAAAAAAAAAACAGAAAATATTTCAATTTAGGCCCAGAATTCTTCAAATTACGATTAAAAATATGACTAACAAACGGGTTGCGAAAAAACGTTGTTTACTTACTTTTATTTTATTTGATAATTTTCTGTATCCAACTTCATAATTTTGTCTAAATTCTTTTGCCGGAGGTGGCCGATGCTGCCCGCGACACAGTCTTTCTGACTACTGCAGTATCGTTCCTTTTTTTTCGTTTCCTTTGTTTAAAACTAAGTTTTAGTGCCAAATAAAGAATTTTATTATTTATTTACTAATTATTATTAACTCAATGTCTTGAAGTGCCTTTATTAACTACAAAAAAAAAAATACGGTACTACATACTTAATCTTAAACTAGTTAAGTATTTAACTTACTTTGCAGAAATATATTTTTTTAATATCAATAAAGTATGAAAAAATGTAAATAACACTCTCCGTAAACGTTGTTAAAGAAGCGAAAGGTAAAAAATGCTATTACGAGTAAATTAGATAGCTACAGAACAAACTCAGAACAGCCGTGGTGGTCTAGAGGTAGTGACACCCGACTTACAATCGTGAGGTCGTGGGTTCAAATCCCCGTCCCAAAACCAAGGTCCCATACCAATGAGTTCTTTGGAATTTATGTACGGAATTTCACACCACTGGCTTTTCGGTGAAGGAAAACATCGTGAGGCAACCTGCATACGTCCGTAGAAGAAATTCGAATGCGTATGTGAATCCACCAACCCGCACTGGGCCAGCGTGGTGGATTTGGCCCAAACACCCTTCGTGGGTAGGCCTACGTCCTACAGTGGTTTATAAAAAGGCTGGTACAGTACAGAACAAAGTTATGCTCTAACTAAATAGGTACGTTGGTGACCATATTTTGATGACAAAAAATGTTTTGAGTTTGGTCACTGAAATACAGCCATTTTATGGGCACCACTGGAAATTGAATTCTCGTTTGCACGAGATCCCACGGCTCTCGGACACTCTACTGGATTATAAGGGTGATAAAGAGGTGCGTCAAATATTTGCCTGTTTGCCTGCTGATAAATCAAAACACACTTTCGAATAATGGACCCAGCTCCCCGGGGAAAGATTTGTGCCATGAAATATCTGTTTGGAAATACAACTCTTGTTTTTAAATGTTACCTTATTCAATGCTGCTTTTAATGTTTGTGTTTTATTAGAAGATTTCTTACTTTGATTAAATCCTGTTTTCCTCAAATTAAATAACACGGGATTGTGATTCGGGAGAGAATATTCAGACCATTTTCTTCACTTCGTGGTATACGGTAAGCCCCACGTGTAATAAATCTACAACTAAAGACTTTTTTGAAAAAACTAAATACACCTCCAATGAAATCAAATTAAACAAACAAAAGTGAGATACTTATCGTTTTTTACAAACTTCCAAAAAAGAGGAGGTACTATATTGGTTTGTATGTATTTTTTTTTGTTCATTGATATTTTCACCAATTGAGAATCGATTTAAAAAAAAACTTTTTTATTTCAAGTGGGTATACTCGCGGGAAGCCGTGGTGGTCTAGTGGTAGTGACACCCGCCTTACAATCGTGAGGTCGTGGGTTCAAATTCCGGTCCCGTACCAATGAGTTCTTTGGAATTTATGTACGGAATTTAACACCGCTGGCTTTTCGGTGAAGGAAAAAATCGTGAGGCAACCAGCATATGTAAGTAGAAGAAATTCGATGGCGTATGTGAATCCACCAATCCGCACTGGGCCAGCGTGGTGGATATGGTCCAAACACCCTTCGTTGGTAGGCCTACTCCTGCAGTGGACTATTAAAAAGGCTGATACAGTACAGTACACTCCCGAGGTGGTCTCTTTTAAAATTTATCAAAATCGACTGAGCCGTTTTTGATAAATCAACAATAATGTACACAGATGTCACGTCAATTCGGGCAAATTATTCGAATTCTGTACATGGTGGCAGTCGGTGGTGAAAGAAAAGAAATAATTATGTATAGAAGATCTAAAGTATGTGTATTTAAGTACATACTGTTACAATAGACACACGCCAATTATTCAGTCTTACCACAAAAGTCTTACACACGCTTTAGACAATGTTTAACAGTACAAATTACACAGTTAAACAGTGTTTAAAGCGTGTTTAAATCTTTTGTGGCAAGGCGGATAAGCTCTATAATCTGACGGCGGAAGTCAGTACTTCTAATGCACCTGCCTCCCGACCGCCTAAGCAATAGCAATCGTTTATGACTTCATTGTAGTCATTTAGCACCGCCTATGTGACGTTAGCCATCAAATGCTTTGCGCGGATTGCGAAAGCAATCGTTGAATGAACAACTTTGATGGCTAACGTCACATAGGCGGTGCCAAATGAATGAATGAAATGAAGTCATAAACGATTGCTATTACGATTGCTATTGTCGGGTCGGGGGGCTGGTAGCCAAATTATCTTTCCAGCGGTTTAATCCACATAGACATTTTTAATCGACTTCCAAAAAAAAGGAGGTTCTATGTTCGTTTGTATGTATGTTTTTTTGTGTATGTTCATCGATAATTTCGCCAATTGTGAACTGAATCGAATTTTTTTTTAATTCGAAAGGGTATACTCCCGAGGTGGTCCCATTTAAATTTTACAGAAATCGGCTGAGCCGTTTTTGAAAAATCAACAATAATGTAAACAATTCGAGCGAAATATTCGACTTTTGTACACGATGGAAGGCGGTTTTACTATTTTATGCGAAAAATAATTATTATAAATATGGCGAGTGAAGTATTTATAGATAGTTATGTACAAGTTACACAGTAAATTAACAAAAATAAAAATCTATAGCTGCGCTAAAAGTAAAAAGTGTGGCGAGTGAAGTATTTATAGATAGTTATGTACAAGTTACACAGTAAATTAACAAAAATAAAAATCTATAGCTGCGCTAAAAGTAAAAAGTCGCGCCTTTTATTATTGTCAAAGGTATGTACCTAGTATAATGAGTATGAGTATTGAAAAGGATTACCTAAAAACCAACACTGGGTTCTCGGTATCTACCTACTTGCACTCCGCATTAATGCTGAGGTGAACCCTTTTTGACCGACGAACCACCGAAGGAGGTATACAATTCTTATCTTTCTTTTATATATATCTTAATATATATAAATCTCGTGTCACAATGTTTGTCCTCAATGGACTCCTAAACCACTTAACCGATTATAATAAAATTCGCACACCATGTGCAGTTCGATCCAACTTGAGAGATAGGATAGTTTAAATCTCAAATTATAGTCGCAATTTTAATTTATTTAGCCACAGCAACGCGTGGCCGGGTCAGCTAGTAATATATATATATAAGTCTCGTGTCACAATGTTTGTCCTCAATGGACTCCTAAACCACTTAACCGATTATAATAAAATTCGCACACCATGTGCAGTTCGATCCAACTTGAGAGATAGGATAGTTTAAATCTCAAATTATAGTCGCAATTTTAATTTATTTAGCCACAGCAACGCGTGGCCGGGTCAGCTAGTTAAATATATTTTTATGTATTACCACGTATAACTTTTTTCATAGTGGTCCGATTTCAATAATTCTTTTTTTATTGGAAAGAATATACTTCGAAATTGGTTTTATTTAAATTTTATCGAAATCGGCTGAGCTATTTTTGATAAATCAACCATAATGTGAAAAATGCTACATCGATCCGTGCGAAATATTCGCGAATTCTGTACACGGGTGAAGTCGATCATGCTAATTTTTGCAAAAAATAATCTTGTCGACATTTATGTTTTTACTGTTTTTCTTTCTATTTTGTTTTTGTGCAATGTCGAATATTTTTTTTCATTTTATTTCATTTACATCGATGCAAGTTATTGAGTCCTCTATTAAGACGACTTGAATACATACTCTCAAGGATTACCTTGAGAGTATAAGTAATCAATATTCATCACGGCTACACAATATTATTAGACCTAAGCCCCAGAATATCTATCCAGAGCTGAAGCATCGATTGCTCTGCGTCACGACAATGCCAAGACTTCCTATTCAGCTTGTAATATTCCTGTAATCCGTACAAATATAGACTCAATCTGGAAGACTGCAGACTCACACTATACAGTTACACATACATTTATTTTATGTGTGTGTTTTTGAATTATACAGAAAAATGTGTTGCATCAATATAGTTTCATGCTCTATTTCCATTAATCCCAATTACATCGATGGGAGCTAAGCAATTGCTTCAATAAAAATTTAGTATGAATGTTTGATTGAATGAATGTTTATTTCACTGTATTTATACACCACCGACAGTATTTCTATATTTCGTATACAATCCATCCAAAGGTTGCCTGGTAGAAATCGCTAAAGGCGATAAGGCTGCCATTGTACTTTTTTTTCATTATTGTAATTTTTGGTGTGCAATAAAGATATATTTATATATCCTACTAATATTATAAACGCGAAAGTTTGTGAAGATGGATGGATGTATGGACGTCTCTTTCACGCAAAAACTACTGAACGGATTGAGATGAAATTTTGCTGTAATATAGCTTATATATCAGAATAACACATAGGCTATAAATTATAATGATATTGCGTCAAAAATCAAAATATCATGCGGGCGAAGCCGCGGGTAAAAACTACTCGTTTTATAAATACTCCGCACCTTAGGTCAGCACTATCTCCTGTTAAAAATGTGGGTTATCCGCCGGGGGAGCGCAAAGGGTGCAAGGACGCAATGACCTGTCGCCGATTTCACGGTGTTCAGAGGAACGGGTGCTGGGTACGCAGCGCTACACGTACCGACATCAAAGGAAACAATTTCGGGACACACTGTCTCAGCATTTGCGGAGCGTTTTGTCAAAGGAACGATCGATTATATTAATGCAATTAAAATCGTGATCGTGATTGATATTGGTTGCTGTGAGTAATGGTTGATTAAGACCTAGACTAGATCAATACAGTATGTAAGCACTTACAACTAGGTAGATACATAGGTGTCATTATATGTATTATATGAGACAAAACTCAAATTATTTATAAGCTTAGAAACGGATAAAAATAGAGTAATCATGATATATTTATTGTAATTTTTTATGTGTGTTCTATACCTTTATAGGCATTTGCTGTCTCCCAAACCATAACTAATGTGTCAGATTTTAAATCAAACAGAGATAAAACATAGTTTAATTTTTGCCCATGGTTTCAATATTAAATATTTGTATTTAGTAAGTAGGAAAGCAGTGCTGTTTAAAACCCCAGTTAATCACTACATAGTATAAAACAAAGTCGCTTCCCGCTGTCTGTCCCCATGTATACTTATATCTTTAAAACTACGCAACGTTTTTAAATAGATAGAGTGATTTAAGAGGAAGGTTTATATGTATAATACACCTGTGCGAAGCCGGGGCGGTTCGCTAGTATATTTGTTATCATCCAAAATTGGTGGGTTCTAAATAATTTAAAATACACCGCATTGGGCTAATAGGCCAGAGTAGAACCTTTAAAAATAATAAAGATTGAAAAAAAAATAATAGTAGGATGAAACCCATTAGAAAAGGAGGGGAATATTATAAAAATAAAAGGAAAAATAATTTACGGGCGATCTGAGGTCGGGAAGGGGATGAGGGGGGGGTTTTAAGGGGAAAAAACGGTTTTTCTCGATTTCTGGCAAAACTAAAAGTCCTATCGAAAAAAGTCAAATGGCAAAGTTGTAGGTAATAAAAAAATCTAAAACTTTTGTGTTGACACTTTTTTCACATAACCTCAAAATTTATGTGAAAAATCCAAAAAACCGAGTTTTTGGTTTTTTATTTTTATCTTTTACAATAATATTTTTTTTTTAACAAAATTTGGTGAAAACTTACCTTTTTATGTCCCAAATACGCTGTAATTTATTTGATTAAAAATATTAATTTTTTTCACCTTATTTTGAATGAATATCGAAAAAACACCCTAATTTTCAATCGAAAATTCAACCGTCAAAATATCAGCTTTTTTCAAAAAGTTGGTATGTTTTCTGTTTGTTGAAATCTCTACTTTCCGATGGTGAAAAAAATATATATGTTACTATAGTAAATCTTCTCAGAAAATGCAAAAAATCGAAAATAAATATTAAAGAAATAAATGTCAAAATGTACAAAAAATATATTATAAATCTATTAAAAATGTATAAAATATATATAGAAATCGGCCAAAAGTTTGTTATTAAAAATATATTTACGATATATATTTTATATATTTTTTATAGATTTTTAATATATTTTTTATGTATTTTGAAATATTTTTTTTTCATGGGATTAACTAAATTTGTTTGTCTAAAATTAAGGAGATTATTATTTTTCTATCTTGTACTAAAATATCATTTAATTTCAATCTTTAGGTTATGTTACGTTAAGCATACTATTTTTAAAGAAAATATTACGATTTTTATGTTTGAGTTGATTGATAGAGATAGTATTTACCTTCCTACGCATCATGCTTCATATTTATATCTGTATCAATCAACTCCAACATAAAAATCGTAATATTTTCTTTAAAAAATAGTATGCTTAACGTAACATAACCTAAAGATTGAAATTAAATGATATTTTAGTACAAGATAGAAAAATAATAATCTCCTTAATTTTAGACAAACAAATTTAGTTAATCCCATGAAAAAAAAATATTTCGAAATACATAAAAAATATATTAAAAATCTATAAAAAATATATAAAATATATATCGTAAATATATTTTTAATAACAAACTTTTGGCCGATTTCTATATATATTTTATACATTTTTAATAGATTTATAATATATTTTTTGTACATTTTGACATTTATTTCTTTAATATTTATTTTCGATTTTTTTGCATTTTCTGAGAAGATTTACTATAGTAACATATATATTTTTTTTCACCATCGGAAAGTAGAGATTTCAACAAACAGAAAACATACCAACTTTTTGAAAAAAGCTGATATTTTGACGGTTGAATTTTCGATTGAAAATTAGGGTGTTTTTTCGATATTCATTCAAAATAAGGTGAAAAAAAATAATATTTTTAATCAAATAAATTACAGCGTATTTGGGACATAAAAAGGTAAGATTTCACCAAATTTTGTTAAAAAAAAAATATTATTGTAAAAGATAAAAATAAAAAACCAAAAACTCGGTTTTTTGGATTTTTCACATAAATTTTGAGGTTATGTGAAAAAAGTGTCAACACAAAAGTTTTAGATTTTTTTATTACCTACAACTTTGCCATTTGACTTTTTTCGATAGGACTTTTAGTTTTGCCGGAAATCGAGAAAAACCGTTTTTTCCCCTTAAAACCCCCCCCTCAACCCCTTCCCGAACTCAGATCGCCCGTAAATTATTTTTCCTTTTATTTTTATAATATTCCCCTCCTTTTCTAATGGGTTTCATCCTACTATTATTTTTTTTGGTTGCATAAATTATCGAGCCTGGTGTATAACCGCAGTCATTTAATTAGGTTCATTTGAATAAATAAGGCAAGAATAAATTGAATTGCTTGTTTATATATATATTTTAAAAAATTATCCTCTTTATTGACGTGTAAAATTATTCTTGATTTTAAATGAATTAGACAAACTGTTGATTTTTAGCTAGGCTCTTACGTTTGAAAACCATTGTTGGGAAAAGTGCGAGAAATTCAAGAACTTTCTAATTTCGCGGCTGTCGATAAAAAAAATTTTTTCTTAAAAATGTTTCAGCAATAAAAATTGTGTAAGGACTCATCTAATTAGCTTGAAACTCTAACATCTGTGGATTTATTTTTATATAATCTACACAGTTTTTAGTTCACATATATTTTCAAACAATGATTGGAATAGTACTTTTTGACAACATTGAAAATATACCATTGATTGTGGTAATCCATACAGATAATAGCCTGAAAAAGACATATTTAACTTTATTTAAACTAAACTATGTATAATTTTTGCAAATCGCACGAAATAAAATACGACATTTTTATCTGTGACGTGAACGCTCTAAGAAGGGCGGAACTCTGGTGACGTTACATGCTAGTTAACAAGAATTTCTCGATTGACTGTTGTTTGTGTAATTTGTGTTTTTTATTTTTGGAGTAATATTATTGGAACTGTATGTTACTTTTAAAGTATTTTTATCAATTTTTAGATGTGAACTAGCGTATTTACTAGTGTGTGACGTAACAGACCGGCGCCATTACAGAATATCGTTCTGGCGGGATCTTAAATATCTATTCTTTAACACTTGATTTTCATTTTTAATACATTAGACCTCTCGGAAATATAAATGTAGTGTGCTTATTATGTACTAACGAATAATTTAAAACGATTTCCAAAAACTAGTCAAATAGTCTATTTGGAGCCAAAAGCTGACTTCACTTAATCGACAACATTGACTGGATATCGTCCATTTGGAAGCATTAATTGTAAGTACGTAGGTTTAAAATAATGTTCACGAGTTGGCGGGTCAGTATCGTGGTGTTTCGATCGACATCAGTTGTTGACTGTATAGGGGCGGACAATATTGCTGGCAACGTGCGACGTCCTAAGTACACTTGCCGCTGGAAATTTGGTTAAATATGTGCACTACCCACGCTCTTTCACATATTAACTGCCGAATATAGGTGTTAGGTATTATTGTTATCCGAGCATCCTCATTTTACCAACCCACGTGTTCTATATACTTCAAAGTAATGCAAGAATAGGTGGCAGAGGTAAAGATATTTGCCAAATTAGTCAAATCGGTGATTTTTCTTTTTGGCCGACGAACCATCGGAGGAGGTATACAATTCGACGCGTATATATATATTTATATTTTTATGTATAACCACGCATAACTTTTTTTTTTTATTTTTTATTTTTTTTTATTTCAAATAGTTTTGCGTTTGACTACACACTGCCTGATGTAAAGCAGATATGCGGTCTACGATGTAGCACGCTTACCTAGAAGATACCTATTTACTCGAGATTTTTCGTAATAAGTAATAGTGTCCGATTTCAATAATACTTTTTTTATGGAATAGAGTTCGAAATTTCTTCGAAATTGGTCCCATTTAAAATTTATCGAAATTGGTTGAGCCATTTTTGATAAATCAACAATAATGTGAAAAATGTTACATCGATCCGTGCATAATATTTGCGTTCTAGCGATGCGCCCGGCTTCGCACAGGTGTATTATACATATAAACATTTCTCTTGAGTTACTTTATCTATTAAAATAAACTGCATCAAAATCCGTTGCGTAGTTTTAAAGATATAAGCATACATGGGGACAGACAGCGGCAAGCGACTTTGTTTTATACTATGTAATGATTCTGTACACGGGTGAAGTCAGGCATGTTATTTTTTTCCAAAAAATAATTACAAAAATAATTTGTCAAAGGTTTTGCTATGAAGCATTTGTTTATAAATATGCCAAGTCGATGTTCATAGTCGAAGTCTGTGTAGTTTATAGTTGATACAAAATTATTTATCGAATAGAATGTTAATAACATGAGACAATAAATTAGACATTAACGTTATTCCGTAACGTTATTTCCAAGTGTAACACAAGATTTTCCTTTTACTGAGTAAATTACAAAAATTGCTGAGCATGTAGGAATCCACATCAACTTTTAACAGATTTTATACATTATGTCCCTGTGACATGATATGCTAATATTATGTCCTTTCATAAAACTATCAGCAGTAGGACATCTACAGTTAGACAGGCCTTACCTATGGATTTCTGTAAGATTGGTTGGAAGCAACTTTCTTCCTACGTGTAAAATTATCTGCTAGTTGTATTTACGGCATTCTATATAATTTCTAAATAAGAATAAATAAATTAATACAAAGGTCTGTATGTCGCATGTTTCATATATTTACAGGAAAGTAAGAACTATAGTAGGGACAAGATAATAGATCACTTTTGACATTTCATCAAAATTCAACAACGTAACCTTGTAACGGCGGGCATAAAATAAGAACTGCACAATTGCTTAACTTTTTTCAATAACGTTTAGATATTTATTGTAATAATGACCGATACGAGTAATTTTACGATTTGCTTTCACTAATAAACCATTCTAAACATAATAAACAATTTCTGATCTAAAGAACTGAACGTCGTTACAATGTTGCGTCAGTCAACCCTTTTTCTTTTTAAACACTAGGGATGTTACTCTAAAAATCGAAAGCTGATAGGATTGTAAGTTGAATCGAATGCAATGATTACTTGTGAAGAAAAATCACCATAAATTTATAACCACGTTGTGATTATAATAAAACCTAATTATACATATTTATTATTCTTTTAACTAACTATAAAAATACAAAAAAATAACTAAATAGAAAGGTCATTGATGTTGGGTGCAATTTAGGTGGATGTTGCTGGCAACACCAGTGCCTGTCGATGACGCATGTCATGTCGCCATAACATGATGATGACGCAGTCTTTTGTTGTTGTGCGAAGTGACTGTGCGTTTTTGGTGTGCTCTCTGTTATTTTCTTCTGATCCGGCTTTTTCATTGAACTGATCTTACTGACTACGTTTACCTGGCTATAAATTGGACTCCGATTGCTTAACGATTATTAAACAAGAAAAACATTACAGTCTTACTATGTCGAAACGGGGGAAAACTCTGACATATATTAAAAGATAAAACCATGGATTAATGGTTTTATTCAACATTAAAAACACAAAGAGACATTGGAAATAAAATAATGATGACAACCTCTTGTCAAATAATAAACTACTCTATACTTTCAATAAAGGAGGACGTCATAGCTAGATGAAAGCAGATAGTATACTACATTCTTCCGGCCATGAAACACCGACATAGTCTTGAAGATATGAAGGGGGACGCCTGTTCCGAGAGGAACGGCGAAGCGTGTCACCCTGTTCTGAAGAATTTTGAGCAGACTCATCATTTGCTGGGATCTCTTGAGCAGTCTGATCCCCTATAGTTTCCTCTTCTTTCGAATTCTCGTCATGTTCATGTTCTATTTCTCTAGTCTCTTCCAAGTGAGGTAGTGGTGCTAATTGTCGGTTAGAAACTGTACATTCTCTACCGTCGGACAATCGTACATGCGAATATGTTGGATTTGCTTCGATAATTTCTGCTTCTTCCACTAGATCATCATATTTAGAAGTTCTTACATTCTTTTTAACAAGTACTGGTCCCTTCATCATCCACGATGGCAAAGATTTACCATTGGGTGAGCGGCGAGGATGGCGGAACAATCTTTCGTGAGGCGTTGTGTTGATGCTAGTGCATAAGAGAGATCGAATAGAGTGTAAGGCATTCATATACACTTGTTCCCAGTTAGAAATGTGCAAATTTTTTGATCGGAGATTAAGTTGAATAGCCTTCTATAAAGTACCATTTAAGCGTTCTACTTGGCCATTTCCTTGAGGATTATATGGTGTTGTTCTGCTCATTGCAATGCCCAATGGAGTAAGAAAGTTTCGCAGTTCTTCAGACATGAAAGAAGTGCCTCTGTCAGAGTGAACATACAATGGAAACCCAAAGGTATGGAAAAGATCTTTCAGACATTTAATGACTGTGGCGGCTGATAAATCACTGCATGGATAAGCGAATGGAAATCTCGAGTATTCGTCTATTAATGTTAGTAAGTATCGGTTTCGAGTATTTGTCGGGAGAGGGCCTTTAAAATCAATATTTATTCTTTCAAATGGCGAGGTAGCCTTTATTAAATGTCCTTTCAAGTCCAAAAACCTCGGTTTTATCTCAGCGCATATTTTGCAGGACGCTGTCATTGTTCTAACATCTTCGATAGAATATGGGAGATTTTTTGATCGTATCCAGTGAATCATTCTTGTGACGCCAGGATGACATAATTGGTCATGCAACTCATAAAGTTTGCTTGTATTGATGTGAGCACATACCCGAGATAGGGCATCGGCAACAGTATTTTCACGTCCCGGGCGATAAATTATATCATACTTATAACAGGATAACTCCAAGCGCCATCTTTCTATTTTTTCATTTTTGATTTTACTGGAATGGTTTTGATCGAACATAAAAGCTACAGAGCGTTGATCAGTTATTAAAATAAAATGTCGACCAATCAAATAATTACGCCATTTACGAAGTGCTTCCACGATAGCACTTGCTTCTTTTTCGATTGATGAGTGTCCACGTTCAGTATTTGTCAAGGTTCGTGAGAAAAAAGCTACAGGACGTCCATTTTGTGACAGAGTTGCTGCAATGGAGTGTCCGGAAGCGTCTGTTTCTACTGTGAAAGTTTCATTATTGTCAATAGCTGTTAAAGATGCTTTAGCAATATCCGATTTTAATTTTTCAAAGCAATTTATGGCATCTTTATCCATTGGAAAATGTGTGATGTCAATGAGAGGCTTGATGTGCTTGGAAAAGCTATGTATCCATTTCGAGTAATGAGCAAGCATGCCTAATGCACGCTTTAGTGATGCCGAATCTAATGAGACTGGAAGATCCATAAGTGGTTTTAGCCTGTCTTGGTCGGGTTTGATTTCGTTATTCTCAATGCAATAGCCCAACAAGTTTATTTTACTTGACCCAAAAGTGCTTTTGCTCTCATTCAGGGTAAGGTTATATTTTTTTACGGCGTTCATAAAATTCAACAGGTTTCTGTCGTGATCTTCTTTATTCTTCCCACAGATAGTTACATCGTCGAGATAGCAATAGGTACTGTTAAGTTTCTCAGTTTGAATGATGTACTGGAGAGTCCTCTGAAAAGCTGCTACACCATTTGTGACTCCAAAGGGAATTCTCGTAAATTGATACAAAGCCCCTCCAGCTTCGAAAGCAGTATATTTACGTTCTGATTTTAGAATTGGTACTTGGTTATATGCACTTTTTAAGTCAATTTGACTGAAATAGTTATATTTCGCGACTTTAGACACTAAGCCTTCTATATTTGGAAGTGGATAGGCGTCAAGTTCCGTAAATTTATTAATTGTCAATGAATAATCGATGACCATTCTTTTCCTGTGCGTGGTGCTTTGAGTTACAAGTACTTGGGCGCGCCACGGTGAAGTACTTGGTTCAATTACTCCATCTTCAATTAACTTTGAAATTTCTTGTGAGATAAATTGTTCGTCTGCTTCGGAATAACGCCTAGATTTAATTGCAATAGGCTTAATGTTTGGTGAAAGATTTGTGAATAAAGATGCAGGAGGAACAGATGCTTCCATAACGCATATTTTCAAGGTATCTCTTGTTCCTCCAAAGTCAAATTCTAATGACTTATGATTCTTAAGCAAATCATGTCCGATGATGACATCAGCATATAAGTTATTGACCACTAGCAATGGCTGTTGGTGATATTTGTGCTTATTTATTTTTATTGTAGTATTGCAGATGCCTTCGACAAAAGACATATGACTCAAAGACGCCAATGAGATGGTTTGTTGATGCGGTCTTATTCTTATATTCAAATCTTGTGCTAACTGTTTGTTCAAGAAAGTTACAGAGCTGCCTGTGTCAACCAGAGCTTCTACATTATGCTCGTTGAGCATTATTGAAATTGTTGCTTTGCTTAGACTTGCTGGAGACGCAGCCGTTATGCAAGAAGATTGTGATTCCTCATCAACAACAGCATTTGTTGCTGGTTTTCCACTTCTACACACTGAAGCATAATGGCCTTTTTTGAGCAGAGTTGGCATACAGCGTGAAAAGCTGGACATTTTATGCGCTGGTAAAGGTTCTTACTTCCACAAAAGAAGCAACGCTTAGGCCGATTAGGCACACCGGCTAATATGTTGTCCTTAGAATCAACGTCTCTATCAGTTATTGCATGTAATTGCATCGGCGATTGATAATAATTGTTGGCGCTTGTAGTGCTTGTGTACACTAGTGAATTTTTTTCTGCAGTCTCTAAAGCAATCGCTTGATTCAATGCGTCTTGTAATGTTAATGTGAAATTTTCTAGAAGTCTTTGTCTTATTTTTTGATTCGAAATGCCCGATATGAAAGCGTCACGAATGTAGTCACTTTTGTTCTGATCCAAGTTAACAGCTTTAAAATTGCAATCATGGGCTAGTTGCTTAAGAACATTTATATAATCAGTAACTGTCTCATCTGCTTTTTGTTTCCTTGTTGCAAGTGTAAATCGGGCATGAATTTCATTCTTTGGTTTAATATATATATCGTTTAGAATGTTAATCGCAGAATCGTACGAAACGCAATCTCTTATATTGGCGAAGACAGACGGTGAAAGGTGATTGACAAGTATTTTGAATTTAGTTGAGTCAAGTACCTGATCTCCTATTCCTTCTCCAAGGAAATTTTCGAAAGTATGGCGCCAGTGCACATACTTTATGTCTGCACCTGGTGCGCTAGGCTCCACTTCAAGTCGCTTTGGACGCAAGAAACTGTTTAATGACTTCTGTGACATTATCGTGGTAGCACTTTTATCGTTTTCATGCTTAGACATTATTTCATGCTTTGTTGTTTATTTTTAGCTTAATGTTGAATAAATTGACATATATTAAAAGATAAAACCATGGATTAATGGTTTTATTCAACATTAAAAACACAAAGAGACATTGGAAATAAAATAATGATGACAACCTCTTGTCAAATAATAAACCACTCTATACTTTCAATAAAGGAGGCCGTCATAGCTAGATGAAAGCAGATAGTATACTACAAACTCTAAACAGTCAATCTCGCGAACTAGTGCTGAAATTGTACAATTATTTTGGACGTGAATCAGTTAACGATGGGCCTCTTTTACCATTGAAACCACCGAGAGAACGCGTTGCCGAAGCATTGGGAATAGGGAAGAAGACAGTAACTCAAATTCTGAAAGAGAAATACGGACCATCAGGCTCAGAAGATAATACTTTACGTACACCGAAAAAACGAAAGAGGGACAAGAAAATTGTTGACGTTGATAATTTTGATGCTACTGCAATTCGCAACCACATTTATGGATATTACTCGAGAAAAGAATATCCTACACGGGAAAAGCTATTGAGTTCGTTAAAAGGCGCAGGTTTATTTTTTGGAGGCAAATCGTCTCTATCAAAGGTTTTGAAATCGATTGGCTTTAGATTTAAAAAATCCGACAAGCGGAAAATCCTGCTAGAACGCTACGATATTATTTTGAAGAGAATAACATTCTTACGTGAGGTAAATAAAATTACGGATTGGGACAATGTCGTGTTTATTGACGAAACATGGTTGAATGCGAACCATACGGTTGCGCGGACATGGACCGATGATACAGCGGCCTCCACCTCAAAAGTTCCATCGGGAAAAGGAGCCCGACTTATTATATGTCACGCGGGATCAGCTTCTCAAGGTTTTATTCCAGACTGCCTCCTCGCATTCGCCTCTAAAACTACAACAGATTACCATGAGGAAATGAACTATCCACACAGATATAGAAAAAAAAGAAGAAACTTCGGTAAAATACACATAAATTGAACCAACATCTACCTGACGTTTTATATGTTAACTTACCTATAAATAGTCTGCATATTTATCTACTTATTTATTTATATAAATCACATTAGTGCGAAAACCTCCCTTGCCTATAGTAGAGTACACAAAGTACCTATCTGTTAACAGTCATAGTAATAACTACACCACGGGCCACACCACACATGGAAGTTTATTTGCCTACTTTATAGTAGGTACGAGTATCTACTCCAGTTACATTAATTGCTTTATTCAGTACCTATTTATGCCTGTATAAAATATATTATTGTTAAGTTGATACTTTGACGTTTCGCGTGAGTCCGTATTTTAGTCTGTGATTTTTGTATAAAAAATAGTTTAGTCTATATGTATTATAATAATATAAATTAGGTTTACACTTGCTATTTAATCTAGCACTAATCTGGCATGTATTTTATCTCTTAAGTGAATTTTAACTATAGATTATCTGGTTTAAGATATTTATTTTCTCATGAGTTACTCATGAGAAAATAAATATCTTAAACCAGATAATCTATAGTTAACATAAAAATAAAATATAGGTAGACTTATACATATCGCGCACACGCAGACGAGCCCTTACTGCTTTACTGAATATGCACATAGCCATTCATTCCTCAGTACCAAACTGTGCCTAAATCTACCTACATATTACCTATGTTTTCTATTAGTTAAAGGTAGTTGAACTAATGAAAATTTGTTTAGTTTTTAGGTTTAAATATTGCTTTTATTTCTTTTTATCTTTTATTGTCTTCACGTAGTCGCGCGAAACCAATTAATACTACCTACCTGTAGAATTTGGGCCACCGAGATACAGGCCTAGCCTAGTTCGGGGCCCACTAGTACCGCAAAGACAATGTACATAAAATCTATAGTGTTATAATCGCTGCTACTTATAATATTAATAACCTGTTATTTATAGCGTAACATATTATTATCTTAAAATGTGTTAAAACTTAAGGTACTATACCTACAAATATGTTAAATGTGTAATATAATAAATAGTAAGAATAATGTACATAGCTAATTGTTGGATGCGAAATAAACTTATCTTATCTTATCTTATCTTATAATTATCATCGGGTCGAGATATCTAGACAAATCGTAACAATCCCTCATTTCACGGAACAAAACAAGCCAAAATGTTTATTCATTAATATCTCATTTCTTGTTTCCATTGAACTTAGAAATGGTGTTTCATTTAGGTACGTTTGAACAATTAATTTCATGAGAATGCCCGTCATAAAGCTGGATGCTAAGCTAACTATATTTTGAATTTAATAAACTCGGAAATATGGACAAAGAATTTAATTAAGGTCCTATTTGAAAGCGTGCTCTTTTTAATTATATTTATAGTTTCAACACTGGGATTATTATGTTCTGGGGAAAGGAAAAATCTCCTTTTACACTAAAAGGTGTCAAGAGTCAAGACTATAAAAATTCTCAGTGATGATCACCTTCGTTATCAATATTAACCGTTATTTCGGTTTATAAATACGAATTTTAAATGTGTACTACTGTTGAACTGCTTTATTTTATTTTGTACTGTTTGTATGCTGTTTGGTACTGCTGCAGTACATTTAGACGATTTTAAAAAGTAGTAAAACAAAGTGTTACTAAGAAGTCAAGAAGTACATTATATTTTGATAAATCTAATAGCCTTTCTTCGATTCTACATAAAACATACTTATTTTGATAGCGTACTCGCTACTTACTATGTAGTGCAGAATCACTAAGTTCAGTAGGAAGATCATAGCATAAATCTAGAATTTACTAAGTATCATAGGGAAGTTTTACGTATTCTTTCAAACGTGTGAAGCATTTCAAATCTGTTTTGTTTATATACTGTAAGCGCGAGTATTTACTGGTAACACAATATAATTATGTATCTATATCTCTAAATACGGAACACAAGCAAGTGCTAAAGTTTGGACGCTCAAAGCTTTAAGTAGTTACTACTTAATTACTTAACTCTTTTAGTATGATTCTATATCAATAGAGTTCTCTTCAAACCCTAAATTTAGAAATAAATACTGAAGCATATTCAAATATTAATTTTATATTTCCATTTAAAACTTACTTCCCGCAGTTCAGTATAAACAGTGGGTAAAATAAATGTGCTTTTATCTTTGTAAATTCTTTCTGTTTATTCAGTCTATATACATTTCATAACTTTTAAATAAATGTAATTTGGAATAAACCTGTTGTTTGACTTCCCACGCTGGGGTTTATTTTGCATTCCATGTTTTAGTATTATTTTTAGCTCGCTTCTGTGGTAACAAAGGCCTGCCTACTCTCGCTCCCGCTACAAGATAGGTAGGTATGTATTTTTATTTATAATTCTTGTTTACCGATGAAGACTTTTAATCGACTTCCAAAAAGGAGATACTCGTAGTTATAGAACTACAGTAGTTATACATACCTAGGTACAGACAAGCATAGGCTTGTCTGTACCTAGGTATGTATTATATGTACATTATGTACAAGCCTATGCTTGTCTGTACCTAGGTATGTATTTTTTTTTGTATATTCATCGATATTTTCGTCCACTGTGAACATAATCAAAAAAAACTTATATTTTGGTTCGAAAGATTATACTCCCGAGGTGGTCCTATTTAAATTGTATCAAAATCGGCTGAGCCGTTCTTGAACAATCAACATTAATGGAAAAATTGTATACAAAATTGTATTCGAGCGCTATTGTGCTATTTTTTTACGAATAATATTATTTTGAAGATTGTACTCTAAGCAAAAACTTGCGCGCCTAGAAGTTATGATGCGTCCACGTGTGTGTAACATAGCTTAGTGATATAGTTATGAGATATAACAAACATACAAATAAGTTACACTGCGTAACACGCTCAGTATCAAACTTATCTGAGTGACAAATATAATCAAGGAGTTTCTTACGCAGTAAGCATTACGAATAAAATTATTGACTCACGTGTAGGTAACGAGCCAATTATGCCAACAAGCTGTTCTATCTCATACATATATAGTAATATAATCATAATTATTTATAGACGTATCGAGCTTAATACTATAATTAAAAATTAACAAATCTGTATAATAATACCTACCTACAGCCAATAATAAGTATCATCATTTAACAAAGAACAGATTAATTATAGATTTAGGGCTTCACAAAAAATGTAACGCTGTGTAACAAAACTTTGTATGGAAGTTAGTCTCTAGAAAAGTCAAGCTTTAAATTGATAAAAGTGAAAGAAGCAGATGGCATGGTTAGTCATAAAGTGAACGAATTTCTTTCAAAATTAAATAAATAACTGAGTTTTGGCAAAATCAAAAGTTTGCATTTGGCAATTGAGACAAAAGGTGACGACAATAATTATTACTATATTATTCTAAAATTAGGAAACTTTTCAATTTGCCCGGACTCTACTGAACTCAAGTGAGACCTTTTTCTGGAAATCTATGAAATGTGTAGGCATTAATAACATTTCCTTTCCTTTTGTTCCGGGAATGAAACTTTTGGGCCAATCCGGACGCCTCATAAATAAACATAACAATGTTATTCAGATGAGAAAGTATTTTGTTGTTCTTGTAAATATATTTATTATGCTATAATACCCTAAGCCCTACGGAAAGTTTGAAGTAACGCCAGACAGATGGGACTATAAAAAATTGAAATTAATCGTTTGTTTAACTTTTTGAAATCATTCAAAGATGTAGATTGATGATAAATTTAAGTAGCTTCACGTTTCTTTCGTATTAAGATGACTTCGAGTAAAATCAATCAAAACTGTATTCACGGTTATAACGATACCATCAGTACTACTAAACTAGTTGACGTAAAAAAAATATGACAAATACAACAAAGAATCAGTTTACCGCTTCTATAATAAATAATTATGTTTCACTTTATTTAAAAAGAAACGTAAATTTACACCAAAACGCCTAAAATGGCATACTTGCGTTTTAATGAATTTGTATAATAAACAGTCGAACTTCTATACAAACTTGAATTAATTGTAATCTCTAATATTGAAAGTTTTAAATCTATTTATTACATTTGTAAAATAACATCAGATAATTGAACTATGAATTTTCTAAAATCTCGTCTCAAATTCTCCATACATTATTTCTATGGAGGCGCGATGTTGAATAAATACGCGACGTATGCGCTCGGAAAATCAGTCGACCACCGGAGCTCAGAGCGAGGTCACGTCGATTTGCGGAGCGACGCGCTGAGAACACTCGACCGCGATCTATTGTGTACGAATGATTAGCTGCACACACGTAAATGAGGTAAATTCAGTTTTGTGATTTTTACTTTTTTTGTGTAAGTTGTTTATTTTTCTTGTGTTAAAATAATACTTATATTTCGTTCATTTATGTTTTAGTGATAATGGGAAAACGTAAGGAAAATTATTACAAAAAGAAAGGAGGCGTTTTTTTTTTTGAAATGAAAATCGAAAAAATAAACAATACCGTTGAGTATTTGGAGTCATAAATAAATACTCTTAATCCAATATGGCGGAATTCTAAAGATGGTGGACTAAGGTTTTTTTTGCACTGCTACAATATGGGTATCAAATGAAAGGGCTTGCTGAGAATAACTCAAAGAAGAAAATGAGGTTACTCTAAATCCAATATGGCGGACTTCGAAAAAATGGTGGATTAAGTTTTTTATGCATTCTTACAATATGGGTATCTAATGAAAGGGCTTGCCGAGAATAATTCGAAAAATATAGTGAGGTCACTCTAAATACAATATGGCGGACTTCTTAAGATGGCGGACTAAATTTTTCATACATTCCTACAATATGGGTATCAAATGAAAGGGCTTGCTGAGAATAACTCGAAAAATAAACTGAAGTCACTCCAAATACAATATGGCGGACTTCTAAAAAATGGCGGACTAAGTTTTTTATGCATTCTTACAATATGGGTGTCAAATGAAAGGGCTTGCCGAGGATAACTCGAAAAATAAAGTGAGGACACTCTAAATACAATATGACGACCTTCTTAAGATGACGGACTAAGTTTTTTATGCTTATATAAATAAACTGAAGTCAATCTAAATACAATATGGCGGACTTCTAAAAAATGGCGGACTAAGTTTTTTATGCATTCTTACAATATGGGTATCAAATGAAAGGGCTTGCCGAGGATAATTCGAAAAATTAAGTGAGGACACTCTTAATACAATATGGCGGACTTCTAAAAAATGGCGGACTAAGTTTTTATGCATTCTTACAATATGGGTATCAAATGAAAGTATGATACCTACCTACCTACCTTACATTTTATCTGAAACCCACCACACGACATTTCAATATATTATTTCGTAATTTTGGGTAAACATCTGAAGTCAGTTTTTTAAATTAGTTTGTTGAAGTCTACTTATCTCATACTGTTATTGCCTTGAAATGAACAATGAAATTGACTTATTTCTTAAATTTACTTTTTTTTAGTTCTACTAAAAATACTGACGAAGCAACTACTAAGGGGGATGAAAACCAGAATACGGTACAGATAGGTACGAAAGTGCTTATAAAACTATTATCAAATTATCAAAAATAAACGCGAGGCAATAGTTGGATGGGGTGGTTCAAGAGATATTTACGGCCTAATAACCCTTCTAGGGGTAGATGTTTAGAGGCTGATTATGATAAAACAAATAGGTACTAATAAATAAAACTTTATTTTTAGGTCACCCTTTAGAGAGTTAACTAATTGTAATCAAGGCACTACTCGTTACGACGAAAATAACGAAATTAATGAAAAGGTTAGTTCGGTTAGAGTGCGCTGGTATAATGATATATTTTATCTACTCGTATATCATAAAATTCCAATTACAAACTTCAAAACGAACTTACAGCCAGGGAATGGAATAAACTGCCGGCTTTCTTGTTTCCTGCGAAATACAATCTTAGGCTTTTCAAGGTCAGAGTGAATAGTTGTCTTCTAAGTCTGCGTGCTTCATCTTCTACCACATCGTCGCTTACCATCAGGCGAGTTTGTGGTCAAACGCGGACTTATTCGCGATAAAAAAAATCTACAATGACATACATTTTAAACTCACACTCGTGTTTTTATTCCTCTTTATGTAACAGTTTTTGTTTGCTTCCAGAAATTTTAGACTCAAGACTGGACAGAAAAATGCCACTAAAAGAACCAGAGTATATCCTGCGAGCTCTTGAACAAAAAGAAACTGCACGATCTAAACGTAAAGGACATGTCCACAAAATGTATGGAGGCTGGTATATTAATAATCAAAAATTCTAACCACAACACTCGTTACATTTCGAGATATTTTTCTGAGTCTATTACAACAGTTAAAAACAAAAAGACCACTCCGATTTTTTTCAATTAATTTTGAATTTGTTAGAAAAAATAAATATATTTCGCTCAATAGGTAGTTTATCTCTAGCAGCCCTGATTAAGTAACCTCCAAATTGTTAAATAAAAGCATTTTTACCAATTAGACACACTTTTTAAGTGATTTTTTGTCACATTGTACCTACTAACTGGTCACACTGGTAGGTTATAATTTTTAATTTTAGCAAATTAAGAGATGAATGTGGAAGAATTAGCTACGAATGCAAGTAAAATAACGATAGAAGCTCTTTATTATTGCTAAACTAGAAAAAATAATAAGCTCTATTGTTATTTTCCATACAATTTATTTTTTGCATTTAAAAAAAATTGGAGGGATGAAAAAATCTAAATTAAATATTTTTTGGAAGCCCATATAACAAGCTTTCAAATGATGTATATATCATCTTGGATCGATTTTTCTCAAAATAATATACCACTTGTGGACGTCATGAACAAATTGTTTATGTTACATAAAAAGTGACATTTTAATTGTACTAATTTCACGTATGAAATAAAATACGTATTTCTCACGATAGATGGTGAATGGACTTGCGATGCTCAGTATTTTTGTCTTAACTGTCATTACACCACTTTGTATGAGAGCGGCCGGCTTCGCGTAGCGATTTAAATGTGTGCGAGGACACGCACACAAGCAGTGAGCTACGCGGGTCTACGCCGGCCGCTGTCAAATACCTAAAACTGGTTAGCAGCGTAGCTCTGGAGTGCCCTTAAGTCCGTCTCTCATTACGATACGCTTACACGACTCGGTCTTGGAGACTATACAGGGTTATTCCTAATCAATTAGCATCCTTTTAGGGGTTTATTCCGTACATCAAAACTAACAACTTTTCTTGTACTACTTTTGTCAAAATTCAACAATAAAATTAGCTGTTCCAAACATTTTGTAGCGGGTGAACGACATTTTTCTAAGGAACAACATTTTTTTGAGTTTTGACAAAAGTCGCTGAACAAAATTTGTTAGTTTTGATGTACAGAATAAGCCCCTAAATTGATGCTAATTGGTAAAGAATAACCCTGTATAGTCACCGCGTAGTGAGCGAGTCATTATATTTTTTTTCTGAGATATATAAGTCAAAACATAATTCTTGATGGCTGTAAAGTTAGTAACAAGCTGCGCGAAATCCAATTCTCGCAGCTTTCAGTCAGGATTGGGGCTTCTGCAGCTTGTAGCTAACATCACAGCCTCTAAAGGATTAGTAGAACACTAGTCTAAGGGACTAAGATTCGTAAGGGCCAAGAAAAAAAACACAGAAATCAGAAAAAAATGCCGTCGATGGTAAGGGCGTATCGTAATGAGAGATGGGCCTTACAGTCAGCTAAGACTAACACTATGCAAATCAAGCGCTACGTTCACGCCACATCACCCTTCTTCATTGACAAAGCGAGCGAAGTGTCTAAGTTTCGAAATTTCCAAAAAAATATATATCTCTCCTGATGTTGGTTCCTCTACAGTCTGTAGCTACATACACTTCGCTACGAAATTGTACTTTAACATCAAGTCTTTCTCGTCTAATCACTCAATTACATAAAAATAACAGGAAATCTATTGGTAGAAAATTCTAAACAGATGTTCTATTTTATTATTTTATATACTACGGGACTAATCGCGCACTAAAATTACGAGATAAATAAATACCTCCTCATCCCTACCCGTGATCACGGTCGATGCAACTCGGCCGAAACGTCGGGATGAGGAGGTATTTATTTATCTCGTAATTTTAGTGCGCGATTAGTCCCGTAGTATATAAAATAATAATGTGTTCTAATCGCGAAAGTTTAAAAACAACAGATGTTCTACTGATAAATGCGAAATGTATTAACAACAAATGTTATTTTTCCAAGTAAGCCCTCAGAGAGAGACTCACGCCGGAATGATGTTTTTCTAAAGCTTCACTAAAAGGTGCAAGCATTCCGACGAGTCTCATCAAACCCTCAAACAATTCCTGCGAAATATTTTGTTTGTGAAGCCTGGTTCGGGGAATGTTCGAATGAAATATGCGTTTCGGATAGCTATGCAATGTATTCCTGGTAGTGTAAATATAACTCGAACTGCGGTTCAGATTTCAGTGTATTACACAAATCCTGGGAACTTTGAGTGATTTACTCAAAGTCTGGAAATAGTTTGATTTCGGGCAGATATTCAGATTTCATACAGGGTAGTTTCGTTTAGTTTTGATTTTTGATATTTATAACGACATCTTTTTTGAATACAGGTTTTGCAACTGATATTAATTTTCAAAAATGTAGGTGTTAGTGTATTCTGCTTTCTATGTTCAAGTAAGTCATTCGATTTTAAATTATACCTAAAAAGAAAACTTTTATGCAAATTTGAATTTAACCATTATGTTCCAGAACGTCGGAAAATTAAAAACAGATAGAACAATTCTCTTCGAAACTCTAAACTCGAAACTCTTAATTGTTGACTCCATTGACATACTCGTCTTAACACCACCAAGCGCCATAATAATAAATATTTAATCCAAAAACAAACGCTAAGTCAGTACTCTATAACATTAAATTATACTTATATGACTTTTTATAGCAATCACCTCATTGTGTTTGACATTGAAAAGCTCTATAGCAAAAATCCTTCACAAATATTAATCTCTAAGAAACTACGTTTCACATTCTTCAAATTCAAATACAACAAAACTACACATAAATTAACTCTCACTGGTTATCAAGGCAATAAAAACATTGAATGTGAAATGTAATTTCTTTGACACTGTTCCAATATTGATTTTCATACTGGCTTACGTTGCCGAGATGAATTCATCCCGCTTTAGCTCTTTGATGTCCGACCCAGGGCAAATTAAAATTGCAAACTGAATTACAAGAAAATGTCTAAAGATTTCTTTTGTGTTTACAACATACAGATTAGCATTGAGATTAGTTATGAACTTATTTAAGAGTTTGAAAGGTGCATTATGGAAGTTCATTAAATATACAAAGTGATTGTTAAGCGGCGCTGAACCCTCACGAGAATAATTTACACAGAGCTGTAATTCTGTAGAGTGTCGGTAGGGAATTTAACTTAGAGTTGAATTAGTTTATTTATGATTGAAGTATTTCATATACTTATCGAGCTATTTTATATTGATCTTTAACATGTTTAAAACAAATATCTACTATAACAGTTTTTTTAAACGTAGCCGATGTCATATTTCATCATACACTAGCAATAGCATGTCATATTTCAAAGAAAAAATAATCAAATCATTTTTAGGAGCTGCAAGCAGAAGAAGTAAGTAAGAAAAATAAAGTCACTCTCCAATGGATCAAAGGACACAGCGGGTTCAAAGGGAATGACGCGGCGGACGAGCTAGCCAGGAGAGGTGCAGGTAGACGCCCTGTAGGGCCTGGACCGATGATCCCTTTGCCCTTCAGCCAAGTCAGATCCTGGATACGCCAACACACAGCTAGACAACACAAGGAATACTGGGCAAGTACTGAGGGTTGTAGGTAGTCTAAGGAAGCTTTCCCGGAATTAAATCCGAGATACTCTCGACGCCTGCTGAACCTTAAACGATAAACGCCGACTCATAGCCGGAGTAGTCACGAGACATTGCTCTCTAAACAAACACCTGTTTTAAAAGTGTTACAGACAGCCCTCTGTGCAGAGGTTGCATGGAGGTAGAAGAAACAACCGCGCATATGCTGCTTGAATCCAGCAGTGTGGCGGAACAACGCAAGAAATTCCTCGGGGCACCGAGGACACTCCGGGAGGCCTGCGCCGGCGTGGGCGAGCTTCCTACAGGATACCGGGTGGCTGAACTAGCTGCAGCCGGGTGACCCACATAAAACAGGCCCATGGAGGGCTCAATTGTGGAAAAGGCCCGCAACAACTAGTAACAAGTAAGGAGCTGCAATGCCACATATAAATTCTAAATTCAAGTATGTCACATTTGTGCATTAATAATTGATATAAAAAACACAGAAGTTTCCTAAACCATACGTTGTAGCTAAAAGTAAGCTAAACTACTCTGCTTGTCTGGTACCTGAGATATTACAATACAATACAAAAACACTTTATTGACACCACAAGTAGTAAAACATTACAGAAAAAGAAATAACGACAGAATAATGGTACAAAAGGCGGTCTTATCGCTAAAAGCGATTTCTTCCAGACAACCTCTACTGTGTGGAAACATGTGATTGACGTGGACGGTGGTGTTAACATAAATGAATAAAGTAAAGCTATAAATATCCAAAAACAATAATATACACTACATAATAACAGGCATACACAAATACTTCTTATAATGCATACAATAAAAATAAACCTACTTACATACATAAATAAATACAGATAGTTAAAACGTAAACGATAAGTAATATCAGTTTTTAAAACTGCTTAGCAAGATAGTGTTCCTTGACTTGAGTCTTGAAAGATTCAACGCTCTGCGCACGACTGATGGTCACCGGAAGGTCATTCCAGAGAGCCACAGCCCGGACACAGAAAGAAGAATAGTAAAAGACAGTATTGTGAGATGGAGTTGATAGAAGAAGATTGCTAGATGACCTAAGATTGACAGAGTGAGTGTCACAGAGAAAAGTGAAGCGTGAGCTTAAATACGAAGGAGAAGAAGGCTTAAAGAGAACGTTGTAGAGAAGGGAAAGAATATGGGTATCACGGCGAAGATGGATAGGGAGCCACTTAAGCTATTATTACTATTCAAAAAGCCAGTGAAGTATAGCTGTTATTCTACCAACCTTTTCAATAGTCCATAAGGTACGTTTACCTACAAGGGGTGATTGGGCCATATTCACCCCACTGGCACAGAGCGGGTTATTGATTCACATACGCCATTTAATTTATTTTCCGACATCAATATGGAATAAAACAGAAAAAATGCCAGTTCGATGTTTTTCGAACATGACGTACCTACCTATTCCTTCACTGAAAAGCCATTGGCGCATAAATCTGAACATAAAGGAGATATTGCAAAAATATATAGAAATCGGGCCACCAAAGGGTACAGTATTTCATAATTTTCTTCATTTCTTCCCGTTATTTTTTACAATAAAATCATTTTCCCGTTATTTTTTACAATAACAGTGTCCATTATAAGTACTTTTTGTATTCGGATTGAAAATTACATTGACAGTGTTTGAAAAGAAGGCGGCCATACTCTTCTTCTTTTATATTTTGGTGTCGCATGGTTGATGCATTTGCTAGTGTTAAGTATTGGTATTGAACCTTTTTTAGTATTTAATCAAAATAGTTACAGTCTAAGTCACGTCCTAGTCCAAAAAAGTCGCGGTCAAGTTAGATCTCAATAAAGCATTGCCAAACTAATTATAACTGATAGAAACATGTTTCGAAAAATAAAACAAAGCAGCTACATGATTTTTCCAGAACACGCCCCTAGGAAGTTTCAAAAATAAATGTTCAAGCCTGAAACATTGAAGTATCACACATGAACTTCATTGGACCCGAAAAAACACGCTAAAATGAAACAAAAGAAACGTATAAAGTCTTAATCGAAGTATAAAGTACCTATTAACGTGTCAATTTGATGTACCATTAACGTCTGAAAAGTTTTGCTAACAAAACTAAACTCTTCAGTGCATTTTTTACATGTAGGCTATTAATTCTATGTAGGTTATATCAAAAAGGTTACATGTGACCAAAATGGCAGTAATTCAATGACTGAACAAAAATCAAATTGGAAAATGTGAAAGTACTCATAAATTAAGTATTTAATGCGGTTGTTTTACTCTGCGCATTTATTTATCATAGTTTATCGGATTTTTTGGGCTACTGTACCTAGTATGAGCCCTTTTTGCAAGATCTCATTTAAAAGATGCAAGTATCATTGGTACGAGACCGACGCGGGTAGGCGATGGGCTTTCATTAGTGCTTTAATCGTTTCCGTGAAATGTACCTCCATCAAAAACTTCAAATTATTTCGTTTCCCTAACAAATAGTACCGGGGACAGTTTCAATCAGGCTTGCCTTAATAATTTGTATCGGTTCAGCCTGTAACAGCTAAAACACATTAACGGTTGAACACTCTCCCTCCGATCGGCGATTTCATTAACATATTCCCGTGGGCCTCCTTATAAGCGATTTGTCGAGTCTGGGGTCTAATGGAAAGGTTGAAGCTTTTAACGAACCGCAGGCCCTACTTGTCGATTTTTGACCGACGAAACGGAGGAGGTACTCAATTCGACGCGTCTATATATTTTTCATCACATCTTTTCGAAAAGAACTACTTGGTTAAGTGCGCCCAAAGGTAGTGTTTTCTATAAGGAACTTTATAAGTGCGCCGGAATTATCTTTTCATCACATCGATTCGAAAAGGACTACTTGGTTCGCCTTTAAGTGAGCCCAAAGGAGGTGTTTTCTATAAGGAACTTTATAAGTGCGACGGAATTATCTTTGCCGCGCACTTTTTGAATTTGGAACAAATAAGTGCGAAGGAATGATATTTGCCGCGCACTTTTTGAATTTGGAAGTATTTGTACATAATGTTAGTGTTCAGCGCCAAGAAAATAAATGAAAAGAATGTAAATATAAGTTTTCATTTGTATTATTATTAGATACCATTTAAATTTAGTTGTTACTCTACGTTTTATTAAAAAATAATATTATAGTAAAATATGAGGCGTCTTTTGTTTTCTCATAGAGGTGATGAAAAGTAGAGTATACCACTCGGGCGCAAAATATATTTTTGGCTCGGGCGACGTACTTTGAATCCCTCGCTACGTTCAGGATTCTACTAAAGAATCCCTCGCTACGCTTGGGATTCTACTCTAGGATTTCTCACTTCGCTCTGGATTTAAAAATAGCGCCCTCGCCGTAAAAATATTATTTTGTTCCCATATGATACAATCTACTATTTTTATGTATAACCACGCATAACTTTTTACACAGTGGTCCGATTTTGATATTTTTTTTTTATTGGAAAGATATAAAGGTATACTTTGAAATTGATCCCATTTAAATTTTATCGAAATCGGCTGAGCCATTTTTGATAAATCAACAATAATGTGAAAAACACTCATCGATCCGTGCGAAATATTCGCGATAATATTCTTGTACACGGGTGAAGCCATGCTATTTTTTGCAAAAAATATTTTTCGACCGACGAAACGGAAGAAGCAATTCGACGGGTATATTTTTTTAATGTGTTTTTTATTGGTAAGAATATACTTTGAAATTGATTCCATTTAAATTTTATCGAAATCGGCTGAGCCATTTTTGATAAATCAATAATAATTTGAATAAAGCTACATCGATCCGTGAATTCTGTACACGATTAATGTAGGTTATGCCACTTTTTGAGAAAAATAATAAAATTATGATGACACAAATATTATTTGTGTAACTGACCATTTTATTGATATACTACTATTACTGACTATTTAACTATTTTATTTTATTGTCTTGAAATGTTTTATTGTCAAAAAAATAAATAAAAACAATAATTTTTTGAAATTCATTATTATCAATTGAAGTTAGTTTTACTTAACTGCAGATCATAAAACTATAAACTTTTGAAAGCAAAGATCCCAGTTCAAAATTATCTGGCTGCATGGTAGAGCCCAAGACAAGCCAAGTGAAGCGCAAGGGCACTAAGAAGTTAGTACAAGTAGCATTTGTCGAAATTGTTTTATTTCAACCCACATAACTTGTGTTTGGTATATTTTGACTAACGTATAGAGTTTGTGACGTTAAGTTTGTTCGCTCACACTTCGTACAGATTTAGAAGCTTAGCTCTACATTAGATCAGATAACTGTTTGACAATACCAGCGATGTTACGGTCTGGTCTTGATAACATTTATCTTGTGTATATTTTTAGCAGTTGTTGTTTTTAAATTTTCGCGATTTGAACATTCTATTATTATATATGGAGTCTACCCGTGACTACGGTCGATGCAACTCGGCCGAAACGTCGGGATGATGAGGTATTTATTTATCTCGTAATTTTAGTGCGCGATTAGTCCCGTAGTATATAATAATAATTTTTAATTTTAGCAGTTGTTTGTTTTCAACGTGAAAGAATGATGAGAAAATTAATGTTTCCTAGCGTAGGTACTACATAGCGTAGGAAACATTAATTTTCTCATTGGTAATTTTCGCAGTGGTATTTGTGAAAACACTGAAAATGTACAAAAAACCGTCAATAAAATATAAAATATCGAACATAATACAGTTTAATACTTCACCAGTTCTTACTGTTTAGTCAACAACTATAAATTAAGTTTTTATGCTCTATCAAAATACCTTATACACGTAGAACAGTCCCAAGTCATCCGATCCAACTAATAAGTCTTGAGCTTATAAAGTTATTTCTGATTTAGTTATGAAACTTCAATGAAACATAAATAAAACATTAATTCTGTCGATTCTCAGACAAATATTTAGGTATTGGTTATTTCTTAAAACTTAAATAAAACCTTATACAAATAGATATAACGTTCAATACGAGCCAACAGCCACTAGGCATACTTTACTTATTAAGGGTAACCAATTTGACGGCACGAACTCCTCTATGGGCGTGGCTAAAATGAATGCTATCTCAACTGTCTAGCTCGAGAAAGAGACAGACTCGGTGATGAGCAGTAGAGGTAGCGTGTGCGCACACAATGAAATATCACAATATGCGTATTTCGACACGCACGCCCACGTCTGCCATTTCATTCAACGCGGACACTATAATATTGAATGAGTAATCGTAAATCCAAGCTGCGTGAATACCTGCCTTGTAGAGTTGTCACGTCGCATGTTTATTGAATTGAATCTAATCTAATACAATTATACAATATAATAATACAATACGTCAAGTAGTTATCCAAATAGTAGAGACTTCGCGAGCACATTTTGTAGTAATTTCGAGTATAGGTACTTAGTCAGTTCTCCAAATTGCACATTCATAAATGTTCTCAATACCAAAAGCAGTACGGTTCAATTTCGCAGCAAAATGCTCAGCTCGATCTTGATCGAAATACCTACATTCTTATTTTTTTTAATATCTGTCATTATAAGGATGCATTTACTCATCATTACGAAAAACTTTTACTATGGGACCAACTGCGAAATATCGAAAAAAATAGCTGTTCTGTACAAAAAGTTAATTAATTCTCGACAAATTGTACGGATCGGCTCATCATTTTTCGCGTTTTCGCAGTTGGTCCCATAGCAAAAATTCGTGAGGAGTAAAATACGTTCTTAAAATGTTACGTACTAAAAAAGGTTAATACCTACTTACATACTTGTTGGGATTTTGACTATTATTATTTTGCTAAATATTATCAGTCGGTTGATAAATGCCTACTAAAAATGTCGCTGATGACTAAAAACTAACAACCGGACAGATGAATAAAAATTTTGACAATCCAGATACCTTCGCTTCTTCAATAAAGGACATCATTCACGTTCCATACATTTTTGGGCTAAATCTAAAAGTGCCGGCCAAATTATAACTAATGAGGACATAGTGTTAGTGCATATTATTCTGAGCATTTTATACTATGGGACTAACTCTCATCGATCACTCCCTGGGTAGTTATCGAGTTTTGAATATCGTTTTTGTAATTTTAATTGAGTTGTTATTTTTTTATGATATTTTGCTATTACTTGTAAACCTACTCTCTAGGATCCCTGGGTAATTATCGAGTATTAAAATCAAGTATTTTATTAGAAGAAAGTCGTGTTAGTTACACCATTTATAACTCAAGAATGGCTGAACCGACTCGGCTGTAAATTGGTGGGGAGGTAGCTTAGAACCAGGAGAAGGACATAGGATACTTTATATCCCGTTCCTTTTTATATTTTTTGATAGTTATTCATCTTCTCTTGTTCATATCATTTTTCCCTTAAAAAATCGTTAGCGAAACTGTCACTTATCACAACGACGCTAATAGGCCCAATTTTCAAGGCACCGTCGTAATTATAACAGCTAATTAGAATATTTCTGTTTCTGTTTCTCTTTAGGGATTCGATAGCGAGAACACATTTTACATTCCTATTAATTTTACGATGGCGCGTTCATAATTGGGCCTAATATGGATTGACGAAACGTAATAAGATGAAAAGTGACATATATTGACTGCAGACTTTTATAAATGTCACGCTTAGCATAGCAAAGGGACAAATTATCTTTTGACCATTACAGCTCCTCGAAAAGGGAATATAGTATGGATTGACAGTGACAACTGACATTAAAATTGGACTAAATGGTTTTTCCCTATGCCATGCTACATATTACAATGACGTTTAATACCTACTGGGCCGTCATTTTGTCTGACATTAAAAATATTTTTAAATATACCACCATTAGAGGTTAAACATGTTTCTTTATTCTACCTTTATGGTACAGAATCCATACTAATATACGAAGAAACGAATCGACTTGATTTTTAGGAGTAGTATGGCATGAGTATAAGTATCTTGACTCTAAGGTTATTAACCTTGACTGTGAACTGTGACCTTGACACGAACATACATTTCTGTTGGTTTGGTTAGGATTGAACAGTGATAAAAGTCTCAGTTCGCCTCAGTTGCGGCACTCCTCATGAGGCACGCAACTTACCGGCCAGCCTCTCAGCTGCCATAGTTAAAAAGCCCAGAAAAGCGGCCCAACGACGAGTGCGAACTTCTAAGCTGCCAAGGGAGAAAAAACCCAAAAAATCGGGAGACCTCGAGCGCCGCCTTCTCAGCTGTCTCAGAAGAAACCCAGAGAAGCGGCTCTGGGATTCCCGCGCCGCCCATAAGCCTCGGCTACTAAGTTCCCCCGCCACGACAAGGCGGGAACCCGTACACTCTAACCTTACTCGTATCTTAATCAATAGAAGCATTTATAAGTATAAGGTATCATAATACTTTAGGTAGGTAGGTCAGGTTAGGTTTGGACAGTGGCAAGGTGCAAGAGTACTTGACTTTTTTTTATAGAGCAAGTGCCTTTATTAACTACCACTAAGTACAAGACTTATAATGTAAAACGTTATAAACTACTACTACATAACAATCAATTGGATCATCCACAGACCCTTGAAGGTCTATAGATAGTCCAAATACTCAAGCCCACTGCCAGTTAGCAGCGTGCCCAGCATGCTGGCAGCATTGCCACGCTGATTGGCAATGCATATACGTTAGCCAAATAAACACCACACACACACGTCGGGTACACCAGACGCTCAGAAAGACTTTTAAAAATAAGACCGGCCACCACGGGCACAATGTCTCAATTTCAAACGGCTGAAATATGTAACCACTGCCGAGGTTAGCATATTTGCGCCGTTGGTGCTGCTCCGAATCGGCCGAACATTACTGTCTTTACCAAAGTGAGATAGCTCAACCAGATCTACATTTTGTATGACAGCTGTCGAACTTAAAAGTAGTTTATCTCCGTAACTGTCAACTTTTGATTAATGCTATCTTCACGAAAGTGAGATAGCTCAATCAGATCTACATTTTGTATGACAGCTGTCGAACTTAAAAGTAGTTTATCTCCGTAACTGTCAACTTTTGATCAATGCTATCTTCACAAAAGTGAAATAGCTCAATCAGATTTACATTTTGTATGACAGCTGTCGAACTTAAAAGTAGTTTATCTCCGTAACTGTCGACTTTTGATCAATGATATCTTCACGAAAGTGAGATAGCTGAACCAGATCTACATTTTGGATGACAGCTGTCGAACTTAATAGTGGTTTATCTTCGTATCTGCCGATTTTAGATCATTACTGTCTTTACAAAATTAAGATATCTAAACCAGATCTACATTTTGGATGACAGCTTGAACTTAAAAGTGGTTTATCTCCGCAAATGTCAACTTTTGATCAATGCTATCTTAAAGGTGAGATAGCTCAATGAGATCTACATTTTGGATAACATCCATTAAACTTAAAATATCTCAATGTAGGCATCACCGTAAGGTTAGCTACCTACATTCTTTAACTTTCGCGGTACGAAGTTCGCCGGGTCCGCTAGTAAATAATAAAAGTATATGACATCAAATGGGTGGAAAGCAATATGTACAGATTTTCTATACAGTCAAATAATCGTAAAATACTTTTAGTCTTATTCATCCTAAATATTATGCTTATTTTTCTCTATTGAGATCTCAAAAAGTGTCAATAAATTGTAGGTAGGACTTATACTAGGCTATGATGAAAATAATAACATTTTAGTTTAGTTTACAACCGTCATTTAATGACTTTTTAGAATAATGTTGTGGTGATCTGAAATAACATAGATTGTTTAGGGTGTTTCTCTAAATTTTCATGATGTAAAAATGAAACACATTTAATAACTTACGATTCGGACGTACCCGCTGCAGCAACAACATTCTCTTTATTCTTTTTTTTTCCAAGCTGCGGGCTTTCCCTTCCTTTTCTTGCGAGGGGTACTTAGTTTCAGACGGGTTTTATTGCCAAACCGCTAGTATGGTTTTTTTTCTGTGTAATAATACCAAACAAAGTAAAATTACTAATTAAAATGTACATAATTATATGTACTAATAGAATATCCTAATTAATTATTAAAAAGCTCTAATGAGAGAAAGAAATATGAAAAATAAATAATTTAAAAATTCGATAACTACTCAGGGAGTGGTCCTAGAGGATTGGTACCATAGTATAATATGCTCAAATTAATATGCACTACTATTATTCTATAATGAAATACTTTGGCCGGCACTTTCGGAATTAGCCCAAAAATGTATGGACTGTGAAAGATCTCCTTTCCTAGGATTTTTGCAAAAAAAAGGTTTATCAAATTTTACTACGACATATAGAAAAACGTGTTTGTTTTCTCGAATTAGGTACGCCCCATAGTAAAAGTTGTTCCTAATGATGATCTTAACCACCACCTTTCAATTGAACAAAATCATACTGTAGGTAAGTAGGTACCTACATATTTTTCGTAATATTATTAGAGTTGTATGAAATGTTCTGACAAATATACCTAACGTAAGTGTATCTAACCTAACGTTCTGAACTCAGAATAATGAAACAGTTCAGACGTTCGGCTTCGCTTTTTATCCTGCTCGCGCCAGTTACTTACGCTACGAGAGCAAGCGGGATGAAAAGCGAAGTCGAACACCAGAACGCGTACGGGGAACGGATAAGTACCTTCTAGAAGACAAAATGAGCCCGGTCCGTTTATAATGCACTGCGAGCGTAAACAAACGCGCTCTACCTACGTTAATCCAGAATTACCCAGTACAATTGTTAATACCTACTACTAATAATAATCACCACCTACCCATAGTTCAATTTGTAGGATAATCAAATAACCGGCAAGAAGTCCAAAGAATATACCTACGTCAATACTTCCGAAGTTGAAAACAATGATCGTCCGATCGTCGAATAATGCGTCCTTATCATATAAGATATTATATGGTCTGGTGAGTTGGTGTCGTTGAACTCTGCGTGATAACACAGAGTTCAACGACACCAACTCACCACGGGCACGGGCTAGTGGAGAATGGCGGCCGGACTCGGCCGAAGCCGCGTAGCGTACGGGGGCCGCGCTGGGAGCACGCGCTACACGTTCCGTCCCGCTCCCCGCGCGGGGTACACAGTCGGGTGAAATAGAACTATAATTTTTACCTAAACACGGCCGCGTAAAAATGCGCGTAAAGGCTTTTGCTCATAGTGAATCCTGTAAAAACTGCTAGGTGAATTAGTTCAAATTAAAGTTATTTAAACTTGAGAATATATATGCTAAGATTATTGCTCAATTACTATGGACTCAGTCTAGTTATTGTGCGATTTATTTAAGCCTAAAGTTTCCTTAAAATCAGTGTTAAAATTCAAATGTTTTGAGGCTTATTTTAGTTGAATGCATAGTTTTGATTACAGTTATTTTTAGCAATAATCATAGATTATGTCACAATAAATTGATTTAAATCTTAGTTTTAGATATTCAACATTAAAAAATCGTGTATTGTACCATGGACGTTTGTATGGAGTGACGACTAACTTGTTCCACCTTAAATAACAACATCCGTGTAACTAAGCCCAGAGTTTGCCATTCAAATCTTCGTATTGAATACGCTTTACCCTGGTATAAGTTTTTGAATACACTCGCCTCTAGGGTAACAATGGACGGAGCTTCTGGCTATGAATTATAACTTAGAGTACGAAAACAAATTATTAAATGCACGGCCTTAAATAATTTAGAGCCTACGGTCGACCCTCGTCATTGAAATCTTACATGCAGAATTAGGCTCACACAGAGAATGTGTAAAGAAGGTGGCCGAGTGGACACGTGAAAGCCAGGGTCAGTCGCCATCTGATGTCGGGTTAATAAATTATAGCGTTGGTAATCATCCCGAACTAAGATCAGGCACTCCCGATTAAGGTTGAATAACAGTTTAAGCCGAAGTATTGAAAAAAAAAAAATATGGGTTATGAGTTAGTGTTGTGCAAAAATAATTTTAAAGCATATCGTGTATATGAGTTAGTGTTCCCAGCCAAAAAAATAATTTCAAAGCATAATATTATGATGCAATAGGCTAGTTAAGAATATTTTTTAATGTTCTCTTGTAACAGCTAACCATAATTATACAGAGCCGAATAACAACAACAAAAATAAAATCAACTTAAGAAATTAAGTCGAAAGTTTTCGACTAGTGTGTGTTGCCAGTGATGACTTATGGCACAGAAACGTGGTCTTTCACTATGGGCCTTATCAGTAAGCTCCAAGTAGCCCAACGAGCTATGGAGAGGGCTATGCTCGGAGTCTCTCTGCGGAATCGAATCAGGAATGAGGAGATACGTAGAAGACCCAAAGTTACCGACATAGCCCAACGGATTAGCAAGTTGAAATGGCAATGTGCAGGGCACATAGCGCGGAGGACTGATGACCAGTGGAGTCGAAAAGTTCTCGAGTGGAGACCACGTACCGGCAAGCGCAGCGTAGGACGTCCACCCACAAGGTGGACGGATGACCTCATTAAGACCGCAGGATCGCGCTGGATGCAAGCCGCTTCCAACCGGTCTTATTGGAGATCCATGGGGAGGCCTATGTCCAGCAGTGGACGTCTTTTGGCTGATGGATGGGTGGATGATGAAGAAATAAAAAATATCTCTTTACTTACTAGACAAAGAGCGCACTATAGCAGACTATGACGTCACGGCCCGTAAGTGTCATACATTCGCCATGCTATGTTATGCTTTGTGGGAAAGGGATAAGGCATCCCCTCTTTATTCCTACCAAAATCATTACAAGCTTATATCTTTGAACTTGATTAGCCAATTTGTATTTTTTTTTCAATTTATGTATCATAATTAATTGCACAATTAACTAATCCTAATACGTTTAATGAATGCAATACCAGTCAACTAATCAACTAACAAATTATAATTTCAAATTATCATTTTGGACAAGATTTAGCAAACGCAAAAATAAACAGCAAATGTTTTAAAAGACAAAAACCTAATAGTTTTTTTTTACACGGAACAGCTGTTTTTTGTCGTTTTCTGACGTCGTAATAATTTTTTTGGTTAATAAAGCAGTTATACCTACTATGTAAAATGTTTCAAAGTCAATTACACCATTGAAATGATAATGTGACTATTTTTCTCGATGTATTGATAGGAGCTCCAGTATCTAGCTTATGTACTCTTGTATCTTATTATTCATAATTAATATCCAATGTTGCGGAACGTAACACGACTCGACATCTATTGACTGTCAACCTTGCTGTCAGTTTAATTAAACCTGACGAAAAATAGGTCAATGATAGCAAAGAATATTTTTGCTACACCGCATCAAAATATTAATCAATCAATTTTAACTGAAATCGACGAGCGTGTCTCGACGCGCCGCCATTTTTGCAGGTACTAAATGACATTTCGATGTAGTTATTTTCGTCCCCATTTACGATAAATTTTGGGGGCTAAACCTTGACGTAACCTAGTGAAATAAAGTGTATCATATTACATGACAAGAGAGTTTTGGAGCCTTCTCTAGTCTGACAGTAGGTGGCTCGGTCGGAAGTACTTGTCATATTCTTTTACATTGACAAGGGTGGCTTCTCTGTCTGCTTTGAAATCTGTTATTCTTTGTGATACTTTTAGTGGAGGCTTTTGGTTGTGTCAATCTTAATAGATAGAAGCTTTATTTGGACGATATTTAAGATTTTTTGTATAAATAGATAACAACCCAATTTTTAGCTTTTAAATAAAGTGTGAAGTGTGCTTAGCTATAGTAAATACAATAAAGTTACCAGAAGGGGCACGATTTGTCTATTAATATCTACTAATACCTACTACTATTTTTTCCAATAAAATTACAGACCATAGAGATTAAAATTACTGAAATATACACGTATGCTTACACAAAAAAAAGATTCTGTTCAATTCATTTTAACTTATTGTTTATTGTGGCCGATTGCTTTTGTCTTGAACTTATTTTCGGATTTTCAGTATAAGGAACAACACATCGTGAATTAATTTGATGGCGTATGACTGTAATTGGAAATTGAAATAATGCATAGACTTCATATTTTTACCTGTACTCGTAACTTGTTATCAAAAAATTGATTATGACTATGTCTATCCACCTCCACTGGGTCATCGTAGTGACGATCTATTTATAAAATAATGATCTATATTATTTCCATTATGTTTAGCAGTGGGTTATTATGCATATAAATAATTATTTATACGCTTTCTGTCCTCTCCATCCTAAGGTTGCCTGGCAGAGATCGCTATCAGCGATAAGGCCGCCCATTGTTACACTGTTTATGTATCTTTGTTTCTTCTTTTTGTTTATTTCTTGGTGTGCAATCTTGGTATCTATATATCTATCAGGGACAGTAAAACTAGTAGTTTTGCGAGCAGTAGACCTCGCGGCACACGTCTTCAGCTGAATCATTATAAGCCTATATCTTGCTCGCTCTAGACCGATTTCGTCCACACTCGCAAATCAAATTAGAATACTAAAAAAATTTGCAAAATAGTGTGAAAATCGGCTGTTAATAGCGCTACAGGCACCACAGGCACTACACGTTATTAGATAGATTTAGATTTAATTAGCAAATCAAAAATCTCCGATGACAAAAAAAAAAAAACAATGATATATAGAACCCGTCTACCAAGTTTCGTCAAGATTCGTTGAAAAATGCGAACCGCAGAGGAGAATCAACATCTGCATAGACGATAACAAAATCGTCTCTCTCTCTCTCTCATTTCGTTTGCTCTGTTAATTTTAATATACAGTGTTCAAATGCAAATAAAATAGTTCAAATTACACGCAGCGTACCAATTTAACCTAACTACAATATTTGTAACCCGCCTATTGTAAACTAAATAATAATATTTTAAATGCTGCACGAACAGTTCAACATCCACATATTCCACAACCTACAAAATCAATGATGAAATTCCACGAATTTTGTTGTTTGCACTATTTGCGAATAAAAATATATGAAAAACAAAACGAATAGATAAAACAACGAATCAAAAGGTTCCTGTGGCATCGAAATTGAATTTTGCACAGCGTTGGAAAACACTAAATGTAAATACAAAACGAGTTCGCAGAACATCTTCATTATGAGCTCTGAAATATCAATAAAGCAGAAAATACGTGTGCAAATAGATGCTAGTAATGCAGTTATAATTCGCATTTTACATTTAATATTTTTTGCTGAGGTGAATATTACCTAGCGAACAAAAAGAGTCTCCGTTTTGACGCGACAGTTTTGCTTTCGTCTGTCTGCCCGGGTGTTGATTATCCTGAACAGGTCAAATTTTTCAACTAATCTTGACAAAATTTGGTACACGGGTTTCTATATATTTTTGAATTTTTTTATAGGCGATTTTTGATTATATGGATATTCAACCGATTTTGGTAATATTTGGCAAGATTGTTTAGTATCTAAATTCTAAATCCTAAGTATACTTTCGACCATAAAGGACATTTATAGCGGAGGCCTACGTCTAGCAGTCCGTCCTACGGCTGAAATGATGAATCTTCGACAAATTGTGTGAAACAGCTATTATTTTCGAAAACTGAGGTGGTTCCGTAGCATAAGTACCTGTTATAACAATGTTTGGAATAACATTCCCTAGATATTTTATTATAGGTACGTACGTAAGTAGGTGTAATGTTTTTATTCAACCAATTAGTTACCCATATATTTTTGTCTTTGTAATTAATCGAATTCTTCAAATCTTTCAATCAAATTACGAATAAACTAAGGGAACTGAATCTCCAATACACACATAAGCTTAATAAATATACTTTGTAAATAAATAAATTATCTAAAACGTTGATTTCAAAGTATAATTAAACAAAACTTGCAGTCCCAGCCAAGCCAGCCTAATTACAAGATCACCTAACTGCATTTGAAACTCTAACAATTATCCTCAAACAATACTGTTTGGAACAGTTCATCCGTGTTATAAATTACAAGGCAGAGAATGTTAATTAACATCGTATTTTAGCGAAACAAAGCACATTGAATACGTGTAACTTTGCCGCTGAGTTTCCAATCACTAATTGGTATGTAAGCTCATTTCAATCTAAACATTCCTTGCGATCCTGCTTGCTTTTTAGGCATAAGCCGTCTCAAAATAACCAAATATTGCCATAGCATTGTATTAGAGGCGACACGATCGCATTCACCAAGCAACACCAGTCCTCAATCGCAGAATTTTTGATTTGCGGAAGATTTGGGCAGCTCTAAGAATAACTTGGGGGCACTCTGTAATGTATTTGACTGCAAATTATAGGAAATAATTTATCTGTCAAATTGTACGCAATTAAGACAGGTTATGATTATTTTGACAGGCAATTGACAGTTATTTGGCATTTAGCCAATGATCAGGGTATTCGGGAATTCGTAGATAGTAGATGGTATTGAATAATATTATAAGGTGGTGATCAACAACGGGCTAGTAGAAACTATCCAAAAGGTGGGTGCTAAGCTCTTTAGATCCTGCCGTTCAAATAGACCACAGAAATTCTCCGATCACACTCTAAATTTCATGACTGAACGACGCTCGCTAAGACAAAGGACCAGTAAAAATGGATTGTAAATATATAATTATACTTATAAATTGTGTATACTCATACTCTATTTTTTTTTTGGTACGTTAAAATACTACATGATGTACCTACCAGTTTTGGTGATAACATCTATCGGAACGAAGGAACATATCACAGACTCATACAATGTGATGACACAGACGGTCGTCAAATACTTGTTTCGTCACATGTCAAAAAACGTGTCAAAAGCTTAGTTTGCCAAATTCGTAATTCGTCAAATCCTTTATTAATCATATCCTACGCAAGTCAAAAGCTTAATCTACCATTTCCGCAATTCATCAAGTCAGTTATTGGTCAATTTAAATTCACCAATTTCGTGGTTTACCTAGTCCTTGTAAAATCCAATACTAAAGTAGTTCATCTTTAATAACCCCTTTGAGATAATAAAAATCTCGTAGTATATATTGCTAATGCAATTGTAGAAACACATTTTCAGAGTCTTTTGACCCATTTTGCCCGTAACCAATCTTGGCATAGAAAAGAAAACCAAGTGAAATTATAATTTTAACATATTATTTTAACTTTATTGTTTCAAAAAAGCTGTCACTTTGATATCTGTCATATCCCAGACTTCATACTAGAGTACCATAAAAATAAATGTTCTCTAATTTTACTTATGTTAAAGTAACAACTGTCATATCCTAGAAATCATACAAGAGTAGCATGACAGGTGTCAAAGTTGTCACTTTGTGACAGCTGTCATCTGTAGTGTAGATCTCATTGAGTTCTCTCACTTTTGTGAAGACAGCAATTGTCTTATCTCAATAGTTACGGCGATTAACCACTATTAAGTTTGACAGCTGTCACTTTGACACCTGTCATGCAACCCTTATAAAAGTCCAGAATACGACATTTATCACTTTGACATAGGTCATTTTAGAGAACAATTTTTTTGTTAAAATTTGTTATCTTACTTGCAAAATATCTATCATACAATGCTCTAATAAAGTAATATATTTCTATGACTCTTATGATTTCATTTTTAGCTTGACTGTCTTAGAGCAAGCTTGACAAAAAGCTAATTTCACGAATAAAATTGTTAAATTAAGAATTTCACGAATTGAGCATTTTACAAACATAGGTTTTGATCAGTCTCTTATAATTATGACAAATTAAGGATTTGATGTGTCGCGAATTTGGCAAAAATAGATTTGACGAGTATAGAAATTGACGAATCAAGTATTTGACGACCGTCTGCGTAATCTCGTAGGTTACGTCAAATACACGGTTCATTCCCAGTGTTACTACCAGTAGTAAGAACGGTAAATGAATTACCGTTGTTACTACTGCAATTAAAAGTTGTTAGAACAGTTAAAATAAATTACCCGTGTTACTACCGTAAAAGTAAAATAACAAAAAGAAACAATATGACCTACAACTAAATTACTTACAAATCAAATTTGATATTAATAATTGATAATTAATAATGATATTATAACAATAAACTGAGTTATTATTAATGGTTAGTAATTTTTACATTTATTTTTCTAAAAACATTTTAGTTGGTCTACACCAACTAAAATGTGTAGAATGTGTCTATCTATGTAAATAAATGGGTACCGGTAATAAATCGAGCTATTAAGTCCTATAAAACTGTTCTTAAAACTTTCACCTCTTTGGTAACAATCGTAAATAAATTCGAAACGAAATTTTCGAATCCAACTTGGGACACGTGAAATCCGTAGATTATTGAAAAATGATCCTCCAGCTTTTTCCTGAAACGGTTTCGTATGCGGCGGAATTTCACGCAAATCTCTTGATGCGCAATATGAAACTTTCATTCGAATAATGTTTTATGCAACCTGGAATGTAGAATAAAACTTGCAACCGTATGTTTTATTATATATTCTAAGCAATCATAATCTCGGAGCCAACTCGGAGATTATGATTGAATAATAATATAAATAATTTAGACTTTAAGCTTAGACAAAGACGCACTTAGTCTAATCGCTTTACTAGGCATTTCTAATATTTTGTATTATGGCGAAGCAAAAGAATATTGCAATATTAGTGACTAAAAGACTAAATCCTTTTCATTAGGTTGAATGCAGCCTGGATACTTTACGGTAACCTTCATTAGCCTCTATTTGTTCAACAAATGTCTACTTAGTCATTGGTTGTTTCAGCCATAGGACGACTACTGCATGAACTAAATATATAAACGTATCTCCCTTAATATGTATATATACGTATCTCTCTGATATATCGTCAATAACACACTTCAACATAATGTCCACTAACTACTCACTAATCTGCCGTTCAATATTCCGTAAACAGTGCTGAATCTTCCTGAGCTTCTGCCCAAAATGCTGGTGTTATTTAGCTTAACGAATAAACATTGCCATTCAGAGTGGCAATGCTGCCAGCACGCTGGGCACGCGGCCCACCTGCTGCTGGAAGTGGGTTTGAGCATTTTGATTATCTCAGACCTTTAAGGATCTGGATAATCCAATTACCTTTTAAGTGGTAGTAGCACGGTAATTAGATATCATTACCGTAGTAGTAGCTAAATATGTAGTTTTATTGCATTTTGTTGTAGTTAATATAGATCCGTAATCACCTGAACATTTTACCAAGCTGCCAGGACAGAGACAGAGAGAGAGATTTTAATTTTGGTGAAACAGAGAGTAAACCTATTACCATATGTCTGCTATTACAAATAAAACCCCAAAAAACTATAAAATGACCCCAGCAAATACAAATAATCGTGAATTTCATAGCCCAAAGAAATCAAAGTACAAGTACATACTATACTCGTACTTACTGTATCTGCATTTGACTAATACAATTAATTTTACTATAATATTTAAATAACAATGTAAAATCATAATTACAAAGGGAGATGAAACATGAGCGGCACATGCACTTGACCCGCGGCAGCTGCATTAGCAATCTATAACTGGATCAGGCCGCCCTGACCCGCACCCTTGTCCCACTACCCTTGTCCCGTTTTCAGGAGCAGCCACACTGGGATTTCAAACCGCAATAAAATTAGTAGTTCTCCCAATAGTAGACCTCGCGTTTGTTTTGGATCTTCATAAGCCTATATCTCGACTCGCTCTTGACTGGTTTCATTCATACTCCCAAATCTTAAATACAGAATAATCTTGCCAAATATTATTAAAATCGGTTAAAAATAGCGCATGCAAACCCCCATTTTGAGGGAAATAAAACTCCATCTAAAATCGCCGACGAAATAATAATTTCAAGTTTTGTTCAAAAATGCGACCTGTAGAAGTCGCTACAGGTCGCATTTTTCAAATCAACAAGAAGAGAATCTGCATCCGGACAAACGAAATAAAAATTGTCAAATCGAACTGGACGCATCGCTTACTACGTTCGTTCGATCAATTAGCCACTAGTATATATGCCCGATTACAGAGGCGCCAGCGTAAATTTAATAGCAACGTAAGAAGCGTTCTCTCTATCGAATGCCTAAAGTGAAAAAGAAACAGGACTATGCTATTTAGCTATTTTAATTACGCTGGCGCCTCTGTAATCGCGCTTTATAAGTAACTAACTATGAGTCATGGATCGCTCAATAGATATGAGTGGGCTGTGTTCCAAGTCACTCTACAAACGTTATGATCTGTATCGTATATTATGCGAGCCTGCTGACAGACCAACTTTCCTTTTCGTCGATTAAAAAATTAATTAGGATTTTTGAACTATACTTCATGTTTTCAAAGGCAACGTGCTACACTGCATGTCATTATGTTATGTAAGATGGTATAAAACAAAAAAATAAACTTAACTAGAATAAAAATGAGAATCTTGGCTTTGCATCGTGTCTCGGTGTGAACTGACCTTTCCCATCCGGCGTTTCCTGCCTTACTTCAACGTTTACCCATGAACTATATACAACGTAGATAATTTGACCTACGCTACGCAGTATCGGTAGTCTAATTGTTATTACCCCCAGCAATATATTGCTATGCAGTATGGATCTTACAAGATTTCTGAGATCAATTAAGATCAAGAACAGGTACAGGCCCCGGAGTCTGTAGAGTGTAAAAAAAAAATAAAAAAAAAAGATCAAGATCTCAAATGAAGACGTAAATGATTTAGGAACATTACTTTGGGTTACAAAACGACAACGAAATGACGACTTTAAGTAATAAGGTTTCGCCCGGCACCGAACGAACCAGAGCTAATACCTTCCGGAAGAAATATTTAAAAAAATATTAAAAACAACATCGCAATTTTTTGAGTAGTTATGAAGATCGAACACAGAGACAGGCATACAAAAAGGTTACTATGCTTTATGATATGTAGTGATCATGTCAGTTGAGAATAATTATTATCACTGAGATGCTAATTAAGATATTTCACAGAGAAATACTTCTGTGGTTTAGGGTAAAAATTAATTATAATTGTAATAATTTAAGCTTGTTAAAGACAGTATAAGGCATGTGGTTTCCGTAAGTACACGCCATAGCGTAGCTAAATTCTCCAAGACGCATTATTTTACTTCCTTCGAAAATCATATCCAAGTATACAAATGAAATGCTCATATATGTAGCCATAGTCCAAGGACATTCAGTGTCAAAATCGGGTTACACAATATCAGCCATCTGAGGACTCATCAGTGTCAAAGTATAATTGGCGTGGAAATCATCGTGATCATCTTGTCCAAATTCTGACCTGATTCTTTAAAACACTGACGAGTTCTCAAGTGGAGACCACGTATTGGCAGGTGCAGCGTGGGACGTCCATCCACAAGGTGGACGGATGACACAATCAAGATCTCAGGATCACGCAGCGCACTGCATGCAATTCGTTTCCAGTCGGTCTTTTTGGAGAGCAATTGGATTATGTCACAGCAGTGGACGTTCTATGGCTGAAACGACGATATGAAAGAATATTATACTTATGTATATGTCGCAATCAACTGGTAACACAGGATGCAAGCGCCACGTTCTGGCGTTCGACGGAGTCACCGATTCACCGGCTGAGCGGAGCGCACGACACATTTTGCGTGGCTGTCGGCCAGAGCGGTTGATATTGAACCATCGCGCGTTCCTATATACGAACCTAGCTATTGTTGTGTCGCTGTTTATAACTGTCAATTCTTTGGACAATACAATTTGTACGAGTGAATTATTTTGTTTCGTTGCTCCAACATTACCCACCGACGCCCACTGATAGAAGACCTGACATTATGGACTCTGCTGATGTCGGAAACCCTCGATTTATGGACCTTGCTGATGATGAAGACCCTACTCTCCCGTCATATATAACTATTATGTATTATGTATAAATGCCGTGGTGGTCAAGAGGTAGTGACACCCGCCTTACAATCGCGAGGTCGTGGGTTCAAATCCCCGGTCCCGTACCAATGAGTTCTTTGAATTTATGTACGGAATTTCACACCACTGGCTTTTCGGTGCAGGAAAACATCGTGAGGCAACCTGCATACGTCCGTAGAAGAATTCGATGGCGTATGTGAATCCACCAACCCGCACTGGGCCAGCGTGGTGGATATGGCCCAATCACCCTTCGTGGGTAGGCCTACGTCCAGCAGTGGACCATAAAAAAAAATCTGGTACAGTACCTACAGTATATAACTTAGTAGTATATTTTCTACTGTAAAGTTTCTGTACGGCGAGTGGTCCACAAACAACGTTACCCGTGACTTTGAGACGCAAATATTGAAGATTCGGCTTATTGATGTAGCTTCCTTGATGTTGATTGAGGTAAATATTTCGGCTGGAGGTCTGTCGGTTATATTTACTCTATTGGAATTATCATAACCATAACGAAAGTAGGTTAAATTATTTAATAAATGTTTAAAACGACATACATGTTTAGTAATTTTCTGATAGTAGCATAAATTTTTAATAATGCAACGGATAATATATTTTAGGCGAAGCATGAGTATAGAAAACAGATAAGTCATATTCCAGCTTTGCTTTTGGAAGAACAGGAACTTTTAGAGATTATTAACCATATCACGATTAGTCCCGTAGTAAAAATTATTCATAATTTTGAGTATATATACAGATCTGAAGCAGTGAGCACTTTACAAAACGATATTTGTAGCGTTCATAGTGTACAGGTAGTTTGTCTAAATATGGGTTTTAGCGAACATCGAAGATAAGTAGGATTTGGCACGGTTAGTCTTCGGACATTTACAACTGAGCCATACCATAGCTCGGACAAAACGTTGTGTTGTAGGCTCAGGTTATGAGAGCCGTTTATCCATATAAATCTTCTAGGTAGATAAGTAAGTTGGGTGGCTAGACCTGGCGTCAGAGTTGTTAACCACCTGAAGGCCTCTGATATAACTATACGGTTAAATCAACCGGCGTCTACAATTTGTCCTGTCATCCGCCTCTTGTCAAGCCATTAGTTTTTAGAAATATTGTTAATTCTTAAAAAATAATAATGTATGTCTCAAAGAGCACAGACCCCGGTGTCTGTGGAGAGAATAAAAAAAAAATAGACATAGACATAACTTTATTTGCAACGAAAACAACACATAATACAAGACAAACATCAAAAATATAGTACATGAATAAATATAAACAGTAATTATATGTTAAATTTTCGCCACAAAACCGGTCCCATCTCAGCATAATGCCGACCGTGACAGCCGGCGCTGATCTTCCGATGGAACCGACGTGACGTCACGCACGCGACTGTCGCTCGGTATGCGTACAAGTAATAACACAAAAAATAAACACATTAAAATAACCTTACATGAAACAACAATATTATAAATACACATTATAAGTCAGTTACATAATATCGACGCTTGAAAGGCAAAAATTACCAAGCGACAGTTTGGGCGATATTGAGTTATATATATCACTGAAGTCAGAAAAAAAATACTGCGTCGATTGGTCTTTCTCTCACGGCGCTAGGACGAAGTTTGTTGTCGTTTGGTAACTTAAAAAAAGACACATTTTCACAGTTTTCGGCGTCCAAGCGACTAAAATTTTAATGATTTATGAATATTTTTCACATAGTAAGGATTAGATTTTTATAATTTACACTAAGTAATTTTTGCCTTGACTCTAAATAATGCATCTAAACATAAAGTATTTTCTGCCTTGCGAGTACCCAGGAATTAGCATTACTTAAGAATTTTTACCTGATTGTTGTTTTTCTCTCTCGTAATTTAAGACTTTTTAACACACCTTCAATAGACTTTCTTTGTCATTTAGTACTTTTTACCTAAATATAATTAATTCAAAAATGTGAAGTAGTGAATATCTACCAGCCTAAAACAGGATATATTTTGTCGTTAAGTAATTTTCTACCCGCCGATTTTTTTAAAGTTTATGTTACTTAGATAACTATTTCTGATATAAGATTTCTCTAAAAGTGACCTTATCCATGCAGCACCTTTTTGTTTTATCACTTATCCGCACTGTAAATCAGATTCTAAGTGACTGTTGGTAACAAAATAACGATGACGTCTTCACCGAATTGTCGCTTAGACAACACGCATGCGTGCGCGCATGGTGCAAAGTGCTTAATCTCGTAGCTTGTTTGTGTACTCGGTAAGTGCATTATTAAAATTTTATGACTTTATATTTATAGATTTTCAGATATGACTTTATATTAGATTATTAAATTTATATTTTACATTAATTTAAATCTATTGTTAAAAGTACATAAAAATCGAAAAAAGCGAGTAGATTGAAGCGAGATAGAAGCTTGGTAATTTGGTGTGTTTAGCATATGTGGACTTTGAGATAGCCATTGATTCGGTCAAGACATGGGCTGTGCTTGAGTCTATCCAGCGATGCCGCAAGTAGTCCAGCCGGTCTGGAGACAGGTCAGTTCCTAAATTTACGGAAGACGGATAGGTTAGTTCTTCTGAGGAAAGATGGGCGCCCTGCGGACTCTCCCTCCGCGTACCGCCCTATAGTACTGCTGGATGAGGTGGACAAGCTGTTCGAATGCGTGATAGCTGCTTGCCTCATCCAGTATCTTGATAGGATTGGTCCACACTTGTCCGACGAGCAATTTGGTTTTCGGGCGGGCCGGTCTACAATCGACGCTGTTAAACGTGTCAAAGCGATCTCGGACGAGGGGGTGGATCATGGTCAAGTGTTGGTGGCGTGTCTCTAGACATCGCCAACGCATTTAATACACTGCCATGGGTTTATGTAAAGAACCTACGAAGAGACTGCCAGTCTTGCGATGGCAACGGTGCAGGTGGTGGCCAGAAGGATAGTGAAACTGGGACTCCAAGTAGCGCTGAACAAGTCAGAGGCCCTGGTATTCCATGGCCCTCGACGAGCGCTGGAATCACTAGGAAGTGAATCGATTAAGGTGAAGCCTACGATGAAGTATCTAGGGCTACACCTCGATGAAAAGTGGAACTTTTGGGAGCATTTTGCCCAATTAGTTCCCCGAATAATGGGTGCGGCTGGGTCACTTAAACGACTTCTTCCTAATCTTGGGGAACCAATTGCCGCTAGTCGTCTTTTTTATCTTGGAGTGGTGTGGTCGATGGCCATGTGCGGGGTGCTTATATGGACGGACGCCCTAAACCGAGAAACGGTCGCTTTTCTAAAGTGACCACAACGCGCAATGGCCATCGGGGTAGTCAGAGGTTATCGCACTATTTCGTGTGACGCGACATGCCTTTTGGCTGGGTCACCTCAATGGGATTTAGAAGTGGAGGTAAATAAATAAATAATTTTATTTTCAGACAACACAGTAAATCGTTAAAATCAGTAAACACAAGGTACATGCGAACATACTCGTGGCGCACGGAGCTCCGCCAACGCGGGCAGAATCCGGCACTTGCATGCATGCTCGAGGAGTGGAAGGAAGAGCTGGCCAAGCATACAGCTGGCAGCTGGACCGTCGAAGCTATACAGCCCGTCCTCGTTGACTGGCTGGACAGGGCGCATGGGTCACTTATCTTCCGGCTCGAGCAACATTCGCAGGTGCTTTCTGGGCATGGATGCTTCGAAAAGTACTTGTGCCGCATAGCCGGAAGAGAACCGACAACAGAGTGCCACCACTGTGGCTGCGACGAGGATTTGGCGCAACACACTTTGGAGGAGTGTTCAGCATGGGCAAATGAGCGCCGAAGCCTCGTCGCAAGTGTAGGAACTGATCTCTCGCTTCCAGCATTGATTCAGTCAATGCTTGGTTGTGAGAGATCGTGGGAGATGGCCGTTTCCTTTTGCGAACAAGTTATGTTGCGCTTGTGTCGAAAGGAAACGGTAGAGCGCGAAAAGGAGAACTTTTCGGAACTCCCGATGCGCCGCCAAAGAACTGGGCGTCGGAGGAGGATTTTCCAAGCTCTCCTTCGACCCCGTAACAGGTGGCTTGGGCAACGAATTCGAGGGAGTTCGTTGCATGAAAAGCGTAGCCCGAGGGCTACGCTAGGAAGAGCGTGCGGTATTTCCCCGCGCCACTTAAGGAAAGAAGGGTGAAAATCCACCCTTAAATAGGGCAAGGTCCTAGGAGCCGCGAACGAGTGCGAACGCGTCCCCGCAGCTCCAGCACATAGGCAGCAACATCCCCGGGGTTTGTAGTGGGTACACCGATCAGTGGAACTCCCACATAACCATCCTGCTCCCTCGGCGGGGTGGTATCCTTAAAATATTTCTTTGGAAAAGAAGGACAAGTAGTCCAGCTAGGTAAATCCAACTTCAAGAAGGAGGTCAATCGCTGAATCAAATCAAATGTGAAAAAACCACATGACGTCTTTTCATCCGATAAACCTTAGTGCCTCAAGACGAGAGTTGCAACAGTTGTGTGTTCCCGAAACGTGATCGTTTACTGTGGGCCTAATCGCAGCGTAGCCAATTTTTGTTAGGTTGTTCTTTTTTGGAAGGTAAGTGTAGGACTTTTTGTCCTACACTTACCTTATTTAAATAGGACTATGGTTGAAATTGCCTGGCAGTAAAGTGGTTTATCTTTTTATTTCGATCATTTTACCAATGTGTTAAATATCTGTTTATTCTGGATGCATCATTTTGCTTCAAATATAATCATAAAATATTGGGGTTTAGTTAATTTTACATGTTTTATGATAAAAATTTGTTTTTGGTTAGTAATTTTTACCTGTTTGTGATTTTGATCAAAATTTTACTAACCGACACTATCTCTTAAATTATTGAGAAAAATCATATTTTTTAAATGACAGTTCATAAAGCTTTTAAATTTCATTTATAATCTATTAGAACCGAGTAGAAATGAGTAATAGAAAATTTTATATGATTTTTTTTCCAAAAAATAAAACTTTAAAATGCTCTGGTGTAAAGTTGCCAATATGTCGCTTGGTAATTATTGCCTTTCAACCGTCGATATATTTACTACAAACATGTATACGCGAAAATAAAATAGATGGCGTTAGCTGCACCTTAAAACATACACAATCGTCTCACATAGACCTCAAGTAGCGGAACAAATATCGATATTAGTGTTTTCCCAAAATAGAACTAGATGGCGTTACTAGTGTCTTAAAACGCACAAATGTTATAATGTCAATCGCTTGAACAAGAAAATAAAAAACCTGTTATCCGAACCGTTGTAAATACCACCCGCGGTCAGTATTGAACGAACACTTATTTAAACTACGCTATGAGCGCTGTAGGTAGGGATGCAACATCGCTCATAAAAAACATCGATATTGAAACATCGATGTTTTAAAAATGTAAACATCGATGTTAAAAACATCGATGACTTTGAACGATATATCGATGTTTTTTCGATGTTTTTAGGATTATATAAGTCATTGCTTTAAATATGGAAGATAAATCGTTTTGTCAATACATGAAGTTTTGTGTGTTGTGCAAGCAATCTTAAAGCTATTTAAAAGATTTTATCTTTGTAAACGACACATTGGTGTTTAAAATTGGATATGAATGACAGAAAAAATAAGAAAGTTGAATTAATGCTGTAAAAATGTGAATCTAGAAAGGAATGATGGGGTTAAAATTGCATGATAGGATTAGACAATATTGAGTGTTATAAAGAAAGATGTGCAATAAGCAGAGGATGTAAGAATGTCATTTAAAGAGGTGGATAAAATAATTATACTTTAGCTAGAATAAGTACTAATATGCGTCCTGCCATCACTATTTGCGAATAAACAAATCACGTCATAGGTAGATTTTACTAGCTCTGAGTATATTTACGAGAAAACAATGCCTAAATTACATGAAAATAACTACACCTCAGCTAACCATCGAGCCAATTCAAAATAATATGAGAAAATCAACAATCACAAAAACTTAACCTACAAATATTTTCATGTGTCTTCCAACCTCGCATTTAAATAATAAACAGTTTAACAAACAAATTCTAAATCAATCACTACTTACGCAGATACGCAAAATAAGATGAAGACTGAAGTATTTTTCTTCGAATTGAATCTTTTTGATATTTTGATTATTTTTGATTATAACTATCTTCTTCGCATCATTCGTGCTAGCTGCTATGCTAACCGTTTGTTGTTTATGTCAACGCTGACATAGACAATACAAACGAGATTTATTGTGGCAAAGAACTGTAGACAATACAGCCAAGTTATCTGTAATAATAGCCGTAGCCAATGGTATTATTATCAATAGATAGTTGGCATTTAAAAAATATCGTTCATAAAACATCGTTCTCGATGAACGTTGTTTCATCGATGTTAACATTATTAATATCGATGTTAAAACAACGATGTTTATGAACGAAACATCGATGTTTTTAAACATCGATGTATCGTTTGCATCCCTAGCTGTAGGTGGATTTCAAAACTTTGACACCAAAGCTACCCACCTGATTTTACGTCATAAGTTTTTGATATCATCTTATTCACTCATTTAAGGTATCATCTTAAGAAATTAAATTAAATTTGTGAATCATAATAATTATTTATTCCATCTTAATTATTATTCTTCTGACATTAGCGCTCTTTAAGACCTATTAAATATTAATCAATTAATTTAATAATAATTTGGTCAGTAAATAAATAGTAGTAATTTGGTCAGTGGTTAGTGATCCTGACTTCTGGGTCAAAGAGGCGTGGGTTCGATCCCCACCCAGGGCAACCATTTATATGATGAACATAGGTGTTTGCTCTGTGTCTGGGTGTTATTTAAGTACTATCTATATACGTATGTATTTAAAAATAAGTTTATGTAGTATATCAATCTCTGGCAGCCATATCACAAGCTTTGCTTAGTTTGGGGTCAGAGACCGTGTGTAAGATGTCCCCAAAATATTTATTTATTTATTAATTCATTAAATATCTAAAATTCTTTAACATTTTAAAATATTAGGAACTGAAACCCTACTGGGCAGAATGTTATTGAACCATTATTTTACTGGAAAGTCGACCTTATAGGAAAGCTGCTCGATATTCACTTTAAAAATAATATTTTCTCCCCACAGTAAATTGGTTTCGAAAGTCGCCTCGGGTGTGTTTAAGGTTAAACATATTTTGTGCAAAAATCAATATAGTAGCTGAGTGTTAAACGCTTTAGCTACGCAATTTTATTTTTATTTAGGTGATTCTGTTAGTACAAGTTTTAAACTTCTACGTGTCTATTAGGCCATAGTGGTCTAGTGGTAACAATACCCGCCTTGCAAATCTGAGGTCTTGGGATCAACTTCTTTCCCTGCACCAATGAATTCCTTGGAATTTATTTACGGATTTTCACACCACTGGCTTTTCGGTAAAGGAAAACATCGTGAGGCAAACTGCATACGTAAATAGCATAAGTTCGATGGAATTTGTGAATCCACCAACCCTCGCACCGGGCCGGAGGGTGGATATGACCCAATCACCCTTCGTGGGTAGGCCTACTTCTTGCAGTGGACTATTAAAAGGCTGGTACAGTACATATCTATTGATTTTTCTTTTAGTTTGTTATCATTTTATTTTTAAAAACTATCATCGTTAGTTTTTTTTAAATATTAATACTTCTTCTTCGTCGTGTCGATGATCCTTGACAGTAAAATGATTTTCTCCCAGTACCTACTTAGCCGCTTATATTAATACTAAAACTTTTTTTATTTTGCATTAGGTATATTCAATTATGTCCATAAAAATATAAACTTAAATAACCTTTCTAAACTAAATTATCTTATCTAAACTAAATTATCCTATTTAAACTAAAATACCCTATCTAAATTAAACTAGTTAAAAAATTAGACACTGCTTAAACCTACAAAAGGTTTAGACAGTCTCTAATCTCAGGCAACGCGCCCAAAATGCTGGCCGCATTGCCTCGCTGAATTGCGAGGCTGAATTCGAATTTATTCAAAAACATATGTAATGTTTTTGAATAAATTGTTAATTTTACTTTATAACAAAGACTAGTTTTTACCCGCGGCTTTGCCCGCATACGCAATATATCATTATAATTTATAGCCTATGTGTTATTCTGATATATAAGCTATATTATTGCAAAGTTTCATCTCAATCCGTTCAGTAGTTTTTGCGTGAAAGAGTAACAAACATCCATTCATCCATACATCCATCCATCCATCCTCACAAACTTTCACGTTTATAATATTAGTAGGATAGTAGGATAATGACACATACTTGACTATAAATGACTGTACAGAAACTAGAACGTTGTAGAACAACTACTTTTGAATAGATGAAAGTAAATTGTACTTAATGTGTACCCTTAAAGTTAGAATTTTCACAATAACCGTGTCAGATAGCGTTACTCTTCTACCATAATTTTAACAGTAACTCGAATACAGAGTATCGAGTATCGGTACCAGGTAAATTAGCAAGCCTAGGTATCAGAATAATACCCTATTATTTCGCGAAAATGGTACCTGATACCTTCCTCAAAACCGAGTATTTGTAAGACTTCATCTGATAAGGGTTCATATTGGCATATTATCTGAATATGGTGAGTAACTCAAAGCCGGCAAACTATACAAAGGCCAACAAACTGTTCTATAAAGATATGCCTAATAAACGTAACCATATTTATACTCTTAATCCGGAAACATACTATCGGACGCGGCTTACGGACGCGGCTGACAGCCGCGATCTAGACTATAAAAGTACACTGAGCCGTGCACACTAGTTCGGACGTCCGAGAGCGATCTGGCACACCAGATGTCTTAAGACTGTGCACATTGCTAAGTCACGGCTGTCAGTCGCATCCGTAAGCCGCGTCTGATAGTATGTTTCCGGCTTTATTAATTTGACACAATGCTTCAAAATATGCGTGAACAAATGGCAGTTTGTATGGCCGCCATATAATTCAAGCAAGCGGATTCTTTCTTATGTTTTAGAAGCTTGAAGCTTGGTGTAGGCCGAATCACACAATTTGGCGGCTTTGATGTTAGCTACAAGCTGCGGATAACCCAATCCTGACTGAAACTCATTTAGCAGCTGCGCGAGGATTGGGTTATCCGCAACTTCTAGCTAACATCACCGCCAAGTTGTTTGATTCAGCTTGTAGCTTTGTTTAAAGCATCGATTCACCAATACAAACACATGCACAACACATACATGCACAACACACACATACACACACACACACAAAAGTAGCACTGCAAACCTTGACTCTCATGAGATCTCGTGTATTGCAGTGCTATACACACGTAGGTACACACACACAAACTATACATTTCTGCGGATACTGCAGTCAATACTCTTCCGAACAAGTATATACTGTTGGAAGGTAGACGAGAACCAGCCGGCAAATGATTTAAAAGGCGGTGCGCAAACGCCGCGCCGTCACTTTGCCTCGAGCCACCGTCGTGGAAACATCGTCCGACATTTCATTTCTCTTTCGTTAAATTGTGTCGAATCGCTGTCCGATTGTTTAACTTTTGATTATTTTTGTTGAATTATAATTGTCAGAAGTAATTCGAGGTTTTATTTTTGAAATAAAATCGGTTCAAGTATCCAAAATCAGAAGTGGGATAGAATCTACGTTTCACACGTCGTTCTATCTCACTACTCTGCCCACATTTTGCTGCAAAGAAATGTCGGATGTGATGTCCATCGAAATAGTAGTTTGCACAAAATCTAAATGAAGGTAGTTGCCTAAGAACGAAACTAGGCGCGAGTTAATAGTGAAGTGAAGTGTTGGAGCAGTGCTTGATAGCTCATAGGGTGCGTCGAATTCCCACAACCCGCAGGCCTCGCCGCCTGACCGGTGGGCATGCCGCCCTCAGCAGGCTTCGCACCTGTTCGGTGGGCATTGCTACCTGCCACCTTTGCGATGTCGGCTACTCAGCGGGAATCACCGTCATCAGCAAGCCTCATCGCGCTCAGCGGCACTAACCACCAAGAGAGGCTGGTGAACTGTTTGTGGCAGACAACGGTCAGGTACAAGTTCACGGTACCAGATTGCATTGTTGATGCAGTACACTTCTTCAGAATGTTGGTGAGAGCTATCCATTACTTTTACATTTTACGTTTATGCCCATGTTTACCAATGGCAAAATAGACCGTGCTAAGTACTAGACTACCGACTTTTTACGAATCGGGTTTTGTTTAAATTATGATTCAGGCCCTTGTGTAAACATTTATGACGGGTGAATGATCGTACATGGGGTTATTTTATTGCGAACACGAGCTATTTTATCTGTAGCTAGACATCGCGATTGTTTTGTTCAGAGTCAGGAACACGACTCGAACAAAACTACCCTACTTGTCATTTTTTTTGCTGTGTAGGTTACGCATTAAACATTTTGTGAAAAATAATAATGTAGCCAAGTATGTGCCTTTAAATAGATGCTGTGAAGTTCAACTCATAAGACAGGCATTGTTTTTTCGTGGTGAAAAAAGATAACGCGTAGCATAAGCAACGTTGAATTTCGACGCAATATGATCAGCGTCGCAATGCCTTGAAGTGGTATTGGAATTTCGTAGTCTTGTGAAATAAGAAAACTTGTGAATTGTTTTAGTACTTAAAGAAAAAGCTGGTTTCGATAGATTGTTTTTAGATTTTGAATATGACTTGAGATAGGTACGGGGTTAGTCCCGTCAGATGTTTGTTGGGGAACTGTAAATTCTACTTTGTGTGATTTCGGAATGATTATTTTCTAGTGAAAGAAACTGAGCCTTTTAAAATAAAAGTCAAGGTCAGGTGTGACCGAGCTCTGATAAGATCTAAGTTCTACTTATGTAATTTTTCACATGTAGTCGAAGACAAAAGTAGCAGGCAAGTAAGGCAATCATTAAAACCGGCAGTTTGTGCGCTCTGATTGGTTTTATTTGAAAGTATGTACTTAGGGTTGTTTTTATCAAAAGTGTTATCTATGTAGTTGCCGTGACAAAGAAGAAAGAAGAAAGAGAGAGTAAGCTCAACTCTTTTTAAACGCTTCTTCTCTGTTTGTAGTTGTGACGCTGCAGCGTTTCCGATAAAACGCGGGAGTACGTCTCATCGAGGTCACTGAATGTGATGGAATGTGGTGGCCCAGTTGTGAGTGCTTAAATGTTTGATTTTGCGCTGGAAAAGGTAAAATGTTTGGTGACCTGTCGACTATAATAAGTCGTAGACTTGAACGTTTTACACCATCGCCCGGCAGTCGTGAAAGTTTTGGTGACAAGTGGTGTTGTTGATAACTTGTCAGGACTACACCCGATAGACATGGGTAGTAGCTAGATTTCTGAGTTTTGAAAACCTGATCGCAACACTAGTTTTTCAAAATAACCGGTTACATTCTTCTGGCCAGGCAAAAATAAATCTTAACTAGTCGAAATAACGGTGAAATTTAATTATCATGGCGCCATAAACAGAGAAAAAACTGGTTTTCTTAGAGCAAGCTAAATTTAACCTTCTCTAAAGAAAACTAAAGTTGATTCTTCACTAACTGTGTATGTAGCCGTGATTAGTTCTGGACCGTCGCCGCGTAGCCGTCGGTGTCGCGTGGGTTGCAACAAAACAGTTTGTTTTTAGTAACCAGAAAAGCCACGACACGAGCGCGACACGGCGTAGCTAGGTTATTATGTGTAGCAGTTTTTCGACATTGCAAAGAGCAATTTTTCGGCTATGTAGCTAGAAACAGTTTTATAAAGTTGCTACGATACGTAACGCCCAGTCGCCCACCGCTAACACCCGATAAGCGATAACTTACAGATGCAAATAAAGATTTCTAATTTTAATATGATCTACTGTTCGTGCAATATTCATTTACTGGTACAATTTGTAGGGAGTACTGTACACTGATAAACTTGTAATGATCAAATAATGATCAAGTTTGTGCCCGATCAATTGAAGAGTATGAACGTAACCTGCCAAGTGTTTTGTTACGTCTCTGTCTGTCTATAGAAGTACCTACGTTTAACAATGTGTTGCTATGTGAAATGTTTACTTTTTGTAAAAAGATACATCTGATCCTTATTATTTTCATCTGCACTGTGTTAGCCTTTTGACGGTCCACTGCAGGATGACGGGCATACCCACGAAGGTTGATTTAAGGGTGATGTTCATCTATTTGAAGGGAAATGTGCCCCCGAACGATTAACGTAAAAGCTTTGCAATTGTTTCTGAGTTAGATGATTATTGAGAGACCTTGTTATTGACACGTTTTATGACCCTAGAAGCGGCTCAGTGGTGATGTTTTACGTTTCATAGTTCTAATTGTGTTTTCTCTGGTTTGTCTCAGATCGATCGGGATACGGCTTCACGCAGTGCCTCTGTCCCTGGGAAACGAGTAATGCCTCACGCCGTGCCTCTTACTCTGTGCGGGATACTGCTTCACGTAGTGCCTCTGTCCCTGGGAAACGAGTAATGCCTCACGTCGTGCCTCTTACTGTTTCACGTAGTGCCTCTGTCCCTGGGAAACGAGTAATGCCTCACGTCGTGCCTCTTACTGTTTCACGTAGTGCCTCTGTCCCTGGGAAACGAGTAATGCCTCACGTCGTGCCTCTTACTGTTTCACGTAGTGCCTCTGTCCCTGGGAAACGAGTATTGTCTCACGTCGTGCTTCTTACTCAGATACTGCTTCACTCCGTGTTTCTGCCCCTGAGAGCGAGTAAAGCATCAAGTCGTGCTTCTTGCTTGGTCGAGACAGGCTTCACACCGTGCTTCTGTCCTTGGGAGCAAGTAAAGCATGAAGTCTTGCTTCTTGCTTGCTCGGGACATGCTCTGCGCAAGCATCTGTCTCTGTGAGCGAGTAAAGCATCCAATCGTGCTGCTTACTTGCTCGGGATAGATAGATTTCACGCCGCCGCGCCGTAGCTCACTAGTTAAGTATACGCCTCTTGACATTTTTGCTGTTTTTGGCTAAGTAACGATTGTTTGTTTCTTTTTTAGTCATAACACAGGATACACTTCAAACGTATTTCTTTCTTGGTTATTTAGTCGTAATCATAGTCATGGTTACAAAGTGCCTTTGATGAAATTTTGTTTTGCTGCCCTGATCACCCGGATACTCTAAGAGTGAATTTTAATAAGATTTGACGAATCTGAACTGAGATTTATCCGTGACCATTACAAGAAATGTTTCTTGACAGACTTTGCAAGGCGATACTTGTAGACTTCAATTTTTTTTTCGGTTCAGTTTCATGTTTAATGATTGAATCTTTTTGAGCAAGAAAAACTTCATGTCTGGATAGTTTTTGGCTTGCCTTCAAGCCTTTTCTATGATTTCGTACATATGCAAATCGTTTTCACGTTCTGTACAGATGCTGACCTAGAAAAGGAAGAAACTACTTCGGCTGCGGCTGAGCTACAGCCACAAATTGAAGTCTAGCTGTTTCCGGTACCAGGGCTGTGAAAAGAAAATGAACAGGTTCCGTCTGGGTCTGCACGTCTGGGTTGCATAGAACTACCAAGAGACTTCTACTCAAGCGTGGAATATGAACCCTCCGAGCCTGAGCACCATCTAAGCTTCGATGCCAATGCTTGAGACTGGCCTGCAGAGCTAAGGGAGACCGAGGACGGTCTCATTTATCAAGAAAGGCCGTGTTGGAAGGTAGACGAGAACCAGCCGGCGAATGATTTAAAAGGCGGTGCGCAAACGCCGCGCCGTCACTTTGCCTCGAGCCACCGTCGTGGAAACATCGTCCGACATTTCATTTCTCTTTCGTTAAATTGTGTCGAATCGCTGTCCGATTGTTTAACTTTTGATTATTTTTGTTGAATTATAATTGTCAGAAGTTATTCGAGGTTTTATTTTTGAAATAAAATCGGTTCAAGTATCCAAAAATACTATATATAATTTTATTATTATTATATTATCTTATTCTGCGAATGTAGTTCCCTTAAGGTAAACAGTATCTACAATACAAGCTTTTGCTTAGTGTAGGTTCTGTGTACTAACTAGATTTGTAACCGCTGGCCTATAATATAAATGTGAATATTATTTATACCAACTTTAGTTAGTTAGTGGCTGTTGTATCATGCAATAAAGAATTTATTTATGATTGGTATCAGCTTGGTAGCTGATGATGACCATTTTGTAATACGGTACTAAACACCTGATGAAAGTCAAATCACGGCGTTGAAAACTTGTTTCCCAAAAAGACTTCACAACTGCCTTTCCATCCTTTTGATCCCAAACTCTTAAGTATGTATATCGGAAATTCCAGAAGTTTACCTTGTTATCAAAATTTAACACTCCTAAAATAAGTTTGAGGCAAACATCATTTTCTGCGAAGTGGTTTGAATCTACACTAATTTGGGACATGAATAAAATATATAAAACAGATAACTGTTGCACGTAAGCATTCTTGGCCTCGGTGGCTCAGTGGTTAGTGACCCTAACTTCAACACTAACAACACTAACTGGGTCAAAGAGGCGTGGGTTCGATTCGTACCCAGGGCAAGTATTTATGTGATAAACATAGGTGCTTGTTCTGTGTCTGGGTGCTATTTAGAAATCTATATGAGTATGTTTTTTTAGTCTCTGGCAGCAACAAGCTTGGGCTAGTTTGGGGTCAGAGACCGTGTGTAAGATGTCCCCAAATATTTATTTATTTATGTAAGCATATTAACTTTATGTAGAGCTCGCGCCACATAAGTTTAACTTGCTCTAAAGTGGACTTTTAGATTTCCTTTGAGACGGAGAAAGCGTATCAGTGGTATTATCAACAAATCTGAGCTGCCGTATCTCCACTTTCGAATTGCCGTATTTGGGCCGATTTGAGGGAAACATTGCTACGCATATACTTACGCTCGCTAAAATCGCAAAACCTAGGGAGGAGAAGTGCTACGGCAGTCTGAAATTAAATAAATAAATATTGGGGGACATATCACACATGGTCTCTGACCCCAAACTAAGCAAAGCTTGTGATATGGCTTGTGTGAATTGCTGTATTTTAATTAAAATCTGCCGTATTTTTCAGAAACACTACTTGGATAGTCGAATATTACGGTAATTGTCATATCAAAAATAACACATGCTACCCGTTGTCCGCATTGTATTAAAGATGCGCAAAACGTGGAATCTTGATTTCGACGCTAGCTGTAACCGTTGTAATACTAACTGTTGTAATACTCTGACTATTGTTTAGTCTGTGGCTACTTCATTTTTTTTAGATCCAAGTATTTTCATTTTCACTAGTCTCTGGAGAAAGTAATCATTATATTATCGATCTGATTAGTTTAAATTCGATTGTATGTAGTTATTTAGGTAATGCTACATGAGCGGATAGAGGTAGAGCTGGGTGCAGCGTTGTAGACCGTAACCAAATTGCAGAAAAGTTCATAGTTCAAAAGCTTACTAAATGTAATTCCAGCTAAAATCTTCTCAAAGTAAAGTATTAAAATCTGGGCTGAATTATAAACAGAGCCGCCAAACATTCACTATGCTCACGTGTACATTCAAATATGAGTACTGACAGTGAGTGATGGTTTATTTCCTGTTCCCGCCTGCATCAGTGCTGTTTTTGCTATCATTTTTGATACGTACAAACAAACCGTAAAACAAATGAATCGCTCAAAGCGAGTTCCGCAAGCTAAATAAAAGTATAAATAATAATAAAATCTACTGTTCCAATCGGTACGTGTTGCCATTCAAGAGACCATTCCAAAGTCTTCGAAATCAATTCGATCTCGCTCACTCTCATGAAATTTGTAATTAGAGAAACAGTGATAGATTTTGTCCCGTGCGCTCAGATTCCTGGCTTTATGAAGAATGAATGGACGTTCCACCCGCTTTGAGTGCTCTCAGGTAGCTTGAAGTGGAAATCAGAGCTCCTACAATAAGTCGTAGACGTGCTACGACGTAGAGGTGTAGCTTACACTGTAGCTTTGATTTTATGTTTTAGATCCGCAGGGACAAAGCGTGGAACAAATTACAGACATTTTTGTTTGCTGGCAAATATTTTCTTGTAATTTTCAAGACCTGAGTAAATACTATTGTTTCGAAATGTTTGATCGTATGAAATTCGTAGAGTTACTGCGTATTTCGTTCACTACACCTTCGTTCTACCGTCAGGAAAGATGGTATTAAAAATCATCGTGGATATGACCTAATTATCTTTTGTAAAAGGTCTTTATTACTTAATAAAGATGTTAAAAACTGGATTTAAATATATATACGTTAAAAATCCCACTTTGTAAGTAGCAGGTTATTTTTTTGTAATAAATAATGTGATAAATTATAAATAAGTGAAATAAAACATGTTCTATGTAGGTTTTTAAAACTCAAAAGGATACGTCAATGTTTCTTTGAGTGCAAGTGAAAAAAGTAATTTTCACGTCCGTTGTATCATCGCGCGTTCTCAAACATATATTTTCTGCCTAACTAGTTTACCATTGGGCCGACGATATTATGATTATGACATATCTGTGTAGTGTTTCTTGAAGAGAATGCCTGAGCCATAGATCTCTCGAGATATGACGCGTTACTTCGGTCTTACAGTGACCAAAAAATACACAATTAATAAAGTTTGTATAAGCCGGGTGGCTAGCCCTGGCGTAAGTTTTTTTGCCTCCTGAAGGCCTCTGACGTGGTTAACGGTTCAAACAACCGGGACTAACAAATTAAAGTTTGAGCTGAGCCACGATATAGCTCAGTTGAAAATGCAACCCGCCGTCACTCAATCAATTATCAAACGGAACAACAAATCACATATTCACTACGAGTTTACACAAAATTACATTCTGCAATATTTTGGATACCTATACGTTTTGCAAACATGCATTGTGTGTTGTATGAGGTTTTGCTACACCTCGGTGTCTCTCGCGAAGGATAGATAAAGCCTCTCTCTAGACCTCTATGGGCCGAGCACATGCGTGTCTCTGTAAGGAATTCCATCACTAAATCACGCGCCAGTTGGGCCGTGACGAATAAATCTACGCATTGTGTTTGTGCGTGATGTATATGCTTATTTGACCCTAGTTATGTGGTTGGGATATACGAAGGAAAATACACTTTTCTTGACTGGAAATTTTAAGCAAAGTTATACACCATAATGTTAATGTTTCCCTGATAAAATATTTCTCAAATCCGTTTTTAAGAATAATTCTAGGGCATATCTTGGAATCATTCTCAAAATCGCTCAAAAATCAACTATTCGATACCTTTTGTTAAGAGTTGATGTACTTTTGTACAAAGAGCTGTTTTTTTTGTGAGTTGAGATTTGTGAGTATTTATATTTTTGACGATTTGTGAGGTACTGCTCGTAGAATATTAAGTATAACTATTGAATTTTCGGATCGAAAATAAATGATATCTTTATCTTATCTTATACACCTCTGAAAATCCTGTTCCTCCAGAAAAGTCCTAAAAATTTAAATGCGAAGCTCATTCTTACAAAACTCTTTAAAAACTGATCACTACAAATCTACTAAACTATAAATAAATTTTAACTGGGTCTTGCGTGTAAAGATGAACTGCTTTTAACACGCTTTTATCGATGACAGCAACATTTTCCAGACAACCAAAGTCAACTGTATTGATATTGTGTAAGTCAAATAACCGTCACCTAAGCCCATAAGAGCAATTTATTCGAAACATTATTATAACGTTACCTGTACATTTTCACTGATGTACGCCTTAAAATCTGGAACAAAAGAGGTGAAAAATTAGCAAAAACAATACAATAATCGTCGGCTGCGAACGCGTCCATTTCCCTCATTCATTTTGGCAATTAAATTGTTCGTATTTGACCAACACGTGCTCCGACGTAATTTTGTTAAGCTCTAAATCGCACATGCGCGACCGACACGACTGCGACGTGAGGTTAAAGAAAATAATATATATATATATATATATATACTGCCTCGCTGGCTCAGTGGTTAGTGACCTTGACTTCTGGATCAACGAGGCGTGGGTTCGATCCCCACCCAACGAAAGCATTTGAAATTACAATAAATAAGTAATATGATATAAGTCTACTATTATAATAATAGGGAGACGCGACAATGAAAAATACTTGAATATAATAAAATAATAAAATAAAAATTAATTAATAAAAATTATTTTTTGCTAGGTACAAATAGTTTGTAATCTTATTTATTAGGAACATAATATTCCATTGCTCGCTTGACTATTATAAAACTGGACAAAGTGTGCAATTTTGCTATGCCAGCTAGGTTGCTAACCGATTCGGCGCCGGGCCGCGTGCCGGCTAAGCGCGTTCATGAGCACGGTTTGTACTCGGCTTGCTTTGCACTACGTGCTAGCGACGAGAAGATCAATCCAGGAGGAAACTTTTTTCACCCCTAAATTGTAACAAGATGTTACATTTGTTTTTAGTGTTAATAGCTTAAGTAAGAAATATTGCACGCTCGTTCTTCTTATTTTTCAGCCAAAGTTTTGCGTAAATAAATGACTTTAGAGAGGCTTATAACTTTAAAGTCATTAAAAAAACTAAAAACTAAGACGCATAAGTCTAGCAACTAAAGTGTTGATTACATGAAAAAAAATCACTCAAATCGGATATTATTTAGATAGATAACAGCTAATTTTTATATGGACAAATTGGCGCCTCACAATCGTCTTAACAGACATACACACATAGAGTTCCAAACACGACTGATGACCGGAAGTACGCACGGTTTAAAACTGTCTTGTTAATCAGGGCTCTTAGGTATACTAATTTACTTACCTCTGTAAAGCGGTACACATAATATTTCTCTCAGTTTGTCAAGATAATGCCATAAATCTTCCTTTCTACAGTCATGTTTGTTGCTCATGTGTGTCTGTAAAGCTAACAAAACACCGCTTACCCAGAACTGGGGGATTTTTGTTAGGGGCATATTGCAAAAGTCCTCTAATTAAACTCCGGCCCGCGTCCGCGGTGGCTTAACGTAATTTTATGAAAAAGTCAATGAAAAGCTCGCATTTTGTTATTGATTTACTCATATCTGGTAAGTATGAATAAAAAGGATCCGTGAATTTTGAAGTAAACGTACCTAATTACTTTAAGTAGTGAAGTAGGTATTTGAGGTTATCTTGTACATTCTTTTTGCTCAATAAATTTTCATTTATAGGTATTATGTATCTTGAGTAGGTACTTATTGAGCTTATTAGTATGTTATGTTCCCGAGCACACTTCTTTAAAAGAAAATTTTACTAATTTTCTTTTTACTTAACGTAACAACGAATTTTATACGATTGAGCTGGCTTTATGAACTGGAAAAAAACTTAAACACGAAGTCCACAAACACCCGATAAACCTAGTATAAAAATACCAGCCAAAATGAGAATTTTTACATTGTTTTGCTAGTCAGAACACTAATTTTGTTTATAACCACATCGTGAACACATACCTACTTGCAAAACTAACAAAATATCAAGCGTTTATTCGACAAAACTTAACATAGTACCAACAGCTACAAGAAACATAAGTACGTACAAAAAGTATAAAATCACTTTCCCGACTACATTTCAACGCTTCTTTTCATAATAATCACTTATCATGTAGTAAGAAAACCGCGAAACAAGTTTGTGAGCACCTCGCCCGCCGAGCCCAGACCCACGTCAGAAGCATTGTTATTGGCCTTTTACGAGAAAATTCTATATCCCTCGGCAAACTTCCATTGATCTTTGGCGAGGGCTTTCTTTTTGTTGCGGAGACTGGGTTGGTTGGTTGTTTTGAGAACAATGATGGACTGTAAAGCAGTTTCTGACCCCTATTATGATCAGTAGACTGCTGCAAACAATCGAAATTTGGATCCATAGCTACTTGTTAATCTTTGGTCAGCCGAGATGAAGGTTTTGCTGGCTAGGGGATGAAACGGTGGTTATTTTATGTTTGTAATTGAATAACAGCCTGTTTGCTCTTAATATTGTATAGGAAAAGCATAATGACAATCTGAAATAGTGGACGGATTTTCCAAATAGATGGCGTGTCAATTTTCCAAACTTACGTAATCAAGCTTTCTCCTTTTACAACAGTATTGCATTTATCAATATACTTACTTATTAGACAAATAGTAAGTAGGAAAATTATGCCGCTCTTAGGGGCTTATTCTGTACATCAAAACTAACAAATTTGCAACGTTTGTCAAAACTAAAAAAAAAAATTTTGTTCCATAGAAAAATATCGTTCAGCCGCGACAAAATGTATGGAACAGCTGATTTTTTTTGAGTTTTAACAAAAGTTGCAGAACAGAAGTTGTTAATTTTGATGAATAGAATAAGCCCATAAAAGGATGCTAATTGATTAGAAATAATCTTTTACAATCGAAATATTACATACAATACGCACCCACACATGAACACGAGAGGTGTCCCCTTAGCCAACTTTCAAGCATTAAGTTAATAGTATGGGTCTACATCAATGCTTTTGTTAGATCAAAAAAAAGCTCCCTAATCTAATCCTATCATCTAAAAATCCGAAGACATCTTCAACATTTTTAAGTCGACAAAAAGTAATAACTCACCTCTCACTTGGGCACTCAGGTAAAGATTAACGAAAAAACCTGTGCCTGTTTTGGAAGATGGTTAAAATTAGATATGCATCATTAGTAAAGTCAGCTCCGGGTTATTGTTAGTGTGATGAGAGAGATTAGTGGTGATTCCCAACAATGGTCGGCTGCTCTCAATGGGGTATTGTGCAATTGAGTGGCCTGAAATCACTTTAAAGAGATTAACTGAGCGGTTCTACCCACTCATACATATTTTCCCGGATTTTGGAATGCATTGAAATTATTCAGCACGTTATGTCCTACTTGAATCTAAAATAAAATCTGATGAATTAAATCTTGTCCCGAGTAAATAGGTTTCTTCTAGGTAAGCGTGCTACAGACGAGACCGCACATCTGCTTAACATCAGGCAGTGTGTAGTCAAACGCGAACCTATTCGAAAAAAAAAAACTATTTATATTTATAATTTATTTAGTAAATTATAATTAATTTTTATTTAAGCATTGATCGTATTGGATATTTTTATTTATTTAGGCATTTTGATCAGCTCAGACTAAGATATGAACCAAACACACAATTTTTGGAACTGTTTCGCATTATCTGATTAGCAAATCCCAATAAGTGTAAAGTTCTCAAATAGAGATTACGACGCAGCAAGCGTGGCATAAGACAATGACAACTACCGATATGGTCGACAGACGATCTAAGAAACGCGCTTATCGATTAAAAACTGCAGACTTTTTTTAAAAATTCAAATACATATTTATAACACATATTACAACTTATTATTATTGTCTTAAAACCTAAAATTGGTTGACTAAGACTTGGTAAACCTGCTTGCATCTAGCAGTTTTCAATCGATATTATTGAAAATATGTAGGGAAGTCCTAATAATTATTTATTTTTATTATTAATTGGCAAAATTGCTACTTAAATTTCAGGTTACCTACTTAAAGATAAAATATTAGTAATGTAATAATTTCAGTTGCAGACGTGCTACAGATAAAGTAATGATACGGATGAATAGGTTTAAAATATCCCTATCAATAAAAATATTAAAATTTGTCACCAGTATAGCTACATGCAGCCCACCTAAAACACCTAAATTCGAAATAAATAGTGATCTATATAACATTAGTTTTTCACAAAAATCGGTGAAAAGGAAATTTCCACGTCAATTTGCTTAGCTCAGTTCAGTTTACTTCGAGCATAATGTGGTAAATAGTTTGTGCTACAAAATTCAGCATCGCATAGCTGAGGCTTCTCAATTAGTGGTTACACGTAGTTTGGAGCAGACGAGATAGTTTAAATTGAAAGGTCTTTGTTGATTAATGTCAAGTAACTTTATGATTTTAAGTTCTGTTTTAATTTAAATTTCTAATAATAGTCATTTTCAATATTGGTTTGCGTTTGACTATACTCTATAAAATTTAACTTGATCTCTGCGACAGCTGTCAAAAAGATCACGCCTATGAAGTCCTGATTTTTTTAATAGTACAGACAGTACCTGTCAATGTCATTCTTTATGGTCATGCCGATTAGTGATGGGCGACGAATGATCGTGACCACAGAGTTTTAGATAGAGTTTTATTTAAAATATCGATAGTTTATACTAACGATATTCTAAATAAAACTTAATTTATCATTAATTTTATTGTATATTTTAATATCATAACATTTTATACATGTGTAATTAAATTAAACCCAATTATATGTTACATTAGCATCGATAATAGTGAAAAACGTCGATAAATACATTACATTATTATGAGTACATTACATTATTATGAGTATTTAATTAATATCATAACATTATTTACGTGTGTACATACTTGATCTTAAATAATAGTAAGTAAATAAAATCCAATTTCTCACCTTCAACTACTCATTCGATTTCATTACAACATTGTCTGAAAATCGATTTTTTCCACCACTATCTCAACACTAAAAATGTCAATCTTCTATGTCAATGTCACTGTCGCAGAGATCAAGTTAAATTTTATAGAGTATACATACTTGATGTATGTATGATACCGGGGTAAAGTTTTGGAGGTGGACTTTGTTACTTAAGCCACATCAAAAAGTCATTTCATTAGTATGCTTTAGATTCAGTTGTAATTTTAAGTCTAATTACCTAGTAGAATAGGTAGAACTATACGTTTGTTTATTATAATACGCTGCCACGTGAGGACTCATTAGTAACTACCAAGATGTAGAAAATGGTCGTCGTAGCCGAAATTGTGCAAAACGACATCATTATCAAATCGCAAAAGTTTGTATTTATGGATGAACTACTAAAACTACTGAACGGATTGAGATGAAACTTGCAATATGTAATACTTATACATCAGAATAACACATAGACTATAATTTATAAAAATATTGTGTGAAACGGAATTCGCCGGGTCAGCTAGTAATATATACTTATTTGTACAAAGTATTTATATTTCATGCCATGCAAGGTTACTGGTGATTAATTAACATCCTTTTAATTTTTATTTTGTACATCAAAACAAACGTATTTTGTTCTACGACTTATTATAATTGGTATTTATTTTCTCCCTAAAAAATAAAATTTAATTTGACTGGTCTAAACATAATTAACTTTAGTCTCTATGTAAAAAGCGCGCGCGCCGCCACCCGCGAGACCTGCAGACCAATCGCACTAAAAAATTACAGTTGTATCTCAACTGAACTTTAACCAAACTTCAACTTTTTGTCTATTTTCGTATCGCGCTATTGATTTTGACAAAAGTTGAAACGCAAATCAAATAGAGTTAGAACGTAACCACTGTCAAACTAACGGTTGGTGTATGAAGTTTCTCGCAATACCGAATTATTTAAAGCTGAATTGAAACTTAACTACAGTTGTAACCGAACTTTAACTGAATTGCAGACGAAACGCAGCTGTTAAAAATTAGCGCGATTGGCCTACTGGGACCTCAGAGGAGATATAAAGCCCGATTACAGAGGCGCCAGCGTAAATTAAGAGCAACGTAAAAAGCGTTCTCTCTATCGAATGCCTAAAGTGAAAAAGAAAGAGAACTATGCTATTTAGCTAATATAGTTACGCTGGCGCCTCTGTAATCGGGCTTACTGTGTAGATATACAAACAAGTGTAAATATTAGTTAGGTATGTAAAAAACAATTATTTGTTCATTATGCTGATTCCACTTTTAATTTTTTTTTGTGAAAAGACATATCCACAAAATGTATGGAGGCTGGTATAATAATAATAAAAAAATCTAACCACAACACTCTTTACATTTCGAGAAAGTTCATATTTTTCTGAGTCTATTACAACAGTTAAAAACAAAAAATAGCCCTCCGATTTTTTTTAAATTAATTTTGAATTTATTAGGATAAATCAATATATTTGGCTCAATGGTCTCTAGCAGTGGTTGTCTCTAGCAACCCAGATTAAGTAACCTCCAAATTGGTAAATAAAAGAAAAAATCTAAATTGAATATTTTTGGGAAGCCCATAAACAAGCTTTCAAATGATGTATATATCATCTTGGTTCGGTTTTATTTTGAATAATATACCACGTGTGGACGTCACCTTTGTTGAGAATTGGGAAAATTTGTAGAACAAAAGTTGTTTGTTTTGATTTACAGAATACACTTAAAAGGATGCTAATTGATTACCAATAAGCCTGCATAATTCACAATTCACTTACACACTGTCTTATATGTTGCCGTAGTTACAGTTGCTGTTGTTGTTACTGTTAAGTCCTCAGTAAAAAACTTTTAAATAACTATCATGTTATTGTGTTTTCATCATGTTAAAATGACATATCATGTTATAATTAGAATACTCTCTTTGCTATTTAATCAATATTCAATTACACAAAATCAACGGTTTATCAGACATTTACAAAATAATAACGTTAAGATTAAAATACTTTCTAAAAGTGCTCCATTATGGCTCCAGCCCTTGCGACAGTCATAATGAATTATGAAGTAATTCCAAATTCCAAAGCACGCACTAAGGAAAATTAGTTGGAATTTTCCAATTAACGCAACCACAAAAGAAAATTTAATTCTAAATGAAACTTCAATTAAGAAAGCAGTGCCTAAATTATATCAAAATTTAATTAGCAGCTAATACTAAAGGTGTAACGCATTCTAGCAGAACAGGACTAATTTAGTTGGATCCCTAGAGTTCTGTAATCGGAGCTTACATTCCTTGTTAATTTTAAGGAGGAGAGGACTATGAAAGGTCTTTGAGGCCCAGATACCAGCAAAGCGGAAATGTGCAGAATAAAACATAACTACGTGCGGCGAGCGTTGTTAGTAAAAAAGACAAAAATCGTTCAAATAAAACGACTTTGATTTAAAAGCAGCTGCCGACCACAAAAGAGGAATAGTTTATATTAATAATTTAGTCGCTGAAGTGACTATTAGTTATTTTTACTGATTCTGACTGATTAAAAAAGACCTATAAGTACCGTAAACGCCTCAATAATCTTCATGAGCTGGGACCTGACTTTACGCATAGCTTTTTTTGGCACGCGGTATTTATGAATCGTTGTTCATCTTTTGAAGTTCTAGAGCTCATTGCAGAAATAGCATATTTGCATCATCAACATCACTATCACGACATAGTATAAAACAAAGTCGCTTCCCGCTGTCTGTCCTCATGTATGCTTATATCTTTGAAATTACGCAACGGATTTTAATGCGGTTTTTTTTTAATAGATAGAGTGATTCAAGGGAAAGGTTTATATGCATAATACACCTGTGTGAAGCTGGGGCGGGTCGATAGTTAAGGAATAAAACACTCCATACCGTTCCGCAATTCCACGCTGCTTATGAGTACTTTCTTTCCTACAAGCCCTATAGCATGCAGCGGTATGTACGGTCTACCCAGCTTCGCTTCACTCTGTTTTGGTAGAATTTGGATCTCATAATGGCGATTACGTGGCTTCTGATTTATTGTGCAGTCATAACGCTAACCACCTGGGCTGACAACTTTTATGAGCCATTATTTGAGAGAGTAGCAAACCGAATTTACGATTTTTATTAACCATAAAAATTTATTTCACTGCTTTTATAAGGTGCAATTTAATATAAACCTATGAGTAATAAAATTATACATACTAAAATTGCATTATCATCATCTAGCCACCCATCATATTCATTATCAGATTTTTAAACTAACTTACTTAAACTTTAATTTTATTCAACAATTTAAAAAAATAGTGCGTGTAGTCCCTCCGCGCGGAAGTGCGGAAGTCCCTCCATACCCCCTCCATGGTAGCGTTAAACGTTTAACGCAACCTTCTTGGAAGTCGCATTAGAAGTTTCGCTTCAAAAAATAATTTAAAAATAAGGCGAAAGATTTTACTTTATACATATTTTACAGGTTGCTATAAGTCGGTTGTTAATTTTTGACTCAATAAAGATAATAAGAAATAAATAATTTTAAAGAATCACTTTTGTATTAGGCCTATTCTCAGTAACAATGAATAACTGAATAAATAAAATAAAAAAGAATGTAAGTAATCTGATATTCTACAAAATACGATTAGAAGAAAAGGTCCCCAAGTACTATTTAAAAGATAGACTTTTTTATCTGCTCTCAAAGTCAAAACAAATAGTCACTAATAAAACAATGCTGTCCAAATATTTTGTTTCGATAGAATAACAAAGACAGATTGTGTGCCCTTTGACACACCGCCCTCGGCAACCTCTCTAAATGATTAAAGTTTTTGCTTCGTTCACCGTAACTTTGAAGGCATGTCATTTACGAGGAAATATCAACATCATGTCGTTCTCGTATATTGAAAAGTTCCTCGATGCTAGTTACCTGGGAATTTACTCCGGTAATATTTTCTCTTTTGATCTCTATTTTTATCCAGGGTTTTAATAGTTCTATACCTCAAGAAAAAGCTCGTATGAAAAGATGCCGTGTCTTAGCTTAAGCGTTTGTACTTTATATATCTGACATAATTAAATAGTTATAACAGCTAGACTTATAGTCTCAGTTGATCCGAGTCACAATTGCGCTCAGTTATTCTATAGGAAAGATTTTATGCAAATAATAAGCTTTAATATAATCATAGTCATTTTAACACAATTATAAATTAAATTACAAAAGTTTGTAATTAATAACATCCCATTACTAGATTATAATCATATATCCATAATTATCAAATAAATAAATGTCAAAATATTCCAATAATTAAGTTTTAATGTCACAAAATTATTTGTAGCTGTAGAACGTCTGCTCAATAAGCCAGCGTTTGAGTCGTGATCTAAAACTGCCCAAGGCGGGCGCCGTGGTGATATAACCAGGTAGAGTGTTATAAACTGTTGGACCCATGACTCTAGTTGACTTTGCCGATCTCTCCAGCGTGTGCGGCACCTAGGCGTGTCTTCTCTTGTACCGAGCACTAACAAGCGTGTTGTAAGAGGCTTGGTCCACTCTAACATACACCGCTACTTGAAATATGACCATTGCCGGGAATGTCATTATAGCCCTGAGCCGCTTAAAATGTGGACGTGCCGAAGCATCCTGCGGTATATTGGCAATTACTCGGACTGCAAGTTTTTGCACTTTAAATACACTCTCCCAATCTGCAGCTCTATCAGAAAATTCCGTCCCATATTGAGGAAGGAGTGTACTGTTGCGAAGTAGCAAGATCGCACCGCTTCCCAGGGCACCACTCTGGCAACTCAGTTCAGGGCAAAGAATGCACTTCCCAGCTTCGCATAGTTTGTTTATGTGGGCTTCCCACGTCAATACCTAAGTTTGCTTGGTCGCTTCACTCATATATGATGATGTTTCACTCATAGATGAGGGTCCGACATAGCTAAATGGTGATCAGAAATCATTTGTATTAAGGTTGGGTAAGATCGAATCAAACTTTTTGGCGTCTGAGAACACGAAGCGAGTCATTGCTCAATAGTACCTAAAGTTATGTCAACTGCGCGAATAGTGGGCTTCTGCGCTAGCTGTAGCTAACTTTACCGACGCCGAAAACTTTGATTTGGCCTATAAAACACTTAAAGAATGTAGAATTTTCAACAATGCAACTTTAAAGTATCTATTGAAAATTGAATTACGGTTGTTGAAACTGTAATTGAAAGCTATTCATTGGAAGCCAAAACGGAAAGTACCGTCTCCTGATTCAATTCCCAATATTGTATAAATATTTTCATTACCTGAACTCGAATATTCTCTTCACCAACGCGTTCCGCAAAACTCTTGCAATAACTCCTCGACCTTGCGTGGGCTCGAGTATACCTATATATTGAGAAAGCATTATGATGTTCCACGTAATTAATCTTACTCAAATCACTCTCCTTATGAGCTTTATATACTCATAAACAAGGTCTATTTCAGATAGACAACAAACAAGCCTCAATAATATTTGAGTTTCAGCCACTAATTCCCGCCCTTGCCGTAACCGTCTCCGTTTCACAAACAATTTGAACTTCCGCAGCACTATGCCAACACAAATATATGGTGACATACTCTAAGTGACAACACGCGGTGGTATCTCACGGGAAACGCTTCTCTATACCTGTGTGTTATGGGTTTTATTAGCGTGAGAGGTTGCGGTGGTAGTGGTACATGAAAGTGTCGACTATCTCGAGAGGAACTATACTCAAATGTTAGTATAGGCGCCAACCGGCATAAGTAGGCTCTCTACCCTTCCGCGAGCAATAAACACAGGTTTATGAAGGGCAGAGTAATTATTGTGATGTTAACAACTAATAAAATTCGCGTAAACTTGATTTGTTTGGGAATCACTGAACATAAATGATAAATGTTTTATAAATGTAGACTTACTCGTATCAGCGTTGTAGAGTCGACCTGTTGATTTCGGCCATAGATTTGACTTTTGCACATGTACCAATAGAGATAACTCCGCTTGTTTTTGTACCTACTAATTTACTATTTCTATTATTTCTATACTAATTTTGGTAAGTGACACTGCCGTATGCGGATATTTTAGTCAAAAGTATAATCTTGATGTCCATTACACCACTACTAGTACTAGAATTATTATTTTGTACAACTGTCAATCAATTCTTCCAGTCAGCAGTACAAAGTGACTGCCTCGGTGGCTCAGTGGTTAGTGACCCTAACTTCTGGATCAAAGAGGCGTAGGTTCGATCCCCACCCAGGGCAAATATTTATGTGATGAACATAAGTGTTTGCTCTGTGTCTGGGTGTTATTTAGTTAGTTACTATCTATATAAGTATGTATTTAAAAATAAGTATATGTATGTATCAGTCTCTGGCAGCCATGTCACAAGCTTTGCTTAGTTTGGGGTCAGAGGCCGTGTGTATAACGTCCCAAAAAAATAAAAAGTTTTAAAAGTTAAACGGGCGTTTAAGCCCGTAAACTTTTTTTTTGGGATTTTAATATCTTATATATTTGGCATTGTAATATTACTATTATAAGTGGGCATAAAACCAGTAATACCTACTCTATCTTTTTCACTTCGCCGCCAGCATCCCGCACTGCAACCGTTTTTCGGTTACGCGCCGCGGCTCACAGTACTATGCGAGACGAGCCCGCATGCTATACTCTATAAAATATAGCTTGATCTCTGCGACAGCTGTCAGAAAAATTACGCCTATGAAGTCCTGAATTTTTTAATAGTACAGACAGTACCTGTCAATGTTACACTTTATGGGCATGCCGATTAGTGATGGGCGACGAATAATCGTGGCCACAGAGTTTTAGATAGAGTTTTATTTAAAATATCGATAGTTTAAACACTAATGGTATTTTAAATAAAACTTAATTTATCATTAATTTTATTGTAAATTTTAATATCATAACATTATTTAATTTAAATGTAATTAAATTAAACCCATAATTGGGTTTAATTGTTACATTAGCATCGATAATAGTGAAAAACGACGATAAATACTATCGTAACATTATTATATTTTATTATAATTTATTTAATTAATATCATAATATTATTTACATGTGTATATACTTGATCTTAATTAATAGTAAGTAAATAAAATCTAATTTGTCACCTTCAACTACTCATTCGATTTCATTACAACATTATTTGATAATCGATTTTTTCCACCACTATCCCAACTCTAAAAATGTCAATCTTCTATGTCAATGTCACTGTAGCTATCAAGCTATATTTTATGCAGTATAGTACTCTAATTTTTAAAAAGATCGCCAAGTGCGGTTGAATCGAAACTGTATGTAGTACACTTGCTGTCTGGCACAGAAATCACGAGTGCACAAAACCACACTAGTTTTCATAATCAAAGACTTCTATCGCCTCGAGCTGACTTATAAACCATACCTATCGCATTAACCACTTTTGACTGACAACCTCATAACATTTTCTAACCGCACTCTAACCAAATTCTGTCTGGATATTTGGTAAAGCTAAGCGACACCTAAAGCTAGTCTATATTGTAGCCTCATCAGAATAATAGGAGCGGTTATACAATACAGTTAATGTGGTCGGATATTAGTCGTGTCGTTTGCTGGACTCCCGCCGTCAGCTCTTAAAAGGATTTGCGGTAACACTTCCCGCTGTGATTCAGAGTATTGCTGTGGAGTGGATTTCAGTTGTCGGGGCAATTACTGCATTGACCCAATACAAATATCATAAGTAAGTAGTGTATATGCTAGTAAGTCCGCTTAGGGCGGGTGTAGCTGGTGTCAAAGGTTTAACAACTGACGCCTACAAGTTTACGTGTAATCCGAGCCACGGTAGTTCTCGGCTGTAAATACAATCTACATCATCCATCCGAAGTCTGACCGAACCGACTGTTCCTTACGATCGCATGCTCCCTTAGTGTTTTTTTACGGTTTTGATTGACGTCTTGAAAAATCGAATAACGAATACTTTTTGCAAAAATGTCTAGTAACTTCAAAATTGTTGATTAAGCTCAAATTATACTATAATATAAATTACATATTTCCCTGGGTGTGACAGCTTTTTATCAGGGAAACATTCACTAAATAACAATGACAACAACCTTATCTATTTACCTAGCAAGACAAAATAACAATGGACTTATTTTTATAACATAAAATGCAACAGAAACAATCCTATCCTGTCACCGTACCCTGCGAATAACTAACAAATAAGTGTATTATTTGAACTGGCTTTAACACAGATATCTGGAACTCTGTGGGCTTTAACCTATACCTTTAAACTCGTGCTTTTTATTGAGATCATTTTGCAAGAATATTCAACGCAATAAAAAAACTAACAATAAAATAAATCCCATAATACGATTATAAGATTTATAAACGTACCTTAGTAGTGTTCTAGGGTTTCGACATTTTCTACTTTCTAGAAAAATGTCTACACAACTCTATCACACGCCTAAATGCTTGTTACAGTCTATTTCCCTTTTCTAGATCCTACATATACATAGGTATTCTATACCTAAGAAGGTTAGGCCCAGAAAAGGGTATCATCCCGTATTATGCCGTCGCTAATTTCGTACACATGGTGCGTTAATTTTCCAGACCATTGAATATAGCGTGCTAATCTATTTTACGATCATGAATAAATTCGGAAACATGCAAAATGTGTATTTTGTTGATAACCAATTTCTGTTCATAAATAATCGATGGTTTATGAATTCAAGTTTAAACAATTCGGTTTAGATGAAGATATAGCATAGTTATCCTAAATGTTAGTAGTTGATTCTAAAGGCATAATTCTGTGGCCGGTTGGACGCTGCAGCAGTAGACCACAGGTCGTCACGATACTACTGGTTTTAAAAGTTTTCATGAAATACGTTCCGTGCCATAATACGCAATTGTACCTTACATTGCTTACAAAGGTTGAAAAGTCTATCTTGGGTGATATCTTATTTTGTTGAAATCCATCCAGCCGTTACGGAGGTCAGGGAATAAATGAATAGTTCAAAAACACTAGAAAAACACGCTTAGTCCATTACGTGGCCTCTCTCCCTCTCTTACGGGTGTAAACACGACTATGATACGATATTCCATCATGGAATGCCAGTGCCTATCTTCCGGCTTCATCATCAGACCTTAAAACTAATCATGGTCAAAGTTCATTACAAGACTTTTCTAAGAAATCCAAAACAGCTATGATACGATTTTCCATCATGAAGTTCCAGTTCATATCTTCCGGCTCCATCATGAGATCAGTTCAACAGTATCATATCATTGTATTGTCATCAGAACTACATACAGCTGCCAATTTTCATTACACTACGGCCTTTAGAAGGTGGTTAAATTAGTTAAGTACCTTAGATTCCATCACATATTTAAATACAGGTCGTCCTAATAAAAGCGTGTTAAAAACGAAATTAACAAAACTTTTCCTTCCTTTTTTTTCTTTTTTACCTGACTGTCAACAGCCAGGTAAAAAAGCTAAGCCAGCAGAACGGCAAAAAAGAAGCACAACGATGATTGAAACGTAACAAAAGGGCAGCTTCATCTGACTGCGTTTGTTGTATAAATTAAAATACACAGGGTGGTGACTAAGCAGAAATCGATGTAAGCCTCTACCAGAAAACAGTAATATGATTTTGGGAGACTGGGAAGTAATCTTTATGGGTTGCTGTTTTTGCCGCGGTATTACGCTCTTTGCACTTTTGAGAAATAATATTTTGACATCGTTTGTAGCGTACAACTTTTACTTGTTTATTCGTTATCACTTTCCTAGTGTTTAAATAATGTCACAAATAAATTATTTATTGATTTTCGTTTTAACCAAATAATATATTTATAATTATTATATACTAGCGGACCCGGCGAACTTCGTACCGCGAAAGTTAATGAATGTAGGTAGCTAACCTTACGGAGATATCTACATTAAGATATATCAAGTTTAATGGCTGTCATCCAAAATGTAGGTCTTATTGAGCTATCCCACATTTGTGAAGATAGCATTGATCAAAAGTTGACATTTGCAGCGATAAACCACTTTTAAGTTCAACAGCTGTCATCCAAAATGTAGGTCTGGTTTAGCTATCTCAATTTTGTAAAGACAGTAATGGTCTAAAATAGGTAGATACGAAGTAAGTAATAGTAAGTGCGCCACAAAAATATTAGCCCCAATTCAATGTGAAACGGTACACAAATATTGTAGCAAACAATCATTTCAAACCCAACAAACAGTCAATCTCAACTAATTTGTTTCGTTATGGTTATCATCCGCAGCTTTCTTTGTCCCACTGCTGGTTATAGGCCTCACTCTTTCTGTGACATCTACCTCGGCTCTTTGCCGGTCGTGACCAGGCTCGATCGGCGGTATTGATGATATCGTCGAGATAGTCGACCCATTTTGCTGCCGCGCCGCACATAGCTGAGCGCTCTCACCTATTCAAGTACCCTAGTTGACCAGCTCGGTCTTTCTTGCTCAAGAAGCGCTGGTCGACTTGGTTGCCACGCCAGTGTGAACGATGTCATACGCAGGGCTTTTGCGACCGCCAATATAGCAGCCGTACTCGAACCGAATGGGTTTGCGCTTGGTGATGGCTAAAGGCCTGACGGTATGAAGCTGGTCCCATGGAAGTGTAGACGGCCCTTAGTATGAGACGCGACTTGCGTCGATACTTTGGTGCCGTCACATCTTTCTGTGACTCAGAGAAGGACTGGAGCGTTGGCCGATTCGGAGCAGCACAAACGGCGCAAATATGCTAACCTCGGCAGTGGTTACATATTTGAGCCGTTTGAATTTGAGACATTGTGCCCGTGGTGGCCGGTCTTGTTTTTAAAAGTCTTTCTGAGCGTTTGGTGTACCCGTCGTGTGACCAAAATGCTGGTGTTTGTTTGGCTAACGTATAAGCATTGGCAATCAGCGTGGCAATGCTCCCAGCATGCTGGGCACGCTGCTAACTGGCAGTGGGCTTGAGTATTTGGATTATCTTTAGACTTTCAAGGGTCTGTGGATGATACAATTGCTTGTTATGTAATAGTAGTTTATGAAATTTTACATTATAAGTCTTGTATTTAGTGGTAGTTAATAAAGGCACTTGCTCTATAAAAAAAAGTCAAGTACCCTTGCACCTTGCCTATGTCCAAACCTAACCTGACCTACCTACCTAAGGTATTATGATACCTTATAGTTATAAATGCTTCTGTTGATTAAGATAAGGTTAGAGTGTACGGGTTCCCGCCTTGTCGTGGCGGGGGAACTTAGTAGCCGAGGCTTATCGGCGGCGCGGGAATCCCAAATAGCGCCGCTTCTCTGGGTTTCTTCTGAGGCAGCTGAGAAGGCGGCGCTCGAGGTCTCCCGATTTTTTGGGTCTTTTCTCCCTTGGCAGCTTAGAAGTTTGCACTCGTGGTTGGGCCGTTTTCTGGGCTTTTTAACTATAGCAGCTGAGAGGCTGGCCGGTAAGTTGCGTGCCTCTTGAGGAGTGCCGCAACTGAGGCGGGCTGCACTTTTGTCACTGTTGAATCCTAACCAAACCAACAGAAATGTATGTTCGTGTCAAGATTATAGTTCACAGTCAAGGTTAATAACCTTAGAGTCAAAATACTTATACTCATGCCATACTACTCCTAAAAATCAAGTCGATCCGTTTGTACGTATATTAGTATGGATTCTGTACCATAAAGGTAGAATAAACAAACATGTTTAACCTCTAACGGTGGAATATTTAAAAATATTTTTAGTGTCAGACAAAATGACGGCCCAGTATTAAACGTCGCTCTTAAACGTCACTGTAATATATAGCATGGCATAGGGAAAAACCATTTAGTCCAATTTTAATGTCGCTTGTCATTGTCAATCCATACTATATTTCCTCTTCGAGGAGCTATAATGGTGAAAAGACAATTTGTCTCTTTGCTATGCTAAGCGTGACATTTATAAAAAGTTTGCAGTCAATGTATGTCACCTGTCATCTTATTACGTTTCGTCAATCCATATCTGGCCCAATTATGAACGCGCTATCGTAAATTTAATAGGAATGTAAAAAGTGTTCTCTCTATCGAATGCCTAAAGTGAAAAAGAAACAGAAATATTCTAATTAGCTGTTATAATTACGATGGTGCCTTTAAAATTGGGCCTATTAGCGTCGTTGTGATAGGTGACAGTTTCGCTAACGATTTTTGAACCCTAGAAGCCCAATGTACGTCGTTTTGACGTACACGCCGACATAAAATCGCTATATCTTTTGCAAACTTTGTTGAATCGTCACGACCTTCCAAACCAACCTAGTGCCCGTCGAAACCTAACAGGAGAAGGCTGTGTCGCTTCGGTAAGTGCCTCCAATTAATTGTAATCACAATGATGCACGTCAATCTGACGTATGATTGGGCTTTGTGTAAGTTTTGAGATTATTATAAGTTTGCAAATTGTTGTTTTTTTTTGCTTGTCGTACTGTTGCATTTGATGTTATTACTAAATATGTTATTTTTAGGAAATAAAATACTAATGGCGTCTTCTAGATACCTAAATCCAGACGAAATTGCGTCACTTAGAACTTGAAGATGATTTTTCTCCCGCTGATGTGACCCTCAAGATTTTGTTGCTCAAGATGATATCAGGAGTGATAGCGAAGAAAAAATGGTGGACTTTATTGGAAATGCAGTTCAACAACTAGAAATGAGGATCTTGAAAGCCCTGACCCGTCTCTAAAGTCACCAAATCTTGAAGAAACACCATCGACTTCACTTCACAGAATCATCACGTTACATCAGGCTTTTATTCGATTAGGCAGTTTTGTAAGGGATGCTAAACATGGCTTATGTGAATTCATAAGTCACTGCCACAATATGTTGACCTTGAGCCGTAGGGAGTGCAAAAATTGAGCACAGAATCGACTAGGATGCAAAAACGTCTAGAAACACCAACTTTGAGAAAACTTTACGTGAAAACATAGGAAATGTGTTGAAAACCGTGCCAGAAACATCAGCAACAGTTACATGTGATGATCCAAAGCAAAAAGAAGGACGCTACTGTGGGTGTTGTACCTGTAAAAAAGTTGGATGACAAAAACACTGTGCTTCAAATGTAAAAAAGCAATATGCGGAGGACACGATATTAACATATGTCAAAACTGTATATAATTACTGAATAATTGTTTTTAACTGATTTTATATCAAAGAGAGTTGATTTGTTTTCTGAAAAATGTTTAAATAAGATTGAATTTTGCATTAATTTTATTAGTATCAAGAAATAACTAAGACTATAACAATTTTTGTGTGATTTTACTATAGTTCCTAATATTTGTTTATGAAAGTATCAATAAATAACTATTTGATTTAAATTTACGTTTTTATATTTTATTAAACTATATTTAAGCTAAATAATCTAAAACACTGGTATATAGAATATAAAACAAACAAATATAACGACTTTTAATATTACACGTCAATTTGACGTATGTTTGGGCTTTATGGCTTTAAAAATATGATTGGGCTTCTAGGGTTAAGGGAAAAGATGATATGAAAAAGATAAGATGAATAACTATTAAAAAATAAATAATAAAGGCACGGGATAAAAAGTACCCTATGTCCTTCTCCTGGCTCTAAACTACCTTCCTGCCAATTTTCAGCTAAATCGGTTCAGCTGTTCTTGAGTTATAAGTGGAGTAACTAACACGACTTTCTTTTATATATATAGATGTAGACTATAGAGTCAGATATTTATATAGACTCAGAAGATCGACCATCATCCATCTGATATTAATAACTAGGTGAGACATATTTTTTTTATCAAATATTTAAATATTATTTACAAAAACGAATTTGCGATAGTTTGAGATGCTGGAGATGATAGCTTGCCTATAGAAAAGTGATCATGGCTATTTTTTATTGAATTATGTTTTTTTAATGTTTTTACTTTTGATAACCGGATATTTTTTATTCCAACTGATAGTTTTTAATACAAAAAATAAGCTTTGGTAGGTTTGAAAAGGTAACTCCATATATATAGGTATCACGCCGATCTGATAACTAGTCAAAAAGCATCATTTAATTATTTAGGTTTGCTTGCAAAAAATGTTGATGAAATATTACAAATTTAACAAACAAAAGCCATGAATACTTTCCGATAAGCAAGGTATCATAGGCGTGTTTATAAATAAATAATATTTTATAAAAAGTTTGTCTCATCTGGTTATCAGATAATGATTGTCGATCTTTACCGGCTCCTAGACCATTTTGTCACTATAACATTAATATAAAAATTAAACTTCAAAATTAATTAAATAAAATATCAAATTTAAATAATCCTCTTTTATCATTCGTCATTTAATCAATGATGATTTGTACAAAAAAGATGATTTATGCCAAAAATAAGGTTTTCGTGAAAATTGTTAGAATTGTGGTGTAAAAAGTCTTTGTCATAGTAATTATATCATACAATATAGCTGGTAACATTAGCTTTAATTCATGCTAACTTTTTTTCTTTCCTAAGTATTTTACGGTTTTAAAATATTTATCTATATCCCTGAATAAGTATCTACCGCATTTTTCTGAACTGAAAACTCTAACTGAATAAATACTCAGTAACGTTCAAGAGAGAATTTCTACTGTTTTATTTTAGCCATGAATCTGATTCGTGACTCGGTTCTTAGAGGCAATCTGATAAAATCTCTTTTATAACTTGAGAATAACGGCTGATAGCTTGCAGGCTTTCTTTAGCAAGCCATTGAAATTTTAATATCACGAGCTTGTATAAAAATATCCATCGGTTTGGTAGGTTTGACATTTAAATTGGTAGGTAAATAGATTATATAATATTTATTTTTAGTTGAATTCTTTGTAGTTAATACCAAGAAAAATATACAAACATTACAGACAAAAAGTAAATTAAAACGCTTTATTTGTAAAAAAAAATATATGAAATTAATGCCCCAACATAAATAAATTATTCAAATCTAACAAAATTATTTCAAAAGACACAAATTACTTTTCAGAGCCACAGTTCCTAAGTGAAAGTAGTAAAAAATGTCCGAGCGCCGTCATACATGCTAACTTTGATATTTACATTAAATAATAATTCACAATGACCCATATGTTTTCTCAAATTTCGACGTTATGTCTCCTAATTAGTGCTTGTAACTGAGCACTTTCGCGCGGCGTTGTAGTTGGCTTGCAATCGCCTTACGACTAACTAAAAAGCCTGCCCACTACCACAGCCCGGACACTCCGCGTTTCTTCGTACAAAATCTGCTGTCTTACGCACACAACACTATATTTATTCACAGACACTACACATACGCACGAACGCTACACGGGTATTTGCAGCGGCCTGTGCAGCCCGCGCGCAGAGTAGTAAATCGTGTCCTGACGCGGGGTGGAAGTGAGGAAGACTCAAACGGGTGGGGGGTAACGAGTGACCGTTCTATACGTAGTATTATTATATCTTCTTTGCCACTACATAGCTTGGGCAGAGTTTTGCCTCGGACACTTTTTTGCACGATTGTGACTCTATAAATATTTGCTTGAAGGGAAAAACAAATTAGGCTTCAACAAATGTTTGTGCTTAACATAGTATTTTTCAGTAGCTATTACATCCTAATCATGATAAAGTTTTGAGATGAAAACCACAGGCAAAAAAATTAAACCGAAAGTAAAGCTCACAAATTAGATAACTTGTTAATAGCATGCCACCTATGTGCTCTTAGCTGTGGTGGCTTAGAAGTAGTGACATCCGCCTTACAATCGTGAGGTCGTGGGTTCAAATCCCGGTCCCGTACCAATGAGTTCTTTGGAATTTATGTACGGAATTTCACACCACTGGCTTTTCGGTGATGGAAAACATCGTGAGGCAACCTGCATATGTCCGTAGAAGAAATTCGATGGCGTATGTGAATCCACCAACCCGCACCGGGCCAGCGTGGTGAATATGGCCCAGTCACCCTTCGTGGGTAGGCCTACGTCCTACAGTGGACTATTTAAAAAAGGCTGATACAGTACAGTATGCCACCTTTGTCATGTATCCACTTTCAACCGGATCTATTGATTTTATATCTATAGAGGTGTTGGAAGTGGTCTTCTTATTTATGCTGAGAAGATTGTTTCCATTGCCAATAAGAAATAATTTTTGAAATGACTAAACTCTTTGTCAAAAGCCTATCAAAAATATATGAACAAATGAAGTCGAAATATAATTTACAACACCTAGGAAAACATACGTAAGTAAAGTTGAATCAACAAGTCCTAACAATGATTAAAAGTTAAGCAACTTAATTCTAATTAAGCTAAGTTACATAACATTCAGTTCATGAACTTGCGTAATTAAGATAAACCGATTAAAATTATGACGTGAACAACTGAAACTATTCCTTTGTGAAATTAAGCTAGTTCAAATTAAGGGCGAGGGTGTTTGCTTTACCTTCAGGTATTTACCTTAATAGTTCAACATACGTTTGAGCACATTCTACTTGCTTAGTCGAGGTAAAGTTAAGACTTTTTGTCACTGTTATTTTCGTATTCTCTTAGTATCTAACACTGATCTAAATCTGTCTCTAAGCTATTTAATCTGAGAATATCACTTTAGTATCGATGTCTTCGTAGGTATTCAGGAGATCTGAAACTGAATTTAGATATGTTTGTGTACCTGCTTAAAGAAATAAACTATTTGCTTATTTGTTGCTTCGTACTTAATAGTATGATATTTTTGATACTTACCTAAAAAAATTTTTTTTAATTTATTTATTAACACATTACTTACAATATTTTGTTTACAACTAAGAATACCAAAAAACCCGTTTAAAATATGTAAGTTAAAATTCAAAAATCATAATAGTTATTTATTTTCGATAAAACAAATTCATAATAGTTAGAAAAAAAAATAAACTCCATGTTAGGTACATTATTACTCATAATCTTTGCAAATCTAAATGGAATCTTAAAATAGAATCGAAATCTACAGGTACATACTTACTATTATAGTAGTGTTTTATCAATGAAATCTCCAATTTTTATCCAATTTAGTTTTAATATCACCAATAAGTACAGTACTAGACAGCGCATCCCTGCGACCTTAAATGTTTTCAAAATATGAGAAAAGACTGTAAATACGATTTGGAAAGGCGTGAATCCCCCAGAGCAAACATTTCTAAGAGAAAAGCACCGAAGCGAGACAAATATAAAGATTTAAACCCGCGACGGGATTCCACACACCCGCCGCATATCGCAAATATTTTGATATACTCTGATTTTCAATCCGTGACGTTGAACCTTGAAGGTGACGTTAGTAATCGAAATGTAAGTACTGCCGCCGTGCGTAACCGAATATCGTAAATATTTTGATCTGGGCCTAATACATTTTTTTGATCTCTGATATTTGTGTTCTTAAGGGTGGTTCATGCTGACGCTGTTGGCAAAGTACGTTTTTTTCGGCTATGGAGTCTCGGCCAAACGTTATTATGAGTAAGTTTTTCTATGTTACTGATCTTAAAACTAAGAAAAATTAAACCGTCTCAAATGGAATACATTAGGCAAATCAACACGTTTTCATGTACCAACTACTGTTTTAGAAATTTTTTTAGTCGTCGTTGAAACTAGTCTCTACAAAATGACTGAAATTGTATTTATAACGGTTTTTAGATAATACACACAGCATTAAAATTAATAAAAAAAAAAGAAAAACGATAATTATGCTTCCTAAGTTTTCAAATAAAAAAAAACCTTACGTATTTTGCAAAGCAATTTCCCGACGAAAATATTTAGCAAAATTGGTTGGATTGGTTTCGGTATCTCAAATCCCGCTTATAATCCTCTCTCGAATCCTTAGCTGCGTCTCGGCAATTCCTTTATCAATAGGGGAGCGACTTGTAAACACGTTGGATTGGGTCTTTGCATAAACAGCTGTGACAACCAACCTACCAATTTCTTTTATTGCCTGTATTGCCATGTGTGGAGATATATTCAGTACCGTTTTAGGTGAAATAGTTTAAGTTTAGTCTGTTGTGCAGCTATCTTCTATTCAGCCGTAGAGCATTTACTGGAGATTTCTAATAGGACCTGTTGAAACCTGCGGCCTTAATATGTTGTCGTCATCGTCTGCCTACCTAGTCGGTAGTCGGTCGGTCATACGCTTAGCTTGCCGGTAGGTGATCTCCATTTGAGAGCTTTGCGTTCCCAATGAACATCAGTTGTCCATGCTATATGCCACTGTATTGTACTGTATCAGCCTTTTTTTTAATAATCCTCTGCAGGACATAAGCCTACCCACGAAAGGTGTTTGGGCCATATTGCAGTGCTATACACACGTAGGTACACACACACAAACTATACATTTCTGCGGATAATGCAGTCAATACTCTCCGGAACATGTATATACTATATATTATTTTATTTTTTATTATTATTATATTATCTTATTCTGCTAAAAAGTTCCCTTTTGTTCCCTGAAGGTAAACAGTATCTACAATACAAGCTTTTGCTTAGTGTAGGTACTGTGTACTAACTAGATTTGTAACTGCTAGCCGATAATATAAATGGTTACGCCAGATTATATTAAGTTAACATTTCGTTTTTTATTCTTGTGGTGTACCTCCTTTTTCTTCATCCTACCCTCAAAACAGCACGAAGACTGGCCGGACCGGCAAGGTTATATATAGACCCCGCGAGTGACGCGTGGTCAGTAGTAGTCGGTGTAGTAGCCAAGCAGCCGGTGAATCGCGACACGCAAACTCAATTGTGAACTGTCCTCGCGAGTGCCGAATTATTACTCATACGGAGATGAGAGTGATTTTAATTTGTGAACTTTAAAGCTGAACATCCGCCAGACATTTCGTCTTAGCAACATAAAACTATGATTTCGCTAGAAAGTGTCGTGCGAGGTACAAAGTGATCCCGACGGACTGGATTAACACAAGTAAGTGCTGTTCCTTTTCTCTGTCCTGTCCCGACTCTTTTTCTCGTGCACCATTTTCTCACTTTCAAAATACAGTCCACTCTTCAGGGGGCTCGATTAGCCCCGCCATAAAAAATATAATTTGGGCGAAATCATAGTGGCCTTCGAACCGGATAATTTGGCCTGTCCCCTTATTAGAATATATTGCAAGCTCTAATAAGATTTACTATATTCATTGCGAATAATTTCATGTAATTATATTCATTGCGACTATAATTATTTTCACATGACATTACGTCATAATTTTCATCTCCATTAATCTCCGTATTTACAGCCGTAAGCATTGAGCTAGGCATTTAATTAGCTAGATATATTATTTATCTATGCATATTTATATATATTATACATAAATATTATGTATTATAAGTAAAATCGTATTATTTTTTTGTATTGTAATTGCCACATATTTTACGATTTACCCGCAGTGCATTTTAACGCGGCGTAGGTGACGTTGCACCTCACGCATCGATCGATATTATCCGACCGAGTAGCGGAGTTCCACCGTCGCAAGCGCAGCGCGCTGTATGAATAACAGTAACGACCTACTCAATTTGTTAGCATAATAATTGCTATTTTCTTATCAGTGAGTAGGTACCTAGTAGCGAGTTGCACATACTATAGCAACGTATTGATTCTTTGTTGTTTATCGTTGCATCGAACCTTTTCTAAATTAATTGTTGCTTATTTTGTATTATTCATAGAACATTTATTTAATTAAAAATAAAACTAAAGATGTCTAAACCGGGAAGCGCCCAGTTTGATAGTGAGGTGGTCGATGCAAAGATAATAATGTTACTATCGAAACGTGAAGCGATATTTACTATTGTGCAACAATGTTACGACTTAACAGATAATATTCACAAAAATGAAGCAGCTAGGGAAATATTCTTAGATGAATCATCACAGATCGACTCGTTACGCGTCGAATATAAACAAATTGTAGACGATTATAATGAGCGCCTGCTGAAATTAAATCCAACTGCAAAGCCAGATTATCAGTGCCTTTTTGCATTTGAATCTCTGTACAGTAGAATAAAGAGATTACAAGCTCAGTACGCTACTTCCGGTGTTTCACCAAGGGATGCATCTTCTGCGTTGCTGAAGGCTAGGCCAACACTGGCTCCTATACAGTTGCTTGAATTTAACGGCGATATAAAATCTTGGCCGATGTTTTATGCGACATTTAAATCGACTGTGCATGATAATCACATCTTAACGCCAAGCGAGAAATTATATTATCTCCTGCCAAAATTAACTGGCCGAGCTAAATTAGCTATTTCAGGCATTTCTCCTTGCGGCGAAAATTATGAATTGATTCTCAAAACCCTTATCAATAAGTTTGATGATAAGAGGATGCTAATTTCTGCTTATTTAACTCAGATGTTTGATTTCAAACCGATTCAGGTCGCTTCTGCAGCTAACTTCGATTTATTTACAGACAACTTTGCAAGCGCAGTGAGCGCCCTAAAGAATTTGCAATTAGATAACTTGTCAGATTTAATAATATTGCACATTGCTCTCAAGAAGTTAGACACAGAGACGGTTCGCGCGTTTGAAACCAAGTATGGTAATAAGATGCCTCAATTTGATGAATTTCTAGAATTCATCACTACTCGTGCGAAGGTATTTGAGAGAACAAAATGCGTTTCAAATACACTTCCAAATAATGTTCAAAATAAAAAGCCTAATACGGGCACTGCGTCCAAAACACCAAAGTATCAGTCTTATGTAAGCACTATCGATAAGCCTGCATCTTGTTTATGCGCCAATGCGTCGCACACGCACTTATATAAGTGCGCTGAATTTAATCGATTGACGACTCCTCAGGATCGTTATAAATGCGTTAAAGATAATAATGCGTGTGTAAATTGTTTAGCACTGAATCACAAGGTTTCGAGTTGCACCGTGAAGCCTAATTGTAAATTATGCGCGAAGTCTCATCACGGTAAACTGCATTTCATGCGTCCGGAAAATAATGCTGCATTGTTAGCTGGCTCCCGTCCACCGCCGCCAGCGCGGCCGCCCGCGCACGTGTTATCACTGCCGGAGCGTCAGGTAAATGAGCCATGCGAAGCGGCTGCAGCTATAAACCCGGGAATCGCGCGCTCAGATGTTGCGTTATGTACAACTAATGAGGATACCTGTTTACCACTGCGTAAAGAAATGGTTAATAATACCATATTGTTATCGACTGCTCAAATTGCTGTTTACGATTCTAATGGTAAGCGCCATATTATTCGCGCGCTTTTAGATTCGGGATCTCAAAGCCATTTCATAACGAAGGAGTGTTGCGATCGATTAGGTATACGATTATCGGGCACTGAACGTACTATCATTAGAGGTTTTGGTGGCTCTGAAAAGATATTACAAACTGAGTCGATTAATTTGAAATTTCATTCTCGGTTTGACGATAACATAAACTTTAATATTTCGCCACTCGTGGTTGAAAAGGTGACGGATTTGTTACCTACAGCTGTGGTAGATACGTCTGGCCTATCACATTTAAAGGGTCTTCCATTAGCGGACGCCAGTTTCGGCGTGCCTGCTAGGATTGACGCGTTAATAGGAGCTTCCCTGTTTCCGCATTTATTATTACCTGACGTTCATGCATTGCGCGAAGCGTCGAAACCTGCTGCGTTGCGCACGGTTTTGGGCTATGTCCTGATAGGGTCAGCCCCCACTATACCTACTACATGTATTCATGCGGCCTTGACATGTTGCTTCGTTCAAGAGCCAACCGCTATTGACTCGTTAGTCAGGCGTTTCTGGGAATTGGAAGAACTTCCTTCCGCTCCCGTTCACCATCCTGTGCATATTGAATGCGAGGATTTTTATACATCAACTACTACTCGCGATCCAATTAGTGGCAGATACGTCGTCGGCCTGCCATTTAAGGACGATCCATATTCCTAGATGTAGCTCGAAAACGTTTCATGTGCCTCGAAAGGAAGCTTGAGGCTTCGCCTGATTTGAGGTCGGCATATGATGACGTCATCAAAGATTATCTCGCGAAAGATTACGTATCTCCTGCGCCACCATACGATGAACAGGACCCTGGGCCAATCTACGTCATTCCGCATCACGGAGTTGTTCGCGAAGATAAAGCGTCGACCAAGCTGCGCATAGTGCTGGACGCTAGTAGCCGTTCCACTTCGGGACGGTCGCTTAACGACATCTTACATGCCGGTCCGAACTTACAGGGTGATTTATTTAAAATTATTTTAAATTTTCGCCTACATGCAGTTGCGATGACCGCAGATTGTCGTCAGCAGTTCCTTCAAATAGTCATGCGTGAAGCTGACCGTCGGTATCAGTGCTTCTTGTACCGATTTAATCCATAAGATCCTCTCGTACTGTATCAATTTAATCGCGTTTGTTTCGGCCTTTCGTCGAGTCCGTACCATGCATTGCGCACGGTGGCTCAACTCGTCCAGGACGATGGCGCAAAATATCCGCTGGCTAGTAGTATTGTACTACCCTCGCTATACATGGATGATCTGGCCTTCTCGCTCCCTAATGAGCATCAGGCAATCGCTGCGTCGCATCAGCTGATTGAATTATTCAAGGGCGCGCAGTGGGATCTTGTAAAATGGAACAGTAATTATCGCGCTGTGCTGGACAATATTCCTGCCACGCACAAAATCCCCACTGAAGTGGAGTTTGATAAATCATCAACGAATAAAATATTGGGCCTTCATTGGTCTACTGAAGATGACGCATTTTACTTCAAAATTTCCCCACCAAGCGATGAAGTCTGCACTAAGCGCTCGATACTATCTACCGTCGCTCGTTTTTGGGATTTGAATGGATTTGTTAGCCCTTCAATAACTTACGTTAAAATATTATTGAAATCTCTTTGGCAATTGCGCCTATCATGGGACGAAACCCCGCCGTCTCACATCATTAAGACGTGGAGACAGTTCTGCGCGGAATTACCAGCACTGAACAAACTTCGTATACCACGTCACGTGGGTGTATCAGAGGACTGTGACGTCACCCTCCTTGGGTTTTCAGACGCCAGCCTTAACGCCTATGGTGCTGTCGTTTATTTACATGTCAGCTCTACAATCGGCAATACCGTGCGCCTTCTGTGTGCAAAGAGTAAAGTTGCGCCGACTAAACCGATGTCGATCGCGCGTCTCGAACTGTGCGGAGCGCTATTGTTATCCAAGTTGCTACGTATAGTCCAAGATAATTACGCCGATCGCTTATCGACGAATATATATGCGTTTCTAGATTCAAAGGTTGCGTTGTATTGGATCAAGAGCTCGCCACATAGATGGCAAACTTTTGTTGCCAACCGCGTCGTAAAAATAACGGAAAATATTTCCCCTGATAACTTTTTCCACTGTCCCGGTGTAGAAAACAGCGCGGACATTTTATCCAGAGGTGCTACTCCTGAGAAACTGATCTCAGACCCGTTATGGCTCCACGGGCCTCCGTGGGCCTCGCTACATCCGTCTCAGTGGCCTCTCAAGGACTTAGACGGGCAATATATCTCGGATATTCCGGAACAAAAGGTTTTAACGCACACTGTGTGCACGCCTGTAAAGCATTGCGCTTTATATGAGCTCGCTCTACGCACTTCGTCGTGGAGTAAATTACTTCGTATAATTGCGTACGTTTGTAAGTTTGCAAAATTGTTGCCTCGTCGCAGCACTAATGCAGTGACTGCAGAGGATTTAGATTTTGCTGAAAATAAAATTCTTTGCTCTTTGCAAAATCAATATTTTGCAGAAGAATATAATAATATTCAGAATAATAAAAATTGTTCTGTAGCTCTTAATCGTTTGAGGCCTTTTATTGACAACGGCTTGATCCGCGTAGGCGGTCGCCTTTCTAACTCGGCGCTGGAATATGCTCATATGCATCCAGTTATTTTGCCGCGCAATGATCATGTAGTGAACTCGATCATTGACTATTATCATGTAAAATATTTACATGCTGGACCCGAAACTCTAATGTCGCTGCTTCGACAAAAATATTGGATATTATCGGCGCGCCGTCTTGTTAGACAAAGAATTCATAAGTGCAATACTTGTTTTCGTCTTAAGCCGCAGCCAACTTACCCACTTATGGCCGATCTGCCTAATATTCGGACACGTCCAGCCATAAAGGCCTATGTGGACACAGGATGTGATTTTTCGGGACCGATACAGTATGTTCCTGTGCGTCGTCGTGGCGCACGAAGTGAAAAGGCGTGGTTAGTATGCTACACGTGCATGACCACGAGGAGTTGCCACTTAGAAATAGCTACGTCACTGAGTACGCCCAGCTTCTTGGCAACTTTCAAAAGGTTCCTCTCTAGACGAGGGCCAATTAAGACTCTACATAGCGACAATGCCACGAAATTCCAGGGCGCTGCTTCGTACCTCCGAGACCTCTACAAGTTTCTTAGTGATGAATATTATCCGAAACTTGAGTTGGAGTGCGCAGAGAGTCGCATAACGTGGAAACCAATTTGCCCTAAAACTCCCCATTTTGGTGGTTGTTGGGAAAGTACAATTAAGTCAATGAAGTCCATACTGTTCCGAGTAATCGGACAGCAAATTCTTTCATACGAAGAACTCTACACTGTAGTTACGCAGGTAGAGTGTTTATTAAACTCGCGACCGTTGACGGTGCTCAGCTCTGACCCCGCGGAACCTCTGGCTCTTACGCCGAGTCATTTCTTGAACACTGCGCCTCTACTTTCCCTGCCCGCGCCTGATGTAAGCTCTGAAAATGACAGTTTGCTTCATAGGCATGCGCTGTTGGACAAGTTAGTCCAATCGTTTTGGGAACGCTTCAGGATGGAATATTTACACGGCTTACAGGTTAGGCAGAAATGGAATAAACCTTCTACACCGATTATTCCCGGAACTGTCGTTGTAGTAATCGATGATAATTTACCGCCTCTGTGCTGGCCTTTAGCAATTGTAGAGAAGGTGCATCCATCTAGAGATGGTATTATACGCGTGGCGACTGTGAAAAGTGCCGGGAAAACTTACCTTCGTCCTGTCGTACGCCTATGCCCTTTACCATCGCAGTAGAGAGTAGATGTCGCTTCGCAGTTTAAACAAATTAACATAAATCTACTTATATTATTTAAGTTCATATCATATTATATTATATTGCATTACATTATTATACGTAATTTTTTATATAATTGAATGCCGTTCCATGCCTGTCTCAATGCTTACAAATACGCATTGAGCGATAGTTTTCTCTCCAATTAATGGAGTTTTCCTCTCACCTTATGAGCATTGTTTCTTTTAAAGGTGACCCTTTAAGGGGGGGTGGATGGTTACGCCAGATTATATTAAGTTAACATTTCGTTTTTTATTCTTGTGGTGTACCTCCTTTTTCTTCATCCTACCCTCAAAACAGCACGAAGACTGGCCGGACCGGCAAGGTTATATATAGACCCCGCGAGTGACGCGTGGTCAGTAGTAGTCGGTGTAGTAGCCAAGCAGCCGGTGAATCGCGACACGCAAACTCAATTGTGAACTGTCCTCGCGAGTGCCGAATTATTACTCATACGGAGATGAGAGTGATTTTAATTTGTGAACTTTAAAGCTGAACATCCGCCAGACATTTCGTCTTAGCAACATAAAACTATGATTTCGCTAGAAAGTGTCGTGCGAGGTACAAAGTGATCCCGACGGACTGGATTAACACAAGTAAGTGCTGTTCCTTTTCTCTGTCCTGTCCCGACTCTTTTTCTCGTGCACCATTTTCTCACTTTCAAAATACAGTCCACTCTTCAGGGGGCTCGATTAGCCCCGCCATAAAAAATATAATTTGGGCGAAATCAGTGAATAATATTTATACCAACTATATTAATAAGTGGCTATTATATCATGCATTAAAGAATTTATTATTTATTATTATTATTATTATATCCACCACGCTGGCCCAGTGCGGGTTGGTGGATTCACATACGCCATCGAATTTCTTCTACTGACATATGCAGGTTGCCTCACGATGTTTTCCTTCACCGAAATGCCAGCGGTGTTAAATATATGCTTTATGCCACGTCCACTGCCAATTCAACTAGTTAATCTGCTGCTAATATAAATATGAAAACAATGTTATTAAAACAGTAGCCAATTAGCGCTGTGGTTTCCAATGACAGTTATATGATGTTTCCAATTAGCTGAATATAAGTAGGTATCAGATATAATTCTGTCGCGTCTGTGAGACTTCTTTGAGGACTCTTAGGGTTTAGGCTCATTTCTTTTGATTAAAATCGCTTTTGAGGAGCTTGTGCCTAAAAGTATCTTTTGATACGAATTTTATTAAGCCTTTGTATTCTCATTTTACTTACTTCATAATCATTCAATTCGTTTTAACATAAATAACTTGTCTATAAATCTGGAATGCAATAACGAAATATAACTTTTAACAGTGTCTGCATACCTGTGCGACTGTACGAGTAAGTTGAAATATATGAAACGAAAATAAATGACCGTTCCGACCTTGTAACCCGTGCATGAAAATCTATTTAAAATTGAATAGAAAGAAGCATCTAGTAAAGATAGCAAAAAAAAGGTTTTAATATCCCTAAGTAGACCTTTTTACGTCAAAGATTTACAAACTCAGTCCACAGGGGTTTCGACGGTGACATTGTGTTTTTAGGGTTCTGCACCAAACGGGTAATAAATAAACTCTAACGAAACTATGGAACCTGTTTATTCGTTTTCAAAACCAATTCTCTGGAGGCCTTCTAAACATAGCAAAACAAAAACTTAATTTGTTACGCTAAGGAATATCAGTTATTTTAAATTGGTAGGCAAATTACGAGTCAAGCACTTAAGTAGCAATTAACTATTTAATACATGTTGCTTCAATATTGCGACAAATTTTCACAGTATAAAAATCCCCAGCCAGTAATAGAAGCCAAAAATTAAGAAATAATAAAGACATTTTCGTCCCAAAAGCGGAGGCCGAAATAAGAACGTTTTTCATCTAAAACTTGTAAGGTTTTCCTATTACGTTGCCCGCGGGACACCGAGCCGTTTTTAATTAATGACAAATACAATGAGAGGTGACAGCGACGTTTAGCTTTTTGAAGATCTATAGCTGAAATAAGAACCTACACTGTTTTAGCCCTTAAACAAACAAGAGCCCCTGTGGCTGTTTAAGAAAAAGCGAGGGTGTTTTCTGGGTAATTAGGGGCCGCTGATTTCATTTTTGATGAAAAAAATATAAAAAAGGGGGAGGGAAGGGGTGTTTTTTGTGTGGTAAATAACCTACCATTGTCCATTACCGACTTGTAAAATTTTACGATTGTGGTAAAATAGTTACCATTATCCAACCCGGTTTGAAAAAAATCTATACTAGTTGTTTTCTCTGGGTTTGCTTGTCTAATTTAGGTAATTTAAATAACATATACATATTCACATTTCTTTTGTTCAATACATTATATTTCTTCTAAAGCATTCGACATAGAAGGAGTCTAATAGTTTTATGGTCTATCTTAGTAGGTAAATAAAAATAGTCGTTTTATGTGTAAGACTTTTATTAATTAATTACTATTAAAAAAACATTTATTTTTTATATTAGTAAAGAAAAATATGCACCATTCACAACCCAAAAATACAAACCGTTTCTATATTAGTAAATCCAATAACAGTTAGGCACGAATGAACAATGGTAGATAATTTACCACAATCACCCATAACTTCACATGATCGAAAACCATGCATAGATTACCAGAATTCTCAACCAAATGGATGCAAAACAACAACAATATAGCCTAGTTTATAAATCTGGACGCAATAACCACTTACCAGATTTTTCGTAGAACAAAACTCAAATTTTTGTGGCAGCGATGCACATACTTCAAATTTTTTTCGCCAAACTGCCGACTTGCCCTCTTTGACATTGACTTATAAGGACGGGTGACGTTTATTAGTGAAATGTTGCCAGTAGTTGGATAAAAAAAAATACAACGTTTTACTTGCTATTCAATTCGATTAAATTCGTTGAAAAAAAAGTCCTTTTTTTTAAAAAAAATCAAGTGGTATGCATTCTACCTTTATTTTAATAAGGGTTAAGTAACATTCGTGTAAAATGAGTCGATAGATCTATACTTGGATCCAGAGGAATAGACTGACGATGATTAGTTAATCAATAGGAACTACACTAATTCACCTATCATGATGACATACAGGAGTATGGCCACCAGTCCAATAGTCCTACTAATATATTAGGTACTGAAGGTAAGATAACAATAGGTAAATAAGTTCTTATACGCTGGTTGGCTAGTCCTGGTGTCAGAGTTTTTAAGCCTCTGACATGGCTTAACGGTTAAAACAACCGGGGCCTACAATTGACAAATGCCACCCGCGGTCACTCATTAGAAGACTGGCCGTGTTGAACGATGCTTAAATGTAATGATCGCTAACGAACACCTAGTCAAACTACACTATGAGCGATAGGGCAAAATTTAAATCAATAATCCGCGGCTTGGATAGTATCTGAGATGAAGATGATAATGCTGGTGATAAACATCGTCAATGTTGTCATCAAAATTAGCTATTTTAACTTTAAGCAAATATCTACAGAGCCATTAGTATTTTAGAGGCGTCATCGTAACTATAATAGCTAATTAGCGTATTTCTGTTTCTTTTTCACTTTAGGCATTCGATAGAGAGAAAACTTTTTACATAGCTATTAAATTAACGATGGCGCCTCTAAAATTGGGCCTACTGTCTCTAAGTGAGAGTAGTAAAAAAATGTCCGAGTCATACATACCGACTTAGATATTTACATTAAATAATTCACAACGACCCGTTTACTCGAAACTCAACGTGATGTCACATAATTAGTGCCTGTAACCGAGCACTTTGACATCACGCGACGTTGTAGTCGGCTTGCAATTGCCTTACGACTAACTAAAAAGTCTGCCCACTAAGTAGCTTGGGCAGAGTTTTGGCTCGGACACTTTTTTGCACGATTGTGACTCTATAGATATTTGCTCGAAGTATCCACACAACAAAATCAGTATTAACAGGCTACACCGTGCGTTCGTCAAAGCTTTAGGCTTATTCAATGCTCTGTCGAACGCGCCAAGGCAACTGAAATCATCTTATCTTTATAAGACAGAGAAGAGAACTCATATTTTTGAGCGTGATGATAAAACCAATTTAGGAATAATATCACAAAATATCCTTAGCAACAAAGAAGTTCAAAAAGCCACCACGGCGCGGTATGTTGTTCCACATAAACGTGACACTCGGAAATACTTATGGAACGCCCCTTTTTGTGACATCCTATGAGAAACGATACCAAAATGTAACGTATTCCGAAATTTTAAACCCAACCTTCCTTTGATGACTCTCTGTATCTTAATTTAAGAAGTTTATGACATCAAATACACATCAAAGATATAAAGAAAACAATAGGTACATATCTTAGCTACGTTTACGCGACATATTTCTCTGAAAATGTTGGTTGGTTTTCTGATTGAAAACAAGTACGAATGCTTTGATTATCAAACTGGAAGACGGATCGAGAGTAGTCTTTTTAGTATGCTATTATTTAAGTGCATTAAAGAGTTGTAACGGAGGCAAATACTACACCGGTTCCTCTTTAATCTCGCAAAACAACGATGTAAGCAAAGCAATAAAAATGTAGTTTGATTCTTATTCATTCGTATTTCGTACGATACATCAATTAGTTTACTATTGCTTTGGATGAAAATTGGTCCTGTCGCTTACATTAGGTACTCGCGCTAATACTTATGTTTTGAGAAATAATAAAAGCAAATCAATTTAAGTTTATTTTTGTTTTGCTGCGCAATTCAAGTGTCCATGTTTGATACATCCTACTAATATTATAAACGCGAAAGTTTGTGAGGATGGGTGTATGGATGTTTGTTACTCTTTCACGCAAAAACTACTGAACGGATTGAGATGAAACTTTGCAATAATATAGCTTATATATCAGAATAACACATAGGCTATAAAGCCGCGGGTAAAAACTAGTTTTTTATATTTTTACAAATACGTATTGTCGATTTTTTTACTAACTCTATTAAACAAAAACGTGTTACCCAAAGCTCTACAAGAAATGCGTGATAAAATTTTTACTCTATACAAAAGCTTATAATTACAAAGTTATTTTATCAGCTACCAAACATTTCTATTTCGTTGTCACCAGAATCGTTATGAGAATTGGACATTTTTCTGTACCCACATTAACAGAGCAATATACAATTACTTTTTATATTGGATTGGATGCCATGACTCGCAAATGGAATTTTACTCATATTGTTACTTACTTATTTGTTTTGTACGAGAATAAAGCGCGTACAGGATCGGACTTTCAATTGAAATTCAATATTTTATTTTTATATTCTGCGAAAGTATATTTTTAGTTTTAGTATGATTTTTTTTATCTTACATATAAATTAAATTGGAGTGTCTGTTTGTAATATTGAAATAACTGTGTTTTACTACATTCATATGAATATACAGGGTTATTTTTAATCAATTAGCATCCTCTTAGGGGCTTATTCTGTACATTAAAACTAACAACCGTTGTTCTGCGACTTTGGTCAAAATTAAAAAAAAAAAGATTTTCCATGGAAAAATATCGTCCACCTGCGACAAAATGTATAGAACAGCTGATTTTTTTTGAGTTTTGATGAAACTTGTAGAACAAAAGTTGTTAATTTTGATGTACAGAATAAGCCCCTAAAAGGATGCTAATTGATTAGAAATAACCCTGTATATACGATGCATACAACAAAATAACATTTTTTAAAATTTTTGTCTGTCCGTTTGTTCCGGCTAATCTCTGAAATGGCTGGACCGATCTTGACAGAACTTTTATTGGCAGGTAGCTGATGTAATAAGGAGTAACTTAGGCTACGTTAATCGACTGTTAGGCAAAACGAAGTTCGCCATGTCAGCTAGTCGATAATATAATTAATCAACAGCGATTTGAAATTATGAAAAATATCTAACTATTTGGCGTAAACTATATTTTTGTTAATAAAAAGTATGTACTTGTACCTACGCATGTTAGTAGTTACGTAGGTTATTAAAAGACATAAAAAATGCTATAAAACTACAAATTGTTCAATAATAATCTTGTACGAGTATATAACCACACAAAGCAATAAAACAATACAATCACAAGATTATTTTTCTCTAGCAAACAGAAAGTAATACACGAGCAACCTAACAACTCAATTTCTACTCGTTAAAGTCAATAATTGTGTACGAAAACACTTCGCGAATGTCAATACGTTGTCCAATTACCTTCCAGTACCTCTCCTGGGTTTATTTTTTTCAGGGCCTCCCTAAAAGAGGCTAACGCAGCTCTCGTGGCCCTTCACACATCGCTCGTTCTTTCGTGAAAAAAGGGGAAGTATTTAGTTGTTTCGCCGAAAATAATAGGGTTTATAATATTGTTACGAGATGGGTTCTTGGATAATCAGTTAAAACGCCGATTATTCACTCTGCACTTAATTGCACACAATGACTTCACAAAAATCACAAAAGCACACGACACAACTGATTCGCAAAAACACTTCACACTGGCACTGATATGGTGGATGGTCACTGAACACGAGATGCTTTCGCTTCGACGGTAAACGAAAAACTTCGTCGGACGGAATCTCATCGCTCTATTTATATCTGAATTAATGTTTGACTAGAATTCTCTGGAATTGTTGGTGCCATTGTCTTTGACAAGGTAAACAAGATGAATGTTCGAAGCTTCCTTATTATTTTCAAATACTAAAACACCAAAAAATCACACAATAGACGGAAACAAAGACTGATCCCGCCCGAGTCATAAAACCATAAATCGGCTAGGTGTAAACAACTCGCCGTAATTACCGCGCAGCTTACTGCGTTACAATATTCTGGATCGTGTGGTCAGTAATTTGATAACAAGCTATAATTTTGGTTTGATTAATACTGGATGTTAAGCAGATATTGAAATGCTGGTGTTTATTTGGCTCAACGTAAAAGCATTGCCATTCAGCGTGGCAATACTGCCAGCATGCTGGGCACGCTGTCAACTGGCAGTGAGCTTGAGCATTTTGATTTTCTTTAGACCTTCAAGGGTCTATGGATGATCCGATTGCTTGTTATGTAGTAGTAGTTTATATAGTTTTATTTAGATTATGTAAGTCTTGTATTTAGTGGTAATGGTAGTTAACAAAGGCACTTGCACTATTAAAAAAAAGCAAATATAAGTCAAAGGTGTAGTAAGCTTAGGTACATAGAAGACACTATCTATACTTACCAATTTTTCAATCGGTTCTTCACAAATAATTGTAGATATACTTATATAAAAATGAGTAATTTTTAAAAGTTTGTTGATTGAAAAACAAAATTCACTGATTGATAAAACTATGTGGAACGTTGTAAGAGAAATTGTATACCTCACCCTATATTTTTGCTAACCAAATGTAATTTGGGTGAAACATAGCCTATTTTATCGCTGACTTTTTACATTATACCAAAAAAGCGACTGAGTCACGTATGACATTACAGCAAAAACGTGCTTAGGTCTAGCCAACTCTTTGCCACTGGGTTTGGAGCTGAAACGGTAGGCTACGTTTTTATTTGCTATCTTACGGATATGAATTATAAATTGAAACATGGCTATCTTGTAAAAAGCAAACTAGGTATACCTTTTTCTTAGAGCATGAATGTTTAATTCAAATTTTTTTGAAAATATTCAGTGGAAATGTGTAAGATACGGCGATTAAATACCTACACTATTCCGTACAATAGAGTACTAATAGAGAGCCATTGTTGACAATATTCAGTGTCGAGTGAAGCTAAGCTATTACTACACCTCAAGCGGAATTCGAGAAAAAAAAATATCCTTGAAAAATTTCTCGTAAGAGGACAAAGTACAAATAAAATTGTCATTATCATCATCATCCTGCCCTTATCACACTAGATGGGGTCGGCAACTTCTTTCTCGGGCAAATCATCTTTCACACAATTCATCCATACTTTTTTGGTCGTCTCCTCCCATTTCTGCCGCGTACCATCATATTTAGATTTCTTTTCATGACATCTCTCATCTCATGGTATGCCCATACTATGATAGCCTGCCACTATTTAATTTCTTAGTCACTGGCGCTACTTTCAGACTTCTCCTAACATGCTCATTACTTCATTAGTGTAGTACGAAAAATTGTGATAGAAAACTAACACTCGAGCATAGCCTAGCTCTACATCGTCACTGATTAATTGCTCTAACTTGGTAGAAGCAAATGTCGCAGAATCAGAGCGCTCTCGACAACCGCTCGCAGATAAACGACCGCCATAAAAGTCGGGTTGAGACGGATGACCGGATTCCACTTTTACGGCGATATTATCGTACCGCTTAGATCGGCTTCAGATCGATTGGTGCGACGGCGCGAGCGAATGTCGCTATCTGTTGCTTCACTTTGCCTCCCGTTCTAGACACACCTAAGCGACTTGCACAGCGTCACAAGTCAGTTTCAACTTGGAATTGAGTCATTCGAAGCGTCCCGCAGTCGGAGCCGCGACCTGACTGAGGCTGCGTCTGCGACCTAGAGTTTGACCTATGACAAAGCCGGACATTTTAAATTCTAGATGTGTGATTAGTTGATTAATAGGCCGCAGCCGAAGATAGGCTGCAGCTGTCTAGGGGACGATGTCAACTTTTTTAATAGCCCTTAATAAAGTTAAGAATTTATATATGTATACATGTGTAACTTGTACAGTAGAAACTATGCTTTATTCGGCGAATCAATTTATACAATCCTCGAATAACACGTGTTTGCCATACAGCCATCACCAGGCAAGCAAACGATATAAAATACGTAGCGACCAATACCTGTTTACACTTTCTGACAAATGCCTTGTATCTTATTTTATTTCACGTCATGATCTTATCTTAAGAAATAAAACCATTCACTAAATTTAAATGTAATTAAAAACAAAATAGACAAGATATTCGTCAGTTACTTATTATTAGCTAATTGTGGTGAATTCAAACAACTCATACCTAAATACGAGTACACGACTATATCGCACAAACGACTACACAGCTATCCCAATTTCTGCAGTCGCATCAAAAGCTCACGTGTGTCCAACATTTTCAGCTATTGAGACAGTAACGGGTATTTTCGTATTTTATTTCCCAGTGTCCCGCCCGTTTGTTTTATTTGTTCGTTTATTGAATTTTTATTTGTTTGTGTGGTATTGAGTCAATACGGCACAAATTATGACCTGAGCTTTATAAGAGATTAGTTCTGAAGTTACGAGCTTTTGTAATGTTTTAGCTGATTGTTTGAAAATATTAAATTCTTTACCGTAGGTACTGCAATGTTGCGAGTTGCAGGTATAAAAGAAATGGCTTCGAATATGTTTTTCAACCGGCTTCTAAAACGACGACATTACGTAATTAATTGACTTCAAAATGAAGTCGAATGTTACATTTAATTATGTTTATGGATTTATGAGAAATTAGGTGTTGTACGCGGCTTTGCCCGCGCGATAATGTGCTATCTCATAGAAACCTTTTATTTTTCCGAGATAAAAAGTAGTCTAAGTCATACTCCAACTTTCTAACTGTACCTATGCCAAGTATCAAGTATGTACGTTGCTCTGTTACTGCGTGAAAGAGTAAAACCAACGAGCTTACTTTCGGATATATAAGTGTTTGCTCTGTGTCTGGGTGTTATTTAGATACTATCTATATAAGTATGTATTTAAAAATAAGTATTTGTAGTATCTGATATATCACAGCTTTGCTTAGTTTGGGGTCAAAGGCCGTGTGTAAGATGTCCCAAAAATATTTATTTATTGATACTATAACTAGTTTTTACCCGCGGCTTCGCCCGCATGATATTTTGATTTTTGACACAATATCATTATAATTTATAGCCTATGTGTTATTTTGATATAGAAGCTATATTATTGCAAAGTTTCATCTCAATCCGTTTAGTAGTTTTTGCGTGAAAGAGTAACAAACATCCAAACACCCATCCATCTGGCCTCACTTAACTTTCGCGTTTATAACATTAGTAGGATTAGTAAGGATATAATTACATAAATTAAGGAAAAATTTAATTGACTATTTTACAAATTATGTATTATGTACAGTAGGTATATTAATTTAGGTAGGTGTTTCTTTATGAGACGATGCAATAGTTGCAATAATACTTTAACACTTTTAAAATGAAATGAATAGAGCTATATTTACATAACATGTGATAGATACGAGTAGCGATACACAAGATACAGCTTTGCTTCAGTCTGACTTTGCCTTTGAGAGAGTTGTGCATATTGGAAGTTTGAATGCATTTCAGACTGCCAGCAACTCTTGTCGTACCCTATTAAGACCTCTCCATTAGTCGAATGCACGTGCCCGTCTCTACGTTGCCACATTTACTTTAGGGTATTATGGAACAAGAGCTGGTATGCACTTCTACAAAGATTGTATTGAAGCTCTGTTAATTTAACGGACTTTGGAGACAGGCTTCTATGAGTTTTAACGGAGCGTTTTTGCAGTAATAACTGTTAATATATTTTACAATAAAAATTGTAACCAAAACCTAAGTTTTATTTACAAAGTAGTAAAAACTGTTTGAAGACTGAAGGCATTAGAAAGTAGTAACTAACACTGTTATCAGAAAATTATATTAGCTTGAATTAAAAACTTTGAAAACATTTTTTAATATTAAAAATCCAAATTAGATTTATTTACGTAAAAAAGTTATTATACTCGTATTTAGAAGAAAAATTGACCCCTTTAGTACAGTTTAAGTTTTGAGGTGATAACGTCTTATAAAACAATTAACGCCAGCTGCACGCAGAAAAAGTGTCACGTTCCGCCAGAACCTGCAGCGAGAGTGCGGAAACAGCGAGAGAGGCTTTATTTTAGGATTCAAGTTTATGTTAGTTATGTTTTAATAATGTCACTTTTGTTCAGACCAATAACAACAACCTTTGTTGATTCGTGGCAAGCTCTTCGACTCTGACATGCAACACGTAGCTTTGTTTTATGGCTTGAAGCTTCAACAGATCCGGCACCAGTATCTAGGACATATGTAGGTATACCTAAAGTAAAGTACATATATCGAACGGATTTGATGGCACACTCCGAGAGATTGTACGGGTAAAGTAATTATGTGAAGTAATCTTACCGGTCTTTTGACGTATTGTTGTCTGTCTCGAGAATTCGAATTTGCACAACAAAGATGTAAGATGTAGATAGGTGAGTTCTGCTGATGGATTGGTAACGAAATAATGAAAGGCTCGGGCTAGACTTATGAGATTACGGTATTTCTGAAAATGAGAAAAACAAATATTATGCAGGTAATGTATGGAATTATATCATTATGGGTTATAAGGAAACTGGAGTAAATTTCATGTCACTTTATTGAAAATGCAACACTCATTGTTGAGTGTTTTTTTTAGGAATAAATTTTAAGTTGCTTTTTCTTATCATTAGACATGTCTTTCAGTACATTATGTCTTTAATAAATAATAATAGAATAAGTACATATAATATAATAGATGTTAAAGATTTTTTTTACAAATAAAAAATACCCAAACAACATCTTTTACGAATACATTAATCATGCTATGACTGATGCAACATGATGATATTTGGATATCAAAATGTATGTACTAAAACTGGTAAATGTGCCTGAGATAGGTACAGCTGATTAAAACGCCGTTAATATTTCGTACCCAATAAGTAAATAATCGGCCAAGTACGAGTCGGACTCGCACACGATGGGTTCCGTACCGTATGGCAGCCCCCTTAATATATTTTATTTTAGTTTAATTATATGTTTTCGAAGGGAAACATATCAAACTTAATATCCTGTGATTTCAAACATCTTCCTGTTCCGTTACTAAATCGAGCAAAAACAGCACGTTTCTTTTATGGGAGTCCCCCTTGAATATTTATTTTTTCTATCTTTAGTATTTGTTGTTATAGCGGCAACAGAAATACGTCATCTGTGAAAATTGTAACATTCTAGCTGTCACGGTTCATGAGATACAGCCCGGTGACTGAGAGACGTACGGACAGACAGAGTCTTGGTAATAGAGTCCCGTTTGTACCCTTTGGGTACGGAGCCTTAAAAATGAAACCCATTATAAAATAACTTTGTAGATAATATTGTTACAAGAAAATCATAAATGTATGCCTCCGGCATTGAAATAAGCAGCCCAAATATGTTCTCGTAATATCTCTCGTTTGCCTCATAAAATTAAAACTGAGTAATGGAGACTTGCCAAAGGAACCTATAAGTAAAAAACTTTGGGACAATCCATTGGTATAGAGAATACACTAACATTTGATTAAAAAAAATTTCAGTGATCAAGACCGCGCAAGGCTTCTTGCAGTTTCAGAGCATGAGCCTGGGCAATGGCTGCACGCCCTTCCATCTGCTAACCTCGGGACACTATTCGACAATGGCAGCTTCCATTTTGCAACCGGACTAAGATTGGGTGCTGCCATTGTAGAACGCCATGTGTTTCCGTGTGGAAGCAGCGTCGACAAATATGGACTCCCCACGGCTGCCAGACAAGCGCAGGTAGATTTTCCCGCTACGGTTCTTTAAGTGGCATCATTAAATGAGCGCTTGCCACTATTAACATCCCAGCTATTTTAGAGCTAGCTGGCATAGCTAGGGATGATGGCAAGCGCCCTGATGGCTTAACATTGATCCACTGAGAGCGTGGAAGGGCGCTGGTATGGGACGCAACATGCGTGCAACCTTGAACTCTTCTCATCTCAGTGGGAGAATTCAAAGAGTCGGAGCCGCGGCGGAGGCCGCAAAAAACGCTAAGTGGCGCAAATATGCATCACTCGCAAGTGAATATTATGTATTTTCGCCGCTTGGCGTCGAAACTTTAGGTCCCTAAAAAAATTCTTTAAGACAGTTTCGCCAAAGCTTGTTGACGCTGCTGGGGACATGAGAGTTGGTTCATTCCTCGCAAAGAGAATCTTTTTAGCCGTTCAGCGTGGGAATGCAGCCAGCGTTCTTGGCATCCTACCAAACGGACACAGGCTAACAATCGAAACAAATAGTTTCGATTTTTAGCCTCTGTTTAATTATTTATATATTATATTTATTTATATGCTTACATATTTATATATAGGTAGGTTACATAATTTTGTCCATATGCATACATTAGGTAGATGAGAATTATATTTCAATGTTTTTTAAGTTATAAAAATAAATTATCAAACATGACCAACTGAAACATTGAGTTTCATAAAAATAATGAAGTCTACCATTTATCTTAGCATAGAGTATAAGTAAGGCGTTAACACGGATATAAGTAAATATAGATATGTATTTACTCAATTGATTTTGGAATCACAAATTAATACTTTAATCTTATTTTGTTATGATGGAAACGATAATAATACTTTCCATCATAACAAAATAAGATACAAATATGCCAATTACTTTTTATCCCAAAAACTGCGGGGAAAGCTAGTGTCGAAATATGAAAAAACTTAACCTAGGTATCATCTTTTTTGCTATCGACTTTTTTTTAAAAATAATTATATTGTTGTAGTGTCCACAGACACACAGCGCGTAATTGTAAAATATGCTACTGTAAATATTTACTCTGTGGGCATAAAAGGAAGCTCCTAATAAAAATATATGCCTCCTTGACATTGAGATAGAGAGTATAAAGAGTAGAAAAAGGCCAGGTAGAGTAATAAACTAATGATGATAAAAGATGGCCAAATAAAAAGTTTCATTTGTTCCCGAGACAAATTATAGAGCACAACACTCGTATAAGGTTTCTCTGAATAAGTAACTTGGAAAATGAATTCTGAGTTTTATGTCTGAATGTTCTGGTCTCAATAGCTAGTTTAGCTTATTATTCTATGTTTCACACGTAGATATATTTAACTATCTTTTAAGTAGGTATATTTTACTATCTTACATAGATATGAGTATGTTTGTAATAATTGACTGATGGGTTCTCGTAAAGTTTTCGAGTGAAAACGTACCGGAAAGCGCAGCGTAGGATGTCCACCTACAGGGGTAGACGGATCACCACTTCAAGACCGCAGAATCGCACTAGATGTAAACCGCTTTCAACCGGTCTTATTGGAGATCTATTGGGGACGTATATGTCTAGCAGTGACGCACAATGGCTGAAACGACGACGACGAGTAGAAATATCTGGAATGGTTTTCAGTAGAAATTATTAAATATATTAGGGGACATTATTTCCTGGACATTCAACTCTAGTGCCAATATTACAGTATACTATCATAAAGTACTTAGCGAAGCAATAACCTGTATTTATACGAGTACGTAATCTTAATAATAATATATTACTTTTTACAATTCAAAATTTTACCTAAATAACTACGGCAGCGTATTCAACCAATTAAAGAAATTACAATAACAATGAAATTGATACGCAAATATTTTTAGAACCGCTACAATCAGAATCCAATAGCAATTAGGATTTGATTGAATCGTCCCAATTTGGGGAAAATCCGATTTTTATTCGGGTTTTTAACGAATTGTCAGGTTAATAGCTTTCATTAATTGGTCGCTCTCTAAATGGAAGTATTTTTCTGTTAGCTGATAAAGTGTTATGATTTGAAAATGTTCTCTTTGTTGAATGTTGCCGAGAGCGTTCTACAGCTGATATGTAAAATGTTCTGATGAACTGCGAAGGTATAAAATATATTTTGTTAATACTTGAGTATAGTATTTGCTGTTTCATTTTTAGATTGTACTGCCAACGCTAATGCATTGGCAGTTCCCACTCTAGAAATTTCATTGCCCACTCCAGCTAGCTTAGCATACGACCACGAAAAGAGTTTCATCGACGTGTCAAAAAGCGACAGATAGGTACATACTCGTACTTCACCTTTGTCTCGTTTTGACACGTCGATATTTCGTGGTGGTGGGCAAAATTAGACAGCTGCCCCCAAAAAATTTTCTTTCTTCGTTTCCTCTAAGGGTACTTTAAAAAAACCGGACAAGTGCGAGTCAGGATGGCACACCGAGGGTTCCGTACAAATCCAGAAAATTTCACAAAATTGGGAAGTAAGTTTTTAAAATCTATACTATATCATCAACAAAAAAGTTTTTTTTTCTTTTCACGTCTTACATTAAAAATTACACATTGTCGAAATAATTAAAAATCTGTTTTGGCATGTGCTAATGAAGCTCTTTTATATGATACTTTACATGATACGATTTACTCACTTTGAATTTTCAACCCATATTTTGTGAATCTAAGCCCTATTTTTTTGTGATTTAAATAAAAATGTACAGTTTTCAGATTTATTCCTATATGTGTACTCTGAGACAATGCTTCTCGCCAAATTTCGTAGTTCTATGTCAACGGGAAGTACCCTGTAGGTTTTGATTTTTGTGAGTGTAAAATATGCGGTTTTTTACGACATAAACGGCTCTAACTTTTTTATACGGTAACTGAGAAGTTTTTGTTTTACACAACTGCAAGAGACCATAGATATACGTACATAGTTTAAATTTCAACTCGATATCTTTACGCGTTCCCGAGATAAAGGGTCTTGACATACACACAGACGGACAGACGGACAACAAAGTGATCTTATAAAAATAAATCTTATAAAATCCTAAAAATGTAAGGATCTGAACGATAATTACTGTTTTTTCCGTTTACGTATATTCTCATACTAGCCGTTCTGACTACTGCAGGTAACATTGTTTTTTCTTTAGTTCTTAATTAAAGAACCAAATAAAGCTTTTTGTTCACATATTTTTCATACAACGCTTTAAAACATTCGAGTGCTTTGTACAAATCTGTGTGGATTCAAAAAAAGCCCTGCGATTTCCACCCGGGTCACGTCTGGTCGGACCCGAGGGGTCGATTCGCGATTAAGTACAGCTTTTACCGTTTGTGGTAAATCCCGTGCGTTTTCTAAAGATGGTTCTCCAATAAGTTCTTTTTTGATAGGATATTTTCGCTAAATCTCTTTAAGGCTTTCGAAAACACAAATTTGACTAACGAAGAGAAAAGATCAAGGGATTTAAGAGTATCAGTTTTCATTTTCCGGGATTCGAACCAATTTACTTATTTTAAGTAACGTGCAGGCAGTTATTATCCGTTTTATGGGTTTGTGAGCAAAAAGACAAAGATAGATTATGTAGCGTTTTTGGGTGGATCCATGATAATTATGATTTATAATGCCTAAATCATTTATGTGCAAATTAAAATATTGCGTAGTTTTTATTTGCTAAAACTTATTCTAAGCATACTTATTGCTATCGTATTTATTTTAATTTTCTTTATTTCCATACATTGCACCTACCTGTACATCAATACGATCAGTGAAACTTGGTTAAAAAAACTATTTTATACAATATCTAAATTGATATCTCAGGCTGAAAATCATCAGAAAAATCAGTTTTGAAATATTTTATTCCATTTTAATGTTCCGTGACATTCAGAACTTAGGAAAATTACTACGTAACTACTTAACTACAAATAAAATTGCCACATTTTCTCAATAACTTTCGGAATACAGCAGTCTTTTCTGAAAAAAAAAATGTGCTCAAAATATTGATTTTAGATTGACTATTTGCTCATAGCTAACAGCATGACGCTGATTGCTTATAATATGATTTCGGACTGTCTATATATTATACTAGCTGCGCCCCGCGGTTTCACCCGCGCGGTTCACGATTGTGTTGGGTACAATACTGAGTAAAATGTCTAAGTGGCAATTTAATAATTAGAAAGGTATGGTGTCTATTTGTAGTGACACTCGCCTTACAATCCGTGGGTCGTCGTGGGTTCAAATCCCGGTCCCATACCAATGAGTTCTTTGGAATTTATAAACGGAATTTCACACCATTGGCTTTTCGGTGAAGGAAAAAACATCGTGAGGCATTCTGCATAAGTTAGTAGAAGAAACGTATGTGAATCCACCAACCCACACTGGGCCAGCCGATTCACCCTTCGCGGTTAGCCCTACGTTTTGCTATGGACCACTAAAAGGCTGATACAGTACAGAACAGTTATATCTCACACTGATAAGGCGCATCATATTATTGTATAGTGTAGGTCCACTACATCATGCAGTGGACTATTTAAAAAAAGCTGGTGCAGTAGGTAACTATAATTAAATATCAATTTTTCTCATGTTACTTTGAAGCTACTTTCATCTGTAACCACGAAATGTGGAAAAACAATTAAGCGGGTTGAAGGTTGCGCAGCAGCATTTTTGGTGCTCCTGCCTTAAAGAGCAACTCATGTAGCAAGCCTGGGGGAGCAAGACCAGATAAAAGTTCTATAGAACGGCGTTTAGCATTGTCTCTAGCACCTGATCAACAGATTCTTTGATTTTAGGTATATGTCTACATACAGAACAGATGGTTACATTTCCTAGATTTTATAACTGAATGGTAACTTTAAAGCAAATAAAGTGTATTTGAAAAAAAACTACATACCTTTACAGTAAATCCATTATCTTCTGGAATACATCTGCACTATTTGGAATCACCAGATGATCTAATGATTGAAATCTCAGCAAGGGATTTATGAGTCATGAGGGATCATGATACACGTCCACGTTCTTTTCTTCAAGGCGGCTTACAGAATACATCAATCCAATAGTCATAGTCATAATCATAGTCTTAGTCATTTATTCATAACATAATTGTGTTACATGTCAAAATATTAATTAAAAAAAATAGGTATCCTTAAAATCACATTGGAATAGGTACAATAAATAATAATTACAATTGTAATAAATTTGAAAATTGCATTAGATAATCTTAATATTAGTCATCTGATTAAAGTTGTTCTGATTAAAATAGGCATGCCAAGATTCTGGATTTCAAATCAAATTCACCCATTCCTCCATGATATAGTCGAAACGATAATGATCGTCATGGTGTGTAATAATTCTATGTCGCCATGTATGAAGGATGTAATTCTTGAAAAAGAATCTGGACCAATTTTTTGCAATTTGATACTATGATGTGACGCCTAGTTGCCGCGAATATGAATCCCTAAGTGAGCAGTTTCATTAAGAGCAAGGAAAATTAGAAGTTTCTATTTTATAATCCATCAAATTGGGTTGCAGGGTTGCAATGAAAGTAAAGGCACATTTTAATCATAGATAAATAAATAAGTAGACTCGAAATGCCTACAAATACGATACGGATAGGACTCAATATGGCCGCCATTACATACATAGTTTATTTTTCACCAAAAATGCCACCCCTGATTTCAATCTTAGCTACAAAATTCAAATAGTGCGCTCAAATCGATGTGTACCATTTTTTGATAATGATGATCTTTCCAAAACGACTTGATTTTGATTTAGTAAAATATTTGTGATTGTGGTGTACTTTTCAGTAATACATAATTGTATTTGCACCAAATTCTAACTGCTATACTCTTTAGGAATAAAAGTTTCCAGCTCGGCTAGGATGCGCACGAAGTAATATTTCTTTCGACGTGTCAGAACGATACAGCGTGGTGGCGATGTATATATCAGACACTTTTTCACACGTTGAAAAGATGATATTTTTTTCGTAGCTTATCGTGGTCGCATGCTGGACTAGCAGGTCCAATATATGTAGGTATAGATTGAACACGGAGCCGGCTGCCATTGCATTTTTGCTTTGAAAAATTATTCATTGCATAATTACAATATGTCACTACATTGTATTTTCATTGCAGATTTCCAGCCGATATCCTCTGATAAAGAGTAAATGGGTTGAGGCAACAGGAGGCACATGACTGGATTCCTACTCAGACATTTTTTGAAAAGTGATTTCTCTAGCACACATAAAAAAAATGCTTGAAGCCACCTTCAATACCTCAAATAGAAACCGTAATTATACATTCGGTGATAAGTTATACACATAATACATTCTGTAATAGAATTAATGGAAGACGTGTTTCGTGTCTTGATGAAATATTGAAGTTATTTCAGGAGTGATTTGCTTTTGAATTAAATTACATTTTATTTTGACGCGTTTTTAAAATTCAATCCGATGTTATTTGAATAATTGGCCTTGTGGGAGTCGCCCACGAAGGATTCCGTACCATTATTCAGTAAAGATTTACCTTTTCTAAAGTACCTAATACAATTTTATAGTTCCAATAAAAAAATGTAGTTCTATCTAGGTATAACGGTTCCGTTTTATTTTTGAGGTAAGGAACACATATAAAAGATATCTATAATTATTATTATATTAAAATAAAAATAAAATAAAATAAATATTGGGGGACATCTCACACACGGTCTCTGACCCCAAACTAAGCAAAGCTTGTGATATGGCTGCCAGAGACTGATATACTACATATGCATATTTTAAATACATACTTATATAGATAGTACCTAAATTAACATCCAGACACAGAGCAAACACCTATGTTCATCACAAAAATGCTTGCCCTGGTGGGAATCGAACCCATGCCTCTTTGATCCAGAAGTCAGGGTCACTAACCACTGAGCCACCGAGGCAGTCAATATTGACTTATAAGAGACGCTAAAATTGAAAAGATGTATACGAATCACCCAGAAAATCTCTCCCGCTTGCACAAGTAAGCGCTCTCACTCGGCCACGTAACCATTTACGTATACATACTATTTTTGAACATATTTTAAGGCAAATAAATATTTTTATATTTTGTATTTATGTATTCACACCACTGGCTTTTCGATAAATAAAAAAGATCGTGAGGTAACCTGGATACGCCGTAGAAGAAATTCGATGGCGTATGTGAATGCATCAACCCCCACTGGGCAAGCGTGGTGGAAAAGGCCCGATCATCCTTCGTAGGTACGCCTACGTCCTGCAATGAACTATTAAAAATGCTGATGCAGACTATGTTCCTGTATCTTTGTTCACTCTGCATGGCGCCATACACTTTGATAGAAGATTAGTGTTAAAATCAGTGGACTGGGTATAATATCACATATTATCTAGATGTAAACTCAGTTTTGTAAAACCGAGATTTCACAAGCTATTAGATATGCGGCAATAACCTTCAAATTGATGCAAATGACAAGGAAAACAGGTAAACGGTATAAACAAAGGGAGGCCTGTCATATACTAAGCGCCACACAAATCGGCGGATGAGAAGTTAGCCGCAGATGACACTTCGCCGTGATTGGCTAATTACTGCGCATGTGTGCACAATTCCGACGCCGCGTGTCGTAGTGCATAGGGAGCGCGCGAGAGGCATGAGATTGGGTTTGATTGACGGGCGGGTGTGCCCCGGCGTCTCGTCTCTCTGGCTCAAGGCATACCTATATTTCGGCTTTTGCGCAGCGTTCTGCGCATAACTTCCCATTCGCCGACTTGTGTGCCGCTTAGTATACTAATCTATATTCTATACATCTATACAAATAAATAAATTTGAGTGTCTGTTTGTAATATTGAAATAACAGTTTTTTACCACATACAAATGAATATATATATATGGTACATACACCAAAATAACATTTTTACAATTTTTGTCTGTCTGTTCCAGCTTATCTCTGAAATGGCTGGACCGATTTTGACAAGACTTTTATTGGTAGCTGATGTAATAAGAAGTAACTTAGGTTACATTAATCGACTGTTAGGCGGAACGAAGTTCACCGGGTCGGCCATGTTGGTGAAGAAGAACTGATAAAGAATACCACATATGATTTTCAATAATACCTAAGTCCCTGATATGACTTTACCGCTCAACTGAACGAATGATGTGATTGGAACTAATGAGTGAATCAATTGATAAATAATACATAACGAACGTGCAAATTGCACACAGCGGGTAGAATGCATGTTACCTTGAAGGATAAAAGCCCTATACACATTACTTGCAATACAACATACATCATTTGTGCACACTTTGATGGTATTGAGAATAATTGTGTACAGAGTTGCATAAAATTGTAACAACAAGAATCCACTAATATCTAATATAAAAATATGTTCTATGGCCAATATGTCAGATTTAGCCTCGTGAGCATTCTTCTCCACTCTTACGAAGTTCATCGTTCTGGTGTCGATTGCTGCGGCACGCTCTGCAAATCCAGAAGGTGCTGTCATCACAAATGAACGGATTGTGAATAGTGGTGTCAATGTGATTTACAAGGTTCCCTTCTACGAAGAACGACGCTTGGAGACGATACGTATCGGGCCGATTGGAATCAGCTATATAGTTCATGTTCAACACCCACAGCACATAACGATCTCCCCCTTGATCGAGGAATCTCCTCACTTCACATTCAGTGTTGTACCACTCGGTGGTGATAGACTCGTAGCCAGCATTACGATTGACTCGTGAATTCTGAGGAGATAAATTGTACCATTCAGCAGGTCCTGAAAACTGGGATCCAACGAGATGTCCACGCTCATCTCCAGGAGCTCTGGCTTGTAGAAAGTATTCGTTTATATATCCAAACAAGGGAAAGTCGATCCGTTCATTGTTGTTTACGTGTTGTGGTCGAATCACTGCTCTTAAGAGATTGACTCTCTCATGATTTCCTTGGCCGTAGCTCGTCTGGACCATTCTTACTGGCATATTCGGATCATTTAATATTATTTCCCTTGCCATTACGGCACTTATAAGTACCGCGAATAAACAGAAATACTGCATCTTGATTCACGTCTCTTACCAATCAGAAACGCAACACTCTGAATACAGGTTTTCTGTAATCTCACTTTATATATATTTTTTCTTACGCAGAGATTAGAAGGAAAACAAACAGGGTGCCGATTTTCCCCGTATTTCTCATCTTGCATAATTAGGGCATGTAAACGTGTTAGATAAGATTGTGCGTTTTGTTATTGTTTGCAATTGCAACAGGTTTACGATACGTTAATTATTTGCTCATCTAAAACATTAAAATGATAACATAGCTAATGAATAAAGATAGAAAGATTATTGTGCAGAAGATTGACCAATTATAATCAAAATTAAAGCGTGTAAAAATTAGATTTTAAAGTGACGTTAGTACCGAAGACATTTTGATGTGTGTTAATTCTGATGAATCATTATCTTCTTTACATATATAATTCTACTGTACGTGTGTATGTCACTGAACTCCTCCTGAGCGGCTCTACCGATTTGAATTAATTTTTTTGTATGCGTTTGGGTGGCGTTCTGGATGACTTAGATTCACAAATCAGCTCGGCATATTGCGCTGCAGCGGTTCCGCTAGTTTATGTATATTATTTTTTGAGTTTTAGTTGAGTTTAAAGTAAATATCAAAGGTTTTAATCACAAAATACATGACATTTATTTATCGCAAAAATTGCAACACCGACTTCCATCGTGTACAGAATTCGAATAATTTTCAAGAATTGATGTGACATTCATGTACATTTTTGTTGATTTATCGATAGTATAGAGACTAAGAGTGCATAAACACTTATCTATACTGATATGTGGCAAACACTCATTGCAATATCGACTATGGAAATATGAATTAATGTAAGGGACAAAAGGCCATTTTTCAGGAGAGCCAAAAAGCGATCGCAAATTTTTTGATTTCTTGATACCTTTTTTGTTTCTTGTCTTATTTAAATGACTTCTAGGGCGAAATTGCAAAAAAAAATTAACTCTTTATGTTTAGGTGTTTAGTTTGTGTTTGTAGTTTAGGAATTGACATGTCTTTTACATGTTTTTTATTTTTTTCTGTTAATATGACCGAAATTTTAAAAAAAGTTAAGGTAACGTACATCTCATTATCAAATACGAGGTAAAATCGCTTCAATATGTTTTTTAAATAAATAGCCCTAAAAGTTCATAATCATTTATTTTTAATGAAAATATATTAAAAAATGCGTCACTGAAGCCAAGTTAAAAAAAACCGGACAAGTGCGAGTCTGGCTCACACGCCAAGGGTTCCACAAATCTACAAAATAATAAATTTTAAAAAAATTTACAAATCCAGAAAATTTCACAAAATTGGGAAGTAAGTAAATTGTTAAAATCTCTATACTATAATCATCGATAATATTTTTTTTTCTTTTCTCGTCCTACATCGATAATTACACATTGTCAAAATAATTAAAAACCTGTTTTAGCATGTACTAATGAAGCTCTTTTATATGATACCTTACATGATACGATTTACTCACTTTGAATTTTCAACCCATATTGTGTGAATCTAGGCCTTATTTTTTTGTGATACAAATAAAAATGTTCGGTTTTCAGATTTATTCCTATATGTGTACTCTGAGACAATGCTTCTGGCCAACTTTCACAGTTAAATGTCAACGGGAAGTACCCTGTAGGTTGTGTTTTTTGTGAGTGTCGAAATATGCTGTTTTTTACGACATAAACGGCTCTAACTTTTTTATACGAGAACTAAGAAGTTTTTCTTTTACACGACTACAACTGCAAGAGACCATAGATATACGTATACAGTTTAAATTTCAATTCGACATCTTTACGCGTTCCCGAGATAAAGAGTCTTTACACAGACAGACAGACGGACAACCAAGTCATCTTATAAGGGTTCCGTTTTTTCCTTTTGAGGTACGGAACCCTAAAAAACAACATTAAGCAATTCTTTTAAGTAAGTAATATCACAATAAAATGCGTTAGAAAACTTTTTAAATAATGATAAACTAACGTTCATTATCAATAAAAGACCGTGTCTTTCATTCAGTCTTCCATAATATAACAATAAAAGCTTCGAAAAAAGTTAAACTACGTATAAATATTTGTAAATTAAACAAAATCATAATATAGTTCTGAACCATGTAACAAGAACAGTACTTATAAAAATTAAATTGGTTTCTTTTACGGCAACAGTTGTTTGATTATTTGTGGAACTATGATTAAGTGTATCCTATTCGTTTGACAAAACAAGGAAAGGCATGATCATTATTTCAATTCACTAAAAGTGCAACGAACTAGGCTTGTATAGGTATAATACAAGGAAGTTTCATAGTATAATATGACTTTTAGAGACTTTCCTTGTGTTGTCATATTAAATTGACAAGATTACGTTAACTTATGTATATACGTAACACTACTATGTAGGAACTATTGCAATCAGGCACAATTATTTACTACTAGTTTTTACCCGCGGCTTCGCCCGAATGATATTTTGATTTTTGACGCAATATCATTATACTTTATATCCTATGTGTTATTCTGATATATAAGCTATATTATTGCAAAGTTTAATCTCAATCCGTTCAGTAGTTTTTGCGTGAAAGAGTAACAAACATCCATACGTCCATCCATCCATCCTCACAAACTTTCGCGTTTATTATATTAGTATGATTAGTCTTCCATAAAGAAACAATAAAACCTATCAAAATAGATGATAAAATACTTATGCCTAGAAACATATTCAGTCAAAATTAAACAAAAAAACAAATAGGCCACCTAAATATCCATGGTTTTACCTATAACAAGCTAGTAAATAATAATGAAATAATAACCTCGATCCTAACAAGTAAATTATTTGTAAGATGAATCTTATGCAGTAAGTTGCTTTTATTTCACAACAAAAAGAAAGACGTGAAAAACCGGATTCAAACGCTTTTATGTCACAGTTATAAATTGGCTATATGTTTTCAAGAATTTCCTCGTATTATCCAATGAAAGTAATAGAACTTAAGATAGTTAAAATAACTTGGTAATAATGTTTACCAGAATTAACATAAATATGAGTATCAAAACTAAAAGAAAATCTTAATCAACATTTTTGTAGCAATGTGTTACGCGGCGGAAGTCAATACGGTTCAGAAATGACCGACGCGGCGACGCCACAGTTAATAGCATGCCAGCCAGCCACCAGTCGACCCGTCCTCTCGCACGATGCCTCGCGTAGCCCTGCCCTGCCGCTTGCCTGAGAGAGGATGTATATAAATAAATGCCAGCCAGCCAGTCAGCCGTTCTCATATTTGCTTGAAAAATAAAAGAATAAACTACCACTCTGAGTGTTTCGTATTTTATCTCGTTATAAATGCTTTCAAGATTACATTATAGTGAAGTAAAAACAAATGCTTATTCATCATCATCTATTCATTCGAGGTTAATCCTAAAATTTACTGTGCGTCTTTATCCACTTCGTCTGTTTCCAATAAAGTGTCTAAAACTGCACCATCATGTGGAAGATTTAGGTACTTCACGTGAAATCTTCTGGGAATGGTGTTCAAATCGCAAAGTTTTTTGATATCCTTGTATTTGGCGTTCGAAATTGGTAATCTTCTATCATATAGACTGCCTCGGTGGCTCAGTAGTTAGTGGCTCTAACTTCTAGGTCAAAGAGGCGTGGGTTCTATCCCCACCCAGGGCAAATATTTATGTGATGAACATAAGTGTTTGCTCTGTGTCTGGGTGTAATTTAGTTACTACAAATCTATATAAGTATGTATTTAAAAATAAGTATATGTAGTATACGAGTATCAGTCTCTGGCAGCCATATCACAAGCTTTGCTTAGTTTGGGGTCAGTGGCGTAGGCGTGTGTAAGATGTCCCAAAAGTATTTATTTATATAGACGAGGATAGCAATTTTCTTCAACTGAAGGTGAGTCCAGCTCTACGGAAGTGCTCAGAACCTGTTCAGGTAAGCTTTTTCCTTTGCGTTTGCTTTTTCCTTTTCCTATTGAACTGTTTGGTTGCTACTTTAAATAATCTGAATTGTTTACATATTAATCTAAGAGGCCAACTATTATAGCACCTGTCCCGTTGAGGCTGCAAAAAATATAAACCTGAAATCAAACAGAAAAACTAAACCACTTTTCTATAGAAACTTCTGCCTGTTTGAAAAGTATATATTTTTTGCTAACAAAACAAAATCTGCAATCCGCTAGTTTTTTGTAATAAAAAAATATTGATGTAAGGTGTAAGTAGCTATAATTTAAAGATATCAAAATGATGTAAGCTGTACATATCCATTCATTATTGTGGTAATCTTAACTTAAAGTAAGGTCCAAAATAATAGAATTGCAGTAACTTTTACTCGTAGTTCTTTGCTTTATTTTAAGTGCAAAATAAATAAATAAAATCTTGGATTTTGACATAGTTTCAAAGCGAAGTAACATAAACGTTGATTATCATGCAATGTGTTGTTCATAGAACAGCTATTTATTTATTTAAATTTTAAAAGATATTTAAAATAGTTCTACGAACGATTGAATATTTAATAAAGGTATTTTTAATTTTAAATGGATCTAAAATAACAAAATAGTGTAACTTTATTTTCGTTTCTTACTTAATTATTAAATTTCTGTGATTCGCCCTTCGAGATTACACTGATTTGCTTACGGTACTGCCACCATACACCATTTTAGGGAGGGAGTGTAATTTTTGGGGCAACACACATCGTTTAATAGTCATCGAACTTCTCTTACAGTAAGTTTGTTTGATTATCTATTAATATTTGATGCCTGCGTAAGGCCCAGTGTTTATTTTTGTAAATTGATGTAAGACGCACATCGGACTTGAAAAACATAACTTGTAATAGCGTAAGGGAAATCAATTGGTTAATACGATGAGTAACTTAACGTATGAGGCATATTGCATTTTTATGTCCATTGACGTACTTTTTACCCCCCTTTTTGATATTTTTGCTCACTTTTTTTTGTGGTAAGCGACATTTTTTTTCAAGATATTAAAAAGTTATAAATCATCATATACCATTCGATAAAGCTCGGAATTCTGAATTCAACGATGTAAATAACTCAAAATCACCTAAATGCCCCTTACATTAATTCATATTTCCGTAGTCGATATTCTAAGTTTGCGAAACATAATTTATTGTTGTAGGTAGAACCGCTTATGAAACGCTTATTTGTTGTGCTCTGTGAGCAATACTTGTGGAATTACTAGTGGCGTGTTAATATGCGTAGTTGTGAGTGTAAATCTACTGCAATATCATTAATTTTCTGGAACTGCTACAATATTACTAAACCAAAATAAATAATACTTTTATCGTCCAAATTTAGAATATTCTCTTAAAATTGTTAAAAAAAAAAACTTGTCAATCAGCCAACAAACAACAAAAGTAAGAGGTAACATAAAACAACAAAAAACCGGCCAGAAAAAAAAAACATCACCCTCTTTGGAGGTCGGTTGAAAGTAATACCGTAGTGCAACTAATGAACTGGCTGTAAGGCCAGGCTTCGATGCGAGGAATAAATAGTCGTGATATTATTATAATTTATTCGTAATGCTTCGTTATTTAGCCTAGACATCTCTATACTCTGATAAATAAGTAAAGTTACTTCTATCCAATTGGTTTCGATAAATTCCGCCAAAAAGACGGCCCACCAACAATCAATGAAAGAAATTACGAGCTCGTTTGATGGAGTTAAGTACATTTGAAGCAACAGTTCTGCTGTTCTGTGGAAAGAACCTATCCTTCAATCCTGCTTTGAATTTCTAATTATATTGGAATTTTAAAAAATTAATGCTTTGAGGAAAAATTAAGTAATAAATTTTTATTTAAGTTCTCTACCAATTAGTAATCGGCCTCAGTTTCCCGCGATACAGGCAAGCCCTAGTGCGGGGACTGTTGTCAATCTGGTATTTGCACATATTTTAAGGCAAATAAATATTTTTGTATATTGTATTTATGTACGGAATTTCACACCACTGGCTTTTCAGTGAAGGAATAACATCACCATCGTGAGACATCCTGCTTACGCCATAGAAGAAATTCGATGGCGTATGTGAATCCACCAACCCGCACTGGGCCAGCGTGGTGGAAATGTCCCAATCGCCCTTCGTGGGTCATGCCTACGTCCTGCATACTATTAAAAATGCTGGTGCAGACTATGTTCCTGTATCTTTGTTCACTCTGCATGGCACTATACACTTTGATAGAAGATTAGTATTAAAATCAGGGGACTGGGTATAATATCACATATTATCTAGATGTAAACTCAGTTTTGTAAAACTGAGATTTCACAAGCTTTTAAGAGGCTGATCGACGTAAAAAAGACTTCGACGGTATAAAGGTCTTTACGTTTCATTTGACGCTTTTCACTTTTGCAGCTTACCGGTTCTTATAGCCGTTCTCTAGCCGTGTTCAGTACTAAAATTGTGAGTGATAAAAATACATAATTCTTTCTTTAGTTAAAATTAACAATTTCCCGTAAAGCTATAGTACTGGAGACGGCTATTTTAAAAGAAACGGCAAACTCCAAAAAAAAGGAAAGCATCGAATGAAACGCTATTAAAATCGACGACCTTGTTTGCGGCTCGTCAAAAAAGTTGAAGGTTTTATTATGGCTCGCCACGCAGAATTACCAACACTATGACTGAGACTATGTTCTATGACTTTTGGGTGGTTAATTTCTTCGGACATTTTCCAATAATTTCTGTATTCTTTTGCTTCTACTATCAATTCTTGGATTAAATTTGTCTGAGAAACCGAGACCTATTTTTTATTCAACTCCTAACCCACACTTTAGGGCATTTTGGATATTTTCATAAATTTCGTTGAATGCTATAGTGAGGTACCTAACGTAACTTTTCAAACTTCGAATATGACAACGTTTTGTGCCAACAGCGGTTTTAAAAACCGTCAAGTGTAAAGCCTAGACTCGTCAACAGTAAAGACAGTTGTTGTTTTTAAACTTTCGCGATTTGAACACATTATTATTACATACTATTTACGGGACTAATAGCGCACTAAAATTACGAGATAAATAAATACCTCCTCATCCCGACGTTTCGGCCGAGTTGCATCGACTGTGGTCACGGATAGACTAACGTGGTCGTAATTTTAGTGCGCGATTAGTCCCGTAGTATATAATAATAAAGTAAAGACAGTGTTACCGTTTTCAAAACCTGTAGACTACTAAACGTAACCATTTTTCTACTAAAATCTATTGACATAACTTATTCTTCTTCTTATTCTACCCCGCTGTTATCCAAATCACATCAGGGTGCGCGGGCCCCAGAGAAAAAATCGCATTTATAAAATCTAGAGAAATCTACTGATTTTTCAAAACCGTGAAAATCTTTTAAACTACATTTACATCGAAATTCTACGATAATAGCAATCAGTCCACTAAAAACGGTCACACTAATGTAATGTTCGGTTTTAAAGATTTCGATTTTGACAGTCTTTAAAACCGTTAACGAGCTTAACAGTCTTTAAAACCGCAGTATATTTTTTTACGTCGACCAGCCGCTTTAGATACGCAGCAATAACCTACAAATTGATGCAAATGGCAAGGAAAACAGGTAAACGGTAAAACATAGGGAGGCCTATCATATACTAAGCGCCACACAAATCGGCGGATGAGAAGTTAGCCGCAGATGACACTTCGCCGTGATTGGCTAATTACTGCGCATGTGTGCACAATTCTGACGCCGCGTGTCGTAGTGCATAGGGAGCGCACGGGAGGCATGAGGTTGGGTGTGCCCCGGCGTCTCGTCTCTCTGGCTCAACGCATACCTATATTTCGGCCTTTGCCCAGCGTTCTGCGCATAACTTCCCATCCGCTTGTGTGGCGCTTAATATACTAATCTATACAAATAAATAAAATTGGAGTGTCTGTTTGTAATATTGAAATACCTAACAGTTTTTTACCACATGCATATGAATACGTATGTAACATATATAATGTTACATACACCAAAATAACATTTTTTTTCCATTTTTGTCTGTCTGTCTGTTTGTTCCGGCTTATCTCTGAAATGGCTAGACCGATTTTGACGAGACTTTATTGGCAGGTAGCTGATGTAATAAGGAGTAACTTACGCTACGTTAATCGATGTTAGGCGGAACGAAGTTCGCCGGGTCAGCTAGTAATATTATAAATCCGAAAAGTTTGTTGATTTGTTCCTCTTCCACGCTCCAACGGAGCAACGGATTGACTTGATTTTTGGCAAGGAAGCTAATGGATATAGTTCAAGGGCCGGAAAGTGTCATATGCTACTTTTTAAATCGAAAAAGTAAGAGGTTCCTGTGGAATAGCACAAAAGTCGAAATACCACGCCGGCGGAGCCACGGGCAAAAGCTAGTACTCAATATAATCCTATAATTAATATACCTAGTCAGGTCATAAGTATTGTCACACAGTAAAAACGTTTCTTTTAGAATGCTGGCCATAAAAAAGTTTATTGAATTCGAATTTCGAATTGTTCATGAAAATAAAAATGTATGCTTTTTAGAATTTTACTCATTTTTAAATATTATGGAGTGGACGCTTAAAGAAGACCGTGTTGCAGTTATTGCGTTGCATCGTTGCGGTTACGCGCCAATTCAAATTTTTGACATACCTACTGAAAAATTTTAATATAACCAAAAGATTCGTTTATCGTACCATCAAACGATACAATAATGACTCTAGTGTAGATGACAGGTCAAGAAGTGGTCGCCCTCGGTTTGTTAGGACTCCAGCAGTGATAAAAGCTGTGAAGGCGCGAATTCAAAGAAATCCCATACGTAAGCAGAAACTGTTGGCCCTTCAGATGGGGTTAAGCAGAACCACGGTGAAAAGGGTGTTAAAAGAAGACTTAGGGCTTCGAGCATATCGAAGAAAAACAGGACATCGTTTAAATGCTCGTCTAATAGACCTAAGACTGAAGAGATGCCGCGCTTTGTTGAAGCGGTACGCGTGAAAAAAATATCAGGAAATTCTTTTTTCGGATGAAAATATTTTTACCGTAGAAGAGAGCTACAACAAACAAAATGATAAGGTATACGCACACAGTAGTGAAGAAGCGAGCAACCGTATTCCGCGTGTCCAACGAGGTCATTTTCCATCGTCGCTCATGGTATGGTTGGGAGTTTCTTGTTGGGGCTTAACAGAGGTACATTTTTGTGAGAAAGGTGTAAAAACGAATGCAGTTGTGTATCACAATACAGTCCTCACGAACCTTGTGGAACCTGTTTCTCATACCATGTTCAATAACAGGCACTGGGTATTCCAACAAGATTCGGCGCCAGCTCATAGAGCGAAGAGCACACAAGGCTGGCTGGCGGCGCGTGAAATCGAGTTCATCCGGCACGAAGACTGGCCCTTCTCAAGTCCAGATTTGAGTCCGTTAGATTACAAGATATGGCAACACTTGGAGGAAAAGGCGTGCTCAAAGCCTCATCCCAATTTGGAGTCACTCAAGACATCCTTGATTTAGGCAACCGCCGATATTGACATGGACCTCGTTCGTGCTGCGATAGACGACTGGCCGCGCAGATTGAAGGCCTGTATTCAAAATCACGGAGGTCATTTTGAATAAATTTTATTGTCATAAGAATCTATGTTTTGTTAAATTCATTTTGGTATATAAATGGTTACATAATGAATAAACTTGTTTCAATTATTTTATATTAAACATGTGACAGAATTTATGACCTGACTGTGTAGCAATATAATAATTAGTTTTGCCGTAAGTTTCATTTTATTGTTTTTATAATGCCTTAAATTGATATCATAACTAAAACCATAGGAGACTTAAAGGATGTCCGTAGTCACAACATTCTACACGAATAAAAGGTGAGAATTTTTATGAATATTATGAAAACCGAACAAGAGCTGTAGAGTTCTAATTCAATTGTAATCTTTAGTTAACTCAATTATTATACCTTCACAACGTAACCAATACGATTTCAAATACTTAATACAATTTTTCTCCACTTTACCGTGCTCTGGTGAAACGTAAAAACCTTGAAATGTATTAATTCGGTATGAATACATTTTATACACCTGCCTTGTGATATTATTACTGTGAAAACCAGACATTTATCATATTAGATTAGATGCACTTTTTTATAGATAATAGGGCTACATTTGGCCACCAACTCGCCTGGTAGAAAGCGCAGTCATAGCCGAAGATGGAATATGTAGACCTAGCTAGAAGATACTCATGTATTAAAGATATCCAGATTGTAATTGTCAGAAATAATAACGGAGGTAAGGCATTCGAATCCCCATCAGTCTGCATGCTTACTGACTGCATTAACGCTGATTGCCAGTGTGCTTCGCACAGGAGCTAGTTTTACACAATATTGTAAACGCGTGCGCAACACTCGACTATACAATTTTAAACTACATAAATAAAAAAACTTCTTGTAAAACTTCTTAAATCCATAGGGGAGGCCTTTGTCCAGCAGCGGACGCCCCACACCTGATAATGATGACCTGCGTGTTCCTGCTGTATAAATCAAATTATCGATTAGCCTGGTGGTCTCTATTCGAGAAACCTACGGCACTTGCAACCGTCAGTTCTATAAACTATGTTTTTTTTAATAATCATAGATTTTGGCTTAATGCTTAAACTGACTGTAGAGTTCAATGGTTTTTGTATAAGTACTTAGGTATGAACTTGAACTTTATTATTACTTTAGTATCTAAAAATACTATACTATTATTACTATTATTATACAGTTCGGTAATAATAATGCCTTAGAACCTAACTTAAGTGTTCTTTAAACTAAACTTATTTAAACAATTTTCTTAACATTATAATGCAAGTAGTAATTATATAAGTAAGTAACAGTTATGTCCTAGACCCTGCACTAGGCTGTGCCTGTGTTGCAGGATTTAGTCTCTTCCAGTAATTTATTGTCTAAATCAGGACTTTCATGGCAAAGATAAGGCATATGAGTATGTTATATATAGCTATTCTTTTAAATATATTATTACTAGGATTTTATAGGTACCCTAGACCCTGCTTTAGGCTCCACCTGTGTTGCAGGATCTAGTCTCTTTCGCTTATAAATACTATTCACGTTATATAAGGCACTGTGGTTTGTGTGTGTGTGTGTTCGTGTGTGTGGTATGTGTGTGAGTGTGTGTGCGTGTGTGTGAAGTTTTGCATGGTACTTTCATTTTTGGCCAAATGTTCATAAGTGCTGAAGTTCGGAAGCTCAATTTATAAGTATTTACTAAGTATAAACATATATATATAAATATATATAGATATTTATCTGTTATATATTTAATTTTAATAAGTAAAAGGCACGAGGCTTAAGACTTGAGAGTAGTAAGGGTCTTCTTGATACAGATTGTCGTTTGAAGGGCCTGGGTCGTACAAGTACGACCCAGGCCCATAGTTCTAGGTAATTGGGATTATAAGAAGTTCAGTGGCATTGTAATCCAACGATTTTAAGTATCTAGAAATTTTAAGTTTACAGCCACGTCTAGTCTCTTTGAGGAGAACCAATTTTCTATCAAGTGCTTGGTATATATACCCTCCCATCCAAGCAAAAGACCTCTGCGCAAAATTGGACTTAATGACCGGAAGCAACCATACATTGCGCCGTGAGGGCTTTTGTGGTTCAGATATAGTGTTGTGAGCCGTTTTATGGAATCTGAGAGAAGCAGCTAAGATGTACAATTGCCTTACATTTAGATGGTCGGTGTCGTGGTAAAGATCGTCACTGGGAAATCTGTAAGGTTTTCGATATGCCACTTTTAGAACAGCTCGCTGAGCTCGTTCCAGTTTAAGTAGCAGGGTCTTGACTGCGGATCCCCAGCAGACAATTCCGTAGCAAAGGATGGATTGACATATTCCCAGATACACGATTCTCAGAGTCGCAGGGTCGGCAACTGCTCCAAGTTTTTTGAACATAAACAGCATTTTTTTAAGTCTGTTACAAAGAGCTTTTATTTGCCAGGTCCATGCCAGTTTCTGGTCGATAATGACACCCAAATATTTTAGGTTTGTGACTTCTTCAATGACATCACAACTACAGGGTACTTCGTTAAGAGCACCGTTACACTGATGCAGCTTAAGTTGTATGCGCGTTTCAGGTTTTGAACGTTCCGAAATACGATAGGATAAAAATTTGGTTTTGATGGTGTTCAACGTTAGTAAGTGATTTTGTAACCAGCTTGCTACAGTAGCTAAGCCATTCCGCGCGACATCAACTACCTCTTTCCAGTCATTACCATAAAACAACAGAGCGGTGTCATCGGCAAATGCAAAGATTTGTGTTTCCTGGAGTTTGAGATTGCAAAGGGAGTTTATATAGATCAAAAATAGGGTTGGACCTAAAACACTCCCCTGCGGAACCCCGAAATCAACAGTGGCAAAATCGCTGAGTGTACTTCCTATACGGACCTTCTGTTTTCGCTTTGACAGATAGGATTTGAACCATTCCAGAGGAAGACCACGAACCCCCATGAGCTCTAGTTTTTTTAGGAGGACTTTTCTCGAAATAGTATCAAATGCCTTTGCGAGGTCTAAAAATACACTTATACACCGCTTACCATCGTTGATGTGCTTAGTTACACTGTCGACTAGTGTGACAACTGCATCTTCGGTAGAACGGTTACGGCGAAAACCGAATTGGTTAGGTGAAATCAGGTTATTCTTTTCAAGGTAATTCAATAAACGCTTGTTGATAATCTTCTCTAAAACTTTTGAAATACTTGGGAGAAGAGAAATCGGCCTGTAATTTGAAGCAGAGCCCTTATCACCAGCTTTATATATGGGACTTACAATGGCACTCTTTAATGCCTCGGGAACGACACCTGTGATCATACTTAAGATGCATAAATATGCAATAGGTTCTGCCAATATGTGCTTTGCTCGTTTTAGTAGATCATTGCTTATGCCATCCCACCCTGGAGCTGATGATGATTTTAGTTCTGTCAGGATCTTATTTATTTCAAAACTGTCTGTCGGCATTAGGTAAAATGATTTACTTGGAGTGTCAGTATTGTACCACGTATATACTGCCGCTTCAACTAGCTAATCCGCTGGGCTATATCGGTAACTTTGGTTCGTCTATGAACTCTAGTACCGTAGTTATAATCTGGTATTAAGAACACGAAATCTGTAAAGGCAGTTACTTTTACCTACTACTAAAAATTGAATGTACCTATTGACTTTCAAGTTCTCTGGGGTAGGTAAAAAATGTGGTATTGCGGCGTTTCGCCCCGCAAGCCGTTGGTCCCGCGGGGCGAATCAACCATGACTCTTTTTGAAGGCCCCCATTCGGCCCGCGGGGCGAAACGCCGAGAACTATGAAGGGAGAGGTCGTTTGGGCCTACGTTGATAAAGATCAATTTTCCGCATCAGTATTACGTATTTCTTATGGTACACTCACGCATAAAATTACATGACATAAAATAAAAATCCGACTACAAAAAATCAACAGATGTGCAACGCTATCAAAAGAATTGTTATTATAGTATGTTTATGAGCCTTTATTATCACATTGTTGCATAAAGGCCTCCTCTCGGGATTTCCAGTTTTGTCGGCCTTGTGTTGATTCCTGCCAATTTGGATCAAAAGTGTTCAGTCACAGACATGCCACACGGGCGGTGTCGCCGCGGCGTCACCGCGGCGAGCAGTGTTGCCGGTAGCGATTTAGACATTAAATCTAGAGTATTCGAGTATTCTATGAATATTTAGCGGGAAAAAAAGGTTTTGACGACAACCGTTCAATCTTAAAATGAAGATGAGAAAAATCCCTCGTACACGTTAGAAATCGGATCGTGTAATTTGTCACGATTAATGTCACAGTAACAGCTGTCCAAGTGACAGCTGTCAAACTTAAAAGTGATTTATCTCGGTCATTATGAATTCTAGACTACTGTTGTCTTCACAAAAGTGATAGAACTTGACGAGACCTACATTTCTGTTGACAACTGTAAAACTTAAAAGTGATTTATCTCGGTTATTATTGATTCTAGACCATTAATGTCTTGACAGAGACATGAGACATAGTTTGACAGATTTACCATAAAAATCTTTTTCTATCATGGCAGCCGTGGGACACGGTTGGTAATCCCACAAACTTCTAAAAAGCCCCTTGACAATTATATTTTTATTCTAGATAAAATTAAAAAGTATATTGTAGTTTTGGATACTTGAACTGATTTTATTTTAAAAATAAAACACCGAATTACTTCTGAGAGTTATAATTCAACAAAAATAATCAAAAGTTAAACAATCGGACAGCGATTCGACACAATTTAACAAAAGAGAAATGAAATATCGGACAATGTTTCCACGACGGTGGCTCGAGGCAAAGTGTCGGTGCGGCGTTTGCGCACCGCCTTTTATATCATTCGCCAGCTGGTACTCGTCTACCTTCCAACAGTTGATAAAAAGACATCGAATGGTTCATTTGTTTGCTTCAAATGAAATATTAATGTTTACAAAACACGTGAAACCAATTTGGCACATTGGTTTCATGTGATGATCATTCAATCATCAATTGCATAATTCAAACAAATGCATTTTTGTTCATACACACCCATAGGACTCATAGAATGACGCCTTCAAAATAATGCAATTGTTAATTTTTTCCATTGACTACTTTTCTACTTAAATGTACAGATAAAAAAGTGAATCGCGGGGCGAATCGCCCAAGACTCTTTTTGAAGGTCCCCATTCGGCCCGCTCCAAACAATGTCGATTCGCGGGACCAACCACTTGCGGGGCGAAACGATGCAGGACTCAAAAATGTGTTATGGCCTGTGCTTCTCAGAGCTACGGCCATGTTGGTGAAGGAGAACTGATAAAGAGAATACTATAAATGATTTTCAATAATACTTATGTCCCTGGCTGATTACTGAAAATAGTCGATAAAATTAAATTACTTTACCGCTCAACTGAACGAATGTTGAGATTGGAACTAACAAGTGAATTAATTGATAAATACTAACAAAAAAAAAATACGCAAACCTATTCGAAATAAAAAAAAAAAAAAAAAAACTAACGTACAAGTCAAGTTACAACACGTGTGCCGTGGGGTGCTGGCAGAGTAGAATAGCGCCCCCCTCTAGTACCAGGTGTCGTAAGAGCCGACTGAGGTACAGCGGACTCGACTAATGGCGGTATAACCATTCGACTAAAACGTAGCTAAAATGGCACAGTGCAGGGATGGGCAGCAGCATCCTTGTCGCGAAGCTACGTTTCTGCGATCGCCACCACGCCTGCCCAGCGCGGCGATTATGGGCAAATACTGGGGGTATATACTGGATATTAACGTTAAACTCGAAAGGTCACGCCTGATGAAGTCTACGCTCCGGCCCACTCGTGCCCATATCCAAAACCCCAAGAGCTTTCAGCTCGAGCTCTCAAATCGCTTTGCTTGCCTGGAGAACTTTGCTTCGGTAGACGAGATTAACAACGGGCTCGTAGAAACTGTCCAGACGTTGGGTGCTAAATTCTTTAGATCCCGTCGTACAAATAGACCTCAAAAATTTTCCGACCGAACTCTAAATTTCATGGCCGAACGACGCTTACAGAGACTGCAGTCTTCCGACGATGCAAAGTCATATAGGCAGCTCAATAGACAAATTTCGAAATCCGTCCGGCGCGACATTCGTCTCTCTAATACTAAATATATTAAAGAGACAATAGAGCAGAACAAAGGCTCCAAAGTGTTAGCGAGGAATTTGTCTATTGGGCAAAGCCAGTTGACAGAGCTGAGGAGAGAAGATGGCAGTGTAGCGTCGACCAAGGCAGAGGTATTGGAGGAGATCGAAAGGTTCTATGGACAGCTATACGCTTCGGTCGCTAAGCCTGTTAGCAGCGCGGCCAAAGATCCAAGAGCCTTAAGAACAACAAGGCGCCGGGTGATGACGGTATCACATCAGAGCTGCTGAGAGCGGGTGGAACACCGGTACTAAAAGTCCTCCAGAAGCTTTTCAACACCGTCGTCCTCGAGGGCATCACGCCAGAAGCATGGAACAGAAGCGTGGTGGTGTTATTTTTCAAGAAAGGTGACAACACCTTATTGAAGAACTACAGACCCATCTCACTTCTGAGTCATGTTTATAAGCTGTTTTCAAGGATCATTACGAACCGTCTCGAGCGCAGGCTTGATGACTTTCAGCCTTGCGAACAAGCCAGTTTCCGAAAAGTCTTTAGCAACATGGACCGCATTCGGTACTTGAAGTCGTTGACTCGTACGTCTACCTAGGACAAGTAGTCCAATTAGGTAGGTCCGACTTCAAGAAAAAGTGAAGCTGTTCGGAAAATTGCGTAGCGTTTTCTCGTCGACATATCTCAATGCCTCAAGTCGAAAGTTTCGACCAGTATGTGTTGCCAGTAATGACTTATGGCACAGAAACGTAGTATCTCACTACGGGCCTTATTATTAAGCTCCAAGTAGCCCAACGAGCTATGGAGAGGGCTATGCTCGGAGTCTTTCTGCGGGATTGAATCAGTAATGAGGAGATCCGTAGACGAACCAAAGTTACCGACATAGCCCAACGGATTGGCAAGTTGAAATGGCAATGGGCAGGGCACATAGCGCGGAGGACTGATGACCGGTGGAGTCGAAAAGTTCTCGAGTGGAGACCACGTACCGGCAAGCGCAGCGTAGGACGTCCACCCACAAGGTGGACGGATGACCTCATTAAGACCGCAGGATTGCGCTGGATGCAAGCCGCTTCCAACCGGTCTTATTGGAGATCCATAGGGGAGGCCTATGTCCAGCAGTGGACGTCCTTGGGCTGAAGGATGAAGGATGGAAGTTACAACACACTGTGATTGTGAACACGCATATTTCACACAGTGGGCCGGTAGCGTGCATGTTACCTTGAAGGAATAAAAGCCTTATACACATTACTTGCAACACAACATACATCATAATTATGTGCACACTTTGATGATATTGCGAATAATTGTAGTCCACTAATACCTACTATAAAAATATTTATTTAGTAAAATCTATGCTCTATGGTACAGAGCGTCAGATTTAGCCTCGTGAGCATCCTTCTCCACGCTTACGAAGTTCATCGTGCTGGTGTCGATTGCTGCGGCACGCTCTGCAAATCCAGAAGGTGCGCTCTTCACTCAATAACGGGTTGCTAATAGTGGTGTCAATGACATCTACAAGGTTCCTTCCTTTAAAGAACGACGCTTGGAGTCGATACTTATCGGGACGATTGGAATCAGCGACATAGTTCATGTTCACCACCCACATCACATAAAGATCTCCCCCTTGGTCGAGGAATCTCCTCACTTCACATTCAGTGCCGTACCAGTCAGTGGTAATGGACTGGTAGCCGGCGTTGCGGTTGACGCGCGCGTTTTGAGGAGATAAGTTGTACCATTCAGCAGGTCCTGAAAACTGGGATCCGACGAGATGTCCACGCTCATCTCCGGGAGCTCTGGCTTTTACAAAGTAGTCATTCAAATATCCAAATGACGGGAAGTTGATCCGTTCATTGTTGTTTATGTGTTGTGGTCGAATTACTGCTCTGAGCTGAGTGACTCTCTCGTGGTCTCCTTGTCCGTAGCTTGTCTGGATCATTTTGATTGGCATATCCGGATCATTGAATGTTATTTCCCTCGCCATTACGGCACTTGTGACTACCGCGAATAAACAGAAATACTGCATCTTGATTCACGTCTCTTACCAGTTCAGAAACGCAACGCTCTGAATACAGGTTTTCTGTAATCTCGCTTTATATATATTTTTTCTTTCGCAGAGAATAGAAGAAAAACAAACAGGTTTCCTCGTATTTCCCGTTTTGCAAAATACGCATGTGAACTTGCGAGATAAGATTTTGCGTTCTGTTAATGTTTACAACAGGTTTACGATACGTTAATTATCTGCTCATCAAAAACATTGAAATGGTAACTATAAAGATAGAAAGGTTATTGTAGAGAAATCTAAATTTTAATCAAAATTAAAGTAACGTACTAAGTAATTAGTTTTTGAATTAATAACGATTTAATTAGTGTTAAATGTTTTGTCACCCATGAAAATCTCAATAAATTAGAAAAACATTCGCACATGAATTAGCTTGCTAATGTTTTGAATTAACTGGCATTTCAAATAAGTTTTTTCAAGTCGCCGTTTTAGGCGTTTATTTTTGCCGACTGTTTCTCGCCTCTTATTTATTTTCATCTTTAATTTATTTACATCTTAAGTTTGGACATTTCGCCACTCTATTATATTATTTCGCCACCTATTTAAATTTAAATTACATTTGATTATATTTTGATTTTTACCTCACTAGTTGATTTCATTTTCGTCATATGTTACGTATAGGTAATTTTAATTTTACTCGAATTGAAATTATTCTGACTAGAGAATACATTTATCATAACACTTCACATAATTATTATAATATACTACGGGACTAATCGCGCACTAAAATTACGAGATAAATAGATACCTCATCATCCCGACGTTTCGGCCGAGTTGCATTGACCGTGGTCACGGGTAGACTGCCTTTACATAATTATAACTTACTTACATAATTGTAACTTCACATAATTATCATCACAAATTATTCTGCAGTTAAAATTACTATTTAATGCAAACTAGTAGATAATATATGTAGCACATAGAGATTATGAGAGCATAAATACTTATCGACACTTATTATACGTTGCAAATACTCGTACTCACAATATATAAGTTTATGAAACATTATTATATTGCAGAATTTATTCTTGGAGAATCGCATATGGAACGTTTATTTTTTGTGCTCTGTGAGCAATACTTGTGGATTACTAGTGCGTTAATACGATATGCGTCGTTGTGAGTTTAAATCTACTGCAATATTCTTACATTTTCTGGAACTACTACAAAATTCCAAAATGAAAGTAAATAATATTTTTATAGTCCAAATTTAGAATATTCTTTAATAAATATGTAGTAAAAAACTAGTAAAACAGCCAACAAACAAAAAAGGTATGAGGTAATTTAAAAACAACAAAAAACCTGACAGGGAGTTGAAAACTTTTTTGGAAGTCGTCTGAAGATAATACCGTAGTCGGTTGAAGATATATGTGCAAGTAGCTCCTGCGAGTAATAAATACTCGTGATATTAAGATCATTTATTCGTAAGGCTTCCTATTTAACTTAGGCAGCCTGTATATATAAATAAGGTTACGTCTATCAAATTGATTTCGATAAATTCCGCTAAAAAGACGGCCCACCAGCAATCAATGAAAGAAATTACGAGCTCGTTTGATGGAGTTACATTTGAAAGGACCTACCCTTCAATCCTGTAAAAGCTTTGACTTTCTAGTTATATCGGAATCTTATTAAATTAATGCTTTGAGGAAAAATTATGTTATGATTAAATAGAAGTCTAAAAACTCTTTAGTAGTGCAAAAACAAGGGATAGCATATTGCAATCGTTTATAAAAAGCAAAGATTAGGAGGACCTTGAAAATCAGGTTTTTTGTCGGCAAAAATTATACATAATTAGTAGGAATAATATATATGGCTCTATAATTTGCCGATGCATGAGTTGACACGATTTCCTTAAACAAGAATGTTGTTTTTAACAAGGATTATTCTTTAGATTATTACATGTAGGTTCAATAAATAATTTATTTTCGTGACCGTGCTTTAAACCAGATGCTCTTTCGTTTTTCTTTTGGTATACTTCCTCTATCAAATTAAGAAATTTACAAAACGATAATACAAAACGTGCGAAATTTTATGATAAGCCAAGGCGTCATACAATTTTTGTTTGAAAATCTCAACAGATAGGTATAACAACAAAAATGAACATGGACGTCACATCGGTTTGTGCAAATTATTCGAATTCTGTACACGGTGGAAGACGGGTTGTAATTTTTTGCAAAAATAAATATTACATTTAATAGTAAACTTTAATAAATAAGATGGCTGCCACTTATTACGTTATACTATATTTTCTTCACTTGTATTTCATAGTAAGTTTTTTTGGTAAATTAACTTTGTTTCTTTCTTTGATACCTTGTTATGGATTTTGTGTCAATTTGTCTCGTCTATAATAAAAACCTATTTAATCTGTTCTATAATTATCGTAATGTTGTAAATCAAAGTCAAAGTCATACAAATACGCTTTAATATACAAGTAAGATTTTATTTCTATTTACAATAAATAGTTACTTATACTTTTTAGCACTCGTCAACATGAAAAAGATTTCCGAACGCAGACAAAAATAAGTGAATTTATTAGTTGCTACGAATAATAAATTCACGCGAGTCAATGCTATTGGAAACCACTCAGTTTTTACCCATCCCAAAAAGTGCAAAATGACGCTAAAGAAACATCACTTCAAAAATATTTTCCTTACAAATGTATATGAACAAAAACGTCTGAATATAGAGTATTTTCTCTGTAGAAGTAGGATAATAAATATTTTAGCGTTTACCGCTGCTCATTTACAAAATAATATGTATCATTTTGTTGCTATCCCCGCCATCGCCAGCAAAATTCTCCACGCCTGCGGAGCTCATCATGCTCATGTTGGTGGCTTCTACACTCTCTACAAATCCAGAAAGCGTTATCTTCACTCAAAAATGGGTTATAAATTCTAGAGTCCATAACACGACCACGGCTGTCCCCTTCGAAGAAAGCTACTTGAAGTCGGTACGAGTCGGGGCGATTAGAATTTCTCACATAGTCCATAGTTACTTCCCATACTACATGCCGATCATGTAGGAGTTGGAATAGTTTACGAAATCAAATAAACGATGTTTTCCTGTTGTCCTTGTGTAATGTGTAATGCTCAGGTATTCAACAAATGATGTGGCTATCTACATGGTTATCTGCTTACTCTGTAGGTACCTATACCAAGCTCAAAGAGAGTAGTGACCATTATTATGAAAAACTTTTAGTACGATGACAACCCAGAATTTGAGAAAAATAATTTAGCTGTTTCATACAACATTGTAACTTGGAATCGTCAAAATGTATGAAACATCTGATTTATTTTTCTCGTCTTCCGGGTTGGCCCCATAGTAAACTGTACTGTACCAGCCTTTTTTAATAGCTCACTGCAGAACGCCTAAAAAGGGTGACTGGGCCATATCCACCACGCTGGCCCAGTGTGGGTTGGTGGATTCACATTCGAATTTCTTCTAAGGACGTATGCAGGTTGCCTCACGATGTTCTCCTTCACCGAAAAGCCAGTGGGGTGAAACTCCGTACATATATGCCAAGAAATTAAATGGTAAGGGACCGGAATTTGAACCCAGGACCTCACGATTGTAAGGCTGGCGTCATTACCACTAGACCACCACGGTAAACGTGGTATAATGTTAGTAAGTTCGTATAGATCAAGTGGCTAGCTCTGGGGTCAGAGTTTCTAGGACGCCTGAAGGCCTCTGACATGGCTTACCAACCGGGACCTACAATTTAATGTTTCATTCGAGCCACGGTAGCGTTCAGTTGGAATATGCCACCCGCGGTCACCCATCCAATTACAAACCGTGCAGAACGTTGCTTAATTTCGCTGATCGCTGACAATCACCTAGTCAAACTACGCTACAAGCGCTACTGTATAATGTTGATAGCCATGGTAAAATTTTAATGATGGTCTTAATCACCCCTTTTTGGTACGGAAACCAGATAACTCTATCTACTTTACTAATCTATTATTATTATTATCTCACTCTACGTCCACTGTTGGATATTACATATAATTTTAGTATAGATCTCCTGTATACTTCTAGATCTCCAATGAAACCGGTTTGAAACGGCTTGCATCCTGCGTATTACTGCAGCCTTAACCAAGAAATGTATTTATTTGTCATATACCTCCTACATTGCCATTACGTCGTTTCCATTCAAAAGATTTGCCGTCTTATCGCTCTTTGTTTTATTTATTTTCATTTCTTACGATGATGCTGTCCAATTATGTTCTCTAAAATAGTAGTGTACTAGCTGACCCGATGAACTTCGTCTCACCGTCTGTCAACTGTCAATGACAGCTATGGCATAATATTCACAGGTACGGCATAATATTCTGGGGCAACAAAAAACCGAAGATGCTTTTAAGTCGCAAAAAAAGTTTACTAGGACTATTTGTAAGTTAAAACAAAGGGACACTTGCAAGCCTCAGTTTCAACGTCTCAATATATTATTCCTGCCCTGCCTTTACATATTTGAATGTATAATGTTTGTACGGAACAATTTACATCTATATAGCAATTTACAGACGCAACGTCATAAACAAAAATTGGCAATGCCCTCGATTCAAACAGCATTACTAAACAATAGTGTTATATGTATGCTTCCTTTTATTTATAATCATCTATCCAGAACTTTAATTGAGATAAAATCGACTCATATCTTCAAATATAAACTTAAATGTTTTCTACAAGAGAAAGCTTATTAATATGTTGACGAATACTTGAATGACAAATTATAATTTTTTATTATTGACTTATTAATTTTTGTCAAAAATCCTAACTTGGCATTATATTATTTTATTCCTTACTTTATGAATGAGAATGTTACCTTTGACATGCTTTAGGCTAAGATTTTAATCAAATTGTTTAATTGTATTGTGCAGATACCTACTAATGTATTATTTATGTAATGATTTCTTTGCATGCCGAAAGGTCGGATATGGCGGTTCTTTTTTATTTTCTCTGTAAGATCTTAGTTGTACATATGGGTACAACTAAGATCTTACAGAGAAGAAACAAGAAGAATCTTACAAGAATAAATGATTTATGATTATTATTATAACTTTTATATGCAGGAACATTTTGTGTAGGAAAATGAAATTAATGTTATTATTATTTTTCTCGCAATTTTTATAAATTTTCTCAGCGTTTAAACCTTTCCTTGACTTCCACATATATTTCAAGAGCAAAATTAGCCAAATCGGTTCAGCCGTTTTTGAGTTTTAGCGAAACTAACAACCACGATTCTTTTTTCATGGACTGTAACTGTACCAGGCTTATTTTTTACCAGGCCCACGAAGGGTGATTTTTTAAGTATATAGAATAATTATCTACTACAAAACATATATTATGCAGATAGTACAACATTTAATCTTCACACAATGCTCGGTCAAGCAAACCACACATAAACAAAACATCGCTCTATATTCTATCTGCCACGATTGAACATGAGCCTATCCTCAGAGAGCTATTAGGCCTTATCCACCACATTGGACCTGGGTTGGTGGATTCACATAGTCCATTGAAATTTTCTTCGAGAGGTATCTCACGGATCGATGTAGCATTTTTCACATTATTGGCTTTAAAAATGGCTCAGCCGGTTTCGAAAAAATTTAAATGGGACCAATTTCAAAGTGTACTCTTTCCATTAAAAAAAGAATTATTGACTTCGGACTACTACGATAAAGTTATGCGTGGTAATACATAAAATATATAATTATATATGTATACGCGTTGAATTGTATACCTCCTCCGGTGGTTCGTCGGTCAAAAAGTTAAATCTTCCTGATAAGTACCAGTCTTATGCTTGCTCTATCATAAGATGATTTTGAAACTAAGTCTTTATTATACTTTTATGATTTGATACACAATCAGTTAACTTAATACATATCATATTTAACAATTAGTGATTAGATAACGTAATCAATACACAACTCAATTGTGATAGCATTTAATGTTAAACACATGACAGAACAGAAGTAACTAGTAAACAAGGACAATTATTAAAATAAGTCAATAATATTATTGATGAACTAATTTGTTACCAAAAACATGACAATCATTCATTAAAAGCATTTTGGAAATAAATTTACCTACTTATGATCACAAATACAAGTAAGATTTTTTCAAAACTGAGTCAATGACTGCGCAAACTAGTAACTGAATATAGAGGCTTCTCATTAGAAGCTTAAGATGATAAATATATCCCAATGCTCATTTATGTATGCATCAATAAGTAGCTAACCACGCGAGCAAGTTTCTCCACGCCTGCGAAGTTCATCATGTTCATGACGGTTGCTTCTGCAAGCTCTGCAAATCCAGAAAGTGCTATCTTCCCTTAAGAACGGGTTATTAATTGTAGTGTCCATAGCGTCAACACGTCGCCCTCCTTCGAAGAAAGTTGCTTGAAGACGGTAAGTATGGGGACGATTGGAATCTCTTATGTAGGTCATGTTTACTTCCCACACTACATGCCGATCTCCGCCTTGGTCGAGGAACCTTCTGACTTCACATTCAGTTCCGTACCAGTCAGTAGTGATGGATTGGTACCCAGCGTTGCGGTTGACGCGTGCGTTCTGAGGAGATAGATTGTACCAATTAGCCGATCCAGAGAATTGAGACCCCACTAGATGTCCACGCTCATCTCCAGGTGCCATGGCTTGTCTGAAATAGTCGTTTAAATAGCCGGATCTAGGGAAATCGATTCGATCTGCGTTGTTGACGTTATTTGGTCGAATAACTGCTCGTATGTAGGTGACACGCTCGTGGTCGCCTTGACCGTAACTCGTATGGACTTCTTCGATCGGCGGGTCATCTGTGATCCTGATTTCGCGTGTGGCCGCAACACTAACAAGTAAAGCAAATACAAAGCAGTCAGATATGCATCTTGGACTACGTCTTGTTTCTACAGAGGGTATTGTTGATATTGAGAATATTGTTCCTTTAGCTCTTGTTTTATATTTTTCTAGAGGAATAATTCTAATGACACAAGGAAAATAACAAGACTTAATAATTCCTGTTTACTTCAAGTATTGCAAAAACAATGTAAGTCAATAAATCTATTACATACATTTTTTGTAGTAGTTATACAGGATGTAATTGCCCCATTTATTATCCTCAATTCTTATAAACAAAGGAGGCTAAGAACCGGCTTAGTAACTAGGGAAACATAATACTTATGTATTTGAGTAAAACAAAATTATATCAAAAGTTGCAAAACCTGTAATGTTAGTATTTTTTTGTGATAATTACATAGGTTAACTGATGATATTATAAGTAAGGCTGCATAAACGCGCTGGAAGCAAGCCGCTTCCAAACGGCCCACATGATGGAAACCCACAGGGGAGGCCTTTGTCCAGCAGCAGGATGGAAGAATGAATGGAATTCCATAGGTTCTATGATTGCCATGCACTTATTGAGGTTTTGTTTCCGTGAGCGACTTTTATGTGTGCCTTGCTCGAAGTGCTCGAACGAACGATGGAAGAGGATAGATGAGGTGGACCCCTCTTATGCCAGGTCGCTTTGTATAGCCACGCGAGGAGGAGGTCTTCATCCAGATTTGGTTAGATATATTTATATACCCAAAACTAATATATGTGCTAAATTTGTGAACTTTATTAGTAAGTTATTTTTTAATAATATTTTTTTTTTGAATGCAAACATCATAAAAGTAAGTTCGTATAGGCCGAGTAGCCAGTCCTGGTGTCAGAGTTTTTAAGCCGCCTAAAGGACCCTGACATGGCTAAACGGTTAAAAGACTGGAACCTACAATTTAACGTGCCATCGGAGTCACGGTAGCGTTCAGTTGTAAATGTCACCCGCGGTCACCCATCCTAAGACTGGACGTGCTTTTACTTCGACGAACCTCGGACGCCTAGAAAACACCTTTTATGAAGGTAAAATAAGGCTATTTTCTTTTATTTACGTTTTGCTCGAACGAGTACAATAGAGCCTGAGTGCTGTATTGTCTATGTTATGTATTACGAGGAAGGGTGCGAAGCCGACGACGTGGTTGGAAATTAGCATGTAAACGAGCAGCTGTGATTGAGTTGCCAGCGTCACCGATCGACTGCGCCGTGATCGCGGAAATAACGCTCCTAAATATTTGTACCTACTAGAAAGAGAACCGTTTCAAGAATACATACAAAATTCGAATAGTTCGCTCTAATCGCCTCTGAATTATGAATTATGATATTTAAAAAAAAAAGGATAACCAATATCATAATCGGTGATTACGGTCATTACTGGTGGAGAAATTGTGCAACATACATACTATTACATACCTACTATAAATACAATCGAATTGAGAACCTCATCTTTTGAAGTTTGTTGAAACTATTATTAGCATATCACTCACAGAACGGCCCTCCTCTCTGAATCGAATTCCTCAAGGTCGTGACCACCTCTCATGAGCTTCTCTCTCATGATTTTACACTTTCCTGCTCTACCCTATGACTGGGGGGCCTTATTGTGGAAGCGCTCTGACGTTCGGCTTTGCTATTTCTCCTGCTCGCGCCTGTTACTCACGCCACGAGAGCGAGTGGGAGGAAAAGCAAAGCCGAACGTCAGAGTGCTTCCACAATAGCGCCCCATTCTAGTGGTGGAAATTCTGATCAGGGGCCTTATTGTGTAAGCGTAAGCGCTTGGTGGTGGAAATCTGATCAGGGGCCTTATTGTGTAAGCGTAAGCGCTTAGTGGTGGAAATCTGATCAGGGGCCTTATTGTGTAAGCGTAAGCGCTTAGTGGTGGAAATCTGATCAGGGGTCTTATTGTGTAAGCGTAAGCGCTCTGACGTTCGGCTTTGCTTCTCCTCCCTTTGGTATATACAACAACGTACGTACCTACAATCAGCCTACAATATACATAGAACATCCACTCCTGGACATAGGTCTTCCCTCCAGATCTGCAATAAGACTCGCTGAAAGAAAGGTCATTGAAACCGTTATGTATTTAACCGACTTCGAAAAAGAAGGAAAAAATTTCAATTGTATCTTTTCTTATAAAACTTCGCCTAGAATGTTAAAACCGTATTAAATATGGCGCTTATAGCGTATTTTGACTGGGTGTTCGTTAGCGATCATCGAAGTTAAGCAACGTTCAGCACGACTAGTCTTCGGATGGCATTTACAACGGAGCGCTACCGTGGCTCGGATGGCAGGTTAAATTGTAGGCCCCAGTTGTTTTAATCGTTTGGCTATGTCAGAAGCCTTCAGGCGGCTTTAGGTTTAAAGATTCTCATTATAAGATTTACATCGCTTCTATGAGAACACTACTAATTATAAAAAAAAAAAATAACAATTCGTCGTCGTTGAATAAACAATGATTACAATATTATATGCATGACAACATTTTTTAAAATACCTAGGTAGGTAGGTGCACACGCGTATACGAGTACCTATGTAAGTACTACAAAATAAAAACAATAAGTTTAAAAACCCTAACACCAGGGCAAGCCACCCGGTCTATACGAACTTATGAAATTTGACGTTTTTTTCCTATTTGTATATTAGTTACTTACAATTACATTCTAAATACATACTCATGAATCAGCGATACGAACAAAGAACTATTGAGTAAATGTAAATAAAATATGTAATCGTGGTGATGATAAAACACATATCTGTACCAATGGATCCGGTCACTGAATAGGTACACTGAGTTAACTATTAATAACATGGGGTTTTCCCCCAACAGTCGTTAGGTATCTATTTCTACGTTATATTTAACCGACTGCCTAAGAAGGAGTGTAACTTTGGATAAATGTATGTGGCAAACCTTATCCTTCCAATAAGTATTTTGCCTTTTTTTTACAGGGACTCTGCATGTTTTTTGTCGATATAAGCTGGATGGTTGCTTAATTAAACAATTTGTATTGGATAAAGTTATAGAATAAGTTATATCTGATAAGCTTGGTGGCGAATAATATCAAGATATACATTATACATAAAGCATTTGACCTAAAACAAGAAACTCATATTTTTTACTGGAAATTAAACTCTGTCATATTTTTTTTTCCAGTATTGGAAATCCAAATCACCTATTCAACTAAAGTAAGTTTGTTTAGACTGGTTTATTTGTTTTGTTTGGACCCCTTGTGTCTAAAAATTTAAGCCGCCTGAAGACCTCTGATATAGCTAAACAGGCGTCGACTTGGCATTTTTTGTAAACAGTAAAAACTACAAGGAACTACAGTTTAACGTATCATCCGAGACACGGTAGCGCTCAGTTGAAAGTACTATTCGCGGTCACCCATCCGTAAACTAAGCTACTTTGTTTTGTTTAATGTTATAACGGGTGTCCGCCGGGACATTTTCTGGTTCAAACTTGCCTTATGCATAAACGAACCGCATGAGAGGGGTGCGGGGGGTACCGATCGGTGCGTGAGCATTGCGGACGTTTTAGTAACGATGAATCAGTGGCAGGGACCGCATCGCGCGTTCGCTGTGGAAGCATATTTTAAGAGTGGTGATTCTCTACTTAGTGCAAGGCAGCAATTTTGTTCCCACTTCAAAATTCGTCGTGTGAGTGACGGGCCGTCCACTCAACTAATTTCATCGTGGGTACAGAAGTTCAGAAAAACGGGCACGACATTAAACATTCATCCACCGGGCCCATCAACTTCTGTAGCGAGACCTGAAAACGTCAAAACCATTCGGGAAGAAATTCTTAAAAATCCACGGAAGTCTGTTAGGAAGGTAGCAGCTTCTACTGGCCTAAAAAAACTACAGTACATAAAATACTGAAGCATCAACTCAACTTTCACCCATACAAATTGCGAATTGTGCAAGAATTGAAAGAAGGAGATTAATTAGCGAGCGAAGTTTATGCCAAAACGATTATCGACCGATTTGGGACTTCTGCGCGATTGGGCAACATTTGTTTAGTGACGAAGCCCATTTTTATCTCGAAGGATATGTAAATAAACAAAATATGAGATACTGGTCAGACTCAAATCCGAAAAACCTCCACCAAAAGTCTTTACACAGCCCAAAAACGACGGTGTGGTGCGCAATTTCAGCAATAGGAATAATTGGACCCTTTTTCTTTGACACGAACCAAACTGTGACATCTGAGAGGTATTGTCCAATGTTAGACAACTTTTTTGTCCCGGCCCTGCAACACTTTGATGGATACAATACAAAAACCCATTTTCAACAAGATGGTGCTACTGCGCATACTGCTAGAGCATCTATGACCAAAGTCAAGAGCATTTTCCCAAGAAAACTGATCAGTAGGTTTGGGGACATTCCCTGGCCTCCCAGATAAGCTGATCTAACACCATGTGACTTCTTCTTGTGGGGATTTCTAAAGTCTAGAGTATACAATAACTCCCCAAAGACCATTGAAGCTCTTCAAAAAAATATACGGGAAGAAGTCCAACAAATTCCAACAGAGCTCTGCCAGCGGGTTTTTACCGATATGCGGTACAGGCTTGAGGAGTGCTTGCGACAAAATGGTTACCATTTGGAAGGTATTATTTTTAAAAAATTACGTCCGCATGATTTAAGTTTTCAATAAAAAAAACATTTTTTACCATAACACTTTTTGTTTAATTTAATTTAATTTTTAAAGCCGAAAATCTGCCGGCGGACACACTGTATTTCAAAAAGTGTTTCTGCGAGAGTGTTATTTTTTGCTCAATTTCACCCATGAAAATTATTCTATACCTATTTTTTGTAGCTTTGTATGTCGAAATCATATTCAAGGCAGTTTTTTCAGGATTTGATTAATGTTGAAGTACAATCGTAACACGCGCAGAAAGTCCTGATAAAATGAATTAAAGTATTCTTTCTTGTAGGCCGGAACAGGGAACAAACAAGATTATTTTTTTGCAAAAATTAGCATGACCGGCTTCACCCGTGTACAGAATTCGCGAATATTTCGCACGGATTGATGTAGCATTTTTCACATTATTGTTGATTTATCAAAAATAGCTCAGCCGATTTCGATAAAATTTAAATGGGACCAATTCCAAAGTATACTATTTCCAATAAAATAATTATTGAAATCGGACTACTATGAAAAAAGTTATGCGTGGTTATAAATATAAAAAATATATAATTATATACCTAGTAAGTAAGTATATACGCGTCGAATTGTATACCTCCTCCGGTGGTTCGCCGGTCAAAAATAACTCTACATTATTATTTTCTGGTGCTTTAGATAATGTGTCTTATTATATTAAAGGTAAATATTTATTTATTATACTTATTTTACTAACCGACTTCCAAAATGGAGGCGGTTCTAGATTCGTCTGTAGGTATGTACTTTTTTGTGTACGAGTATGTTCATCGATATTTTCGCCAATTGTGAACCGAATCAAACAATTCTTATTTAGTAAGGGTATACTACCAAAGAACTCCCATTTATATATTATCGAAATCGGTTGAGTCGTTTTTTGCAAAATCAACAATAATGTAATCATCATCATTTCGTGTCAATGGCTAGACTTTTTTTTTTGTTTATTTATTTTTTTGTTTTTTTTTTTACTTTTACAATTATTTTAATTTTATATTTTTATTTTTTTTACATATATCAAACTAATTCTGATAGTATATACAATATTTACATGGGTTTATGGACTTCAGATATTTTGGGACCAGAAACTGGCGACCTCTATGGCGTTCTCGGTAGCCAGGTTCAGGTCTTTTTGTGTGCATTGTTTTGGACAAAGCGGACAGGCTAAAAGGTGTGCCATGGTTTGAACGGCAGCACCACATGCACACTGTTCTTGATCTGAAAAGCCCCTACCTGACCATGTTCTCTTTGCTGCGGCCAATCCCGGCACGTAGCCGATTAAGGGACTTCCAGACTGGCCACGGTAGTTCATGTCCAGGTGGTAGGCTTTCAGATGGTGATATGAAATCTGGAGGGGATGGGTGCATGGTCTGCCATAGCTCACATCTTTGTTCATGGGGGTCTGAACTTAGAGGTTCTGTGTGCTTCAGGAAGCTTCTTCGGCTTTTTAAACGGGAGTCTATTGTTTGGTATTTGTATAAGGCGTGTCTGGCGTCTGTTTCTTGTTTCAACTTCTCCAATGCACTGGATACTTCTCTACGTACGCTAGGCGGGGCTATGCCGGCCAGAGGGTAAAGTTTGTCCATAAGTGTGGGCTTCAGGCATCCGGTTATGATCCGGCAGGTTTAATTAAATGCTACATCAATAACAATAATGTAATAATTTCATACATAAATTCGAGCGAACTATTCAAAATTTGTACACAATGGAGAAGGTTCTGCCATTTCTGTCAAAGAGAATTATTTTATTATACATGTCCCTATTGTAAAATAATTCTATTATTTATTATTATGTATGATATTTATCTCCTTATTAGGTATTTACAACTTTTAAGTAATGGGTACAATAATTGTGTTAACATTCCTCACACTATATCACTACATAAAATATAAGATTTTTGATGAAAATTATCATTTTATGTGAATATGTGTAATAAATTATTCACTTAGGTACTCTCTAGTTGGTACCTATTAATATATAACTGGACGTAGTTTGTAAAAGTACTTACCTACCCTGTTGGTATCAAATGAAATAAAAAACTTCTTGATGAAAATACGCTTCGAATTGAGTACCTCCTCCGTTTCGTCGGTCAAAAAGGAAAATAAATGTGCAAAAGTTAGTCTATATATTAAAGAAACTAATTTAAATTTACTTTATATTTAGAAAATGTCTGAAAGTCGATACAACAGCGAGACACTCCACATAAATCCTCCTGCCCTACGTGCGATGATTTTACTTCAAGCGACAAGTCATCGGAAAGAGATTCAATCTACAATTCAATCGTACATTTCATTCGAGATTAGGGTGCGGCGAAAGATGGGCCGTGACAGAACCGTGACCAAAATACTAAGCAACCAAACCGAGCAAACGACTAAGCCACTGATTACCCCATATCGATACCGTATCCAAAATGCGGTACAAAAATAGCGTATTCCCTTTCCTTGAGAGGAAGGGAACACTAATTTTTATTTTTGACTTTGGCCAGTAGTGATTGGGTTATAGGTTTAGTTAACCAATTTATAGAGCTAAAAGGGTTTATTTACATATTTTCTTAAATTAAAATTAAATATGGGAAAAACTAAAATTGGTCGTTAAACGTGGCAATGCTCATTATTTCTATAAACAAACAAATAACAAATACAAAATAACTTTATTTGCCTTAAAACACTTTTAACCATATTCACTTATCCATTGACTCTGAACTAGTTAATAACTGTATCTCAGAGCCAATGGCTTCTCCCTTTATATTAACAAGCAACAAAAAGTTATACAAAACAAAAGTAAGATTAAATTTAGAAAAACAATTTAAACTATTTATCGAAACAAGTAAGAGAAAAAAAATAATATAAAGCACAAATTACATCGCATCATACTTATAACGAACCACACAATCTCACAACTCAAAACCTACGCAACCTTTTGTCAACAAACATGTACGTGTGTGTGTGTGTGTGTGTTTGTGTGTGTGTGTGTGTGTGTGTGTGTGTGTGTGTGTGTGTGTGTGTGTGTGTGTGTGTGTGTGTGTGTGTGTTTATTTAACTATGTTTTGTAATTTTAAAGAAACAATCTAGTTGCCTTTTAAGGTTAAATAAGCCTCCTACCTCCTTTTAGGCAATGAGAAGTACCCTAGACCGCAATAGAGTGCGTTTCACGAAAGAAATCCCGCGGCAAGAAGTGGAACTGATTTTAACAGATTTAGCCAGCTAAGCTTCCGTGGTTTTCTATCGTGAAAGGACTAGTACCTACGAGTATATCGGTATGAGTAAAACTAGAATTCGTATCACAAAAGGAGTCCCCCGAAATAAGTGGAACTAATTTAAACAGATCGGTCAGGCGATGGTGGCGACGCGTCTGAGGGACTTCTTTCGTGAAACGCACTTTACTTTTTGTTATCACGTAGAATGTGATCAAACGCTTAATTCATAATTATATTTTTTCCGGAACTAATCGCCACCTCAAGATAGCCAGGGAGAGATCAATTAATTTAGTGATAAGGCCACCAGTTGCTTCACTGATATCTCTGTAAGTTTTAATATTTGTGTAAATCAAAAAATGTTAATCAATCAATCATTAACAACTACTGGATGAAATCTACTTTTATTTTAAACAACTTAATGGTAGATTTGGTTGGTCTATAGGAGATAATCTGCGGACTAAGCATACTGAAACGTGAGCTTTTGTGCTCTAAATTGCTTTGTTATAATAAATTGTGTGTAATGACGTAGTTTCGTCCTCGGAAGGTGATACAACGCAGCTGAGCGTTTAGTTAATGTGCTGTCACTTTGCGTCGACTAATGGACACTGAATTTCTGTGACGTCTCGTATAGTGGCTGAAGGCGAAGAAATTAGACTCAGCTCTCGTAAGTCTTGTGCTGTGTGTACTTAACGCAGGGACGTTTTCCCTTCTCACAAAAGTAAGCAAGTGAGTTCGTATTGACCGACCGGTCTGCCTTGGTGTCAGAGTATTTAAACCGCCGTCTTCTGACATGGATAACGGTTAAAGCAACCGGGATCTACAATTTAAAGTTTTCGAGGCACGGACTGACGGTATATCGCGTTCGGTCATAAATGCCATCCGCAGTTACCCATACAAAGACTCCGTGCGTGATCGCCTTCTCCACAACATTATCCCTGACTCTAGACTGTCACACCTAGTTTTTTCTAAAATTTAGACACTATTATATAATACTCATGAGACTTTACCAGAAAAAAGTAAGCTACTGTATATAAAAAATAATTACTCACATATCTAGTCGTTTCTCTGGAAGATGAAGATATTCTGGGATATCGTTGTACTTCTCAAAATGATGACCAATTTGCTCATGGCCATGAAAATGTAAAATATTTTTACTGGTTTCACTCCTATTTCGGATATCAGATTTTAATTAATGCCATCTAGATTTAGCCTTTAAGAATGAAGTTTTCTGACAATAAATTCTGATTTTCCAATAGCAAAGTCAAGAACGGCTTGCTCATGTTTTATTTTTAGGCTCCAATCAAAAATTCAAAGTGCGCAAAATGTGAGAGAGGAAGTATGACAACACTCAAACTTCGAGATATCAGAGGAAAAGAAACCTTTGAAACAACTTGAACTTAAATTGACAGCGATTCATTCAGTTTATTAAGGCCAACTTCGGTGTATAAATATTTAGATAATTCCACAAATTTCACCTTTGAAGACTAGAAGTTATAACAAAATATCTACTGTGCAAAAGTGTGCATAGTTTAGTAGGCTCCAGTCCTCCAGAATTGCAATATTTTCATATGCTTTTTCATTTTTGTTAGTAAAATTTTTCGTCTGATCAAATCAAGTTGCCATAATTTTGTTTAATTGATTCAGTGTGCAGGTACTTCTTTTTCAGATTTCGGCACCAACCAAGTCAACTTTTGGGCTGAATGAAGAAGAAAAAAACGGTTAAAAGAGTAATGAATAATGGTCAAAAGCTATAAAACATCAGAACTTAATAGTCCTTGGCATCATCGGCAGTCGGCACCCTGGTGGGTGATTCTATATGAAAACAATCGCGGAACGCGCTCTAACGTGCTCTTTGTTTTTAAGAACTACGTCTGAAAAATACCTATTTTTCAAATAACATAACTCAATCTCGGTTTATAATTCATTTTAACGTAATTTTACATTTATCAAACATTTCTCCAAACGATATTCTCAAAAAAATAAATACCGCGTTACGTTACGTATATAGAGAATCAGGCCCTAGATTTTTTGGTAGGTAAGTACTTAAACTACCTACTTTGCGTACAATTTGAATAAATGATTAACAAAATAAATGACAAACAAAATGTCTACCTAATTCCTTAATAGGTATGTTAGAGTTATTACAAAATCGCATTTATAAAAATAAGAAACGGAACCAGCTGGGATGTAGGTAAATAAAATGCAGCGCATTTTAACCAACCCTAATCGAAACAAAAAGTGGCAAACCGGCTTTAGTTTAATTAGCGCTAAGTACTTTTTCGTATTTCTAGTTTTTCTTAGACGTATCGTTATTTCACCCATTTGTTTGAGAAGACTATTTACACGTTCCACTTTTCACCTCTAGGTCTAGCCGCTCCTGTAGAAGTGCGTTCCTGTGTAATCCGCGGCCAAAGTGTCACTTGGTAAGTACGCATTCGATATTTATGTCTGCGAGAACAGTTTTTATTCGCATACCTAAATTGGTTGTTCTCTTTTCTTATTTTTGACTGAATTACCACTTGTAGTTCTCCGACCAGTAAGCTTTGCATCAGTATAACTGCATCTTCCTAAGCCTATCTCGACTCTTGACCGATTTGGTTCATTCTGGCAAATCATGTCAGGATTTAAATATAAATGGTTTTTCATCACATCTATTCGAAAAGGACTACTTGGTTCGCCTTTAAGTTCCCCCAAAGTTGGTATTTTCTATAAGGAACCTTATAAGTGCGACGGAATGATCTTTGCCGCGCACTTTTTGAATTTGGAACAAATAATTGCGACGGAATTATCTTTGCCGCGCACTTTTTTAAATTTGGAACAAATAAGTGCGCCGGAATCATCTTTTCCGCGCATTTTTTGAATTTGGAAGTATTTGTAATGTTAGTGTTCAGCGCCAAGAAAATGAATGAAAAGAATGTAAATATAAGTTTTCATTTGTTTTTTTTTTTATTAGATATTATTATCTACCATTTAATTTCAATTTAGTTGTTACTCTACGTTTTAATAAATAATAATATTACAATAAAATATGAGGCGCCTTTTATTTTCTCATAGAGGCGATGAAAAGTAGAGCGTACCACTGGAGCGCAAAATACTTATATTTTTGGCTCGAGCGACGTACTTTGAATCCCTCGTTACGTTCCGGATTCTACTCTAGAATCCCTCACTTCGCTCTAGATTCAAAAAAGCGCCCTCGCCGTAACAATATGATTTTGCTCCCATGTGATACAATCTACTACCTGTATGTTATTTATTTATCTATCGAAATCGGATGGTAAGTAGCGCGACAGCAAATTTACTTTTATGCGAGTAGAAAATTTTCCGTATAATCATGATCGCCAAATATCCAACTTGCTCGTAATAAAATCTTAAATCTTGACATTGTTGTTATTTGACCGCTAAAGTCACCATACTTGACCAGCATTTCCGGATGCCAGCAAAATCTATAGTCGTCAATAAACCGGGCCCCATAATTTATAATTATTTTTCGCAAAAAATGGTAAAACCGACTTCCATCGTGTACAATATTCGAATAGTTTGCTCGAATTTATGTATGCAATTTTTACATTTCTGTTGATTTTCAAAAAACGGCTAAGCCGAGTTCGATAAGCTTTAGATAAGACCACCTCAGGACAACCATACCCTTTCGAACTAAAAAAGAGTTTTATGATTCAGATCACAATTGGCGAAAATGTTGATGAACATACACGAAAAAAATACCTTCAACCGAACCTTCTCTTTTTTGGGAGTCGTTAAAAAAATGAGGCGTGCTGTCAATTGTTTAGTACAATACCTACATTTTACCAATAACATTTTACAAATGTGTGCACACATAAATGTAGGTACATAAGTATAGTTTACCGGGAGTATAGCTCTTCGATAAACTACCAACCTATCGTGTTCACCTCTAATGAGCATTATTTCCGAGCTAATTGATTGTTTTATTGTTTTCGTTTGAAACAGTATCAGTATTGTTTTCTGTTTAGCTACCAGATATCATAATAATTTTATATTATTATTCATTCGTAACTAACAACTGAAGCCGTGGTGGTCTAGAGGTAGTGACACCCGCCTTACAATCGTGAGCTCGTGGGTTCAAATCCCAGTCCCGTACCAATGAGTTCCATGGAATTTATGTACGGAATATCACACCACTGGCTTTTCGGTGAAGGAAAACATCGTGAGGCAACATGCATACGTCCGTGGAAGAAATTTGATGGCGTATGTGAATCCACCAACCCGCACTGGGCCAGCGTGGTGGATATGGTTCAATCACCCTTCGTGGGTAGGCCTACGTCCTGTAGTGGACATTAAAAAAAATGCTGGTACAGAACTAACAACTTTTATTTTTTGTTTATTTTCTCCGTCTCGATCATTTATTGCTAAGTTTTCTAAACAATCTGAGATAAAGAAAATACTCTTTCTAGTTACTAAACATGTTAGAAAGCCTATAGAATAATTACATTATCAGAGGAGTATTCATAAATTATAGGCAAAATAAATTATTAGATAAATTTTACCAACAAAAAAGGCAACCCTAAAAGATGGGATTTAAATTTTAAAAAATGGCACGACCGAATTCAACCGTGTACAGAGTTTACGAATATTTCACACGGATCGATGTAGCATTTTTCACATTATTGTTGATTTATCAAAAATAGCTCAGTCGATTTTGATAAAATTTAAATGGTACCAATCTCGAAGTATATTCTTTCCAATTAAAAATAATTATCGAAATAGGACCTCTACGTAAAAAGTTATGCGTGGTTATACATAAAAAAAAATACGCGTCGATATAACTCCCGCATTTCGCGAGTCAAAAATGAGTAGATTTGATAAGATATGAGAATGGAGTTTTCGATCTTTTATCCAAAAGAAACAAAAAACGATAAGAAACCCCCTTTAGGTATGAGCTCCTTTTTATAATGAAAAACATTGCTTGGTTTGCCTTCCAGGCGTGAGAGCCTTAGGGGAGCAAGACCGAATAGGCCCACCATGCTCACGTCTAGCGCCTCGCCACTGCATATGTTTATTGCGTTTGAATCATGAGTTCATAACCGACACATACTCGTATCATATTTACCTACTAAAAAAAGTCGAAAATAGATTTTGGATTTGTTGTAGCTGTACTTACCATTATTTTTCCTGTAAAATAATACCGCAATTTTACATCCAGGCTTAAATTGTATTCGCAGCGGTTTTTCCTAATTAAAAGTCGTTTGTTAGTACAATAATACTTCGAGACCAGAATTATTTCGGTATTATAAAAATTAGGCACAAATTGTGAAGCACCTACGAATTCCTAGAAGCAAACCACCTTACCACAAAAGATTTAAACACGCATTAAACACAGTTTAACCGTCCAATTTGTACTGCTAAACATTGCCTAAGGCATGCCTTAAGCAATGTAAAACTTTTGTGATAAGACGGTAAGAAATTCAAAAACACATCCAAACCATAGTAAAGTAGGTTAGTTCGTATAGGCCGGGTGGCTAGCCCTGGTGTCAGAGTTTTTAGGCCGCGTAAAGGTCTTTGACATGGCTAAATGGTTAGAACAACCGGGACCTTGCCAAAAGGCCAAAGGCCAAAGGCATGCCTTAGGCAATGTAAAACTTTTGTGGTAAGACGGAAAGAGATTCAAAAAAACATCCAAACCATAGTTAAAGTAGGTTAGTTCGTATAGGCCGGGTGGCTAGCCCTGGGGTCAGAGTTATTAGGCCGCATAAAGGCCTTTGACTGCCTCGGTGGCTCAGGGGTTAGTGACCCTGACTTCTGGATCAAAGAGGCGTGGGTTCGATCCCCACCAGGGCAAGAATTTTTGTGATGAACATAGGTGTTTGCTCTGTGTCTGGGTGTTATTTAGGTACTATCTATATAAGTATGTATTTAAAATATGTATATGTAGTATATCAGTCTCTGGCAGCCATATCACAAGCTTTGCTTAGTTTGGGGTCAGAGACCGTGTGTGTGAGATGTCCCCCAATATTTATATTTATTTATTTATTTGACATGGCTAAACGGTTAGAACAACCGGGACCTTGCCAAAAGGCCAAAGGCCAAAGGTATGCCTTAGGCAATGTAAAACTTTTGTGGTAAGACGGAAAGAGATATCCAAACCATAGTAAAGTAGGTTAGTTCGTATAGGCCGGGTGGCTAGCCCTGGGGTCAGAGTTTTTAAGCCACATAAAGGCCTTTGACATGGGTAAACGGTTAAAATAACCGGGACCTACAATTTAACGTGTCCTCCGAGCCACGATAACGCTCAGTTGGAAATTACCAAACCGTAGTGTAACTGTTTTTACCGTAGTGTAAGTTGTTTTTAAGAAATTAGTATGAAATTCACTTATTTTTCAAATAGCATAACTTAAACTCGGTTTATAATTAATTTTATCGTATCAAACAGTTCTCCAAATAAAATTCAAGGCATTAAAAAATTACTTGCCGCGTTACAGACATGCCACACGGGCGTTGACGCCGCGTAATTGCACCGCGGCGTCACCGCCGCTGCACCGCCGCGGTGCAGCGGCGGTGCTGAGCGTCGTCGCGGCGTCACCGCGGCGACCAGTGTTGCCGGTAGCGATTTAGAAATTAAATCTAGAGTATTCGAGTATTCTATGAATTTTTAGCGGGAAAAAAGGTTTTGACGACAACCGTAATCAATCGTAGACAATCTTAAACTGAAGATGAGAAAAATCCCTCGTACGCGTTAGAAATCAGATCGTGTAATTTGTCACGACGAATGTCACAGCTTTCCAAGTGACAGCTGTCAAACTTCAAAGTGATTTATCTCGGTCAATATCAATTCTAGACTACTGTTGTTTTCATAAAAGTGATAGAACTCGACAAGATCTACACTTCGGATGACAGCTGTCAAACTTAAAAGTGATTTATCTCGGTTATTATCGATTCTAGACTATTGCTCTCTTCACAAAAGTAATAGGGCTCGACGAAATCTACATTTCGGATGACAGCTGTCAAACTTAAAAGTGATTTATCTCGGTAATTATCGATTATAGACCACGGCTGTATTCACAAAAGTGATAGAATTTGACGACATATACATTCTGGATGAGAGGTGTCAAACTTAAAAGTGATTTATCTCGGTTATTATTGATTTTAGACCATTGATGACTTCACGAAAGTGATAGAGCTTAACGAGATCTACATTTCAGATGACAGCTGTCAAACGTAAAAGTGATTTATCTCGGTTATTATCAATTCTAGACTACTGTTCTCTTCACAAAAGTAATAGGGCTCGACAAGATCTATATTTCGGATGACAGCTGTCAAACTTAAAAGTGATTTATCTCGGTAATTATCGATTCTAGACTACTACTCTCTTCATAAAAGTAATAAAGCTCGACGAGATCTACATTTCGGATCACTTTGAAGTTTGACAGCTGTCATCCAAAATGTAGATTTCGTTGACCTCTATCACTTTTGTGAAGACAGCAGTAGTCTAGAATCGATAATAACCGAGATAAATCACGTTGAAGTTTGACAGCTGTCATCTGAAATGTAGATCTCATTGAGGTCTATCACTTTTGTGAAGACAGCAGTAGTCTAAAATCGATAATAACCGAGATAAATCACGTTGAAGTTTGACAGCTGTCATCTGAAATGTAGATCTCATTGAGGTCTATCACTTTTGTGAAGACAGCAGTAGTCTAAAATCGATAATAACCGAGATAAATCACGTTGAAGTTTGACAGCTGTCATCTGAAATGTAGATCTCATTGAGGTCTATCACTTTTGTGAAGACAGCAGTAGTCTAAAATCGATAATAACCGAGATACATCACGTTGAAGTTTGACAGCTGTCATCTGAAATGTAGATCTCATTGAGCTCTATCACTTTTGTGAAGACAGCAGTAGTGTAGAATCGATAATGACAAAGATAAATCACTTTGAAAATTGACAGCTGTCACTTGAACAGCTGTTACTGTGACACTCGTGAAAAATCAAATTATTCCTCTAGTATATCTGTGATCAAACGAAAAACAAAAAAAATACACTTTCTGATTTATAATATTAGAAAGAGTTAGCGAGGACAAAGTTGGACCGCTGACGCTACACACGATCCAATTTCGCGGTTGGCTCACACAAAATCATAATGTATATGAGAGATTTTACTTATCTTCAGCTTAAGGTTGAACGGTTATCCCTAAAACCTTTTTTTCCGCTAACTGTCTAGATGTCATCAGTGTCTAAGGCAACACCGGGCGCCGCGGTGTCGCCGCGACGACGCTCAGCACCGCCGCGGTGCAGCGGCGGTGCTGAGCGTCGTCGCGGCGGTGACGCCGCGGTGCAATTACGCGGCGTCAACGCCCGTGTGGCATGTGCCTTACGTTACGTTTTGTCGATAGAGAATCAGGCCCGACAAGGCCTGACTAAAGCTCACATAACAACTGCGCGGGGAATTGATTCCACGCAGTATTATGGAAACTAACGTGGTTTTAACACATTTTAATATTTAAATAACGAGAATGCACTCACGTTTATTTTCATAGCCATTACAATTGCGTAATGACTATGAAAATGCACTCGTTCTCACAACGAGCCGTGATGCGAGACAGCTCCGCGCGCTAGCACTCTCCTCAACTTGAGAAAGTTCGCCGAATACAATCGAAACTATAGTCTTACTATGTAATTACTAGGAAATTAACGTGAGTGAATTCCAGTTATAATGGACTTCACGCACTTTGTAGCTAGTTACACCGCCGCTAAGATGTTATATATGTATATACCTATCTACTTAGTTACATTGTGTTATGGAACTATCAGATGGAAAATTGACATACTTACATATAGTACGGACTGTCGACATGTCGACAACCTAATCAGGTTGTCGACATGTCGACAGTCCGCAGGAACTCGCTGGATGCAAGTTGCTTCTAGAAATCCATAGGGGAGGGCTAAGTCCAGCAGTGGACCCTCTACTGCTCAGATAATGATGATGAAGCGTCGCTTGATTATAATATACGAACGTCCACGAAGGCGGGGATTCCCTCTCAATAACATTTTTATTTCAATCGAAAAACATTACATACTTACATATAGTACGGACTGTCGACATGTCGACAACCTAATTAGGTTGTCGATCAGGTTGTCGACATGTCGACAGTCCGCAGGAACTCGCTGGATGCAAGTTGCTTCTAGAAATCCATAGGGGAGGGCTAAGTCCAGCAATGGACCCTCTACTGCTCAGATAATGATGATAAAGCGTCGCTTGATTATAATATACGAACGTCCACGAAGGCGGGGATTCCCTCTCAATAACATTTTTATTTCAATCGAAAAACTTTACATACTTACATATAGTACGGACTGTCGACATGTCGACAACCTAATCAGGTTGTCGACATGTCGACAGTCCGCAGGAACTCGCTGGATGCAAGTTGCTTCTAGAAATCCATAGGGGAGGGCTAAGTCCAGCAATGGACCCTCTACTGCTCAGATAATGATGATGAAGCGTCGCTTGATTATAATATACGAACGTCCACGAAGGCGGGGATTCCCTCTCAATAACATTTTTATTTCAATCGAAAAAACCGAGTGACTCTTTTACACAAAAGATTCGTTTGGGATCAATATAGGTACATCAAGTAAATTAGAGCTCGAATGACGAAGTGGTCGGTCCAACGTTTCAGATTTTGCCGAAATGTAGAATTGAGGTATATTTTTATTCGGCCTACGTAGGATAGGATTATTTATAATGGGGAAAAGGTTTACCCATTATGTTTATTTATGACATACTCGTATAGTCGTATACATCTTGGTTTAGTTAACAGTTCAGTCTTATTTAGTAGCTCAAGGGATAGGTAATGATCTATATATTAAGGAGTGTTTCAGTGTAAGTAGGCAGGTGACCTGAGGTGACCTGACCTTCTTATGAAATTTAATTATAGGTAGGTAAATACTAAGCCCGATTACAGAGGCGCCAGCGTAACTAAATTAGCCAAATAGCATAGTTCTGTTTCTTTTCCACTTTAGGCATTCGATAGAGAGAACGCTTTTTTCGTTGCTAATTAATTTACGCTGTCGCCTCTGTAATCGGGCTTACTCGTACTATCAGATCAATTAAACCGTTTACAACCTAACCTATATTTAATATGTCACTGTGTACTTGTACATACAGTACCTAGTCTAAATAAGAATGGTATAATATAGTTTAAAAAAAAAACTAGCGAAGTAGACATCAATTTTTTTTATTATAAATGCATTGTCATCTGTCTTTGATAGGTGTGCAAAGTTTAAAGAAAATCTCATCGCTCAAAGTAGGTCGAAATCGAGCTCTAAGGGGTTGGTTACAAGCAAACATACCTATAGGTGCAACTAATAAAAGCGTGTTAAAAAGAACTACAATTTATTATAGTGTTGTAGTTTTTAATGTTGTAAGGATTTTTTTTGCTTTTTCTTATTACCTACCTACCATAGAATTAGAACTAAAGCAATAGAATACTTGCTAAAATTTGCTCAACTAAAAACTATGTTACAGCTTTTTTATTCATATCAGGTTATACCGCATACGCAAGAGTGAGTGGAGCAAAAAACCCATTATCTGTCGGCATACGTCAAAATCACAAGTTGGAATGTCAAAATGGTTAAAATTTGGTCCCACTATCTTATGCGATATGATCGGAAATTTGAACCCTCAAGTTCCAGTAAGAAGGTTCAAATCTCTCATCATATTACCTTCATATTCTTTACCTTTTTTAATTTGGACAGCCGAGATAGCTCAATACTAGTTTGTGAAACCCTTCAAAATTATGTAAATTCGGTCGGCACCTTTTAAATTTCGTATTTAAAGTGGGACGAAGTGATGTGTATTATATCTCTTGCTATTTTAATACGGTTTCTATTACTTTAGTTTTAATTCTATGTTACCTACTATATTTCAAAATTTGTATCTGACGTACAAATATGTATTTGTTATACAGTGTTGGTCTATTATGTTGATAAATAATAATTAAAATTAATTGAATCAAATGGTATTTAACAGTAAATTATACTAAATACGTAGTTAATTCGTTATTTTCCAGAAAATTGAGGAAAATCCACAAATTAATCTACATGCTCATCATGTATTTAGTACCTAGTATTTTCCCGTGGTTTTCCCGGTACGATTTTTGATTTATGTGCTATCTCATAGGAACCTTTTTTGGTAGGTATAAGAAATAGACTATGTCACTCTCCAACTTTTGAACAAGATATATCCAATAATCCATGGCCAAAACCAAGTCTATCGATAGCTCTGTTGCTGCGTGTAGTTAGGATTTTACTATATGACTGTACACGACATGGCGAATAAAAAAAAGCTTTTTATTGTAAAAGTTTTTTAGAATTATGAAGCGTAGCCAATTTCACAATAATGATGAAGCGCTCTTAGCGTGGTTTGACGAAGTGTTTGTCAGTGATCACCGAAATAAAGCAACGTTTGTCACGGTCACTATAGCCTTCGGATGAGTGACCGCGGGTAGTACTTACAACTGAGCACTACCGTGGACGGGGTGATACAACCGGGGCCTACAATGTAACGTGTCATCCGATGACACGTTACATTGTAGGCCCTGGTTGTATTAACCGTTTAGCCATGTCAGAGGCCTTCAGGCGGTTTAAAAACTCTGACACCAGGGCTAGCAAACCGACCTATAGGCCGGTGACTGCCTCGGTGGCTCAGTGGTTAGTGACCCTAACTTCTGGATCAAAGAAGCGTGGATTTGATCCCCACCCAGGGCAAATATTTATGTGATGAACATAAGTGCTTGCTCTGTGTCTGGGTGTTATTTAGTTACTATCTATATAAAGTATGTATTTCAAAATAAATATATGTAGTATATCATCTCTGGCAGCCATATCACAAGCTTTGCTTAGTTTGGGGTCAGGTACAGGCCACGCGTAAAATGTCCCAAAAATATTTATTTATAGGTACTTACGAATTTATTTACTTATAATGATGCCTGTCATCTGAGAGTCCCTGCACTTTGCGAAACAACAAAGGTCGTGAGGTGAGGTCGTGGGTTCAAATCCCGGTCCCGTACCAATGAGCTCTTTGTAATTTATGTACGGATTTTTCCACACCGCTGGCTTTTTGATAAAGGAAAACATCGTGAGGAAACCTGCAAATGTCCGTAGAATAAATCGATGGCGAACCTATGTGAATCCACCAACTCGCATTGGGTGGATATGGCCCAAACACCCTTCGAGGGTAGGCCTACATCCTGCAGTGGGCTATTAAAAATGCTGGTACAGTACAGTACAATACTTTGTATATTATGTGTCGTGTTTTGCTTATTCTAAACAGGTTGGCTAGTTTATGTAAGTAGTATTTTGGCTTGCTCCAAAATATTGATTGCTGTTTGCCCAATGAACTAGTAGCTGCGGTACCTCTTTGAAACTAATACGGACCGTCCAATCCAGTGGCCTGTCCTAAACAGACCTACGGTCTCAATTGGATATTACTATATTCGATATTGGTAGTTTATTGATGGGGTAGAGTAACAGGATAGATAAATAGTAATCAAACTTTACACATTTTTGTGGTAGGATGATGATTTTATCAGCTCAGGTACCTAACTTATTTTGATAGCTGAGTTAATAGATTATCAAAAATCAGAATCCACGCCTGTTCACCTACACTGAAAATTATTATTTTATTCACTTTTTTATATTTTATTTACTGTACTGCATCAGCCTTTTTTAATAGTCCACTGCAGGACGTAGGCCTACCCATGAAGGGTGATTGGGCCATATTCCACCACGCTCACCCGGTGCGGTATGGTGGATTCACATATGCCATCGAATTTCTTCTACGGACATATGCAGGTTGCTCACGATATTTTCCCTCACCGAAAAGCCAGTGGTGTGAAATTCCGTACATAAATTCCAAAGGACTCATTGGTACGGGACCGAGATTTGATCCCACGACCTCTCGATTGTAAGGCGGGCGTCACTACCTCTAAGACACCACGGCTTCACATTTTATTTATATTTTATAATAGGTATATCGTATGTAGATAATTCACCTGCTTATAATGTTTTTGCTGCAATTAGTTAAACAAAGTTTTCTCTAGTAACTTTGTAAAAAATAAACATCGCCGCGCTTAGTTATAGATACCTACAAGATCGAATTCTAACAAAAATGAACGAAAGATCAACGTTTAGCAAATCGAAGTGAAAATGGACATGGACATACTTAAACACTAAAAAAATTGGTGCTCCTAAAACTAACAGATGACAAAGCCGTAGTACAAAAGGTAAACCTTGGGTTTATCTTGATGACTTGTGTACCTCCAAGTTACACAATAAACAGGGTTATTTCTTATCAATTAGCATCCTTTTAGGGGCTTATTCTGTACATCATAACTAACAACTTTTGTTCTGCGACTTGTATAAAAAAAAATCTACTGCTCCATACATTTTGTCGCGGGTGAACGATATTTTTCTATGGAACGACATGTATTTTTTTTTTTGAGTTTTGACAAAAGTCGCTGAATAAAATTAAAGTTGTTAGTTTTGATGTACAGAATAAGCCCCTGAAAGGATGCTAACTGATTAGAAATAACCCTGTATGTATACGAGTAGATAGGCTCATCATTTGTGATCCTTGCCATGCGAATTTTGTTTGTTAATATTATTGACTTGAGTTTGAGCATAATATAAGATAATAGTCGCTTTATTTTGAAGAAATCACTTTGAAATTTGGTGTAATGATAATTATATTAAATAAGATTAATATGATTACCTTTAAACACTCAATGGTAGGTGAATCCGATAGCTGTTTATGCAGTAAAGGCGCTCTCGGTCAGCGCGAAATCCAAATTTTCTTGGATTTTTTGCCATTTATTGCCATTGTTTGGCTATTTATTTGGATTTCTCGTACTGTCCCAGCCATTGGACTTTAATTATATAGTTTTATTGTTAAGTTAATAAAGGCACTTGCCGTTAAAAAAGTATTAAATAGGATAGGTAAATATCAGTCTATATATGTTGTGGGGATTTTAGCTCGTATGATTCTATTAATATTTTCATACAATGTACCTATTCATAACGGGAAAATTTCAAGTTATTTCAGTTAATGATGGAATGCATTGTAGCGGGTTCCATGGTAGTAGTGATAACGGCCATATTGTCCCTGACATTGTTCATTTGTGGAATAGTTGTCCAGCGAGCTAGACACGGTATCATTTTGTAAAAATGAATTCGCTTCTACGAATTTTTGTGGCTTTGGTAAGTAAAAAGTATCTGTGCGTCTTATTTTTTTAAATTAAAATCGTTTTACCATTTAATCAATCATTTTATAAATTTTAACGTTTTTGAATTTTATTAAGAGCTAATTTCACGATTTTGTATGGCATAATTACATTTTTTTTTGTTTAGGGTTAAGTATTTTCTATAGGTTTTTTATTTACTTTTAGATTTTTATTTCTACTAATTTGGTTACATGATGCTATTATTTTTATAATCCGTTTAGAATTACTTGATATCTTAACATATTATGTCGGAAGACAGTTCGCACGATGCTTTTTGGAAATCAATGAGGAGTGCATGGTGATATAGACAGAAGGCATATACCTACCCAGTGGAAACTTACAGGCTAATTAGACAGATTTTTTAATTTCAATTATAAATTAATGCTCAATTACATCGACAGTATTTCACACTCTTCCAACTCAAAAAATAAATTTTAGCATCATCGCAAAGCAATTAAGTACATGCATAAGTTTTTCTTCTTGGTCGCGTAATCCCATATTAATAAAGATATGGACAACGTATCTAGCCGTCTACATATGTATTTATCATTTAAAAAAAAATTATTATTTTTTGTTTTCGAAATTGGCGTTATAATGTTAATTGTGAAATTGAACTAATGTGTATATTTCAATACCTTGTATTAGGTTGTTATTGGTAGTTAATGTTAAATTTAAGACCTTTATTGTTACCCATTAACTTTCAATAAAGGATTGAATTGATAAAAAATACATTTTCTAACACACATATTATAACACATTTATTCACATGTGAATTCTTAAAAATTATAAGGCATATTTGTTTATATAATATAGATAACTAGATATACCTAGAATTACACACGTTTTATCTACTCTGTTAATTCAAGAGATTTAAACAAATACTTTAAACAAATAATTAAAACCCATAAAGTAAAACTCAATTTTAAATCGAACATATTTTATTAATCAAAAATATACTACAAATAAACAAAAAAAACGGACAAGAGCAAGTCAGGCTCGCACACAAAGGGTTTCGTACAAATCCTGACGACCGGACGACTAAGCTTGAGATATACAAAATAAGCGCACTGGATGTATCCTGTACTTTACAAAATTATAATGTTGAAATCTCTATAGGATAAATAAATAATCATCGAATTTTTTTTCGTCTTACATCGAAAATTACACATTGTAAACCTGTTTTAGCATGGGCTAATGAATGATGATACGATTTACTCACTTTGAATTTTGGGCCTACATTTTTTTTGTATTTAGGCCCTATTTTTTTGCGATTCAATTAGAAATGTACAGTTTTCAGATTTATTCCTATATATGTATACAATGCTTCTTGTCAAATTTCATAGTTCTAGGTCAACTGGAGTACCCTGTAGGTTTGTCAGAGAGAGTGTCAAAATATGCGGTTTTTTACGACATAAACGGCTCTAACTTTTTTTAAACAGAAGTTTGATTTTTTCACAACTGTAAGAGATCGTAAATATACGTACATGGTTTAAATTTCAACTCGTTAACTTTACGCGTTCTTGAGATAAAGGGTCTTGACATACGGACAGACTGACAATAAGTAATCCTATAAGGGTTCCGTTTTTTCTTTTGAGGTACGGAACCCTAACAACAAGCTTTCATAGCATATCAAACTGAGCATAACAAAGTGTAAAATAATTTTCAAAATAGACAGAAAACAATAACGAACGATAAATATTAATACTATTGTAAAATAGCGTGCGGCGCTTTGTGCCATACTTTTTCGTAAATCGAGCACTCAACGTTTTTTTTCAATAGTATTAATATTTTTTGTTCCTGATTGTTTTCTGCCTATATTGAAAATTATTTTACACTTTCTTTCTTTAATTTTACCTTTAATATCTAAAGTATGCAACATAGAATCTTCTTATTTTTTGAGTTTTTCGATAATATTAAAAAGTTTTGTAAATTATATTGAGATTACTAACTGTAGAATTGTACATTTTTGAGCAAGGTATAAAGAAAAAGGTGACGTCCACAAGTGGTATATTATTCAGAGAAAAATCGAACCAAGATGATATATACATCATTTGAAAGCTTGTTATATGGACTTGCCAAAAATATTTAATTTAGATTTTTTCACCCCTCCAATTTTTTTTTAAATGCGAAAAATAAATGGTATGAAAAATAACAATACAGCTTATTATTTTTTCTAAATTAGCAATAATAAAGTGCTTCTATCGTTATTTTACTTGCATTCGTAGCTGATTCTTCCACGTTCATCTCTTAATTTGCTAAAATTAATAATTATAACCTACCAGTGTGACCAGTTAGTAGTTACAATGTGACGAAAAAATCACTTAAAGAGTGTGTCTAATTGGTAAAAATGCTTTTATTTAACAATTCGGAGGTTACTTAATCAGGGCTGCTAGAGATAAACTACCTATTGAGCGATATATATTTATTTATCTTAATAAATTCAAAATTAATTTAAAAAAACGGAGGGCTCTTTTTTTGTTTTAACTGGTTTAATAGACTCAGAAAAATATGAACTTTCTCAAAATGTAACGATTGTTGTGGTTCGAATTTTTGATTTTTATTATACCAGCCTCCATACATTTTGTGGACATGTCCTTTGAGCTTCTAAACTTGCAGACATAGGAAACAGTTTTTTCACTAATTATGTTTGCCTAGTTATATCAGCCTTCTAATGGATTCATAATAATTATATTTCGCAAAAAAAAACCAAAACCGCCTTCCATCTTGTACAAAATTCGAATATTTCGCTCGAAACGTTAACATTATTATTGATTTTTCAAAAACAGCTCAGCCGATTACTGTGAAATTTGAATGGGGTCACCTCGGGAGTATACCCTTTAGAACTAAAAAATAATTTTTCGATTCGGTTCACAATTGGCGAAATTATCGATGAACATACACAAAAAAAAATACATAGGTACAGTTATATATTCTTTGATAAAGGCGAACATACAACCTCCTCCTTTTTTGAAGTTAGTTAAAAATTGATATACGTGTCGCGGGTCACTCTTGACAACTTATAATTATGAAATATAAAATTTTCGTGGCTTGACCGGTTTTCGTAAAATTGTTTGTGTGCATTTGGTAGGTAGGTCTGAGAATAGCTTGTAGGCTTTTTTAGAGTTCCGTACCCAAAGGGTAAAAACGGCGCCCTATTACTAAGACTCCGCTGTCCGTCTGTCTGTTACCAGACCGTATCTCATGAACCGTGATAGCTAAGACGTTGAAATTTTCACTGATGACGTATTTCTGTTGCCGCTATAAACAAATAGGTACTAAAAATAGAAAAAATAAATATTTACAGGGGTTCACATACAACGAACCTCAATTTTTAGACGTTTTTCGCTCGATATTAATAACGGTGACAGATAATGCTTGAAATATTCACAGACTATTATGATAAATATGCACTTTAAAAATAATTAGTTCAAATAAAATAAATATTTAAGAGGGTCTCCCATACAAGTAACGTCATTTTTTGGCACAATATTAATAACGGCAACAGGAAAATGCTTGAAATAATGTGGATTCTTTTCATTAATAAAATATATTACGGGAGGCTTCCATAGGCCGCGGAACCCTTTGTGCGCGAGTCCGAGTCGCACTTGGCCAATTATTTTTAAAAGGCAAAACAAAGTTTTCCGGCTCAGTCAGTTTTTTACCGACGAACCACCGGAGGAGGTATACAATTCGACTCAATTCGACGCGTATATTTTTTTTTAATGTATAACCACGCAGAACATTTTTTATAGTTGTCCGATTTCAATAATTATTTTTTTATTGGAAAGAGTGTACTACGAAATTAGTTCCATTTAAATTTTATCGAAATCAGCTGATCCATTTTTGATAAATCAACAATAATGTGAAAAATGCTACATCGATCCGTGCATAATATTTGCGTTCTAGTGATGCGCCCCGGCTTCGCATAGGTGTATTATACATATAAACATTTCTCTTGAACGCAACGGATTTTGATGCAGTTTGTTTTAATAGATAAAGTACTATCTATTAAAACAAACTGCATCAAAATCCGTTGCGTATCCGTTTAAATATATATGCATACATAGGGACAGACAGCGGAAAGCGGCTTTGTTTTATACTATGTAATGATTCTGTACACGGGTGAAGTCGGTCATGCTATTTTTTTCAAAAAATAATATTTGTACAATTATTTTCTTCTTTGTTTCAGGCTATATGTCAGGTATCCATCAATGCTCAAAAATGTAGCATAGAGCTAGAGAAAGAAGGTGAAGGGTATGTTGCAATTTTTTTAACCTTGTAAGAATAAATGCTTTATACAGGCCTATCTAGTTACCTTCTAGTGATTAAGACTATCATTATAAATAACTTTTATTACGAGGCTAACCTGAAATGTAAGATAAAAATCATACATTTTGTGAATTCCGAATTGTGATTTTTTTGTATGGGGCATTTGATTATTCTTGAATCCCGAGTTGGCTCCATAGTAAAGATTGTTCATAATTGTGGGCTCTATTATCTTTTTTCGTCTTAGTACAGGTATTATTATCTGCCCTGTACCAAAGAAAATATAATAATACTGCTCCACCTGCGTCGTAGCGCGTAAATTAAGCTGTTACGTAACGTTTAACGCTGTCAGTCTTAGGTTTTAACGCGTTAAAACGACTATACTATAACTTAATGACTGCATAATTAGCGCACTAATTCACGCCTTAGCGCAAGCAGATGGAGCAGTAGCATAATGTAAAACGTTCTGACCTATGTCATGTCATTTTGTTTCAGATATAAGTTCAAAATGGACAACGTGTGTAAATGCATGGGGTAAGGTTATTTATTTTTATTCATTATTTTACACGTGTATTGTCCAATAGAAGCTCTTGACGTCACTTTGACGAAAAGTATGTGTTGACGTGACGTCACGTGGAAATCGTTGGGCTAAATTTAATGTTCTCAAAAATATGTACTGATAGTCTAACTGAATATGGTATACTATTTCCATTTTTAGAGAGGTCTTTTGACAGTACTGACAAGTTTAGTGATATCCTAAAAAACGTAATAATCTATGTTAAGAAATGTTAATTATTATATTACACTTTTAGAATTAGCTTAATTTTTTACATACACACACAGCTAATAAAATGTTGCAATTACTCAAAACACGCTTGCACTCACCTGACGGCCGAGAATAGTATGCTGAGTGTGAGTTTTGTCGTAAACATGACGCGCTCTTCGACGAGCGCGTAAGCATATTTACGACAAAACTCACACTCAGCATACTGGGCAAGTGTAAAGTAAAGTAAAGATTAATTATTACCTGTTCACTAATTCTGTTATACCAATAGTTCTTGTTGTAACAAAAGAGCCAAGTCACATATATTGACTAGGCTGTAGAGTTTGTGGAGTATGGACTTGTAGAGTTAAGGCGTGTAGAGTTAGAAGCTTGGCTCTACATAAGATCTGACAACTTTTTGAAAGTGCGAAATGTGATCTTGGCTATATTTCACATGAAAATGTTACTGTTGGATTTCACTTCATTTTGTAGTTATTTATTACAAGAAGTACATTTATCGAATTATAGTCAAAACTTGCGTAAGTCTTATACCAACTTTTATCCCCCCTTTTAAGGGTTGGGGGGTGATTAACTAAAAATCCTGATGTAAGTGTTTTATTATTTATAACACAGAGTGGCTTTATCAATTTTGAGACATGAATCAATTTTTGATGCTAGATATCAAAATTTGCGAAAGTTTAGCGAAATACAAACTTTCATCCCCAGATTCAGGGGTTGAGGGCTGATTTATTAAAAACCCAGAAATATGTATTTTATTATTTAAAAAAAAAAAAGAGTTTTCATATCAATTTTTAGACTTCCAGCATGAAAATTAAAACGTGACAAAAACTTACCTACTCAATAAATTATGGAAATGGTACGAACAATTTTTTTGAAATATCAAAATAAAAATCTAAAAATTGCATAAATCGATTTGAGCGAACTATTTGAATTTTGTCCGTAGATTCCAAAAATTGCAATGCCTAAAATAGCACAATCTATTTCAGTAGTCCGTTCTTCTATTATTATAATTATGTATAATGTTTAATAATTATGTATTATAAGGTCTTTCGCACACGTAAACGTAGGGTAGTCGTATCGTGATACGCACCTACATGTGCGAAGGGGGTAAATGCCTCCTACGATACGCTGCAGCACCGCTTCGTGTGCAGACTTGTTAACATGTACGCGCTCGTATTGTTCTCGTCCTGCGCGCGTATTACGATACGTTTACGATACGACTATGTTACGCCTACGTGTGCGAAGGGGTTATTATGTATTTGAGTAACGTTCATCTATTTTTTATTTAGATATGCTGATGCCATACCTGGAGCGACAATGGTGAGTTAAACAAGTGTATTTGTTTTAGAAAAAATATCATATTAAGTTATTAGAACATAACATATAAAAATAATATTACTGTCTAAAAAAATTTATAATTTCTTTTTTATTTGATGAAGTAATCGTAATTATTATCTATGTATATTGTACCTTTAATTTTAAATGTCGTAAGGGGCAAACATCTACTCTTCCGGACTAGTAAAAAACTAACATTCTATCTAATCAATTAGCAAAAGCCGTGGTGGTCAAGAGGTAGTGACACCCCCCTTACAATCGTGAGGTCGTGGGATCAAATCTCCGATCCCGTACCAATGAGTTATTTGGAATTTATGTACGGAATTCCACACCACTGGTTTCTCGGTGAAGGAAAACATCGTGAGGCAACCTGCATACGTCCGTAGAAGAAATTCGATGGCGTATGTGAATCCACCAACCCGCACTGGGCCAGCGTGGTGGATATGGCCCAATCACCCTTCGTGGGTAGGCCTACGTCCTGCAGTGGACTATTAAAAAGGCTGGTACATACATACATACAATTAGCAAAAACTATCCTAATCAATTAGCATCCTTTTAGCGGTTTATTCTGTACATCAAAACTAACAACTTTTATTCTGCGACTTTTACCAAAACTCAAAAAAAGTGGTAGTTTCATAGAAAAATATCGTTGACCCGCGACAAGATGTAAGAGCAGCTGTTTTTTTATGAGTTTTGATAAAAGTCGCAGAACAAATGTTGTTAGTTTTGAATTTGATGTATCCTACTAATATTATAAACGCGAAAGTTTGTGAGGATGGATGGATGGATGGATGGATGGATGGATGTATGGATGTTTGTTACTCTTTCACGCAAAAACTACTGAACGGATTTAAATGAAACTTTGCAATAATATAGCTTATATATCAGAATAACACATAGGCTATAAATTATAATGATATTGCGTCAAAATCAAAACATCATGCGGGTGAAGCCGCGGGTAAAAACTAGTACAACTATACAATAAGCCCCAAAAGGGATGCTAGTTGATTAGGAATAACCCTGTATGGGTAAGCTTTTTACCAGTGGGTAAAAAGGTTTAAGTAATCATTTAATTTTCATTTTCAGGAGGAAGCCAATGTTCAAATACTTAACGGGTAAGTTTTTTTTTAAATACCGACTGCCAGTTGAATTACTTTATTTTAAACATTACCTGTATTATATAACTTTTCCCCATTTCAGGTCATTAGTATTAAACAACGCTTCAGAAATATGCCGTAAAGTAGGGTAAGTTTCATTGAAATTCTATTTTGCGTACGATTTAACAATAGGTACACACTACGTAAGTGAAATCCGTTCACAGTTATTTTACCTCTGATATTTGTTGCTGTGTCTTATACTCATTAAAGTCATTATAGGTCTCCCCACACAAGTCGGCGGATGAGAAGTTGTCACAGCCACAGATGACACTTCGCCGTGATTTGCTAACTATTGCGCATGTATGCACAATGTTTACGCAAGTGGCGAATTAGTGAGCACTGACACTTCGCCGTGATTTGCTAACTATTGCGCATGTATGCACAATGCTTACGCAAGTGGCGAATTAGTGAGCACGGGCGTAGGAAGCGCACGGGAGGTATGAGGTTGACGGGCCATCCTACTAATATTATAAACGTGAAAGTTTGTGAGGATGGATGGATGGATGTATGGATGTTTGTTACTCTTTCACGCAAAAACTACTGAACGGATTGAGATACTAATATTATAAACGTGAAAGTTTGTGAGGATGGATGGATGGATGGATGGATGTATGGATGATATTATAAACGTGAAAGTTTGTGAGGATGGATGGATGGATGGATGGATGTATGGATGTTTGTTACTCTTTCACGCAAAAACTACTGAACGGATTGAGATGAAACTTTGCAATAATATAGCTTATATATCAGAATAACACATAGGCTATAAATTATAATGATATATTGGGTATGCGGGCGAAGCCGCGGGTAAAAACTAGTACCTATATATTGCCTTTTGCGTAGTATTATTATATCTACTTTGCTTTTGCGCATCGTTCTGCGCGTAACTTCCCATCCGCCGGCTTGTGTGGCGCGGATTATATACACCATACACACATAGGTTAGGGGTTAGACAAAGACAGCGACAAATGTCAGAGGTAAAATAACTGTCAACGGACTGTTGAAACCGTGTGGCTCCATATTTTTAATCACCAACGCAAAAACCACGAGGTATGTTATAAAGTTGACGAGTCCGTTCGTGTGTGTGTGTGTGTGTGTGTTTGTCGTTGCGCCTGTCTGTGACATCATAGCTTTCTGGCAACGGATAAACCTATATTGATTTTTTTTGAAGAGTGTTCTTAGATATGTTTCATCAAAATCAGTGTAGCTATTGCAAAGTTTTCAGCTCTTATGTTAGCTGGGATAGGAAAATTATCCCGTTGTTTTTTTTTTTTATTGTAAATCTAATCTTGTTGTATATCTCATCCTCGTTTGCGCCAGAGCCCTTTACTAAAATATATACAAAGCACATATTAGGGGAAACTGTAAAGTTATTGGTCATTTAATTTTAGGTATTGGCACTAGTTTTTCTCACTCTAAGTCACGTCATTTCCATTTACTGTGCCAATTACTATGAGGAGGCCAACAACTGTATAGTTTCCCCTGTCTGTAATTTTTGTTTACTTTAGTAAGGATTTGCACCTGTCAAGAACTTTCAACGTTGAGTTGATTGAATTTCTATGTTAACAATAATTAAAATTGCAGATTCGAAAATAAAGCACCAGTAGCGGGTTCAGATCCGGGAGGGGTTAATACGACATCGTCCACGACGACACCGGCGCCGGTCACACCAATAAACGTGCCTGACAACGTCAATGGAACTAGGTAACATAAATAGCAAACTAATAGTTTTCCGAATAGTAAGCCTTACGAATAGCAGAAGCATGCTGCAATAGGCTTGTGTCCACTAATAACAAATTGTTTGTATTATAGTTTCTATTTATTCATTAAAAGATGTAGATAAGGAAAAACAAATCTATATCTCAATAAAAATTAAAGATCCTACTAATATTATAAACGCGAAAGTTTGTGAGGATGATGGATGGACGGATGGATGGATGGATGGATGGATGTTTGTTACTCTTTCACGCAAAAACTACTGAACGGATTGAGATGAAACTTTGCAATAATTTAGCTTATATATCATAATAACACATAGGCTATAAATTATAATGATATATTGTGTATGCGGGCAAAGCCGTGGGTAAAAACTAGTTATAAATATTTTTACAAAATATTTTTAACACAAGATTATTTTTTGCAAAAATTAGCATGACCGACTTCACCCGTGTACTCGCGTATATTTTGCACGGATCGATGTAGCATTTTTCACATTGTTGTTGATTTATCAAAAATGGCCCAGCCGATTCCGATAAAATTTTACCAATTCGAAGTATACTCTTTCCAATAAAAAAATATTGAAATCAGACTACTATGTAAAAAGTTATGCGTGGTTTTACATTAATATACTCGTCGAATTGTATACCTCCTCCGGTGGTTCGTCGGTCAAAAATAGACATTAAATCACGTGACAGCGAACACCAATTCTCTTTTCAATGCGACGGATTTGCAACGCGTTTCAAACCGATTTCAAACTGGTCGCCTCATGTGTGGTCTCTCAACGGAATCTATGGCAGAAACTTAAATGCAACTCAAAAGTAACTAGTAGTTGCAGTTTCGTTGCATTTGCGTTTCACCGTGTGTTCTGGGCCTAACCAACTGTGTACCAAGTTTCACGAAGGTTATAAAATATGTTGGAAAAAAGTATTATCTAAACCAGGTATGGGCAACCTTAAGTTGAGGGCCAAACCTTAGCGTGCAAATACGTTCGCGGGCCGCGTTTAAAAGAACTTAGTGCATTTTAAAGTAGTGATAATATTTTTTGCGATAGATATTAGACATGAAATAATAAGACAATGTCTTCAATAATACAATTTATTAAAATAATAAAAAAAAAATGGTACATTATAGTTCAATTGTTAAATTTGCAATTGTTACAAACTACGAAAGCTAAATATGCCGAAATCAATGAGACACTTGAGCTTGAATTTGGGAAACTAATCCATCGATATATCGATCGGATTAATTCCACTGATACAAAGACGTAAAGAATTTTCCAAATTATCGTCAGTCAGTCTTGTACGCACTTAACTGTTCGCATTTATAAGTACTGCCAAACACACAAATCAATCTTCTTGTGAATTTCTAAGCTGCGGAAAATTGTCTTCTTCTAGGTGTTTTTTTGTAGAAACCGCACAACTCTATATCTTCAAATTTGGTCGATCAACTCCATATGTAAGTGTATTGGAGCATTTTGTACATTACATTTTGTAGGAGTAGCAAAAAACTGGAACAGTCTTCCATGTTTTTAAAGTCGCTAAATCTGTTCGAAAATTGTTCCGACAGTAACTTGAGTTCTTCAGCATATTGAGCATAAGCAATATTTTCATACGCAGAGAGCGTGTTGAAATGGTAACTGTTACCAGTCAGCATCTGTGACTCCCGCAAGCGTAGTTTGATCTGAAACGCTTTCAAATGGCTGTACAAATCATTTACTAACTGTCCTTGCTTTTGAAGTTTCAAATTTCAATCATTCAAATAGCCTGTAAGATCGACCAGAAATGCTGTCACATATCCTTTTGGGTCACTTAATTCAGATAACGGTTTATCTTTTATTTTTATAAAGTCCGCTATTATGCATTTCTAAGCTCGTAAAACCGTTTCAACATTATTTCTTTGCTCAGCCATCTGACTTCACAATAATATGTTACGTCACTATATTCAGCTGATAATTCATCCAAAAAACGCCTTGAACTGACGATGGTTAAGCCCTCGGGATCGAATAAAGTTGATGGTTTTTACTACTATATTCATAACATTCTGGAGTCGAATGGACTTAGAACACAAGTTCTGTGGTGGATATTTTCTTTCTTTCTTTCTAATGCAATGAAGGACTATACCTACCAACCTAAAACATAATAGAATTTATTCTTAAGACTTCTTTGTCTGACTCTACTTTTGGTGATCACACAAACACACAAATGCAAAGCTCAGCTTAGGCCTCGCGGACTGTACCTAATGTAATATTATTTTAATTGGGTTTTTTGAAAATGTCTCGCGGGCCGGATTATATCTTACAGCGGGCCGGATCCGGCCCGCGGGCCGGTCGTTGCCCATATATGATCTAAATAATCTAACTAACATCCAAACAGATAGGAGCTAAATTTTCAATGCAACTCAAATAAAGACGCTTTGTTTTGCTTCGTCGACGACAGAAAATCAAATGTTCCATATATTTTATTATTAAAACGATTTCATTAATGTATTATCATTTTATTATTTAGAGCATTGTTTCCTAACTTGTGGTCCGTGGTCCCAAACGCATCTATCTTACTTAGAGTATTAACACAAATAAATAAATTACCTACGCCTAACATCTCGTAATTATTACGCTTACTGAACTTTTCTCCACCACATACCAATGTGAAAAGGCATTTTCTACTCTTGTATACAGTAGCCGAGGTGGTCAAGAGGTAGCAACACCCGCCTTACAATCGTGGGTTCAAATCCCCGGTCACGTACCAATGAGTTCTTTGGAATTTATGTACGGAATTTCACACCACTGGCTTTTCGGTGAAGGAAAACATCGTGAGGCAACCTGCATACGTCCGTAGAAGAGATTCGATGGCGTTTGTGATTTCACCAACCCGCACTGGGCCAGCGTGGTGGATATGGCCCAATCACCCTTCGTGGGTAGGCCTACGTCCTGCAGTGGACTATTAAAAACACATTACAGTATACATCAAAAACAATTACAGGAATAGGTTACATGTGGAATCTGATTTGAGATTGCAATAGAGCAATAATATCAACCCGAACATTTCTAACTTAGTTGCAACAAAGCAGCACCAACTTTCTCAGTAATGTTTTTCTACGAAAAAGTTGTTTTTTTTTATTCAATGAAGGAATACTAAAATATAATATTGTCCGAAAATTACACCTTTTTTCACTCAGGGGTCCTTGGCATTATACTTGATTTCATTGGGGTCCGCGGCTGAAAAAGGTTGGGAACCGCTGATTTAGAGCGACTTCATAAATAACGTAATAAATGAATTTGCCAGCGATCACTGTCTTAGCTCGGGAATACTATAGACAGGGATATCTTCTGGCCCTCTACTAAAATACTAAGGCCTAAAGTACTAAGGCCTAAACTAAGCTTAAGGCCTAAAGGTGGTGTAAGCACCATCGTTATGAACAACTTTTACTATGTGGCAAACCCGGAATTCGAGAACATAAAAACAGCTGTTCTGTACAATATTTCAACTCGGAATCAACGAAATGTATGAAACAGTTGATATTTTTTTCTGGGATTCCGGGTAAGCTTCCTAGTAAAAGTTGTTGATTGTTCACAATGATAGTCTGAATCACCATCTTTCGGCTCAGTATGCCAGTTCTGGATAACCTTGTACGTATATGAAAAGAACCAATAAAATTGTCGAGCAACATAGCGACTCAAATGAAGACGCTTAGGTATATGGCGAATCATACAAGTCGGCGGATGTGAAATTAGATACAGGCTGCGAGAAACCCAATCAACGCGCAGCTTTATGTGAGCTTAAGTCAAGATTGCATCTTGCGCAGCTAGTACCTAACTTCACGTCCGCCGACTTGTTTAATTCTTTTTTTTTTTTTTTTTCTGTTTCCCTCGCATATAGACAAGGTCTTTATTTAACAAAAATATTTTGATCCTCCATACATGTTTTAGATATATTTATTTTAACAGATGTCTATCCTGGGTATTATGTATCTTATAATTATATCCCATCCTCCAATTTGCAGACTTTTCAGCCCAGTGTACATACTCATGGTTCAATAGAACCATGCGTTGTCCACTTCAAGCTCCCAAAAACTGTTCTGTTTTCCTCCATCTAACCTTGTTATATCCACAGTGTATCTATATTTTCTTAACTTGTATGTATATTTACATATTATATCTTGTATATCGAGCCACGTGCTGATTAATTGATATAACTAGACTTGTTTAATTCGGTCTATAGTCGTATAATAATATTTTTATTAGATCTATGTTTTGAATAAATATTTAGTGTATTTCCGCTATCTTGTTGTAGGCAAATAAGTTTAAGGGCATTAAGTGCATTAAGGACATTTATATTTAAAAAAAAAATACAAACAATTACTAAAATGACAATAATTATACATTTAAATACTTAATTTTACAAAATAGATAAAATAATAATAAATATCACTTATTTTCACTACACTCTATTATATATTTTTAAAATACTATATTAATAAACCGTTAACAACAAATAAATATTATAAAAATCTTTTATAAATAATATGACAAAATATTGAAAACACTTCACTAATAAATAACACCCTTATTCTCACTGCACTACACTCTGTTCGACACGTGTTTCGCCTCTCAACGAGGCATCTTCAGGACGTGTTGACTCTTGGAGGTCGCTCGCAAGAAAAATGTCCTTAATGCACTTAATGCCCTTAAACTTATTTGCCTACAACAAGATAGCGGAAATATACTAAATATTTATTCAAAACATAGATTTGAAGATGAATTTCCGCAAAGTGACGCCTGATTCAATCAACTATTTTTTATTAGACCTGACTGCAGTTAATCACACTTCACACTAATATTATAATTACTGTAAATATTATTTTACTAAACGGTATTGTACTTAGTAGGTAATCGCTAGAACTAATCCCAATCTTTGATAATAATTTATGTGTCATCCAAAAGAATTAGGTAGGTAGGTATTTGTAGAAACGCAATTTTCTATAGTTTACTTATAGCGCATGAGCAACTAAGTCCATTTAACTATTACCTAGATTAATACCATTATAGACGAATATTAGGTACCTAATGCAATAGTTATTAGATTCAGAAGAAGAATAAAGGTTACTGAGACTCAAAGTCCAGCGGCGATGAGGAGAGGTAGAGAGGTTCGGTAATGATGTAAGCCGGGCTTTGTCTGATACTTGCACGTTGTCGGCTCTGGGATAAGTGGTCGGTTCTGCACTGCAACGGAGTAACAGTGCAACTCGGCAGCACCTATTGTGACGAAGCAGCTTTATTTAGAGAGGCACTGCTTCCCCCGCTAAGCCGGGGAGGGGACTAGAAAAGGTGTCCCAAACAAATGCTTACTCCAAATTATTTACGGGAGGTAGTAACCATGGCTGCCTACGCATCCGTTCTCGCGTGGTCGAAGATACAATTGTAAAAGAATAAATACAACAAGTACATTGGTATGTACACGTGAATATAAATGTAAATGCGTACACGTACCGACGTGTACGCATTTACATGAGGACCAAAGGAGGCGTGATCTAGACCTAAAAAGAGACCATCTCAAAAACAAACCGCCGTCCAACATTACATACAATTACATAAATGAAGTCCTCACATGTAGCCACTGTCCTAGGACATTCACCGCTAAAATTGTGTACATCAGCCATAAGAAGACCCATCAGTAACCATACCCATGTACAGAAAATGGTCGCCGTAGCCGAAATCGGCTTGGAAGACATCATCATTAGATTCAATAAAACGGTTCTAACAGAAAAATAATACCTACTAGCAAGCTTTTTAAACTAGAAACCGTTCTTAAAGCGTAAGATAAGTGAAAGGTGATGTCCACAAGTGGTATATTATTCAGAGAAAAATCGAACCACGATGATATATACATCATTTGAAAGCTTGTTTTATGTGCTTCCAAAAAATATTTACTTAAGATTTTTTCACCCCTCCAATTTTTTTTTAAATTCGAAATATAAATTGTATGAAATATAACAATACAGCTTATTACTTTTTCTAGTTTAGCAATGATAAAGTGCTTCTATAGTTATTTTACTTGCATTTGTAGCTAATTCTTCCATCTTCTTATAATCTACCAGTGTGACCAGTCAGTAGGTACAATGTGACAAACAAACACTTTAAAAGTGTGTCTAATTGGTAAAAATGCTTTTAATTGACAAGTTAGAGGTTACTTAATCAGGGTTGATAGAGATAAACTACTTATTGAGCCAAATATATTTATTTATCCTAATAAATTCAAAATTAATTTTAAAAAAATCGGAGGGCCCTTTTTTCTTTTTGACTGTTGTAATAGACTCAGAAAAATATGAACTCTCTCGAAATGTAACGAGTGTTGTGGTTAGAATTTTTGATTATTATTATACCAGCCTCCATACATTTTGTGGACATGTCCTTTATTTAGAAAATAACAAGTTGAGTAAAAAATATTTTATTAATATGTTACGTAATCTTTTTTTCGGCATACCTATACTATCGTTCTCTTGCGTGCGTATTGGTCGAATAGTTAGCTCTCTCGGGTTCTTCTTTTAAGTAGACTCTTAGAAATCAGGTCCTCGTGCCTTAATAATTCATATCCTATTTTCTTGTTATAGTACCGGGTCGCTGACGGGCGAACACAGGGGAACTAGTACTACCACGATTGTGCTAATACTCTTCTTTTCCTTATTCTTTGGATGTCTCTTTGCTTGGGTCTCGAAGATCGTTTACAACAGATACAAATCTAAAGAATATGGTAAGTGGCCAAATATAGATACAGCATGACTTTTTATTCAGTGCGCTTATTTTTATCGCGCAATGGATATCATTAATAATAATTAATAACATATTTAGTCCATAAAAAGATCGACTTCTTTTTCATCAAGTTTTTGTCAATCTATCCCAAAGAAATTGGATGCACCCTACACTCCGGACAATAACTACCTACCAAAATGTCTCGGGCTTAGGTACGGCGCGGCCACGTAGGTACTCAGACGTAGGCAAACGTAAGGTGACAATGATTACTCCGTTTATCTGTATACTTTCTATTGAAGTTATTTCAATATTTTTGTACTAAAGTGAGTAAAGCCAATGTAGGGTTTTAATTGTTCGTTTATTATACTTTCTGTATGCAAAATATGTGCACTGGAAAAAACATCCTGTTTAACCGAACGACTCGACTTTGAATTAGAATCGGGCTGCAAACTTGTTAAGTTAAATTTGATGAAAATATTGGTAGACGACTAAATAAGAGATCCATTTATAGAGAATAGCAAAACCTTAACAAACAAGGTGATAAAGAGAAACAAATAGATAAATAAGGAATTTTGAATATCTTCGTCGTGATATAATATTATATCAATAAAAAGTAATATCTAGTTATAAAAGACAATAAATAGTAGTTATACATAAAATAATGTCAATAGAAAAGTAAACATATAGTGAACAACGCATGGGTCTAATGACTCTTAAGTATGTTCATATGTAGAAAAGAAAATACGCTGATAATTTGAAAACAAATGACTATCATAACTTCACAGTTTTTCGGAACTTAGATATATAACTGAACATGTAAAAACTCCCCAATCATGTCGGGGGAAAAACAGAAAAAAAATATAGATATAAAGACGTGATTTAAGGGTCTAATAGAAAGTAACGTTTTAAAATACATTCTGAAGAGATAAATCACATGTAGACTGCACGCCACATAACAATGTAATACAACTTTGATTTCCTTTTGCTTATGTCTTGATTGTTCACGGTAGAAAGAGCAAGAAATAATTAATATGAGCCACAGCGACCTCATTTGTTGTGATGCAAATAAGCGCATTAAAAAGCTTTATAAAAAAATAAATTATATAAGTAATTTAAACTGAACTAAACTTAATACTTCAACACACCTAACTAAGCCTTGAGTTTGCACTTGCTATTCTTATGAATTATAATACAAAATATTATAATATTTTTTCAAAGTAGGTTGACAAACCTACTTTTTTATCATTTATAGGTAATATTATGTATATATATATTTTTATCATAATATAATACCTACATAATATCAGTGTGAAGTGTTATAATGAAACATTGTAAGCTTGTCAGTTTTGAAAGATTCAGCCTATATCCAGAACTCTACATTATTTTCAATCAGTATCAAAATTCGTACTTGTTTTCAAAGTTTATCTATGTTTAAAAGGAGGAATAGGTGTTATGTTCGTCTGCATGTATTTTTTGCTGAATATCTTTTTTTGTGCGAAGTATAATTTCATTGCCATTCAGCGTGGCAATGCTGCCAGCATGCTGGGCACGCTGCCAACTGGAAGTGGGCTTGAGCACTTGGATTATCTTTAGACCTTCAAGGGTCTGTGGATGATCCAATTGCTTTCTATGTAGTAGGAGTGTAGTATTGTCATTAAAAAAAAAAAAAATTTCAAGGGGGTTCTATTTAAATTTTATCGAAAACGGCTCAGCCGATCAAAACTAATACACATGGATGTCACATCGATTCGTGCAAACTAATATATTCGAATTCTGTACATGGTGGAAGTCCGTGTTGCGATTTTTTGTGAAAAATAATTGTAGTCATTATGTTTCTACATCATCATCATCATTATCAACCATAAGAGATCCACTGCTAGACATAAGCCTCCCCTATGGATTTCCAATAAGCCCGGTTAGAAGCAGCCTACATAATTATTATCATTATTATGTTTAGAGTTTAGCTATCAGATTGATTCCATTTTCATTTAAGTACAGAATTTGAAGGCAGTTGATGTGTTTGATATTTTTTTTTAATGCTTTTGTAATATTCATTTAAATTAATGTTGGAGAAGAATCACACAGTTTACCACAACACAAAAAAGTCACATGATAGAGAACATAACTATAATAGGCATGATTTCACGCCTGCCATCATTACCATTATCATCATTATTTGTAGCCAAAGGATGACCACTGCTGGACATAGCCTCCCCTATAGATTATCATCAAGACAAGATGGAAGCAGCAGTCTGCAATCTGCGTCTGTCCACTTTTTATATACGGTATACGCATATTACGCATACTACGCTCCGCTTGGGCGGGCGCTGCCGCGCGCGCAACACTCGCCCTTATTACTGGTCAGTAAGTAGGACGGAGGTGGCGCGTGCGACTGCGCGGTGCGGCCCGCGTGCGCTTGTATGAGTGAACAGGTAGTTCATGACGAGTTCTTGCCGCTGTTCGAGTGCTTGCTGCACTTACTTAGTAAAAATCGGTGCGCCTGCGCATCGTTGAGCGATACCCGCTTTCTTTACCACAAAAAAAAAAAAAGACGTAGGTAGATACTTTTTCTAATTTGTAGCAATGCTACCAATTCATTTCATAATATGTATGCTGAACTAAAGTCTACGTGTAAAGTTATTAAATGATTGAATTAAAATTAGTTAACTTCCTCATCATCTAAACATAATGTTCCAGGTAGAAGTTTTGGATAAGCATAAAGTGCTTGATAAACAAAAATATAATCACTTGTTATTGTACCGCTAGGATATAATGTACACTGGCGCTTGTACTTTTTGTTAAAAATTATTTAGTAAATAAAGTTATTTTGAAATTGAAATTGAAAACGCTCCGCTTGCTAGGACGTAGTCTCCACTCTAGAACTTTTCGACCGAATCGGTCTTCAGTTGACATTTTTGTTTAGAAATATGGCCGTAGACGTATTCAAACTAAAGTAATATGTTGAAATTCCTAAAAATCCTTGCCAGTTTAAAGATAAACCTGCACCTGTCCGCACCGCAAAGTCGCATTTCTGTCAAACGTTTTCGGCTCCTGCGGTGTGGGCATATACACACTAGCCCTAATCAAAAAAAAAAACAATCAAACTAAATCAAACGAATTAAATGAATTATGAATTAGTATTATTATTACTATGACATGTAACTGAAATTACCAATAAATGAATTGTAATATAACGTATTTTTTCAGAGCTTCCCCCTGATCAACAAGAAATGGAGACTCGACCAAGATCCATCAGAGAAGACACTAGAATAGATACTAATTAATGGAATTTATTTATAAAAAGCAGCACAAAAATATAAAAAAAAACCATTGGCTAATTGAGCGCAATAAATCATTACCTGATTTATGTACGTTTTCTTATATAGTTAATATCACAGATATCTGTAAAAATAATAAATGATACATGACAACATGTCATATTTGACGAATTACTAATTTGGCAAACTAAGCTTATGACACGTTTAGGAATTGACGAATTAAGTATTTGACGACCGCCTGCGTAATCTTCAAACCTTACATTACAACGGGTACATTATTTAATTTTGGACTTTGATTTTGATATTTAGTTCTCACACAACTACATTGTAATTTGTAAAATTTAATCATTATTTAGGAATTTTGACTATAACTGTAACTTGATATTTTAATTAGCTTAGTAAGTTTAAATACCTATATCACCTAAAATAGTTGATTGTTGAAATGGATAAACCTACGCTTTGTATTAAATTATCCTGGAATATAATGTTACTTTTATTTTAAATAGCACAATTGTATAGTTATTACGGGAAACCCACACAACAATAGTTATTATTAGCAGTTTACGTGTAAATCGCAATATTATGAGCCAACCTAACAAAATAATATTATTAAAGCTCTCGCTGTATTTTACTATTAAAAATACAAATATGAGATAGCATGAGTGACAGTGCTCTCAAACTACATAGTCTCGTCGTCGCTTTAGTTATAGGACGTCCACTTCTGGACATATGTCTTCCCTATATATCTCCAATAAGACCGGTTGGAAGCAGCTTGCATCCAGCGCGATCCTGCGGTCTTGATGAGATCATCTGATTCTGTCACTTCGTGGGCGGACGTCCTAAGCTGGGCTTGCCGGTACCCAGTGCCGGATTAACCCTATTAGGGGCCCCTAAGCAGTGCTATTTTCTGGGGCCCCTAAATCAGAACCTTAACGGCCCCCTAGTCGATGCGAGGCCCCTAGGAAGTTGCCTGATCTGCTTTAGGGATAATCCGACACTGCTGGTACGTCGTCTTCACTTGAGAACTTTTCGACCCCATCGATCAATCCTCCGTGCTACTTGTAGTATGCCCTGCCCACTGCTATCTCAACTTGCCGATCCGTTGGGCAAAATTTTGTCTTAAGCGCTACCCGCCGCGGTCCACAATGCCTTACGAGACTTGATAGCTTAAACCTGCGAGAACAGTTCAGGCTATAAAGTATAAAATATAAATGTGTAATAATCATCCATCGTATTTATCATAGAATCTAAAATACCTAACAGCAAACAGGTAAAGTGAAAGAGCGTAATGGATTTAAATAAATAACAACCACAATTATATCACGTAGGTTAGATATGGTTTCATTTCAATGAGTGGGTACCTAATTTCCTCTTATGGAAATGATAAGCAAAAAAACCGCGTTAATCATGTACTAATTAAAACTTTAAAAGGAAAAAGGTACGAGTATAGGTACATTCCAAAGTTATTATTAATTAATACATTTTCCAAGTATGCTGCGGTTTTATTTCTATCATAGGCATATTTTTTTAGTTTGTGGTGTTTGTTTCCGCAAAGTATTCATAACTTACAATTTTACAGAATTGTAAGTGCAACTAAATACCTAATTAATGAACAAGGAAAATATGTTTACATATTGTTGAAACATCAATAATGATAGAAAATAACGTTGTGACTAATGTTTAACAATTTTCATCCTGGTTTTCCAGTACAGTCGCTTCATAATCATTCATCAAAATAAAATAAATTAACAGGGATCGGGACCCTTTGTGTGCGAGTCCGATTCCTACCGAGCCGATTTTTTGACCTCGCGAGGACCTAATGTCAGACGAAACTCTTTGCCTTAAAAACTCAATATTGTAACACCAACAATAATAATCTTCTTATATATAAATAAAAAAACAGACAAGTGCGATTCTGGGCTTCCGTACAAATCCAGAAAAAAATCACAAAAAAAAAGGTTGTTCAAATCTATAATAGTATAGATTTGATTATAGAATCATCGACAAAAAGGTTTTTTTTTCACTTTTCTCGTCATACACCAAAAATTACACATTGTTAAATAATTAAATGAAACGATTTACTCACTTTGAATTTAGAACCCATATTTTGTGAATCTAGACCCTATTTTTTGTGATGCTACTGCGCAAACTTCAACTTGCTTAATTGTCTTTCCACATTTCGTGGTTAGAGATGAAAATAGCTTCAAAGTAACATGAGAAAAATTGATATTTAATTATAGTTACCTACTGTACCAGCCTTTTTTAATAGTCCACTGAAAGACGAAGACCTACCAGCGAAGGGTGATACCTACACTAAACAATAATACAGGGTGGGCCAATAATTTTTGCATGATGCGCTTTATCAGTGTGAGATATACATAACTGTTCTCTACTGTATCAGCCATTTAATAGTCCACTGCAAGACAAAGGCCTACCAGCGAAGGGTGGGCCATATCCACCACGCTGGCCCAGTGCGTCTTGGTGGATTCATATACGCCATCGAATTTCTTCTACTAACATTTGCAGGTTGCCTCACGATGTTTTCCTTCACAGAAAAACCAGTGGTGTGAAATTCCGTATATAAATTCCAAAGAACTCATTGGTACGGGACCGGGATTTGAACCCAAGACCTCACGATTGTAAGTCAAGTGTCACTACAGCTAGACCACCGCGGCTTTTCAGATATACCTACCTAATTGTTAAATTGTAACTAAGACATTTTACTCAGTATTGTACCCAACACAATCGTGAACCGCGCGGGTGAAACCGCAGGGCGCAGCTAGTGTCTTTATAATTTCGTTATAGGTAAGTACGCAAGTATCGATATATTCATTTATTGCTACCGATCCAGAGTGTAAAGACATATTCGTATTCGAAACAGAATTTCGGTGTGATCGCACTTAATCTTGTTTTGAGGGAGGTTCCGTAAACTTATCTCCTCGGTCGAAAATCAATACAAGGTGAGGCAGGGACGAAGCAAATATTGCCGTCATATCTGTGGTAACAAGATAAATCGGTTCTGGTTAGTTACGTCGAATTTCCTGACTGTACTCTTGCCTCTTTGAGATACTCGTACCAAGCGGGAGTCTGCTAGAGCCTCAAGAGTTTTGTCAATATTTAAGTCACTTGGTCCAAGTGCCTTTACTCATCGTCATCATAACAGCCATATGACGCTGGATGTAGGTCTTCTATATAGATATCCATTGAAAGAATATATATAGAAGATCTATAGGATAGATTTAGAGTCCATTAAAAGGCGAGCCAGGAGGCTGATAGACAACGAAACCTTGACTATATAAGTCGAAGCTGCAAAGTCTTGAGCATCAACGTAGGGTAGCTTGTCTATCAGCCTTCTATCGGATACACTTCGGTGAGTGCTCCTAGAAGTTGCACAATCTGGTCCCACCTGCCCCTTTCTTCTATAGTACGGCTAGACAGACGCGACCAAAGCGCCAAACTTTTATGGTGGACATCCCGCGCGTTAGAACCAAGCGTTTCGAGTCCACATTCCTCATACGAACTGCCAGAATGTGGAACGTTTTGCCTGAGTCTGTTTTCCCGCTAAATTACAATGTATAGGTTCGGGGTCTTCAAATCCCGAGTAAATAGGTATCTTCTAGGTAAACGCGTTACATCCTAGACCGCATATCTGCTTACCTTCAGGCAGTGTGTAGTCAAACGCAAACCAATATGAAATAAAAAATAAAAAATCCAATTAGACTAGCTGAAGCTCAGAATATGGCTTTGGTTATTGTTTTGAGAGCAGGAAGCATCAAGTGCAATCCCACGGTCTTAATCAAGATGATTGATCCCATCCTCAGATCTTGATTATTCTAATGACATTCAACATGGAGTGTAATGCTAGAAACCAACCATCCATTTGCTACGCATTAGAAACTAAAAATTTGCACTAAGAGAGCTTTCAAAGAATCGTGCGAAACAAAGTATGTACCTATAAGTGCTAGTTAGGTACCTAACAAAAACGTCGTCCGTCGGCCATTACAGTTTACGATCAACAATACAAAAAGAGTGTCGCCTTCTTACTTTGAATAAACAACCTGTGGATATCACATACATAATTATATGTATTGTGGATGTGTGTGCCACAGAATGCTGACAACATTTTATTACATGGGTAAGGCCACGAAAAACTGTTCAATAACACACTTGAAAGTGTAACACACAATAACACACTTGAAATAATAATATACGTATACACGTAACATTCGGGAATAAACACACGCGAAAATATAATCTTTTTATAAGATTAAAACTTTTAAAAACTGTCTTAAAGCACAGAAAACTAGGAGATTCCCGAAAAAATAACATTCACCACAGTAATTTTGACTTTAACGGATTAAATTTCAGCACCTACCTTGTCAAATCACATTAAATAACTCGAAAAAACTAGATGACCAAAATTTTCGCTTCAACGACCTCACGAATTGCTCCCATACTAAAATGGCTGACAGATTTTTGACATTTCCCTAGACTCGTAGGAAAGTTTGTCGTCATTTAAAAATACTTATAGTGTTGCTGTGGTTTGAAAATTAAATTCTACTGAGCATTTCGTGTTACGTCACACACGGGAATCAAATTTGGTCCATATTTTCAATCGTGTTTTTTTTGGTAACAGTAGGCAGATATTGATTATTTATTTGTTTTAAAACAAGGCCTTAACAATATAAAATATGTACAATATAGCATACATTTGATAATAACTTTATTTGATCAGAAAAAAATTTTAGTTTGTTGTCACATGGACGAGGGCCATTTTGATTTCGTATGGAATCGGTAATTAACCTAAATTATTAATCGAAAATTTACATAATAAATAAGATATTTTTGAATTATGAATTAAACCATGCTAGGTAAAAATTATCTAACTATTGATAAAACAGTAAATGGTACTAGAAATAATGTACGATATTTATTTATTGTTAATTTTAGTAAGGTCCACGTTTAAATTTTGAAATGAACATTTTTCCGTGGCCTTACCCACATAAAGTAAGAACGCACATCGCTCAGCAGTTGTCCCCACTGATATTACATGACTATCAAAATATTTAGTAACTATTAGATTGGCTAATGTAATGATGGTCTTCACCAGGAACCACGGCATTTTATTTCACCCCTGCTAATCAGTAGGACACACAGAGAGATTTGGGGATCGATGATAAATACGCTGGATGACGTCATATACATGGGCATGATGACTGGGCGAAAAAAATCATCATTGTAACTAGTCCGCGAGTTAGGTTATCAAAAAATATTAGAATTTTTTTTGTCAATCAAACAGCAAATTACAAAGATAAACCTTGTAAAAGTTTGGCAGTTGACGTCACTTCTCTCACAAATGTCTATACCTACATTTGTATGGCACTTGTGACGCCATGCGGAACTTTAACGGGCTATTTAATCATCAATTTTTGATTCGAAAGAATAAATACGTGTCTAATATCTTTCTGACGAACTAATTATATTTTTTTAGTCATCCCCCTTGAAAACCTAGCATGCTTTGTAAAAATTGTAATACAATTTTGTAAGCATGCCAACTAAACATTTTTAAATCTGTTATTATTACGCCTATTCCTCGATCGTTTCGTCTTAGACTTCCAATTCATATTAGTGGTTTGAAAACGAAAAGAATCTAATAATACTGTTTCAGACTTTTAGGCCATCTAGAAGTAAATAGGTACCTAATTTACTAAAGACAATACTACACTACTACTACATAGAAAGCAATTGGATCATCCACAGACCCTTGAAGGTCTAAAGATAATCCAAGTGCTCAAGCCCACTGCCAGTAAACATTATTTACTAAATATAAATATATAATTATTAAGTGTTGTTTCTGCAAATTAACTAGGTATAGAAATAAACAAAGTACCTAACTTAATGCTAACTGTGGCCCGGAGCGTTTGACAGAGTTTGAGGAAGGACACCGCTGAGCAAACGATGCGATATCCTCCAGTGTATTTTATCAATGGCTCATAGGTGAAGCCAAGCGTGTAAGCTTCAGTCGTGTACGGCAATACAATACGATTCGGGCCTTCAGTATCCTCGCGAGACGCTAAACCAATAATATTTTATTTTATTTACTCCATATATTTCTAATGGAAGGTGAAGGTTTAATAAATCTTATTTCGAAGGAAGTAACGGTGGATGATCACTCAATTCCGATTCGCTCTACCCTTGACAATTATTAGTTGGATTTTTGTGTATAAATTTGTAGATTTTTTTGTTTATTTACATTATGGTAATGCAACTTATACGATTTTTTAGCAATTGAATTCTGCCAGAAATTTTCTGAAGTACTTACTACATCATCATTATCAGCCGTATGACTTCCACTGGTGCTAGTCCAGCATGCGACCACGAAAAGCCACGAAAAGAACTCTTTTCGATGTGTAAAAAAGTGACAGATATACAGAGTTATTCCTAATGAATTAGCAACCTTTTTGACTGTATGTATTTTCTTGTTTATATAGTACTGTACTGTACTGTACCAGCCTTTTTAATAGTCCACTGCAGGACGTAGGCCTACCCACTAAGGGTGATTGGGCCATATCCACCACGCTGGCCCAGTGCGGGTTGGTGGATTCACATACGCCATCGAATTTCTTCTACGGACGCATGCAGGTTGCCTCACGATGTTTTCCTTCACCGAAAAGCCAGTGGTGTTAAGTTCCGTACATAAATTCCAAAGAACTCATTGGTACGGGACCGGGATTTGAACCCACGACCTCACGATTGTAAGGCGGGTGTCACTACCTCTAGGCCACCACGGCTTATTAGTTTTATTTAGTTTATATAGTGGTTCCATTTAAATTTTATCGAAATCGGCTGAGCCGTTTTTGGAAAATTAATAATAATGAGCGAACTATTCGAATTTGTATACCATGGAAGGCCGTTTTACAATTTTTTGCGCAAAATAATTACTATATACTACGGGACTAATCGTGCACTGAAATAATAACCAATGTGATCAAATTAAGAAATATTAAAAATAAACACCAGTATTTTAAAAAAAATAAACTATTAAAAATTTGCACTAGTAGTAAAGAAAAAAGTAAACGTGATCTTTTTGAGCACATTCCTACTACCTGTGTAGTTCTAACTCACATTTACGTGTTTATAACTTTAAGATAAAAATAAACAATACAAAAATATCTTACTCCATCTCTCCGCTGCGTTGAACGTGAAAAAATAAAACATTGCAATGAAAAATTCACAAAGTTCGCGCTCAATATAAAAGCAGTGAAACACAAAACACGTAACGTTACTTATCGAACATTATACCAACATGTACGTTATGTACATACGAGAGTACGGTAGCTATATTAAGTCAAAGAAAGCATTACTTGTATGAGCACGTCACATGTCACTTTGTCACAAAACAATGTTATATAGAGCTGTTATAACTTCATTTATAACGCGGATAGCCTTCACGTTGTCAAGATGTTATGTGTTGACATGTATGCATTAATTATTATTTAAAATATTGCATCAGGTACATACACCCGATGCAAAAATATTCAGAAATATCAATAGGCTATTTGACAAGGGTAAGTGTCTTTATTAACTACCACTAAATACAAGACTTAGATAATCTAAAACTACATCAACTACTACTACATAACAGGCAATTGGATTATTCACAGACCCTTGAAGGTCTAAAGATAATCCAAATGCTCAGGCCCACTGCCAGTTGGCAGCGTGACCAGCATGCTGGTAGCGTTGCTACGCTGAATGGCAATGCTTATACGTTGAGCCGTATAAACACCAGCATTTTGGTCATGCGTCGCGTCCACCAGACGCTCAGAAAGACTGACTAGTTTTTGGTAATCGTTTTAAATTATTCGTTAGTACATAATAAGCACACTACATTTACATATATTACTATTGTTAATAAAGTAGATATGATATCTACGTTATTCTACTATAAAAATCATGTGTTAAGGAATAGATTACCGCCAAAACGACATTATGTAATGGCGCTGGTCTGTGACGTCACACACTTGTAAATAACGCTAGTCTGGTAAATATGCTAGTTTTTATCTAAAAATTGACAAAAAATACTTTTAAAGTAACTTACAGATCCAATATTTTACTCCGAAAACACAAATTACACAAACAACAGTCAATCGAGTAATTCTCGCTTACTAGCATGTGACGTCACCAGAGTTTCCGCCCTTCTTACAGCGTTCACGTCACAGATAAAATGAATATTGTATTTTATTTTGAGCGATTTGCAAAAATTAGACATAAGTATTATAGTTTAAATAAAGTGAAACATGTCTTTTTCGGACTATTATCTGTATGTGGTGACCCAATCAATAGTATATTTTCACTGTTGTCAAATAGCCTATTATGTTTATTTCATTACAATGAGTTTAGGGATCCTTGTGGTCTTTTCAAGTACATAGACACATCCCTGTTAATTCAGAATTTAGGGGTTGGTCCGATAGTAAATAAAATAAATTTGGTCAAATTGATTAGTACGACGTAGAACTCGCTTTGTACGACACCAGCTTCAGTCCAGGTTTGAAATGTGCCAAATCCGCCAAACTGATAGGTCTGATATAATGATTGCCAAATACCACAGCCAAATACTATAAGCATTGCCTTTCAGCGAGGCAATGCCTCCAACATACCGGGTACGCTGCCAACTGGTAGTAGGCTTGAGCGTTTGGATTTTCTTTAGACCTTCAAGGGTCTTTGGTTGATCCAATTGTTTTGTATGTAGTAGTAGTTTACATATTAATATTATGTAGTTTTAGCTTAACCAAGTAGCAGTATTGTATCTTGTTGCAGTTAATAAAGGCACTTGTCTTTTTTAAAAAAAAAGCTATGTACTCAAATCTTTTACTAACTATGTCCTGCCAACTTAAAAGTCGCGTGACCAATATTTTACGTAGAGATTTCCTATTTTCTCTAGATATCAAGACAATATTGACCTACATTTTTTTAAAACAACATGACACATCATTTATCAAAGACATTTCAAGCGTTAAGGCTTGGCGGGAACACGTATATACATTACGATGAATACAATACCACTTTCCTCGGCTTCCCGTTGATATTAGGTAGGTACGTTTCATTTCTTTTGAAGTAAAGTAATGATATCAAATACAGGCAAGCTAATAATCTAAAGTAACATGTAACAGGGTGTGTCCCCAAAGCGGAGCGGGACACAAATGACCTTTTCTCATGCATGGCTCATTATATGTGTAACAATAGAAGGGTACGCGAATGATCCGTGAAGAAAAATTGCTGAATGAACCCGGGATAATGGGACACGGGACGTGAGGATTGGTTATTGTTGATTTTGCGCTAGAAATGTATTCGTGTCTGCGTAACTTTGCTCTTTAGGGATACATAGTGGAACAAGCTATGTATATTGATTACGTACTTTGTCGAGTCAAAATTTAAGCGCAGCGCTTAAAGTGCAGCAGCTCCCATGGTTCGTGATCCGAAAATATTATTAAAAATTATTATAGTCGTTAGTCTTTGAATAATAAAAAAATATTACCTAGGTAGATATTGATGTCGATTTCTTCACGTATTAAAATTGACAATATAATAAAAAAAAATATTTTAAATTCAATTTTTGTGTTGCTACATTGTATTTACTCGTAGTTTCGGAGATGATAATACAATGAATAGGTATCATGGTTTTGATTTATATGTGTCTATACCTGTCTACTGATGTCACTCTGCGAGGACGAATCAGAAATAAGGAGATCCGTAGAAAAACTAAAGTTACTGACATAGCCCAGCAGATTCTGAAATTAAAATGGCAGTAGGCAGGGCACATAGCACGGAGTACTGATGACCAATGGGGTTGAAAACTTCTCAAGTGGAAACCACGTGCGGGCAAGCGCCGTCGAAGGACATCCACCCTTAAGGATGACCTCATTAAGACTGCAGGATCGCGCTGAATGTATCCGTTTTCAATCGATCATGTTAGAAATCCATAATCCAGTGGACGTCCTATAGCTATAACGACGAACGACGACGACGATGTAAAAAAACCAATATCCCATAAGTAAGCCGCAGTTATAAGATGGCAATATTTTCAAAAGAATAGAAGGAAGGACCTTGTACTCAGTTCCATCTCAACTTACTACGGATCAGGCAGCGTAGGTAAGCGCCACGACGCGACGCTCACATATTTCTCCGTAAAGTTAATGTAATTCATGAATATTTAAAACTGTAAGCGACTCCAGATGGATATTACCATAATGAGCGAACGAAAGCAACAAATGTCTAGTATTTAGCATTGCCAAGTAAGTAATCGCTTGAAAACGAGCTTGGTAAGGACTATTAAAATTGTCGCGCTTGGAGCTTGAATTTATTGATTAACGATATTTTTATTTAGTTTTTTTTTTAACCTAATTTACCTAGGTATTCCTAATTAATATCTGAACTGTACTGTACTGACCTTTTTTAATAGTACATTACTGAACATAGGCTTACCTACGAGTAGCGATTTTGTAATTCATATACACCACACTGGCCCAATGCGAGTTACTCTGATATTAAGACCGATTACAGAGGCGCCAGCGTAACTATATTAGCTAAATAGCATAGTTCTGTTTCTTTTTCACTTTAGGCATTCGATAGAGATAACGTTTTTACGTTGCAAATTAATTTACGCTGGCGCCTCTGCAATCGGGCTTATTGTCTAAGTAATTGATTATAATGATATAAAATTGAGCCAGAATTTTGTTTGTGCGTTTAATTATTTGAAGCTCTGCTACAGGTGGATTCATACGAACGAGAAAATTGTTCTGCAAAAATGGGTCTTTTTGTACTTAAAGGATTATAAATTTCAGGTGAATTTGCAAAAGCCAGAAGATGTTCGACAATTAATTGACCCAAGCACACTTAGATTTATCATATACTCAGGTAAAAAAAGTATTATAAAAGCCATGACAGAGCGTCGTCAAGACAACAATATTGCAGAAGAAAAGAAAAAGAGCATAAAAGTGAATTTCGTGTAAATAGCTCTCAGTGGCTTGGAAATCCCGGCCCGATCGTTACATTCCTGGAACACATGAGGCCTACGGGGGTAATTAAATTCTAACTGGATTCATTCGACGCACAAACTCGAAATTTTCGAAATATTTGCCTCTTTATTTACTTAGCAAACGTACCACAGATTTCGCAAGATGAGACATGTTAGCTTGATCTAACGCGTACTTAAATAATGTTGCACGAAACCATAATTACGATGAAAATCATAACTACGCGTAAAGACCATCTACACATTGATCAGTGATAAGTGCTGGTGATTAGTGCATGTGGTAAGTGATTAGTAGTCAGTCACACACTCGCACTAATCAGTCGGTGTCCATACGTGTTTACTACTAATCACTCAACACTTGCACTAATCCCAAATCAAATCAAAGTGCAAACAGGTCTTAACGCTAATAACTACATAATTGTAACTCACAGATCACAATAAATCCCTTATTCATATGCGTTATATACGATACTGTATTCTAAGATGTAACAAATTTTTCGAACATGCATTTCATAGTGTGTGATTATTTGCTCCATATAAGTCTCATAGGCTGGGTGAGAGAATTAAATTAAATTATTTTATTGAGATAAAAACGATTTTGCATACATTTACATTCATCTCACATTAATTAGATCAGATTTATAAAAAACAAATACAATTAAAACATAAGTCATCAAATTAATTGAGAAGTCAATAGAAAATAAACTTAAAAATAGTCACAATACATGCCAAATAAAATTATAAAATGTCAAAATAAATGGTAAATAAAATGTCAAACTTAAATAATCAAACTATAGTTTCATCATTAATTTCTACAATGTCAATTGAGCTGTTAGTACTATTACTGTTGTCCCACTGGTAGGTGAGGTTTTCACAATAGGTCCTAAGAACAGATATAACAGTTTTCAAATTATCTAAAATTTTGTCAAAATCAGTATATAAGGTCTCTGTACCTCTGTGGAGCGCAGACATAATAATATGAGATTTCGTTCCTATGGTTTAAGTTATTATTGCTATCCGTTCTACTGTGAATATTATTTTGTGAAATAACATACATTATGAAAACGGTGGAGGTATTCCGATTGCGAAATCTAAATTAAAAAGGTACACTTTGAAACTTGATAAAAGGATTATACGGGGTATTTCTTTAAACAACAGATATCCTAAGATAGATAGATAGACCAATTCTTAGTTGTCACACCATTACTTAAATAAGCTAAGAAAATAAGTTTAGTGGAAGATGTAGCTAGTATTACAACCGGCGAACTTATCGCTTAAAAGCAATTTCTTCCAAGCAACTGTTACTTGAAAAGGATTAAAAAAGGTTTAGGCGACGGGTTCTGCATAATTATTGTGATATATATAAAATATTATAAAGCAGAGACAGGATATGAGCAATCCGACAAGAAATAATGTAGAGTTTCATTGTACATGGTATGTAATCATCGTTTTGATCAACTTTTATAATTGGACAAACTCAAAATCGTGTAAAAGAATCAACAATCCCATGCAAATAAATAGTTGATTGTCTTTGGTTTTTGGAAACTATTATTTTTTCCGGGATTTAAACTATTGTCTACGACTTTTTAATCATCAAACTGTATTAATTCAAAAAATCAAGTCAAGCCCTCCGTCAGTTGCCGAGTAAAAGAGTAAGAATGAAACCAAATTAATTTAAAATATTAATAATTGGCTTTAAAGTACCCTTGGCAGTAGGGTAAATTCTCTACTTATATTAGCCTAGTACTTGTTTCGCCGTACCCAGATAAAAAAATGCCAAGTCGATGTAATATGTAGGTACCAACAATATGAAACAGAAAAAATGCCAAGTCAATGGCTATATACACATTATTTTATTTATCTATCTATTTATTTCATTTCATTTCCTCATCATACTTACAGCAACGCCAAAGCGCATGACGAGTCATTGGGTATTTTACAATTTTCATTTAGTAAAGAGATAATATACATGTCAAAAAGTCTAAATAAATGTCAAAATAATCTAAATAAATGCCAAATAATCTAAATATATGTCAAAATAATTAAAATAAATGTCAAAATAATTAAAATAAATGTGAAAATAATGTCAATAAAATGTCACAAAGAATAATAAGGCAAAAATTCACACAAACAAACAAAAACGGTCAAACTAATGTCAGTAACGTTAATACAGTAATAATTAATTAAAACTTAAATAATGCATACAAATCCTTATCCTTGTAAAAAGACAGTTCGAAAAATTATTTTGCTAATACCGAGCATTTCGAGGCAATATAGATACGAAAGTTACACACGGGCCGCTGCGTGTATAATTCACCTAACTTCTCAGATATAGGCTCGCAGAGACAATCCTCAGAGAGAAGTTATTTTCGCAGAACCAATTAGAGCTGAATTGTTAATGTGTGAGGACTGGTTTCTCACAGAAACTCTTGGGAATGATATTATGAAACGTAATAATGTAATTTATATCTGTTATGAGTTTAAATTTTCTCGCAGTCTTCGTGTGTTAAGAATAGGATCTCGTGGTTATACATACAAATATCAATGTTTGGCACGTGAGGTTTTTATGCAAAAGTCTCATACAATCGATTTTGTGATTCAATTTTTGTAGGCGTTCGCTGCTGTGCAGTTTTTATAAATTTTCTGGAATTGCTTTGGATTGTTGAAAAAAGTAAGTGAAATGGAGAAATCAAGTAAGATCAGATCAGAAAAGAAAATCTCAGATATAGATACAGACGTATTGATAAGCTATTTTTTGGCATGGGTTGAAAATATTGATTCATAAAACGATTTCGAATAAATTCTGATAGAATGATTGGTTATAGTTATAGGTAGTTGTTCCAAGCCGAAAGTAGCAAGGGAGAGTAATGATTTTGCTATCCGATTTTATATCAAATTTCTAAAATTACACCAGATTGAAAAAATAAACTCGTAAATATGGAAAAATTAGGTAGGTAACATATGTAGCCATAAAAAAATTAACCTATCGTATTGACAATATTGATCAAGGAAATCTCATTTTGAATGTCGTCTCTAATATGTTCTTCTTCAAAGCGGTATTCCAAAGTGGTAGGAAACAGTTTCGGATATATTACATCTCTCTGTCTGACGCCTTTTTTCAAAGGGATCGCCTTGGAGCTCTCTTCCAGTACTCGGAGCGACATAGTGGCGTTATTATACAAACAACACTTCAACACTTCAATGTACCGATAGTCAAAACGGCATTAGTTTTGTTTATTAAATTCTAAATAAGTATGTCGAAGGCTTTGAAACAGAAGGGCAAATATGTGATTTCATTTATTGTCGGCTTCAGCTCTCCACCCTCTATTTAGGCTTTAATTGAGTAGTGCAAATGTATTAAATGAAACCAAATGCAAAGTCACTAAAGACCAACCAAAAACCCAATAGCCTTCCTCAGCAACTTGCATCATTGAATACCAAAATTGTTATTAATGATGCCTATGAAAAGAAACTTAATGCCAGGGTGCGGCCACCATGGGAGAACGGATTTTTGGTGAATTGAGATTGATTGATCCGCTGTGAATGAATCGAAAGTTCGGATTGCGATTGAAAAGTGTATTTTCAGTGTAATTGAGATCATGCATCTTACAATTCAGGAGGTAAATTTCACCTAAACATGATAGATTAATTTCGGAAAAGATATGGGATAAACCATCTCTAGCAGCCATATCACAAGCTTTGCTTAGTTTGGGGTCAGAGACCGTGTGTAAGATGTCCCCTAATATTTATTTATTAATAAAATACAAGCTAACCCGACAAACTTCGTTTCATGCAATATCTTTATAAATTATAGCCTATGTGCTATGTTAGCATTAATAATGTAAAGTTTCAGTAGTTTTAGCGTGAAAGAGTAACAAACATCCATACATACTCACAAACTTTCGCGTTTATAATATTAATAGGATTGAAATGTCTACTTATATAGGTACAAGTAATTGAAAATATTACTAATGTTGGGCTAACTGCAATGCACACTGGTAAAAAGTTTGAATATCATTCCATTTACGAGCTAAAGCCATCGTGGTAGTGGAAGGGCGTGTTAATATTAAACTGTAGGTTTGGTCTTCTTATTTCAACATTTTTTAATTTGCCTTATTTAAAAAAGGTAAGTTAAGTACAGGTTTAGTCGCAATTTAACACCACCAAAGCGCATAAATACAAAAAGTTACACTAGCTACTCCAAACAGTATTGAGTTCATCTAATGCACTCGCATACGTTCGCTTACATTTTTATCTACAAAGCTTCATTTTACGAGTCTCTCTGCATCTTTTATGGAAACAGTCTTTTTGCGGTTTTACACATCGTTACTCGGTTACATGATGTTGCTCTCTATATTTTGTACAAAATGAGTGTATGAAACAGTATGCGATAAAATTTACTTATAAAAATGAAAGTCTACTATGTATAACCGTACTATCTTGCAAAGTTTTGGCATTGGAGTGAAATATATATAAAATTGGTAAAAAACTTTTTTGAATTAAACGGTTTTATGTACTAAAAGCTAAAAAATAATAACTCAAAAATAAAATCGTGGGGCCTTCGCCTGGAATATTTTATTATGTATGTACGTTGCGCCCAACCATTTTATTTTTAGGTCTTAGTACATATATCCGTTTCATTTAAAAAAGTTTTTTACCAATTAATTTTTGCTCTACATGAAAAGTTCTTTCATTTGATACCCATATCGAGGTTGTGTAAAGAAATGTAATCCGCCATGTTGTGCAGTGGCCATCTTGTATTTACGTCAATACTAAATAATAAATAATATCATTTAAAAATGATACTTCTCAGTTACTCAGAAATATACAGCGTTATATAAGGTGTTTCTCTGGACAACGGACATTTATTTATTATTTTATTTATTGTGTAATCAACAATAGGTTACAATTTTTACAATTATTCCATAACACTAAAAACCCGGTAAATGCTAGTCGTAGTATTAAATATTTCTCGCTATTCGACACTTTGTTTGAACGGATTTTTTGTTTGCCTAACAACTGATGTTTTTCTTGATTTAAGAATTGTGTGAGTTGGAAACATCGGAAAAGGTGATCCTAATGACGAAAATAAGGATATTGTCAGCTAATTAACAACTCAAGTATAGCATTAAGTAGTACTTTAGTGAAATGTTGATTGTTTTGAATCATTTTATTGATTTAAGTTACGAGTATTTTTGTTATTTTTAAAGTTACGCGATTTGAACACATTACTTTTATATATTACGGAAACTTTGGGATGATGAGATATTTATTTATCTCGTAATTTTGTTGCGCGATTAGTCCCGTAGTATATAGTAATAATATTGCATTATTTTTACTCTGAAATGCGTTATTCATGAATTTCAGTCATAAAAACTAAAGGAAAATTGAATTAAATTCTCTTCACGGTATTATTTTCGTACTGTACTGTACTTTACGTTACTGTAGCCTTTTTAATAGTCCAGTGTAGGACGTAGGCTTACCCACGAAGGGTGATTGGGCCATATCCACCACGCTGGCCTAGTGCGGGTTGGTAGAATATTTTTGTGTTGAGTAGATAAAAAAACTTTCAACTATATTTTATTTAAGCTTTATAAATTAGTACTCTAAAACTCTTATCCCAAATCCACATAAATCGCTTTAGTCTGTGCATAAATTAGGTTTGATTCTAGTATGTGCTTAAATATTTGATATCATTTTATTTGTCTTACAATTAGGACACTTTTTGCACTTTATCTAATTCAGTGGTCTTAATTATATTCATCAACTGTTTGTTTTGGGACATAACGTAACGGCATACACGAAGCACTTGATTATATTGTCGCCAGTACCTAGTAACACCTATTTTATAGCCATAGAATATTTATTTATGCAAATTTGGTTATATTTTTTTTTTTATTCAACCTGTATAAATAAAAAAAAAACTTTATAATAAACATCATATAGCGCTTACATGGCCTCTATTCGCTTAAAGATATTTTCAAAATTAAATATAGATTCGTAATTAAAAGCTTTATAATTGCTAGCAGATACATCAAAATTAATTCTAAATATTACGCTAAACTAAATTCAGTCAATCGCATTTCATTAATCTAATCACACCAACACTATTTTACAAATAAATAGTGGAAAAATCCCAAACGTGAAAATTGCATGGTCTCGGGAGAGTCACATGGTAGAGCAATATATTTGACGGCGTAAGGAAAGGTCCTTCATAATGTTCGGCGTTGAGCCTCATTAATCGGAGGACTGATGGGCGCAGGATCGCTTGATGGCAACATTCTACCCGAGGACCGAAGATTGATAGGCCCATAGAACTCGTTCAAACAAAATTATGAACTTCCGTAGCGCCGAAATTCAGATGCTCTGCTAAGAGGTAAGTTTTCAGTTTCGAGGCGTCAGTTTTGAAACATGCTTCTGTATTTTTAAACTACTGGCTTACATTAACTCTAACTCACTAACCTTATTTTCGAGTAACACTATCAGTAACCTTTCGACTCTCTGACTTCGGAATAAAAAATCAATAAAAATGATCAGTGATTTTTAGAGTAAAATGATTTTAAGATTTTAGAGTCTTATGAGGTAATCAAGTGACAAAGATTATTAGACTAATACCTAATCAGAATAGTGCACGAATATTTCTTCATGCACCGTTTTTTTGAAGGACGGAGACTGTAATTTTTTCAAGTTTTCGGATCTGCTTGATTGGAACTTTGTCGTTGATTATCAGTATGCAGGATTGCAGCTATGATATGCTTCAGATTTTTTTGCAAAGTTGCCGCACCATTTCGTTCTCGTAACCAGGGCCTACTAAATAGGTCCGCCATTTTTAAGGCAAAAATACGTCTTTTTATGGTGTTTACCGTGGTCACGGTCGATGCATTCCGGCCTAATCGTCGGGATGAGGAGGTATTTATTTATCTCGGAATTTTAGTGCGCGATTAGTCCCGTAATATATACTAATAATCTGTTCTAATACTTTTACTAATACATTTTGACTTATTTTCTTGGATTTGGGCTGTAATAATGACTAGGTACGAGTATATTATGGTAAGCAGCAGACTATCAAAGAGGACAGAAATTGAATTCATTAACATTCAGCTATTAAAAGCAAAATATTGGGATGAGACTAAAATGTTTCGTGGTCAGAAAGAGGCCTTCAAAAATTAAAACTTTATTAAATAATTCATGTACGTATTACCAAGTAGCCCAACGAGCCATTAAGAGGGATGCTCGGAGTTTCTCGTCGAGATCGAATCAGAAATGAGGAGATCCGTAGAAGAACCAAAGTTGCCGACCCGTAGCCCAACGGATCGGCAAGTTGAAGTGGCAATGGGCAGGGCACATAGCGCGGAGGATTGATGACCAATGGGGTCGAAAGCAAGCGCAGCATAGGACGTCCACCCACAAGGTGGACGGATGATCTCATTAAGACCGCAGGATCGCGCTGGATGCAAGCCGCTATCAACCGGTCTTATTGGACATCATTAGAGGAGGCCTATGTCCAGCAGTGCACGTACTATGGTTGAAACGATATGAATTGTAAAATTACTGGTTATAACTGGCAGATGGTGCAATTTACTTTCATAAGCCGAATCGCAGGTGCGCGTGTCAGGGTAAAAATATCTTGAAAAATTGCTTCATTTACGAAACAGTTGAAATTTTTAAGCCTTTTTCTCATAGCGGTTTCACATGAGATTTTCTGTAATGCAGTTAGATATATAGAGATTTTGTATTTGCGTATTATAAATAGTTGCTACCAAAAAAAAAACTAAGTCACACACATCGATACTATAATTAAAAATAATATTTTCCAGCCAATCGTTTAAGTATAAAAATACATGCACACGTATCTACCAAAAAATCACAATTACTATGAAAATAGGTACAATACAACTATATCTACATAAAAAATACATTTCAATGTACTTAAATTCTATTTAGTTAATCATTAATAGTAAGTACATACTCGTACGATACAGTAAGTCGTCATTATTTAAAAAATACAAAAGACAATATCAATAAGGTTATTGACCTAACAATTTAATGTATCGTATATTCATAATTATGTTACTTAAAAATTATTATAGGTTTTACATAGCGTAGTTTAACTAGGTGTTTTTAGGGTTCCGTACCTCAAAAGGAAAAAACGGAACCCTTATAGGATCACTTTGTTGTCCGTCTGTCCGTCTGTGTGTATGTCAAGACTCTTTATCTCGGGTACGCGTAAAGATATCGAGTTGAAATTTAAACTGTATACGCATATTTATGATTTCTTGCAGTTGTGCAAAAGAAAAACTTCTCAGTTATCGTATAAAAAAGTTAGAGCCGTTTATGTCGTAAAAAACCGCATATTTCGACACTCGCAAAAATCAAAACCTACAGGGTACTTTCCGTTGACATAGAACTATAAAATTTGGCGAAAAGCATTGTCTCAGAGTGCACATATTGGAATAAATTTGAAAACCGTACATTTTTATTTATTTCACAAAAAATAAGGCCTATATTCACAAAATATGGGTTGAATATTCAAAGTGAGTGAATCGTATCATGAAAGGTATCATATAAAAGAGCATCATTAGCACATGCTATCACAATTTTTTAATTATTTTAACAATGTGTAATGTAATAAAAAAAACTTTTATGTCGATAGCATAGAGATTTTAACAGATTACTTCCCGATTTTGTGAAATTTTCTGCATTTGTACGGAACCCTCGGTGTGCGAGCCTAACTCGCTCTTGTCTGTTTTTTTTTTAACATTCAGATCGGTCAGATGGCTGACCGCGCGTGCTATTTACAAATGAGCGCTGCTGTGGCTCGTAGGACACGTTAAATCGTGGGTCCTTCTCAATCGTTTATTACTGTAGTTAATAAAGGCACTTTTGCCCGTTTAAAAAAAAATTGCCAGGAGTCTTCAGATAGCTTAAAAATTCTGACACTAGCCATCCCTCCTGTATTAGTTCAGAAAAGTATGTAGGTACTATATCAATCGTTTTTACCACCAAAGCCATTTCATCAATTATATAAATACTAGTTTTTACCCGCGGCTTCGCCCGCATGATATTTTGATTTTTGACGCAATATCATTATAATTTATAGCCTATGTGTTATTGTGATATATAAGCGTGAAAGAGTAACAAACATCCATACATCCATCCATCCTCACAAACTTTCGCGTTTATAATTTTAGTAGGATAGGATTGTTTAAAAAAAAACTTAAAAAACACGCTTAGGAGACATCATTTTTTTTTATAAATGCTTTGTCTTCGCTTTTTGATAGGTGTGCAAAGTTTAAAGAAAATCTGATTGCTCAAAGGAGGTCAAAATCGAGCTCAAAGGGGTCGGTTACAAGCAAGCAAACATACATGTGATACTAATAAAATCGTGTTAAAAAGCGTGTTGATAAGGGAATTAAATAAACCTTCACAGAATGTTGCGTACAAAATTACAAAAATCACAACAGAACACATCCTTTGTTCAATTATTACACAAAACTTTTATGCAAATGTATCAGAAATGATATTGGAAGGGGCTTACAAAGTTTGTTGTAAAAGCCCCTCCGGGTACCTGTTTAATTTTAAATAACTGTTTGTTGCGGAATCCTTTGAGCTCGTTTTAAATTTCCTACAGACTTAATATTAGAGAATTACTAATGCTTTTTACGGTATCAAGTTCAGGTCTTTGAAGATTTATTTTAATCTCCGTTGTAGGTTCAGTAACTAAAGTGAGGGTAAATTAGACTTATATTTCGCGTAAAAAAATGTAGAGATATATTTAGAAATCTCAAGAAAAATCTTGTTCTTTAGCTAAATGTATATCTCTAAGCCGTGGTGGTATTGTGGTAGTAACACCCGACCTGCAATCGTGAGGCCGTGGGTTCAAATCCCGATCCCGTACTAATGAGTTTCTTTGAAACTTATGTAAGTACGGAATTTCACATCATTGGCTTTCCGGCGAAGGAAAACATCGTGAGGCAACCTGCATACGTCCGTAGAAGAAATTCGATGGCGTATGTGAATCGACCAACCCGCACTGGGCCAGCGTGGTGGATATGGCCCAATCACCTTTCGTGGGTAGGCCTACGTCCAGCAGTGGACTATTAAAAAGGCTGGTACAGATATCTCTAAATCCTTGTGTTAAAATGTTGTTTTTAAACTTTCGCGAAATTAATGTTATTCTACGTTTATATAATTATTTTTTGTAAAAAAGGCTTGACCTACTTCAGCCGTGTACAGGATTCGCAAATATTTCACACGGGTCTATGTAGCATTTTTCACATTATTGTTTATTTATTAAAAATGGCTCAGCCGATTTCGATAAAACTTAAATTGGACCAATTTCGACCATCGACAATTGGACCAATAGTATTTTTTCCAACAATAAAAGAATTATTGAAATCGCACTACTACGTAAAAAGTTATGCGTGGCTATACAAAAGAAAATAAATATTTACGCGTCGAATTGAGTACCTCCTCCGTATAGTCGGTCAAAAATCAAATTAAAAATCTTACTACACAAGGAACTAACTAACTAAAATACATAAATATTTATTTATGACAGAATTACTTAATTTATATTAAAAAGTTTTAACGTAAGACTTATCTGGTTTAAAGTAAGATGTATTCAAAAATATTTCATACAAAATGGGTTATCTAACAAACATCATGACTATTTCTCTGAAACCTATAACTAATAAAACTAATTAAAATCAGTCCATTACCTTATATTAGAAGATACGACGAACTAAAAAAACCGTGTTCACAGAATAAAGCAGTTAAAGTTAAAGACCTTGTAATTTTCTCACTAACTAAAGTATCTTCCTCAATATCGGTGTACCTAGGTACACCATTGTCCAGTATGTACACCTAGTATTGTCGTAAAACATAAAAAACGCATCAAAATTGTTATATATAATGCCATTGAGACATGTTTCTGCGGTTTGTTACCAGTGTTACGACCAATCTTACTACCAGTAGTAAGAACGGTAAATGAATTACTCTGGTACAAGATTGGTAGTAACACTGGCAACAAACTGTTTTTGCGCCGTATTAAAAAAAAGGCGAAACTCAACATGCCACAGAATACCCAAAGCAGTAAAAGTATCTTCCTCAATATCGCTACACCCCTGTCCAGCCTGACAGCTGGTATTGTCGTATACTTTGATCAGTCACGTAGACAATTACGCAGTGGTACACTGGATAATCCTTCGATGTCCTTCGGGACTAATTTAGTTTCTCAAACCGTCGACATATTGGAAACCAATACAGGCCTATGTCTACACTAAATCTCATAATGGATATATTGACACTTAGTTTGACGCACTGCTAATTTACTCAATTAACGGTAGGTATTATGAGTAATACGTGGGACACTCAAAAAATTTTACGACACCAAAACAATATGTTTATGGGTACTTACTTTAAGTAAATATTTTTTAAAACCTTTCCACCAGTTTTTATTTTCATCCAAAATTTCATGCGTCTGAAATAATTTTCAAAATATTTTTATTAGTCCGCTTCAAGGTCTATTTGACGGCGTTCTCGAACGCTGAACTTCTGAGAAAAGGTGAGGTTCATAGACAGCGTGAAACTATCCTTCACACACAAAGATTTTTGAGAGAATTCGGTATAAACAATTCCCAATTCAATTTGAATTGGGAATTGGTTGAATCTTTTGATGATTTTTTGATTCGTCTATTTTTTTTTCAGTGGTAGCACGTTTTCTTCCGTAACAGTTATCAAAAGGTGAGCACTTAAAGAAGTGCTTTGATTAATTTTGAGGGATGAAGCTTTCTTCATCCCTCAAAATTAACCGACTATGCTTAAATTCATTATACTTACATTATACGGTAGCAATACTAATTTTCATTGTTTAATACCATTTCAATTCCATCATACGATTCTTCGGGCTAAGGCGACATCTGGTCACAAAAAGTCATCGCGCAAAAGTGTTTGCAACGCAGCTTCTTTTCTCAACGTGAAATCTTGAATTGGCGTTCAAAAATTGTAGAAGACGTTTTTGAAGAGTGCCCTTGTAATTTGTGGTTGATGCAAAATTATTGTCATCAATAAAATGATTCTACTCCTATTGTTTTAATCTATTTATAATATACTCGTACAATATTTGGCTACTGAGAACAAGCTCACATTACTTCTTGTCAATCTGAGAAGCTATATAGAGTACACTAATATATGCTGTCGCGACACTTTTTGTAAATAATGGTGTGTTCTGCAAATTCGTAGTACATTATTTTATTCTATCATCAATAGTTTTCGCAGCGCACGCGAAGTAAAGAATATTTTAGACATTTTTTTACACCTTGGGTAACATTATTGTAGTTTTAGTAGGAATTCTTATTTTTTTCCTTACTATTAAAATAGCCTATGTTACTCAGTGATAATGTAGATTTCTAATGAAAAAAGAATTATTAAAATCGGTCCAGTACTTTTTGAGTTTATTCGTTACATACAAAAATACAAATATTTCTTCTTTATAATATTAATGTAGATTAGTGTAGATGTAGATATGCAAAAAAAAACCGTCGTAGCGTTACAGTGAACTAACAATAGTTTTTGGATGACACATTTTACTAATTATATTTTGGAAGTTATTGTTAGATTAAGAGAATTGTTGATTTTATTGATTTTCATAATGTTAATTCTTGCGACATTTTATAATGAAATTTTCATTGACATTTTTTGTAACAATCTATTTAAAATTGTATGTTCATTATGGACCAAACTGTTGGCACTTTTTAGAACTAAGACCTTATAATGTAACACAGTTTGACAATAAACTTTATCTTATCTTAATAAAATTTTAATCAGCAGCCAAGGTACCGGGCACCGGCTATATTTGGTAGTTGCGAGTACAGATTGGTGTCTACCAAGTAAACACAGTCATAACCATAATCAATCGGTATCAATACCAAGTATCAAACACTTTTAGTTGTACTAGCAATGACAGAGCAGTGTTGTCAACGTAACAAAATTAGTAAAATGGCACACGGGCGACCTCATCTACGACGCTCCTCTTTTTGCACAAACTCTATCTAAAATATAGCGCACTTACCTAAAACATTCCTGTTTTAGTACCTGGAATTCAAGACACCTACGATAGATAGGGTAAAATTTAGACCTGTCCCTACGCAAGCTCATATAGGAAATACTATTAATCTTATTACGTTATCAAAGTACAATAGTATTTCTGTAGGAGTACGACAAGCACCGAAATATTTTATCTCGGCGTTTTTGTCCTAGTAAATAGACATCGTAGAACGCCCCCTAAAAGGAAAAGTTCAACAAGTGGGCTGAATTAAGCCTAGAATTCATCGTAAGCGTCGTATCCAAAAAATACTGCTGAATTGAGAAATTATTCCTTTTCTGTGTGCTTCCTTAAAATGACGAAACCGACAAGAATGGTTTTTCTAGGAATAATGAAATCAGTAAAATATAAGTAGATTGTAGTTCGATACCATGTGAAACATTTGTCAAATAGTATTCTGTAAATTGCATTTTAGGAGTCAATAATGATATTTGTATTTTGTAATCGTAGATCACAGGTTCACAAAAACCAAATTGAGAAGCATCTCTCTTGAGAATTGATTTTAAAATAATATATAAACTTCACTCACATTGCAAGTAAACTTAGTAAAATAACTCAACTAAAACTTACTCTGTTAACAAACTAATAAAAATAACTAAGTAGCAGCAGTTAATTGAAAAATGTTTAATTTACGAGATATTAAAATATCAGCATCAAAGTGCTTTGCAAAGTCGAGGCAGACGTGAAATGTCAGTAAAGACCCGAGTAGTTTGAAACGTAAATAAGTTTAAGTTAATAAGCAACCGCAGGATCTGTTTACAAAACTGTTAGGGCAGAGCTCCGCTCCACTGCGACTTCGTTTACTTGGCTGGTTTTGTATAAATTAAATATAACTTATTTTAAACTAAAATAAAATATCAAAAACAAAATCGGGTCAGAGTTAGAACGGCCGAGAATGCAGTTTAAGACTGTCTCTCATATTGCCCTAGGTTTATATCTAAATGTAAATGTATAAACAAACAATGCATGTAAAAAAGAAGCACGGACTTAGGTGTCCGTGGAGTGTATATTTATACTTATAAATGTATAACTAATAAAATTAAAAAAGAACTCAGAATTTCGAATAAGTGTAACTAAGTAACTGTAAGTGTACTGTGCAACGGATGGGCTGCGCCTGCCTAAATTTTTCAATCAAACAAGCCACAAGTCATTGGTCAAGCTTTTATGCTGTGTTTATTGTGATATTGCCCATCTATAAGTCTCTTTTTTTATCATTCGTCTATACTTTGAACCAAGTAGAGTACTCAGTTTTTTTCGATTTTTGAATAGTTTCTTCCTACATTGAAAATATCTTGAAAATAGCTCTACCTGGCGTAAGGTCATGAGCTACCTACTAGCTCACTACTAGCCTCCTAATCTACGTACAAAAATTAAAATTATCTTGTAAGTAATGTGGCACCAACGCAATTATAACAATAAAATCAAGTAGTGTTCAAAATCTGATAGCGCTACGTTTTCCTTCCCGCTTACACCAACTCACTTGCACCCTACGAGTGACTAGGACAGCATAAGATTAACATTTCCACTACGCTGACACAATAAGACCCTGGCTCAGGATCTCAGAGGTGTCAGCACGGCTATGGCTGATGCCGTGCTTACGCCTGGCCGAAGGATTTAATAACTTGGAAACTATGCAGCATGTGAGGCACCTATAAGCATCTACACTGTACGAATTAATTTTCTATTTAAAAAATGTTTAGATCATTTTTTGAAAATTTTAATTACCAAGTATTTTTTAACACCGTTATAACCAGTTGCATTTGCCCATGATAAGTTTTCATGGGAAACTTTTTTAAATATCTCGATGCGATTTCGACGTCATTTTGATTCCCGATTGTGATTTCAGTTTTAATCTCACTTAGGAATTTTTAATTTGGACACTTCTTTTCTCTTTCTTTATCCTACGGTTTCAAATTACTAATAACATTAAAAAATTATCACATTTTGCAGGATCTACGAACTACGTAGCCGTTGACTACGGCGTAGCATACCTTATAAAATTGTTTCAAAAACTCAATTAATATTGAAAAGCGGAGAATTTAATCGGCCTGAGGGCAGAAATCCTTGTTTTTGACAGTTTTAATTAATTCCTACCTACTCGGGAACTATTGTGGAATAATTAATAGTAAGCGATTTAGGTTGTTCGATTGTAAAGAGTATAGTTAATGAAAACGTTTTGTATACCAAAAAATATTGTGAGTCATTAAAACAAAATGAAATGAAAATTTTACAAGATAATCCATCTGACTCGGTTTACATTTTGGTTCTGGACCTGTTTTGTCAATATTTTTATCTTAGAATTGTATCATTTTGTCAATTGAATACCGTCTATACAAGACTTCTTGTGCTGAAAATGATATTTTTTAACAAAACAATAAGGCTGTTGATTAAACATTGCGTTTTTCTTGTTAGTTGTCACTGTTGATGTTTTTGTATTGCTGACGAACTGTTTATTTTAAAACAATATTTCACCCAATTAAATATGTATAGTGCGTGCCACCAAAGATGAGACTTGACGAGCGTCAATGGTGGGGGATCTTGCGCAGGTATAGTCGTATACAAACTAATCATCCAGAATATGTATATCTATTAAACGTTTTATAAACGTTGTTTAAATGTTTGTATATCTATTATCCAGAATTTGTATATTTATTACAAACCAAAGTGGTTTCTCAATTCTCATCTTTGGTGGCACGCACTACATAGGTATTATTGAAAAGATAATTTTTGAATACGAACCCTGCAAACTTGTGTAAATAAATACTTCGACATAACATTTTATTTGGATATGATAGCTTAAATATAATTCTGCCAATGTAATTACGCTAAATTGTTAAATGTGACAAAATTAAACTAACCAATTTAGTTATTAGGCAACGCTTTTCTAATTTTCCACATAATTAACTTTGATGGAAATTTCTTCATGGCTTATCGTAGCAGACGAAAATAACAAAATTTTCCTCTTATTACTTATTCAATTATTTGACGTCCTAGAAGGCTGTTGTTCAAGTCTAGATAATAGATCAAAACTTATTTTTGGCCACCACCCAATAAGATATTTAAAAATAAATTTAACAGTCATTTCGCTTTTATAATGGAAGTATTTTTTTAATTACCAACTCTAACTACCAACTTTAAAAAATACAGTAAAGTATTTTATATACTTTACTGTATTTTTTAAATATACAATATACTACCATTTCGATCATTCACAGTCATCTTTAGGTCAAAAGAAAGATGTTCCGGGCGCAGCATTGTCATTTCACAATTTCATCAGTTTTTAAAATAAAATTTTCTTTCTAAAAATGACTCGTAAATTATAAAAACTCCAACATCAAATAAATTTAGAAAATTTATGATTTAAACTTATGTCACAGTCGACGATTAACGGCTATAATAATGACGATATCAGATGACTTAATAAGCTAGTCGACTATTTTTTTTATGTCCTCTTGTAATAGTTAACCATAAACGGAGCTGATTAACAAAAACAAAAATAAAATCAACGTAGAAAGAAAGATGTTACATGCATTTTATTTTCTTGCTAGACAAAGAGCGCACTATAGCAGAATATGACGTAAGTTTCATACATTCGCCATACTATGTTATGCTTTGTGGGAAAGGGACAAAACATCCCCTCTTCATCCCTACCAAAATTTTTACAAGAAATCTCTGAACTGGATTAGCCGAGTTTAGTTATTTTTTCAGTTTACGAATCATAATTAATAGTAAAATTCACTAATCTTATTACTTTTAACTAATTCAGTACTAGTCAACTACCCTATTATAAAACGACTGTGTTTTTTTTTATTTATTTGTTCTGAATATAACATACATAGGTACAATTAAAAGTACTGCCAAACAGCGAAGCGGTTTGTAGGCAGGATAGCTCTCACATTAGGTACATAACTTAGTATCTATGTACAAGCGGATAGAAATATGTACATTCCATTGTTATTATAGATACATGTGGGCAATGTAATGTCTTTGTCAGTTATCCATTAACATATTTTGTTTTTATAATCTAAAGTTTGATACAAATGTTTGCTTTCTAAGGTGTTAATCTTCATCGCTTAATTTATCCAACATCAGTTTCTATAACATTTTTTTAAAGCCAAATTTTGTTTGAAATGATTTCTCGAAATTTTCCGGTAAGTTTAAAAACAGATATATTACACGAGCCAACGGAGCTGGCTAAATGTATCAAAACAATCGCTCTATTGCGTTGTTCGCTAAACGAAAAAGGCAATCAAGCACAGCTGCGCCCTTAAATCCCGCGACACTTTCTTTCCCCACACACTCTGCCATTTAAAATATTAATTTTCTTTTTTTCTATGCAAAATAAACATTTCAATGAGATCACCTCTTTTAGTATTTTTGTATGCAATATACCAAATTAGACTCGATGATAGCAAAATTAGGAGACGCTCCTATGCTTTTGATGGTGTTTCGGATATTTTCTTCTACGACGTTATTGGCGTCGATATTATCCAATAGTTTTAAACAACACACGGCAAAGGTTGTCTGAAAGAAAAAAAATGTGCGGTTAGCGATAAGACAGCCTTTTGTACATCTTTGTTTCTTGATACTTATGTTTCTTTTGTAGTCTTAATAAAGTGTAGTTGTATTGTACTCTAGACCTCACGAGTACTTAAACTGAAAAAAAAAGTTGTGCAAACTTTTCCTGTTTTAAATAATAAAATACCATTAATTCCAAAATATCTTGTGTGTGCTAAAAGTGTTAAAGACGTGTGAGAAGTGAAAAGTGTGAGATAGCCTAAAATACTCGTAGTGGTCAACTAATAAATTTTGCTAAGCATAATAATAACATTATACTCAACTTAGCTACAACGTAGCAATGCTACGAAAGTCTACGCATTTTATGAATATGCCACGTACATGATTAGATCCAATATATATTTTTTTTTTTTTATAAAATTTTAACAATTTTCAGTAGTCGTAATATACGTTTCAGTAGCGTGACTTTAACAATCACCTCATTAGGTACTGATCAGTGGCCATAGAAAATACTTTTAGCTTGCACATTTTTGAGTATTTTTGTTACAGTGAATTTCCATTATTATTATATGCTACGGGACTAATCGCGCACTAAAATTACGAGATAAATTAGTCCCTTAGTATATAATAATAATGTGTTCAAATCGCGAAAGATTAAAAACAACAAGTGAATTTCCAGTTATCTTTATGTAGTTCATTAATATTTCTAATAGACAGCAACTTGATTAAGTTGGTATGTTCCATGTAAAAACTTTACTATTGACTTGTTTCCTGAAGAAATAAAGCTTTTAAATCACGCTGGCCTGCAGAATATCGCACTTGATAATTAGATGAAATAAAGTTAACATTTTCGCAAGTCCGTGAGGTTGTTTTTTTAGTTGGAATTAAATTTGGTTTCTTGCGAAGCAACAAAATGCGTTAACTCATGTTGCATGATCAAATGATGGCATATTTATGGCGTTTGTAAGAAACCAAATAAAAATTATACGACTTTTTGTGCAACTATAACCGTCCGTTAACCGACTTCAAAAATGAGGTTATAAATTTGACTGTATGTTTTTTTTTGTATGTACGAATATGTTACGCTATTACTACGACAATTATGAATCGATTCTAATGATACCTTTTCTGTTTGATAGAACATGCTTCAAGGTCCATTTCATTTGAGAGATTGATTGAAACATTGATTCGTGCGAACTATCCGAATTCTTAAAATTTATATGAACACCGGATACAACTCACGATTATTTGAGCGGTCGAGCCGCTATGCGTCCGACCGGTTTCAGAGTAGTTAGTACTCGCTACAACGGACGCCCGCGCACCGGGCGTCCGTTGTCGGGGGCGCGCGTATTCCCTGAAGAAAGAGTACTAACTACTCTGAAACCGGTCGGACGCATAGCGGCTCGACCGCTCAAATAATCGTGAGTTGTATCCGGTGTTCATATAAATTTTAATAATGAATCCTCACGCTAGTTTTAATGAAATTATCCGAATTCTGCTCACGGTTGAAGTCAGTTCTGCCATTTTTGTCGAAAATATTATAATTGTTTTTAAAATTATTTACTTTCACTCAATCATAGGGACAGAAATGCAAGTACAACGAATCATAACGCTTCTTAGCCGTATACATATGTATTTACTTATCTCAGTAATGTTAATAGTCAAGGAAAGCCATTTTCCTTCGGTCATTTTCCTAAATATCCTTTGTACGACAGTATTCAGCAGTCACCAGCGCTTTTGTATGCAAATCTTTGGAATTATAGTGTTCCTTACACATTTATAGAATTCAGGAGAGCGTGATAGATGTTTTCTTATTTTTTAACATTTCTTGGGAAAACTGGGAGTATAAAAGAACATTGTTAAGCTTTTAGAGCCTTAGTTTTAATCAAAATAAAGTACCAACGTAATTAATTTGCTTTTTAAAACAAAGGCTCGGATGTTTTTGGCGTTAAGTGGGTGTTAGAACATTCTTTACCGAACAAACTTTAGGCAGATTTTAAACATCGTCAGCGGCGTACAATTTTCAAAATTTACCAAATGTTTTTTTTTATTGGATTTTCCTAGGGTAGGTAAATGTCAAAAAGAAATTTCAAATATTTTCTGGGGGCACATTAGGGTAGTGCGCCCGCCTGGACGAGCTACTTAAAATCGTAATGTTTTATCACACTTTCGAATATCAATTAGGTAACGATTGAGCTAAAAAGTTTTATGCTCGTACTTTTTTTTTTACCTACTCGTACGTTGTCCATATTTTATTACAAGATTTATTTTATAATTTTCATGTTGGGGTACCGTACTTACAAATAAAATTAAATTCTATAGCAAAAATGTTCATGTCGCTCTAAGCAAGCGTAAACTCCTAAGCATGATGTATATAATGTTCTTTAGTAAGTATATAATGTTAAATAAGACATAAGACCTAAATTGTGTAATTTCAAGGCTTATTTCTTTCTTCGCATAAATTTCCATTTTCATCCAAATTTGAAGGCAGGAAAGGCCTTCGGTCGAAACATTCTCGAGGACCATTAAAATCATGTTATGATTTGTGCGTGACCACACATAATAAGGGCTGAAATTACTGTTTTCTAAATTAACACAATTTTATGTGAAAGACCGATGTGGAACGGTGTAAAGTTCGTCTTTATTATGCAAATACCTCGGGAAATATAGCCAGAGCCACTCGCTTTGGTGTAATGTCGCTGGAAAGACACGAGAGCTATTTTCCGAGCTTTTACCTGTTGAATTTATCTTTGCGTTTCCATCTGATTCTTCTCATCCACGAATAATTTTTTAAACGAACCTAATTTTTGATAAGATTATTTTGATACTTGTGTCTTGCTTGTGTTAATATAAAAAGCTTCCAATCTTCGGTGTAGTACAAAATACCCAGACACAAAATAAGCGACTCAAGTAAGTCAATTACTCATACTTAATGGATATTGACAAGCCTTAAAATTAATTAATTAAAGCACTTACCTGAGGTCGGGAACTCAACGCAACTGGCTGCCTCACGAAATATTTTACGCGGCGATATAATTATTTTGATCGAAATAAGATCCAAACATCTAAGCAAGTAGTCAACAGTTAACACAGATAAGTTTCAACAACAGTTCTAAATATTTAAAAAGTTACAACAAGTTGGTATCGCGCCGCGACGTCATGTCGTCCGTAACAATAATAACACTGAGAGGAAGACCGTGCTGTGACAGAAGGCAGAGAGGAGGCGAAGAGTAGGCATCACAGGTGGAAGTAGAAAAGGAGAAAAAAAAATGAAAAGGAAGCTCAGGGGGAGAGAACACGCGCGACACGACTGGCTGAGAAAAAGTCTGTGAGATTCAACAAGTGGTTCGCGGGTGCGGGCGGCGCAGGTCTGGCAGAGGACCTCGCGGCGGGAAAGCTCGCCCGCCTGTGCCCCGAGAGCTAGGGCGCCCGTTCGGGCAGGGCGGCTGCGCGTGTGTGCGGGCCTCCCGCACAGCCTTCATTGTTGCAACCTCCACGGTGTGCGAAATCTGTATCCCAGCGTCTGCCTTTGTCCGCGAGCTGCGTCTGTGTGCGTAGTGACGCGCCTACGGGTCTGGAGTACAGGTGAGCCCCGGGACTCTGAGCCCGACTGCCACAGAATAACGGTAGTAAGTACCGCGGTTCGCGCTGTTTGTCATGTCGGACAGTATTCTCGATTGAGGCGCTAGGGCTGCACTTAGTTACTGGAGCTAATTCTGGATGAGTCAGGGCGATCGATAGATGCGACGTCCTTAAAATCTTATTGATAGACATAATTAGTATGGCCTTTTTACTCGAGGACGTGACGCATGTTTAGCCTGCCCGGGGCTAAGAATAATTCGTGTCGCAGTATGCGAGGCTTTTATATGGTTTTTCTTGGATTTTCGGCACTGTTTCAAGCACTGTGAGGGTACTATCTATGCTGGTTTACAGTAAAATGGCTCGGTGAGCACAAACTACCTGCGTGCTACATTAGCGGACGTGTACGCTCGCGGTTTCAAAAGGAACGAATATTCATACCTATAACGGTATAGAGTGGCGCTTGGGTAATTTAATTTGCTTGTATGGTGACTGAACTGTTCTTGAGGCTGTAAAAGAGGGTCAAGGACATGCTCTTTTCTCACAGGATATTTACAGTTGAGTACTTAGGTTGTTCTTTTTGTACTTGAAGGGTGCTTACGTGCCTCATGGGGTTTTACAGTAACGGTACTTTTTAGGATAAGAATGAAACTCTATAACTAAACAAAATGAATGGAGAGGGCTATGTTCGAGATAATCTAACCTTGCAAGGTCCAGTCAAGCGTTAGAAGATCCGTAGGTGATCCAAAGCTGCTAGGTTTATTATCTTAGCCGGTCCTAGAGTCCTTAATGTAGTAAAAGTTATCCATTTTGATGCATTGTACTTATCAATAAAAGTTGCTTTTCAGAGGTCTTTGTTTATCGCAAATAAGTCCGCGCTTGACCACCAACTCTCGTCATGGTAAGCGACGTTGTGGTCGAAGATGAAGCACGCAGACTTAGAACATGTTTATATGCCTTTTGGAAATCATTAGGGGAGGCCTATGTCCACCAGAGGACGTCCTATGGCTGAAATGATGATGATGATATGCCTTTTTAGTCTGAGTCTTGAAAAGTTTTAGATTAGATATATTAAAGGTACGGAAGTTAAGTTTATTATTTTTAGGGTTCCGTACCTCAAACAGAAAAACGGAACACTTATAGGATTACTCTTTTGATAGAGAAATGCCAGCAGACTGTTTCATTCCCTGGCAATACGATTCAGAAATATTGAGTCAAACCGTACGTATGTATCGAAGGAAATTAGATCGTGATTTTAGGTGCCGCGGTGTACGAAAGTTACCAACATCCCTGTATAGAAAACAAGTGTATTAAGTTTATTATTTTTAGGGTTCCGTACCTCAAACAGAAAAAACGGAACACTTATAGGATTACTTTGTTGTCCGTCTGTCCGTCTGTGTGTATGTCAAGACTCTTTATCTCGGGAACGCGTAAAGATATCGAGTTGAAATTTAAACTACCTACTTACATATATACGTATATCTATGGTCGCTTGCAGTTGTGTAAAATAAAAACTTCTCGGTTATCGTTTAAAAAAGTTAGAGCCGTTTATGTCCTGTAGAGCTGTTAAAAACCGCATATTTCGACACTCACAAAAATCTACAGGGTACTTCCCGTTGACATAGAACTATGAAATTTGGCGATTGTCTCAGAGTACACATAGGTATAGGAATAAATCTGAAAACTATATTTTTTTTGTATTTTTACTAAAATCACACAAAAATAGGGCCTCGAAATTCACAAAATAAGGGTTCAAAATTTAAAGTGAGTCAATCGTATCATGTAATGTATCAAATAAAAGAACTTCATTAGCACATGCTAAAACAGGTTTTTAATTATTTTAGCAATGTGTTATTTTCGATGTATGACGAGAAAAGTGAAAAAAAATACTTTTTGTCGATGGTTATAGTAGGTATAGAGATTTTAACCACTTACTTCCCAATTTTGTGGAATTTTCTGGATTTGTACGGAACCCTCGGTGTGCGAGCCTAATTCGCACTTGTCCGGCTTTTTTTAAAAAAAGCTTTTACTGAACAAGTACTCGCCAAGACGAATCAAATGAGCCGAAACTCGATGAGGTTCTGTCGTTTCATTGCTAAGTTCCTTTGGCCACCTTCCAGCTCCATCATCAGATTAGCACTATGTCATTATATTGCATTGTCACGCAAATTACACAAGTACCTATGCAAAATTTCAGCTCGATCGCTAACCGGGAAGTGGATCTTTAACTTGCTAGATTTGATTAAGTACAGACAACGGGACAGGTGAAAGTAAATAAAAGCCTGTAAAAACAGCTTTTTCTAGTTTATGGTTCAAATAAGTAGGTATTGTGAAAATGACTGCTCTCATGAATGAAATTAATTTTACTGAGCTTCGTATTTGATAGGATATGATACTTAGAATTTTAAAATATAGGTACAACATTCTATAGTAATTTACCGTTCAAGTACTAAGCAGGTACCTAATACATAACATAAATAGTTACCAGTGCGCTCAACGTATAATTTTATAATACTTTGTGAAGATGAATTAATTCACGCGGTATTTAATAATGCAAACATGTTAATTACATTATTACGTGTTGGTGGATAGCTCGGTTGCTAGTTTTCGTAAAATTTCTGTACCGTATTGTTCGTGATCCCTTCAGCCATAGAACGTAATATACCTACTGCTGGACATAGGTCTTTCCTACGAATCTCCAATAGACAGTTTGTAAAAGGCTCGCATCCAGTGCAATCCTACAGTCTTGATGAGGTCATCTGCCTACCTTGTGGGTAGACGTCTTACGATACACATACGGTACGTGGTCTCTACTCGAGAACTTTTCGACTCTATTGATTATCAGGCCTCCGTGCTATCACTTGTGTAATGTCTTAATATTTTAACCCTACCACCTGGCATCGACCTGGAGACCGCTTGCGTATTTTTCAAATTTGAATAAATGCTTTAAATGTTACAATAAATTATAAGGTAGGTACCTGTATCTTTTTTCCATTGTTATTTATATTCATTGTAAAAGTAGGTATGAACTTTTGTATAGAAAATAAATAATAATCAAACTTATTACTCGGTTGTTTTAACCACTTAGCCATGTCAGAGGCTTTCAGGCGGCTTCAAAACTCTGACACCAGGGCTAGCCCCCCGGCCTATACGAACTTACTTACTTTATTATCAGTTACTCACTTACTGCAGAACTTAATTATATTTTTTTTCTATTGCTAAACAAAGTTTAATTTAGGTACATTAAAACGTATGCCTACCTACCTACCTAATAATATGATCTCCACTAGGATTTCATTCCATGTGTCGGGGCCAGTCAGGGGTGTCATGGCCATAGACAGGGCAACTTACAACAAAACCCAAAATAGAAGACCCCCTAAAACTGGTGGATGAATGTTTGTATGAGACTTTCGCAAATATTGATGCTAGATGTCTGAAAATTGATAAAGGCACTCTATGTTATAAATAATAAAACACGTAGTTACATCAGGATTTCAGCAAATCACCCCTCAACCTATAAAACTGGAGGACAAAAATTGGTATAATTCTCGTACTTCCGCAAGTTTTGAAGCTAGGGATCTGAAAATCGATAATAGTAGGTACTTCTTCTAATAAATAATCAACAAAAAGAAGTGATATCCAATAAAAAAAAATTCATGTGAAATATAGGCAAGACAAAGACCACAGTTCGAAGAATTTAAACATTGATTCGCTAAATCAGCATTTCTCTACCTACTGCTCCAAACATGGACGCTGCTCACAAAGCCAGCACACTAAATTAGGTACTTGTCTAATATCACGACTCATGACTCTTCTTCCTTTTCTTTTTGTCAATTTACCGCTTGTGATGTTACGAAGAGCATTCTTTCAATTTCCTCCAATGCTGTTGGCTTTGACTCTATCAGTCGTAACATGATTAGGTATTCCAATCCTGGATCAGCTACCTCCAATCCTCTTTTTCCATCCAAATTCCAATCTCAAGTCCTTGAGCGGCTCGTTCACAACCAGTTAAATTTTTACCTTACCAGTAATAGACTCTACCCTACACCCTCTAAGAACTTGTTGTCGAACTATTACGATAATTTAAAACTGACACGTATGTACGAACCGCGAATGACAACGCTCATGAATATAACCCTCTAAAACGATGTCAAGCTTAAATACAAGATGGCGCTAAAATATCTGTACAGAAGAATTGCGAGACAGTCAGACTAGCCATAAAAAAAACAGATGGTCTGTTGTCAATGTCAGTGTCATGAAATGCGTCAGTAAGTGTTACTAGCATAGTACTTAATTACTATATCTGGCAAAATTTTAAATCAATTCTGACGTAAGCAACAAACACTTTTAATTTTACTAGCAATGACAGAGCAGTGGCGTCAACGTTACAAAATTAGTAAAATAGCACAAGGGCAACCTCACCTACGCTTCTTTTTTCGCACAAACTTTATGGGAAACTTCGATCATAAATGTAGGTACACGATTATGATTATTTTGATTAGAGCACAAAAAAATATTATTATCTTGCGGACGAAATTGTGGGCAGAAGCTTATGTAAAACTAACGTATAAATATTTATTTTACAAACACATTCAGAAAATATATATTTTTTACATGGCAATTGAAAAATATTTAGAAAATTATGCGGCGACGTAAATCGAAAAATACTTTAATACTAAATATTCTTAGTTCATCACAAGTCAAGTCAAATCCACAGAGTTCCCAAAAGCATAATGCAGTGATTTAATTTTAACGTCAGAAAGATACATAAAAAATATCTCAAATCGATGTTGTCAGATTGCTCGTTTCTTAGCATTAAATTCTTGACAATTTGCAACACATTATTTGACTCACGGCTAAATTTTACATACATTTTTGTCATGTAAATTTTTGAACAGTGTTTTTCTTTTGGAATATTTGTGGTCAATGAGGTGGTCAAATCAAAATTCAACATGACATTCTATCAGGACGAAACGGTGCGGTAAAAGTGGGAACATGCGCTGCTTGTAACTTACTTCACCAAAAACCATAATATATATGATTCGGCACGGTTTTTGTGAAGTTAGCTACCTATTATAAGAAAATATAATATATATTAGTATGGTATGGTACATACGTTTAGTAAGTTATGTACAATACCTACAAAGTTATAGACGATGGAAATAAAGTGAAAACAAAGAAAGCAAACAAATTATGTGAAAAATTCAAAAGTTTTATTATCTGTGTAGATAATAATCTATTTATTACATTTGCATATTTATGATAAATGAAAATGATTTAACAATACACTATCAAAGTAAAATATAGTCTATTTTGTTATTAACAGATTCTTGAAGGACTTAATTAGCAAAAGATCATTTAACTCCTTGGCTAGGCAAGCGTACTTATAGTGATCATCGATAGTGAAATGGTGGCAAGTTGGCAACCCAGGCAGTTCAGTGTGTAATGTAATTTAGTTTCGTTCGTTCGTACTGTCGGGCATTTGTTAAATATTATTTTAAATAAATAACTGTGTAATAATAATGCATAAACGTGTGTGGTGAACAGATAAATAAGACGGCCGAGTTGGTTGTGGCTAGTTTTCAATAATTCTATAAAATGCGTCTGGCTAACATCAAGAAACAGTATATCGCGTTCGCTATGTTCATATTTCTTGTCTTGTTTTTATTCAACAGCAGACCTGCATTTCAGTGTCAATTCCACCAGGAACCTGCTGTTTCCTTTGCTCTACCGACCATATATGGTATAACGCCGACGTATGCGCGGCTAGCCCAGAAAGCGGATCTTACAAGGTATGTTTAAAATATTAGTTTACTTCAATACTTGAAAGCTCTCTGCCCTTGATTCATGGTTCATCTTACCTCGTGTGATGCGCTAATGCGTTTGGCAATGGATCTCGGTACGCAATCAATTATGTACTTAATTGTGAAATTGATGGTTTGCACTATGTGAATAGTTTGCCAATTTCTGTTGTCATAATTCAACAGCACATAATCGTTAATATCAACTCAAAGAGCTTTCAATAATACACAAATAATTTCCTGTCCATGTATTGGTTTTAAAAAAATGTTTTGTATATATTTTTCAAATGTTATTTCACACAAGTTAATAAATTCAATATTTATGTATTTTTCTATTTATTTTTTTATTCTTGTAAGACTAATCCTAATACAAGTATAATCACAAAATGATTTACAAAATCATATTATATATCCAGTTCAGAGTAATGCTAATTAACTTAGGATCTTACTAATCATTGATTGACCTGTGATGGCTGTATTACCAATTAACACTAGGATATAGCTAATTATATAATCAAATTTAAATATTAATATGAAAATTTAAAAAATAATATGATATTCTACAAGCTCTCAGTAGGTATGTATCTAAGGGAGTATCTAGTGGTATGCATTAGTTTTTTTTTCTTTATTCCAACATACAAGGCCCAATTATGAAGGCGCCATCATTTAATAGCATCATAAAAGCTCTCTATTGAATGCATAAAGTGTATATAAAAGAAACAGAAATAAATAAAAAAAATCTAAATTACTATTATAACTACGATGACGCCTTCATAAATGGGTCTATTAAGTATACAGTTTGATTTAATTATTTGCATGTGAACTGTAAAAAACTAAATAAAACGGTTTGTTCCCACTTGTTCAAACAATTGGTTCTAATGTCAAACAATGTTTTCTCATTTGTTTGACCATCGAAGTTGTGAGAACAAAAATTCTCATGACCAGTGGTGTCCTGCATGAGGCGTTTAGAGTATTTTTGCCTCCAGCGTCTACCTGAGCCAGTCTAAATCTTTAAATTGACGGAACTTTGTTCTGCGTTCCTGGAACAGCTGTTACAGTGGCTATGATTTTAAATGAAGTTATGATGAAACTACTTAAATTGTTTCAGGTTATCACAAACTTTAATGCTTGTGAAGAATTTCCACTGGATCATTGTTGAAGATTCGGATAGCAGGACTAAGCTGGTGGAAAACCTCCTGAAGGAATCTATGCTCAAATACACACATCTTAATGTCAAGACTACTAAAGTTAAACATTCCATGGTAAGTTGAGCCAATTCTTATTCGGTGTAAGGGTGATAGGCTCTGTACTGACGTCCCACATAAGTTGTGTATTACAAACATTCAAACCAAATTCTTGCACTATTATTTATTTTAATATCATCCATATATTTATGCAAAGATAAGTACAATCCTTCCTAATATTATAAATCAGAAAGTGTTTTTGTTGGTTTGTTTGTTACTCATCCACACAGCAACAGAAGGAGGAATTGAAGGGAAGACAAGTGAAGGTTCTAGACGGTCCAGTGGACTCCTTCGCTTTGTACTCGTTTTGCTTGCACTGCATGTGTTGGTGCCTATTTCTATCCTTGTAATTTGCAGAGATAGCATTGTAAGCTGGGCCGACCCGAATCATACCAAATCCATACATAATGGGTATTATGTTTGAATGTCACTCGTCTTTTTGAAACTGTCTTTGGGATTGACTTGATTTTTTGCATGAATATGGGTAATTTAAAGGTTGTTAAGTGTGACAGGCCAGTTGTATCTCTAAATAATATAAAATTTCTAAAGCATAGCACAGAAACCAAAATATCAGCTGCGGAAGCTGTGGGCAAAAGCTAGTTTATTATAAACTCTACATAACTAAAATATGTTATTTGTTATATTTTTCAGAGTTGCATTATGTTTACACATTGTCATATTGTATTGTTGATAGTTGAGTTATGTATTCATTGATGATAAGCAATTTTTATAAACAGTTTCATCAAGCATTTTCATCTCTCACTACCTGTATAAAAATTTGTTTTTGCGAACTACTATAAGAACTATGTTATTCATATATATATATATTTTTGTAAATTCTATAAGTACTATAATATCAGTACTCCATAAATATTTTTCCCAAAAAATGGCACCACCAACTTCCATCATGTACAGAATTCCAATAGTTTGAACAAATCAATGTGACATCCATGTACCAACTTTGATTTAGCAAAAACGGCTCACCCGATTCCGATTTAAGTCCCATGGATTTAAATTATATCGCAATTGGCTGAGCCATTTAAGCTCGTTTTGAGCTCGAGAGTATTACCTACCCTTTCGAAATAAAAAAGTTTTTTTTTATGATTGGCTCTAAATTGGCGACAGTATCAACAGACATTATGGTAGAGATAGAAAACTGACTCGGTAAAAACCTTGTCACCCAAAAACTATATTTTTACTTAATGATTGTAAAGAGGGCCTCTTGGTGCTAGTTTCGGCCCCATCAATGCTCTTCAAAGATCCGGGGCAACCCGTGAGTTGTAAAACAAATAAATGGAATAAATGTAAGTGTTGGAAGAAAAAAACCCTGTATGTACCTAATTTATGTTGATTAGGCATATTGAATAACTAATAGAAATGTGAGTGCGAAATACTGTGAAAACATAAGTATTATTATTTTCATTTTCAGCTTTCTGACATCAATATGTGCCTATACAGACTATCTAAGTACAACCACACTTATTTATGTGTATGTACTCTTTGTATATTTTTGTGTATAGTGACTATATGTATGTATGTTTATTAAAATTATTGACAACTATGTAGTAGAAACTGGAATTAAGAAATATTTTAATATGTGTTAATAATACTGGGACTCTATTTTTTACAAGCTTTTTTTTTAACTTGCAATGGATGTACCTAGGTATGTGCCTATGTAAGTTCGGGTGGAATCTTGTAAGTTAAAGACCAACTTCCCGGTTTCCGAATGAGCTGAAATTTTGCACGCATATGTTTATCGCGTCACAATGCAATAATATGGTACCATGGAGCTGATCTGATGATGGAGTAGGAAGGTGGCCATAGAAACTCCTGTACTAAACAAGATAGATCCGTCGTGTTTGTTTACTTGTCTTGGCTAGCACTCTTCTGATGATATCCAGGGTCTCAAAAGCTTGTAACTAAAAAGTTATATTTTTATAATAATTTATTTAAACTTCGTACGGCTTGGACGTAAGTTATTAAGAGTATTGCGGCGTTTCGCCCCGCAAGCGGTTGGGCCCGCGGGGCGAATCGCCCAAGACTCTTTTTGAAGGTCCCCATTCGCCCCGCTCCAAACAATGCGGGGCGAATGGGGACCTTCAAAAAGAGTCTTGGGCGATATTAAGTACTCAACCAAATACTTAATGTTTTAAGTAGGTATACGGAACTTTGACAGATTGTATGAAGAATGTATATTGTATGCTTAGATTGTATGTTGTCTACTGAAGTTGTGAATACTCCATAAAAGTTATGTACGACCATGCCGTACGAAGTTCAAATATAGGACCCCTGAATGACAAACTCCTTTAGATACCTACTTACCTAACTTTATTAGATGTGGATTTTAGTATGATCACTTCCTTATTCATAATGGTAACACTATTATATGTGGTAGGTAAATAAATATGTTGTAGAATAATAAGATATTTTTTAACAAAACCTTAATAATAAAAAACTTGCACCTAATTGAAACAGAATACAGTTTACTGAAACTTTATGTATACTGATTTAAGCAATCGGTGTACACTGGGGCCCACCCTAGGGTAGCCTGTGTCGTGGGCTCCAGGCTCTTCCACTAATAGTAGTTTTATTATAACAATATGCAAGATGAAGTGTTTATCATTTAACCAACTTATAGCGTTGGTTAAATGATAAACACTTCACGAATTTCGACGCGTATGCAGTATTGCGGATTAGCTCAGTTGGGCAGAGCGTCGGGCTAGTGTTCCGAAGACGCAAGGTTCGAGTCCTGCATCCGCGAATAATTTTGAATTGTTTATCACAAAAATAACTCTTTGAGATAAACCTAGTGTGGGATGCACTATAAAATTAAAATAATTTAATATGCAAGATATTTCAAAAAACGAACTGAAGAAACTAGTACACTGTAAATGAAAAGTCCACTAAATTTAATCTATTAAACTATGCTATCTGAGTTAATCCTAATTGATAAATGATATTATACCAACTTATAGCGTTGGTTAAATGATAAACACTTCACGAATTTCGACGCGTATGCAGTATTGCGGATTAGCTCAGTTGGGCAGAGCGTCGGGCTAGTGTTCCGAAGACGCAAGGTTCGAGTCCTGCATCCGCGAATAATTTTGAATTGTTTATCACAAAAATAACTCTTTGAGATAAACCTAGTGTGGGATGCACTATAAAATTAAAATAATTTAATATGCAAGATATTTCAAAAAACGAACTGAAGAAACTAGTACACTGTAAATGAAAAGTCCACTAAATTTAATCTATTAAACTATGCTATCTGAGTTAATCCTAAAATATTTATGTTAATTTATCATTAGGTACTTACTACTAATATATTAGTATTTACCATTCTTGTATTGAAGGGCCATAGAATCAAATAACTATTATTAGTCATTGTATCTTTCTTTTTTACCACGAGTATATCGCCAACATTTTCCTTTAATTTGTAAGAACATAATTATTCAATATAATTCGCAGTCAGAGTTTCCGTTTGAGTTTTTCTAGATGTTAGTCTGACCAGTTCCAACCCTTCTTATTAGAAATCTATTGGGGAGGCCCGTGTTCAGCAGTAAACATCCTATGGCTGATGCATGAATAGATGAACAATCGTACTGTCACACTAAATTAGTTGAAGTTTTAATCAATACTACATTTAACAAACTAAGGTATTGACACGTTTTGAATTTGACGAATCAAGTAGGTATTTGACGACTGCCTCCGTAAATCCGTAATCCTACAATTTTATGTTGGTGGCGTTCAAATCGTGTTCAAAGTTTTGAATTGTTTGTTAAAAACTTCAGATTTGTACTGTTACTATACTGTACCAGTCCTTTTAATAGTCCACTGCTGAACGAAGGACTATCCATGAAGGCTATCCATTAATGTGATTCTTGATATTTACTTGGTGTGAAATCACTAAACATATAAATCGTTTCATTTTATCATGAATGAATATAGTATGTTTTTTTTTTTTTTAATCTTTCGCTTGAACACATAATTATTATATACTACGGGACTAATCGCGCACTAAAATTATGAGATAAATTAAATACCTCATCATCCCGACGTTTCGGCCGAGTTGCATCGACCATGGTCACGGGTAAGATAGGAATGTAGAACAGCTGGTACCGCCAATTCAATTTGAACTTGAAAAATTGTCACTACGACACACAACACTGACGGTATCTGGTCGATGCAACTCGGCCGAAACGTCGGGATGAGGAGGTATTTATTTATCTCATATTTTTGCGCGATTAGTCCCGTAGTATATAATAATTATAGTATGACTTGACTCCAAAATGTTTGATTTTCTAGGCAAGCGGTGTGGAACAACGAAATGCAGCCCTGAATTGGCTGAGGGAGCATCTCAAACAAGCGGAAGACCCTCGGGGCCTCGTATACTTCATGGACGACGACAACACATACTCCTTGAAGGTGTTTGATGAGGTAAGACCATAATAGGCATAACTGAAAAACAATACAATTAGTCCGTTAGTTAGATTATAAAAAAAATAACTTTTGACAGAGAAGTGACGTCATTCGGAACAGTAACGGGCTATGGCTCTATCAAAAGAAAAAAATGCTGTCTAATATTTTTTGATACTATATATTCATATTCAATTTATTCATAAAATATTTCATTTACATGTCAATCAGTCTCAATCATTATCTAGAACAATAACCAATTATTGACAAACATTTCAGCATGAGGATGTCAATTGCATTAAATAATTATAATAATATCATTGTCATTATACAAAATAAAAATGTCAGAAAATTCAAATTGAATGTCGATACTGTACATAAAATTTTTACATATAGTATAACCTAGAAATATATAAAAATATTATGCCCTAATATTGCATAAGTAATCTATTTTACACATTATAAACGTCAAAATCATAATACGTCTGCTCAATAAGCCAGCGTTTTAACCGAGCCTTAAAACAAGGTAGGCTAGGGGCATCGATAACATTTTTTGGCAGCATATTGTACACTTTTGGTCCCATTATATGCGTAACTTTTGTGGACTTCTCAAGCGTATGAGGTACAGTAACGAGATAGTCCCCGCCCCGCGTTCTGCTTCGTTTTATGTAAGACGCCAGGTTAATTCTTACATATACCGCCACCTGAAATATAACCAGTGACGGCAGTGTTAGAATGCCTAGCCTCCTGAAATGTGGACGGACAGAAACATCTTCGCTATTGCTCGGACGGCGCGTTTTTGTATTCTAAATGCCCGCATCCAGTCCGCAGCTCGTCCCCAGATCTCTGTTCCGTACTGCAGCACTGAATGTACTGTCGCAAAATAGGAGCATCATATATACGAGATACTAATTATATTTTATGACCGACGAATCGGAGGAGGTATTCAATTCAACGCGTATATATTTTTTTAATTTACCTATAACCACGCATAACTTTTTACATCGTCCGATTTCTCTAATTCTTTTTTTATTGGAAAGAATATTCGAAATTGGTCCCATTTAAATTTTATCAAAATCGTCTGAGAAATACTATAATAATGTGAAAAATGCTACATCAATCGGTGCGAAATATTTGCTAATTCTGTAGGTATACGGTTGAAGTCGGTCATGCCTTTTTTTGCAAGAAATAATTATTTAATCATCGAGCCTATATCATCACTATGTATCATCATAACTGCCATGCTAGGCGCTATGCTATTGACGTCGAAATACGGAGATACGGAGGTACCTAGGTATAGGGCGAACCGCCGAACCAAACTTAGTGGCGTCTGTGATGCTTAATTATTATATACTACGGGACTAATCGCGCCCTAAAATTACGAGATAAATAAATACCTCCTCATCCCGACGTTTCGGCCGAGTTGCATCGACCGTGGTCACGGGTAGATTGATATAATAATTATGTGTTCCAATCGCGAAAGTTTAAAAACAACGTCTGTGATGCTAGCTACGAGTACAAGCTGCGCAGGTCTCATTATTATGACATTGCTTGTGATGGCGGCTTCTAGCAAATATCTATAGAGTCACAATAGTGCCAAAAATTGTCCGAGCCAAAATTCTGCCCAAGCTACGTAGTGGGCAGGCTTTTTAGTTAGTCGCGAGGAGATTGCAAGCCGACTGCAACGCCGCGCGATGCCAGGGTGCTCGGTTACAAGCTCTAATCATAAAACTGGTCATTGTGAATTATTTATTGTAAATATCTAAAAGTTGAAATGGCAATGGGCAGGGCACATAGCGCGGAGGACTGATGATAGGTGGAGTCGAAAAAGTTCTCGAGTGGAGACCACGTACCGGCAAGCGCAGCGTAAGACGTCCACCCACAAGGTGGACGGCTGACCGCAGGACCGCGCTGGATGCAAGCCGCTTCCAACCGGTCTTATTGGAGATTCATAGGGGAGGCCTATGTCCAGCAGTGGACGTCTTTTGGCTGATGGATGATGGATGGAAATATCTAAGTCGGTATGTATGACGGCGCTCGGACATTTTTTTACTACTTTCATTTAGGGACTATGGCTCTGTAGATATTTGCTCGAAGGATGGAGGGCTTAAACAAAAATAAAATTGTAAAATATGAAATAACAAAATAATTAGGCATTAAATACCCTTGTTTGTGCGAATTTGTTAACCATATTTAGATGCTTTTTTAGGCTGTCTTACAAAGTCCGGGCCGACTTTGTAAGACAGCGGAAGAAAGTAAGCGGTCGTTCCTACTGTCCAAAAAGATATACATAATAATACTACCTACTGTATATCCATGCCAGAGGCCTTCATGCGGATTTAAAACTAACACCCAGCCAGTGCTAGCCTCTAGGCACGAACTTTAGGGTTTCTTATCACATAAAAGTTGATTAAAACTATTTCCAAGTGGCTTACGACTTTACTAAAAAATAGTTAGACAATACTCACCTTCAAATAAAAATAATCGGTGCCTACTTCTCAACACAAAGGTCAAAAAGGTCTAGGTAAGAGGTGCGCGTGCACTTTGCGTACACAGATTTACTATATTTTGGTCGAAGAAAAAAATGAGATCGGTATGAATAGGTAGGTTATTTTCAAATTTTCGTCTATTTTTTTTTCTTGTTCTCCAGTTACTGTCATTTATGTGCTGTTAGAGGGCCGATGGTTCAGTAGTTTTGAAACAATTACAGAAAATTGATAAAAATAAAGCGCCCATAGAAATCGAATAGCAAAAATCACTTGTTTCGCTCGCTGTTTCTTGCTTGACGTCAATGCTATGAAGTAGCCTGTTTCGTTTTTGTGAAATAAATACTATTTATCAAACACGCCAACGTTTTGATTATATGTATGTTGAACGTCCATAGAAAAATACGTATTATAGAGGAATAAACGTAGTTCCCAGTAAAAGTTGTTCATAATTAAATATATAGTGCAGAATTACTGAAAACCCTTACATACTATACAATAATTTAGATTAGTAAAAATATTTAGATGCTTAAAAATTAAAGACAGGTTAGAAATTATGATTATGTTACTTTTCTTTAAATCCTCGCACTTTGCAAAACAACACTTAGTATTTACGCAAATGATGATGGTGATAGATCAGAGTTGTCTAGTGCACGACTACCGCAAAAACATTTCTATAAAAACTCGTAACTGGTTATAGCTGTAGTAACTGGTAAAGGTGGATAATAAACTGTTATTTGTCTTGTCTAATTTGTAATAGACTTCATTATTCATTTTATGTTTTAAACCTTCAAAATGCCACAGTAAGCTTGTTTTTACAGTTATTCTATACGATATTTCTCAATTTGTCAAGAAATATCTATTTTCGCATCACAGGAAATGTAATATTTTGTTGTATAATGTATTCAATTTTGTGCGGAGAGCGTGTCGATCACAGCATGCAACGGCTTTACCTACTTGTAATTATCTGAGAAGTCATATACCTACCTATACTAGTAAACGTAGTTTGATAAAAGTTATAGTTCTCTAAACAGTAGACCTCGCGAGTACCTATACATATGAAGCATCTTCAAGTAATTTATGCATTATTTGCACTTGCAAAAATATTCTCAATCTCAGTAGACGTTAGGTTCAATTTCACGGCACATCTCTTCAGCTGAATCTTTTTAGGCTCCCTCTATATCCAATAAGCCCGATTACAGAGGCGCCATCGTAATTATAATAGCTAAATAGCATAGTTCTGTTTCTTTATCACTTTAGGCATTCGATAGAGAGAACGCTTTTTACATTGCTATTTTTACGCTGACGCCTCTGTAATCGGGCTTAAAATCTATCTGAACTGCCTCTTGACGCATTTGATTCATACAGGCAGACAGACAGACAGAGTGACAAAACTCTTTATTTACAACCACAATTGAAAAATAAACACTATTTACACGTATACGACAAAAAATATTATTATAAAGTGGCGGTCTTATCGCGTATCACAGATATTTATTAGAATTTCTTTGCTTTATTTCTTCCAGCAGACTTAGGAAGTGGATAGAAAATAATAATCTTGTCATAATATTTGAAAAGATTATTTTCTAAACACACACCTATTGTATAAAATATTGCACGCCCGAAAAGGGTAAGACTATGATACTTATTTTATAACTTTTTAACAACTTATGTACCAGTTTTATAGCAATAAACGATATTCTGATTCTATCAACATCGGCTTATAAAGTTAACCAAAAATCGCCGACGACTAAAATATTCTAAAAATATACTTACCTAAAAGGTGTAGTCACGGGCAACAAACGTTTTGAAAAGTGTAATCTGTTAGAGAGATATATACCATTTATGATGATGACCAATAATGGGGTCATAAGGTTCTCGAGTAGAGACCACATATCGGCAAGTACAGCGTAAGACGTCCACCTACGAGGTGGACATATTATGGTCTCATTAAGACCGCAGGATCACGCTGGATGCAAGTCGCTTCCAACCATAGGGGAGGCCATGTCCAGCAGTGGGCGTGATGTGGCTGATGGATGAATGAACCTTTTATAAACAACAATACGGCTGTTTGATCAATTCGATCGATTAACTTTTATACCTAGTTCTTAACTTTTTATGATGTTATTTTTATGTTTATTAATGTCAAATTGCGCGTGCGCGACCTTATTTGGCGTAACAATGGTCGTTAAAAAGGAAATTAAAAATACTCGTGGGTGAAATAAGTCATAGTTCGTTAACTATCCAGTCGTTACAGTAATTAATTACCTTCTGATAAATGTTACGTTCTTTAGAACTTATTTTATTACCTAAGTCATAAGTAAGTTAAACTAGGCTATTAAAAAGGCTGGCAGTACCTACCTACAGTACATTACTATACATAATACATAGACATACTTACGAATATTTTGCTAATGGACCCAAAAATATATTTTTTTTTTTTATTTCGAATAGGTTCGCGTTTGACTACACACTGCCTGATGTTAAGCAGATGTGCGATCTAGGGTGTAGTACGCTTACCTAGAAGAATTAACTCATTTTTTTTATTATCACCAAAATCCCCTTAAATTGAGTATCGATACGAAGTCAGCAGATCTGAAAGTAAGTCAAGATTAAAAAAGAAATGAAGTTTATTAACCAGTCGTTGGCCAGCAGCGTAGCGGACAATAACCTAAACATATTCACAATCAAAAGGGCATAAAATAATATTTTATGTTCAGCGATGGTATACAGTTACATAGAGCCCCGAAGAACTCTTATGTAAAGCCGGGACCACACATTGGCTATGTTGGGTACAAATTAGTCTTGTTTCCAACACCCCAATCTGTGGATCGGTCTTTGATTCATTTTAGACGATCAATATAGGTCCAAGACCGATCTACAGATTGTAGTGTTGGAACCAATACTATAATTTGTACCCAATATAGCCAATGTATGTACCAAGAGTATAATTTGTAGCCAACATAGCCCCGGCATAACGAATTAACGTAGCGGACCTCTTAGTATTGACATTATTAATATAATTATTTTTTACAAAAAATAGCATTACCGATTTCACCCGTGTACAGAATTCGCGAATATTTCGCACGGATCGATGTAACATTTTTCAAAAATGGCTCAGCCGATTTCGATAAAATTTAAATGGACCAATTTCGAAGTATACTCTTTCCAATAAAAAAGAGTTATCGAAATCGGACTATTATGAAAAAAGTTTGCTATTACTATTATAAAAAAAAATATACGCGTCGAATTCTATACCTCCTCCGGTTCGGCGGTCAAAAACTAAAACCTGGTCGTTTTCGTGTGGCTCTCTCATCATATTGGATTTTTTTCTGGCTCTCTACATATTCGTTTTTCGTTCCTTCCTTCGTTCCCGCAAGGGGCGCTTTACAAATGTATGAAGCCTCACAAAAATTATTGTAGTTTTCCCTTCGTGCGTGAGTAGTCCCGACTCGCCACTTGGCCGATTTTTGTATTATGATAATCTCATACTAAGGGAACTATAAGGCCTTAGTTCGAGTTTATTTAGTAAACGAGAAGTGTTATCGTTTTCGTGCGGCTTGACTCAATTTTGTAAGTTAGTATTCGGCCTATGGAGGAGACTGCGCATGGGCCCCGTTTTTGTTGAAACCATAGGTCACCGATTTTAAGCGGGGGGAGAGGTAAGCTCCGCTGGCTGTAATTGGCTGACGCCAACTTGTAGTGGTGCCAAAATGTTACTAGCAAAATATCGATATCGATATTTTTGACTTGGTTCTACTTTGAATAAAATATCGTATCGCAATAACACATCTTTTTAACTATTGACACGATACTGTATCAAATATCGTATCGAAACCACACAATCGTATCGTCTCAACAAAGAGCGGCTTTAGAAAATATTATTTCTGTGTACTTACAGGTTGGCCGACGTAAATAAGTATTGTTTATGTACCTAAAACAATAAACTTTGATGGTATAAATGACATTATTGTTCTACTTTTTAAAATACGATACCGGATCGATCCAAAATATCGTATCAAAACAAGCGGATCAATACCTGGATCGATACACTACGATGCGATCCATTGCAATCCAAAGTATCGATACAAAGCACCTGGATCGAGCATCCCTAGTCGGTTGTCAACTAAAGCGCCTATCGATGGTGAGCGAGGCCGCCCCGTGCACTTTTCCACTGGTTAATATGCTCCTTGATTTGGCCAGTGGCGCTGTGGAAAATGTATGGAGTCGCCCGAAAACTACCGCAGTTTTCGTTTACGAATAAACTCAAACTAAGAGTACTGGTCAATTTATAAACCTCTCTGATTGTTATGGTATAATTCAAAGTTTTGTAATATGTACCTCTGTGTTGCAGTGTAATATTGCTCTCCCTTGCTATTTCAAGTGTCGTAAAAAGTGACAGCGATATTTTAAGAGTATCAATCGTTGACGCTTTAAAAACTTTCCATAGGCAATGATTATAATTTTACTAAGATGCTGATAATATGCGAGAGAAAAGAGTTGTTGGTCAGATGACAATTTCAATTTTTATATGATAGTGTGAAGTGGCGAAAGGAAACGTACTGTGCCGACTGCCGACCCCATCTAGATAAGGACAGTAACCTATGGGATAGAGATAAGATGATGAATAAATGATTATACTTTTACTAGTAAAACAATGCCATTTCCTAGTAAACATAGGTACATATACATACACACATACAGTATAGTGCAGGGCAGTTGGTGTAATTTATCACAATGCTCAATCTCGTTACAATGTTTCGAACATATTCTATACGATTCATGATGCATCCGCAGTTATTGTTGATTGATGTTTCTCTTGTTGATATAAACATAATACATTCTTTATACGTGGTTGTAGAATGTAGTCATAATTATTTTATTTTGCTAAACATACTAGACATATTTTTTTGCAAAAAACGTGACCGACTTCAAACGTGTACAGAATTGTACAGAATTTGCGAATATTTCGCACGGATCGATGTAGCATTTTTCAAATTATTGTTGATTTTTCAAAAAATGGCTCAGCCGATTTCGATAAAAGGTGGTCCACAAGTGGTATATTATTCAGAGAAAAATCGAACCAAGATGATATAAACATACATCATTTGAAAGCTCGTTATATGGGCTTCCCAAAAATATTTAATGTAGATTTTTTCACCCCTCCAATTTTTTTTAAATACTTAAAGCAAATTGTATGAAAAATTACAATACAGCTTATTATTTTTTCTAGTTTAGCAATGATAAAGTGCTTCTATCGTTATTTTACTTGCATTCGTAGCTGATTCTTCCACATTTATCTCTTTTTTTGGTAAAATTAAAAATTACAACCTACCAGTGTGACCAGTTAGTAGAAACAATGTGACAAAAATCACTTAAAAAGTGTGTCTAATTGGTAAAAATGGTTTTATTTGACAATTTGGAGGTTACTTAATCAGGGCTGCTAGAGATAAACTATAATTATACTAATACAAATAAATTCAAAATTAATTTTAAAAAAATCGGATGGCTCTTTTTTGTTTTTAACTGTTGTAATATACTCAGAAAAATATGAACTTTCTTGAAATGTAACGAGTGTTGTGGACATGTCCTTTAAATGGGACCAATTTCGAAGTAGGTATCTTTCCAATAAAAAAAATATTTTATAATCTGTTAAAAAAGAATCGGTTAATGTCAATGGTACACTTAATAACTTTCCATAATGAAAGGTTTGTGTACTCAGGTTGTTTTTCTAGTATTATAAGTACTATTTATACGCTTTGCTTAAACGGTGTTATTCTTAAATCAACAATAATATTAATAGCGAAAGTGTTTTGTCATGCATAAAAATATCCCCTCAAGAACGGATTCATAGTGTTTATTAGTTTTTACCCGCGGCTTCGCCCGCATGATATTTTGATTTTTGTGCTATCCCATGGGAACCCTTTATTTATCCGGGATAAAAAGTAGACTATGTCACTTTCCGTCTTTCAAACCCGAGTTCCTTACCACCCTTAATAAAGGAGGTGGAAAAAAAAAATGATATGACGGTTGTTCGATTCGACAGTTGTTTTTTTTTTGACATTTCTTAAAGAATATCAGCGCACTCTATAGCTAGCAGATAGCAGATTTTTTTCCTACTTACTTAACACTTATCGTTATATTATGGAACATTTACGCAATATCATTATAATTTATAGCCTATGTGTTATTCTGACATATAAGCTATATTATTGCAAAGTTTCATCTCAATCCGTTCAGTAGTTTTTGCGTGAAAGAGTAACAAAAATCCATCCATCCATCCATCTTCACAAACTCACAAACTTTCGCGTTTATAATATTAGTAGGATGTTATTGGCCTGTATCATTTATATAACATATTGATACAAATATTTATACAGATACAGTATACATTGTACACTTAATGGACATTTACTTATTGTAATTTTTTGTATTAAATCTTACTAAAATTATAAACGCAAAGTTTGTAAGTATGTATGGATGTTTGTTACTCTTTCACGCAAAAACTATCTGAACGGATTGAGATGAAACTTTGCTATAATAATGCTTATAAATATCAGAATAACACATACTTACCTACGCTATAATGTATAAAGATATTGCGTGAAACGAAGTTCGTCGGGCCAGCTAGTCTTCAATAATGCAATGTAAAGAGTTTCTCGACCGAAACGAAGACACAAAACGTATATGTACCTATACAAATATTAATTCAATTGAGAATTCAAAAGGTAGAATATTTATTCAACGACATTTAATATATTCTGTTCATTAATTACAGAGATGCTATTTATGTCTTTCTTTTATTTAAGTATTACTTATTATAAGTAGGTACCCTACTCAGCTGAAAGAAGTTATGATTCATCGGCTTAGCCCAGTGTCTAAGCAGTTTTGTATGACTAGGCCATATTTTTTTTTTATTTCCTCGGACTTAATCTGAGGTTAATCTGAGGTCTTTTTAGTGTAAAGTTTATCCAACAAAAACATTTTCATGTAAAATGGCGCCAAGACGAGACTACAGTTCGCACTATCAAAAAGTTATCAGATCTCATGTAGAGCCAAGCTCTACAGGACTTGGCTCTACAAGCTCTTACTTCACAAACTTTGAAACGACTTGGCTGTTTCGCACGTATGGCTCACAAGAGTCATACGTTGTAAACTGGTGGTGGTCGACCCATTTCATAGAATCTCGTAGCCATCTCTTCTATTTACCCACATAGCCATCTCTTCTCTTCAAAATAGCCATCCTCACCCACAACCAGCATTACTGTAATAATTCTCATGGCCGTACGAATCAGAAAGGTATATCGCTTCGTACGTATCGAAGGAACATCCTTCGAGGATTCCGCGGATCTAAACCTTCAGTGGTATGTGAATGATGAATCATTTGCTTTTAAATCTAAGAATAAAAAAGCTAACGATGTTCTTGGAGTCAAATTGGTTTCGGGGGATTATAAAAAATAGAAGACTGATTTTGGGGATTTTCTAGGTATAGAGTTTTACCCTATAATTAATACAAGTTCGTATTTGAAACTTTTCAGATACGGTAAACATAATATGACTGCCTCGGTGGGTCAGTGGTTAGTGACCCTGACTTCTGGACCAAAGAGGCGTGGGTTCGATCCCCACCCAGGGCAAATATTTATGTGATGAACATAGGTGTTTGCTGTGTCTGGGTGTTATTTAGGTACTATCTATATAAGTATGTATTTAAAATATGTATATGTAGTATATCAGTTTCTGGCAGCCATATCACAAGCTTTGCTTAGTTTGGGGTCAGAGACCGCGTGTAAGATGTCCCGTAATATTTATATTTATTTATTTAATATGATTGGATGAGTTATCTTCATGCGCTAACTAAAGGCGCGTATTAATAATTATTTTTCACAAAAAATCACACAACCGATTTCAATCCTTGTAAAATTTTAATCGTTCCGATCGATGTGTGCCATTTTTAGATGATTGCTGATTTTTCAAAACCCATTCACTCAATTTCGATAAAATTTAAATGGGACTACCTCTAAAGTATAATCTACCAAACATAAAAGAATAATCAAAATCGGTTCACAATTGGCGGAATAATCGCGTAACCTACATAAAAACGCATAGTTAAATTGAAAACCTTATTTTTAAGTCTGTTAAAAAATCTTCATGAGTAGTATCGAACCTTTGTAATACATATTTACTTGTAACAAATTTGATTCGTTTCTGGTGGCACTGGAACATTGGCCCGTTCAATTAGTATTCAAAATCAATACGTTTGTTGTGGCGAGTCGATTTGTATTCAAAATCATAACGGATTTCATGCTTAGCTCATTTACATCTGGTACTAAAGCTAGGTTCCCAACGTTGTAAAGGATTTTGCGTGTAGACTCGTGGTAATCTTTTGTAGGATTTGCATGGGGAATTACCTACAGCAACTGTCGGTTATTCAAATGTTTGTTGGTTCTAACTGGCATTTAATTTATGTATCAGACTATCAGATAAAAAATTTCATGGAGGATTTCATGCTTAGCTCATTTACATCTTGTACTAAAGCTAGGTTCCCAATGTAGTGAAAGATTGTGCGTGTATTCGTGGTAGTTTTTTTGTAGTATTTGCACGGGGAATTACCTACAGCAACTGTCGGTTATGTATAAATGTTTATTTGTTCTTACTGGCATATAATTTATGTATGATTATCAGATAATAATTTTGCGTTTCTTATAAATAAATATACTGGGTTTTTCAGAACGGGTGTACTCAGCCCAAAGGACAAGCTAAGTACGTAATGTAGGTACGTGTGTAGCTAAAATTCATTTTGTAGAGGTCGCTCGACCCAGTACCTCATCATAATTGAAATTAAAACTTCTTTGGCGGCGTTGTGCACTTTTTAGGATGCGTAAAAACGTTAAACTCGCGTCAGGACACGTGACCTGATCAAAAATTCGTAAGACGGAGGGAGCAAGTTTTCACTTCTGCCGGCATTCCCGGAGTGAACCCGTTGTTTTTTTTTTTTATTAGAGTATACACCGATGCTTCAATCTATATAACAAAGATGATTCGGACTATTCTAATGAACATCTTTTTCTATGGGCAAACTGGATATGCGAAAAAAAACAGTTGTTTTCATACATTTTGTTGATTCAGAGTAGCAATTTTGTATGGAACAGCTGTTTTTTTCTCTCGAATTTCGTTCGAGATTTCGTTGGCCTCATAGTAAAAGTTGTTTATAGTGATAGTCTTCTATTCACACATTATATATAATACTATATTATATTGTGGCCTTACTAAATGGCAAGCAGATAACCCTGTATATTTTATTATTTTTATTTATAAATAAATAGGTATACTAAGTACATTTGATCAATGCTTGCTAGTTCGATAAATTGTATGTCATAACAATGATATATTATGTTTAATTTATCCATTGTGTTAACATAGTTTATTATAGACAATACATTCTCGAGACATAATACATGCAAGTAATATAGTTTATTTTAAAGGCTTGCATTGCAAGCTTGCTTGCTGTATAAGTGTAGGTACGTAGCTACGTATGTACGTAGATTAGGTATTTATTTTAGTAAGGTGGCTCGACCCATTAGGTCATTTTGAATTATACCAAAGTCGGCACCGATGCTTCAAAATATTTTTAAATAATACTGTCAATTTTTCTGGAAAACATAATATGGAGTATGCTTGCTTTCAACTATACCTGCTACTCTCCTTTTCTATGCTATTAGGTAACTGAAACTTTGTAGAATGGGCTAGCTAGATCAAAACAATTATTAAAAAACTAAAAATGGGTGTCCGCCGGGAAATTTTCGAGTTCAAACTTGCCTTATGCATGAACGAACCGCATGAGAGGGGTGCGGGGGGTACCGATCGGTGCGTGAGCATTCCGGACGTTTTAGTAACGATGAGTCAGTGGCAGGGACCGCATCGCGCGTTCACTGTGGAAGCATATTTTAAGAGTGGTGATTCTCTACTTAGTGCAAGGCAGCAATTTTGTTCCCACTTCAAAATTCGTAGTGTGAGTGACGGGCAGTCCACTCAACTAATTTCATCGTGGGTACAGAAGTTCAGGAACAAGCACTACATTAAACATTCATCCACCGGGCCCATCAACTTCTGTAGCGACACCTGAAAACGTCAAAACCATTCAGGAAGAAATTCTCAAAAATCCACGGAAGTATGTTAGGAAGGTAGCAGCTTCTACTAGCCTAAAAAAACTACAGTACATAAAATAATGAAGCGTCAACTCAACTTTCACCCATATAAATTGCAAATTGTGCAAGAATTAAGAGAAGGAGATTATATAGCGAGAGAAGTTTATGCCAAAACGATTATCGACCGATTGGGGACCTCTTCGCGATTGGGCAACATTTTTTTTTAATGATGGAGCCCATTTTCGTCTCGAAGGATATGTAAATAAACAAAATATGAGATACTGGTCAAATCCGAAAAACCTCCACCAAAAGTCATTACACAGCCCAAAAACGACGGTGTGGTGCGCAACTTCAGCAAGAAGAATAATTGGACCCTTTTTCTCTGACGCCAACCAAACTGCGACATCTGAGAGGTGATGTGATGTTAGATAACTTTTTTGTCCCGGCCCTGCAACACTTTGATGGATACAATACGAAAATCCATTTTCAACAAGATGGTGCCACTGCGCATACTGCTAGAGCGTCTATGACCAAATTAAAGAGCATTTTCCCAGGAAAACTAATCAGTAGGTTTAGGGACATACTCTGGCCTCCCAGATCACCTGATCTAACACCATGTGACTTCTTCGTGAGGGGATTTCTAAAATCTAGAGCGTATAGTAGGTAAGACCCCAAAAGCAATTGAAGCTCTTCAAAAATATACGGGAAGAAGTCCAACAAATTTTAACAGAGATCTGCCAGCGGGTTTTTACCGATATGCGGTAAAGGCTTGAGGAGTGCTTGTGACAAAATGGTCACCATTTGGAAGGTGTTCGTTTTAAAAACTAACATGCGCATGATTTAAGTTTACAATAAAAAAACATATTTACCACAGCACTTTTTGTTTAATTTAATTTTTAAAGCCGAAAATCTGCCGGCGGACACACTGTACTTAGTACAGTGTCGTTCTATAAATTCTCGTCATATGTGTTAGTTAACATTGACCATCAAAAATAAAATCGACGAAATGCGCCCCATATAAATTTCAGATAAGAATTTAATGTACCTACTATAAGATTTGAGAAAGGTGGCATTGTTAAGTGCGAAAAATCTTTTGTTAATATTTAACTGGTAGGAAGCTCTGCGCTGGATAGGTACCCTATAATTTCGCTAAACGATAAAAATGCCGCGCTGGAGACCCTTAACGCAGTACCTTAACGTAGTTGTTAGTTTTGATGTACAGAATAAGTCCCTAAAAGGATGCTAATTGATTATAAATAACCCTGTATATAGAGACCGACAATGTTATTCATACATAATGCGGGCTGCGTTCCATTTGACCTGACCGCAGAGCGCAGAACGCATCCAGTATAGCGAATCCTTAAAAACACATACTGGCAAGCAGTAGGAAAACACTGAATACATTTAAATACAACAACAAATAAATAATTGTCATCCGACGATTTGGCCTCAAAAATGTCGCCGCCAGTTAGCGATGGGTATTGTACAAGCTAGCATTTAAAATCGATGAGTTTTGATTATTTTCGGTTATAAATCTCTGACTCAATCAAACACTTATCACATAGTGACATACTGTATTCGACGTAACTTAAAGAACCTTGTCTAAATAACCAAACAGTCACGTATCTTCGATTGAAAAGGGAAACATAGTAGTTTTTGTTGCGATAAAGCGCGCCGGGATCGTTGACCTGGGGCTAGCGTCTTATCTTACCCCACTGACCTAGCCGGCCGACGTTCCATCTATTAGAGAATCTCTACCGCTGCTCTACATATAGTACACGTGCCCTTTTTATCATTTTAAGCTAGTATTAGACATAAGCCGTGGTGGTCTAGTGGGAGATCACTTGCCTTACAAGCGTGAGGCGTGGATTCGTATCCGGTGCCACATCAATAAGCTCTTTGGATTTTTTTCGCAGATTTTCACACCACTGTCTTTTCAGTGACATAAAATATTGCACAATCATCATTCTTGGGTAGGCCAATGTTCAGCAGTGGACTATTAAATGATAGTTACGGTACCGTATCCTTCCAGTTCATAATGTTGAATGTGCAAACTGTTGAATTTGCAAAATGTTGAATTCCCAAAGCGTTGAATCTTAAAATGTTGAATCCTAAAATGGTGAACTTGAATCCTTCCGGCTCATAATGTTGAATTTGCAAAATGTTGAATCCTAAAATGTTGAATTATTAGTTAGATCGTGGCCGGTAGTCAGCCTTGTACACGGAAGCAATTCGTGGAATTTATGATTGATAAGTTGTTCGCATGTTTTAGTACCAAAGCAGAACTAAAGCCGCGTAGTGTGTGACGCTGTGTTCCGCAACGGATGTTGTTACATCCGCAAAACGCCACAAATTATTGTGTTACTAAAATATAGCAGCTTTTTATAAAAAGTAGAGTTTTCTTTCGTACAATTTCTTTGTTGATGACTTGATATACAGGATTTGATCTAAAGATTGCAGTATACTTTATTTTTTGACCGACGAAACTGAGGAGGTACTCAATTCGACGCGTATATTTTTTTACGCATAACTTTTTACATGGGTTCGAAATTGGTCCTATTTAAAGTTAATCGAAATCGGCTGAGCCATTTTTAATAAAACAACAATAATGTGAAAACATCGATCTGTTGTACATCGGTCCGTCAACTATTCATCATGCCTTTTTTGCAAAAAAATATTTTTTGTGCGACCAACTTTACTATACTTATTCAGTTCCTCTAAAGTCTAAAAGCATTGAATAATTTTACTTCGCGAAGACAGCGCGTCTAAATATTTAATATGAAACAGACTTCACTGTATGCACGCACACTCACAGGTATATAACAATGGGTGTTTCTCTAGACTAAGCTAATATATAATATTCTATAATAACATTGTACTCTCCATTTTAATATATATTTACGAGCGAAACTAGAAATCGTGAAAAGAAAATCAGTTGTTCCATTCATATCGTCGAGAGGCAGTGAAACTTTTTGTGTGAAGCAGTAAATTTTATTTAGCCATTTCGAGGTAGATTCTGTATAAAAGTTGGTTATAATTAAAAGCTTTTATTTAACTTGCAATGGACCTATGTATGCAAATTCGGGTGGAATCTTGTAAGTTAAATTTGGCCAACTTCCCGGTTTCCGATTAAGCTGAAATTTTGCACGCATATGTAAATCGCATATGTAAAGCAAAACTGCCAAAACTGGCAAATTCTTTTGTAATGAACAGCCTATGTTTTATAACCTACTAGCTTAAAACCCGCGGCTTCACCCGCGTTGTCTTAGTACATAGGTACTTACTTAAAATAGCCCGCGGTTTGATCTACGTTGTCTTTGTACATGCTTATAATAATATCTAATAGTCCGCGATTTGGCCCGCGTTGTCTTAATACTTGCTTAAAATTACTTGCAAGGATAATGCCCACGGTTGGGTCAAAATTGTAACAGTATTTGCCTATAATGATAATAGGTCACGGTTGGCCCGCGTATTGTTAGTACTTGCTTAAGATGGTTATTTATAGCACGCAGTACGGACTGCGATGTCTTAATACTTGCTTAAAATTATAAAAGCTTGCCGTTTGGCCTGCATTGTCATATTACTTACAATGATAATAGCCCATGGTCTGGCCCGTATTGTCTTAGTACTTGCTCAAAATGATAATAGCCCGCGGTTTAGCTCGCGTTGTGTTAATAATTAGGTACTTAAAATGATAATAACCCACAGTTTGGTCCACATTGTTTTAATACTTTCTTGATTAAAATAACAGCCCGCGGTTCAACCCTCATTATCTTGGCATTTGCTTATAATAATATCTAATAGTTCGCGGTCTGGCCCGTGTTGTCTTAATAAATCCTTAAAATTATAATAGCATGCCGTTAGCCTGCGTTTTTGTATTACTTGTAATGATAATAGCCCACGGTCTGGCCCGCGTTATTTTCGTAACTGCTTAAAATGATAAAAACCCACAGTTAGGCCCGCGTTTTCTTAGCACTTACTTAAAATAATAGTAGCTCGTGGTTAAGCCCGCATTAGGCTCGATTATGAAGGCGCCATCGTAATTATAATAGCTAATTGTCATAATTATATCTGTTTCTTTTTCACTTTAAGCAGTCAATAGAGAGAACACTTTTTATGTTGTTATTATATTTACCATGGCGTCTTCATAACTGAGCCTATAATCGTATTACTTGCAAAATAATGCCCACGGTTTAGCCTGAATTGTCTCAGTATTTGCTTATTTAAGTTACTTGTATCTAAAGCTTATTACGGAGTACGTAAATTTTTGGATGATAAATTGCCGAATTTCTGAAATTAACTCAATAATAAATAAATATGTAAAATAAATATTGGGTCGGTCTCTGATCCCAAACTAAGCAAAGTTTGTGATTTGGCTGGCAGAGACTGATATACTACATATACATGTACCTGTAGGTTGACTGGCAGATAATGCTGTTTAGCGTTAAGTCCTCCTTTTGTATAAATGGTGTGCAAGAAAATGTTAAACAAATAAATAAAAATACATTAATAACACCCAGACACAGAGCAAACACATATGAACATCACATAAATATTTGCCCTGGGAATCGAACCCACGCCTCTTTGACCCAGGAGTCAGGCTCACAAACCACTGAGCCACCGAGGGAGCCAATAATAATAATTGTATGAGTAACTATGTAAGAAATTTCACTTTTCATTGCTGGAAAACATTGAGACAACCAGTACGTACGTAGAAAAAATCAATGTCCTATGTGAATTCAGCAACCCGTGCTCGGCCGGCGTGATGGATATGGCGCAATTACCCTTCGCGGATAGGCCTATTTTCAGTCTTCCATCAGCCCAAGGACGTCCACTGCTGGACATAGGCCTCCCCTATGGATCTCCAATAAGACCGGTTGGAAGCGGCTTGCATCCAGCGCGATCCTGCGGTCTTAATGAGGTCATCCGTCCACCTTGTGGGTGGATGTCCTACGCTGCGCTTGCCGGTACATGATCTCCACTCGAGAACTTTTCGACCCCAACGGTCAGCAGCCCTCCGCGCTATGTGCCCTGCCCATTACCATTTCAAATTGCCAATCCATTGGGCTATATCGGTAACTTTGGTTCTTCTACGGATCTCCTCATTAATGATTTGAATTTAATTTTCCAGGCAAAAGAAAAAATGGCACACAAGTCGTAATTCTAGTCAGGCATGTTCTAGGATGCTATTATACTCATAATTTTATCAACTTTTACAATGGTACCAACCCCAAAAGCAAGTGAATAAAATCAGCTGTTCAACACAAAAAGTTTATCGACCCGCGACAAAATGTATGGGAAATGTAGGTAATTTTCGCTTGTCAGGGTTGATCCCATAGTAAAATACCTATATTGACCCATATGTGCGCTAAGTTTAAGACTATTGGCTCACAAAATAAAACAAATCGTAAACTTTTGGGGACCCATTTTGCCCCATTTAAAGATAAACTATCATTATCATAATCCTATTCTAGATACTACATTATTTAAAAAAGCCATTGAAGTTTTGGGACGTATCTGACACCTAAAAATTTTTTTAAGGAAAATTCAGAAATACAGGTGCAGCCATATTTTTTTATTTAGTCTCAAAAGCATCTATGCAAAGTTTCATGTCAATCGGTACAGGGAATAAGAAGTTACATGAAAACAAAAAGGGCCCGTTTTACCCCGTAAGTTAGAGTTGGGTAAGTTTTTCATCCTTAGTGCTTCATTATGTCGTACGATGTACGTATATTCCAAATTTCAAGCTCATATCTTCAGCGGTTTGGGCTATAGCCTAAACTTATTAATTTTGCGTATCCCTAAGGAACCTTATAGATTTTCCTGGATTTTATTAGTTCCTGTATTAAAACATGCTGTGTGCTTCCTTCATACCAATTTTCAACCATAACCGTTCAGCTGGTTCGATGTAATTGACGCTTTTTTCACCAACTTTGGGACCTTATTTGACCCCTTAGATGAGGAAAATTCGGAAAAACAGGAAAAAACGTAACTTTTATTTTGTTTGAAAAGCACGTATACAAAGTTTCAAGTCAATCGGTACAGGGAATAAAAAGTTACATACAAACGAAAAGGGCCCGTTTTACCCCCTTAGAGGACGAGAGTTCAAAATTTTCGTCCTTAGTGCTCCATTACGTCGTTCAATGTACCTATATTCCAAATTTCAAGCTCATATCTTAAGCGGTTTGGGCTGTAGGCTGTCTGTCAGTCAGTCACTCAGGGAAGCCTTTTATATAATAGAAGATTGCCTACGAGTCTAAAAAAATTAAAAGAGACTACATTTAGAAAAATACTAAAAGACTTCTTCATAAAAAGGGCTTATTACAAAGTAGAAGACTTCACAAATGACAAAGCTTCTCTGCGCAAACTAGGTTCTGACTGTAATAATAATTATTGTACTCGTATTTGATGATACGTACTTAGGTATGTACTTTTGTTATATTCATGCTTTTGACATTCAATTTTTAATTTAGTTTTCAATTGTAACTTGACATTTATTTTTAAATTTAATTGTAATATGACATTTGTTTCTGTAATTTGACATTCTTTTTTTATTATTTTTATTCCAATGTAATTGTATATTTATGTTAAACAAGGCAACAAACAAGAATCTATTACTTTTTTCTTAAGCACTAGTGGTAGTCTTGCTTTCAAGATTTCTTTGAAGCTCCAATACTTCTTCCACGTCATGTTTATGCGGCGCTCTAGCTCATCTTCGTGCCTAGTTTTCTTGAACGACATTTGCTTACCTAGATATACATAGCGATACCTACGAGCAGATATACTTGTTTAACATATGGGGCATACATGGATTTATCAAGGAAAAACAAAAAACAAAATACGGACGTGCCAGAGAGCTATGGAACGGAGCATTTTAGGCATAAAGCTTAAAGATAGACAGAAGAGCGAAGGCATCCGGAAAAAGACAAAATTAATAGACGCAGGACAGCATGCACAGAAGCTTAAATGGAGATGGGCAGGTCATATTGCCCGGACAACAGATAAGCGATGGACAAAGCGTGTCACAGAATGGGCAGGTCCAAGCGGGAAAAGAAGTAAAGGAAGACCTAAAGATCGATGGATAGATGAAATACAACAAATAGCCGGTAGAGCCTGGATGCAGACGGCGCAAGGTCGAAAGGAATGGAAACGACTGGAGGAGGCCTATACCCAGAGCGGGGCCATGCCTAATTAAAATAAATATAAAGATGTTCTCTTATGTACATATTTTTGTAAATTAGCATGGAAATAAAAGGCTTTATTATTATTATTATTATTAATTGTATATTTATGCAGTTTTATTTCAATTGTACTTAATTTTTAATGTAATTTGTTGGACATTCACAAGTATACATAATTGTATCTATGTTGAGAAATAAATGAAATGAAAAAATGAAATGCGTGACAATGCAATAATATGGTACCATGGAGCTGATATGATGATGGAGTCGGAAGGTGGCCATAGTAATTCCTGTACTAAACAAGGTATAAGACCCGTCGTGTTTGGGCTCGTTTTACTTGTCTTGGCTAGCACTCGGATGCTACATGATATCCAGGATCTCTAAAGCTTGTATTTTATAAAGATATAATTTTAATTTATTATGTATTCAATGATATCCTAGAATATGTCTATTATTCATTCCCTCTACTTCTAGAGAAACATGACTGTCATAAACATACAAGTAAGTAATTTTTAGTCATGTAAGTATTAACTTCTCAATTATTACGTTTCAGATGCGAAAGGTGAAGAAAGTCGGCGTGTGGCCTGTAGGCATAGTGGGCGGCATGCGCGTTGAAATGCCGCTCGTGAAGGACGGCAAAGTCACCGGCTACAATGCCGTCTGGAAACCGTTCCGGCCTTTCCCGATCGACATGGCGGGATTTGCGATAAATGCCACCCTGTTCTTAGACCACCCTGAGGCTCAGTTCTCGAGAAAAGTGCAGTCTGGCTTTCAGGTTTGTATCTTTTTATTTTTTAAATGCTCCTAGTGAAGGACGACAAAGTTAACGGCTATAGTGCCGCCTTGACGCCGTTCCCAATCGACATGGCGGGATTCGCGATTAATACCACCCTGGGGGCTCAGTTCTCGAGAAAAGAGCAGTTCAGCTTTAGTTTTAGAATTTTCAAATGATCACGATGCTGTCTTGTTCTCGTTCCAGCCGATCCCTTTCATTGCGGGATTTGTTGCTGTTTCTGCTACATCTTGAGGCACAGTTCTTAAGAAAATATTCTTCAAAATTAAAATTAGTAAAATAGGCTTGTATTTTATTTATATTCGTTGAAATGCCGCTCGTAACAGACGAGAAAGTTACTGGCTGCAATGGCGTCCGATAACCGTTTTGGCCGTTCTCTATTGATATGGCGGGATTCGTGATAAATCACCATATTTATGGACCAATTTGAGGCTTACTTCTCAAGAATATGGCAGTCGGGCTTCCACGCGATATTGACCGCTACTTACAGTACTTATCATTCATGTCTAAATAGGCTTTTGATTGCGAAGTCGATAAATCTATTGGTGCTAAGATATCGGAATGAACAGAAAAACGTTGTGATGTGTTCAATGACACCGAATGTGTGCCAAATGCCAATTGTGTGCGCAGCCCAAATTGAAATTTACTGTTTTCCTGACGTCACACCTCGCACCAATGTTTATACCAAAATAACTGTCTGGGCGTGACAGCTGATCTTCTGTTTTTTAGTATCCAGCACCAATTTGTAACGTGCAGCTAAAAGCCGTAGTGGCGTAGCTAGAAAATGCTCTCCTACAAGCTTAAGGCGAGGGTTCAAACCACAGAATTTACTTACATTTTTATGGTTCTAACGGTTCATATGTCCTCACCTGTAATACGTTATTGTTCACGTCAGAAACTAAATAAATAATTATCGCTTCGCACTCAAAAATTTCCAGTAAAACTATACGGAACATAATTTACCAAACACAAGAATATTTTTTGCAAAAATTAGCATGACCGACTTCAACCGTGTGCAGAATTCGCGAATATTTCGCACGGATCGCATTTTTCACATTATTGTTGATTTATCGAAAATGGCTCAGCCGATTTCGATAAAATTTTAATGCGACCTATTTCGAAGTATACTCTTTCCAATAAAAAAAGAATTATTGAAATCGGACTACTATGAAAAAAGTTATGCGTGGTTATATCTACATAAAAAATATATATACGCGTCGAATTGTACACCTCCTCCGGTGGTTCGTCGGTCAAAAATATAGAAAAAATGAGAATCATTTAATTTTAACAATTAAATTTAACTATTTCTAGCTATTACATAACAGCTTGGCTACTTTACTGTTGAAAGTGGCCTTTCCTGGTAGCAAAAAGCACATAAAACGTTTTTACAGAAAAGGCTAATAAAAATCACAAGGAAAAAGGCGACACATACTTGTCATATCACAAAAAATATATGTACGTCTAACAGGAAATCGATAAATATACTAAAATAGCTCCGAAAAGGGAATGAAGTGAACGCAGTATCTGTTATCAGTACACGTTTCATATTTATCAGTTAATTGTAAGCTTCATATTGATGTTAATTGCCTTACAAAACTATATTAGTATTACATTAATTGATGTTTTATTAGACACAAATCATCGGCGGGATTCTTTTCAAGTGCCCGCCTGATAGAGGTTTCAAATTAGGTTAAAAATGTTTCTAAAAATAAATGAATTTAAAGATTGGAAATGCATCGATGCCTACTCGTATATGCAAATTTTCACAGATCTCCGAAGATGGAACATGTCGTCACGATGTAAGCATAGCGGGGATCTAATTTCGCGCGAAACTGCGACAAATCACAATGCAATGTCTCAATGTCGTTTTTGAACTTGTTTTGACTGTGACTCTAGTAATATTAGCTAGTCCACGAAGTGGACACACATTATGGGGACAATGGTATAATAGACTACCACTCGATGTCCTTGAAGCACCAAACATCATGATTCAGTCGAGGCTGAAACGGTGGCTTGTTGGTCAGGCGTTTTATGACATTGATAAAGAGTTTTTGACGCTAAAAGTAACTACCTAAAATTGTACTTATCAGTACCCTATTTTTATTTTAACGACATTCTATTTTATTTTTTTATTATTATTACTTTTCTTTTTATTTTATTTTTTAGATTAATTGTTATTTTTAACATTGACTTGTTTTTTACTTATTCTTATTACCTTAATATACCTTATTATTATTGATTATTTAATTTATTGTTGTATTAATCACTGTTACTGACTTTCCAATACTTATGACATTTGTTTTTTAATTAATGTAATTTTCTGTCAATCATTTTGTACTCGATTTTTTACGTATACTGTTGTATGAATAAAGGAATATGAATATGACTATATTGCCATAGAGATCTGCGTAATGCGTATGCGCATACCTATTACATGAAGTATTTGAAACGTTCTATGACATCTCATTTATTTTGTCGCTAATTATCGGGCAGTTCTTCAGCTACTGAAAATTTTAGGCAATCTAGATAATTCATTTTGGTATTTGTACAATGTAGTTTCTTTTTATTACTTAGCTATAACACGAATAATAAATTAATTAATTGAATTAATAAAAATAAGTCCGCGCTTGACTACCGACTCGTCTAATGGTAAGAGACGTTGTGGTCGAAGATGAAGCACGCAGACTTAGAAGATCAGATCTAATCATTCTGACTTTGTAAAACTTTAGATTATTATATCTAATAGGAAACGAGAAAGCTGGCATACTGTTCCATTCCCTGACCGTACGAATCAGAAAGGTTAAGTCAAGCCGCTTCGTACGTATCCAGTAAAAGACTAAGTTATTTTTGATACCCAAATTAATTTAAAATGTGACTAGGTAATATAAACTGTAACTAATTATATTTTGCAGAGCAGAGATATAATTATAAAATGGTATACTATAATGTACTTAAAGTTAACTTATCTAACTGGGAACTGTCAAGGTTAACGCTCAGTTTAGTCAGTATGACCGATATAACGTCACATGCTGGTCATTGAGCTGGCATTTCGTTTATTATTTTATTGATACAATAATAGTGTGTTGATTACGTTTGTCCGCAGTTTGAGGATGGGAAGTAAAGTCGAAATAAGATGAAATTAAATTAAAATAAAACTTATTAAATACATTCTGTGTCTTACCAGTGATGGCTTATGGCACTGCAACGTGGTCTCTTACTATTGGCCTTATTAATAAGCACCAAGTATTCCAACGAGCTATGGAGAGAGTAATGCTCGGAGTCTCTCTGCGGGATCGAATCAGAAATGAGGAGATCCGAAAGGAGAAGAACCAAAGTTACCAACATAGCCCAACGGATTGGCAAGTTGAATAGGCAGTAGGCAGGGCACATAGCGCGGAGGACTGTTGACCGATGGGGTCGATTTTTTTTCCAATGGAGACCACGTACCTGCAAGCGCAGCGTAGGACGTCCACCCACTAGTTGGACGGATGACCTCATGAAGCATGGATCGCTGGATGCAATCCGCTTCCAACCGGTCTTATTGGAAATCGATAGGGGAGACCTATGTCCAGCAGTGGATGTCTTATAACTGATGGTTGGATGGAAAAATGCAGGACTGATCCCTCGATGTGTGAGAGAATTTTTTAGGACTGAAATTGACTGAATACAATACTAAAGAACAATAAATGATTGTTGGACTTCTGAGTACCACTCGGTGCTGGTGGGTCTTGCTTTGCGATGGCGCCTGGGTAGCAGGTTGAAGACAAATCACATGATCTCTTAAGGTGGTTAGGAAAAAACCGAAATTTAATTATTATTTGGGTTTTATGGCATTTACAATTAAACTGTTTGTTGTAAGTAAACAAAAACTCATTTAGTTGTCATGAATAGATAGTGTTAACGAGATATACAACGTGTAACGGAAAGACTGTATACATACTGAAAGTACCAAATCAGATAACGGTAACAAACTAGATGGGGGCATTTTTAATCTTTTTTTGAAAAACTATTCATTTTTATGACTAATTCACATTTGCACAGCACTATCACACTAAACAGCTGTGAGGTCAATAACATGACCTTGCCCATCAAAATCAGACCACACCTCCTTGTTGTGACATGTTTGTTTACGTGCAAAAGATTTTTCTAGTCAGTCATATTTTTTTTTTTAAAGTGAATGTTGTTATTTTGGCTCGGAATTTCGAATACAGCATCTATATAAGGTATAGTATCAACCCACTTTTTATGTATACAGCCTTTCCGTTACACGTTGTATACACCTTTTTTTGACCCAGGAAAATCCTTTATGAATACCACCAGCCTGGGAAGACCAGAAGTTATGTGGTAGTCCCCGCCAACCCTAGTCGTTGGTATACCCACTAAAAGCCTGGGATGTTTCCGCCTCTGCGCCATGTGTCGGGACTACGGGCACGCTTTCGCACTCCTTAGCAGTCCCGACAGAAGAGATTTAATAATGCCTTGAAACCAAAACGGTGGCTAGTTTATGCACAAGAGCCCAGCAACTAAAAACTAAGGCGAAAATCAGTTTAAGCATTTTCGTGTATAAACTGCATGCAACTTGTAAGCGCTACCTATTGCCGTTAAATAAGTTTTTGTAAGCTTAAAATGAATCCTAAAAAAAACCCTTGGGTTGTAAGGTAAAATAATAGCCAAAATGTACTAAAAAGAGTTCCTCTCTAATTTCTTAGTGCCTGGTTAGGTAACTCTCACTCGGGTCACCAAAAGACAGGCCTAGTCGATTTGGGACCCACAGACACAATTGGAAATTCGTTCCTTATCATTCGTTCCTTATGATTCGTTCCTTATCATACGTTCCTTATCATTCGTTCCTTTTCATTCGTTCCTTCTTCACTTGACACTTGTGTATACAGTTTTTGATAATAAATATTTCAATTTTCAGGAGAGCGAGATTTTAAAGTACTTCACTAAAATGGACGAACTCGAGCCTCTAGCCGACAACTGTACGAAGGTATACGTATGGCACACGCGCACACAGAAACCAGCAATACTCAACCCTAAGAAGAGAACGCGCGATCCTGTTCCCGACAGCCATATTGAGGTCTGATTCGACACCTACATCATTTGGACCACCTTCTATAGGGACGAAGGAAGCGAAAAAATAAAAAAAAGTTTAAAAGATAATATTGCAGATAGGCGTTGAACACCTTCAAGTTACTGTACTGTACCAGCCTTTTATAATAGTCCACTGCAGGACGTAGGCCTACCCACGAAGGGTAATTGGGCCATGTCCACCACGCTGGCCCAGTGCGGGTTGGTGTATTCACATATGCCACCGACTCTCTTCTACTGACGTACAGATTGCCTCACGATGTTTTCCTTCACCGAAAAGCTAGTGGTATGAAATTTTGTACTCACATAAATTCCAAGGTATTCAATGGTACGGGACCGGGATTTAAAAACCACGATTGTAAGGCGGGTGTCATTACCACTAGACCATCAGGCTCACCAGACTCTTTTTGAAGTGAAACTTCTAATGTGACTTCCAACAAGGTTGCGTTAAACGTTTAACGCTATCAGGGAGGAGGTTGGAGGGGGTATGAAAGCACTGTTGCGTTGAACGTTCAACGTTCCAAAATCAATTTTTACCCCTTCCTATTTCCATTTCCACATTACGAAGTTTCACTTCTTCCGTGCGGAGGGACTCCAAGCACAATTTTTTTTCAAGCTATCTTTGACTTTTTAGTAAAACGTTGTTTCGTTTGTTCTTACATAACATGGTCCATTTATGGTTATATTTTGTGCTTGACGGCCTTTCTACCGATCACACAATTTTGTTAGCAACTGTGCTAGCACCGACCAAGGTGACTGTGTCTTTCTGTATAAAAAATATGATGCGTTCGATGCATTTTAGTGAATGGTATATGCGATTTTTTTTATTTTATCATTTTCATAATGATAATTTAATTTACTCTAACCCCCTTCGCACACGGCGTCGTATCGTAAGCGTATCGTGATACGCGCCCAGGACGAGAGCAATACGAGCGCGTACATGTTCAAACAAGTCCACACACAGAGCGGTGCTGCAGTGTATCGTTCTTCTTCTTCCAGTGCCTCTCCATTTAGTGAAGGTTGGCAGTCAGCTTTTTGAAATTCTCCTTGTCTAGGGCAAGCCTAAACAGTTGTTCGACAGTCTTAATGCCTGTCCATTCCCGGATGTTCCGAAGCCATGACATCTTCCGCCTTCCACTCTTGCGCTTGCCTGGTATTTTGCCCATCATAATAGTCTGCAGGAGGGAATACCGATCATGTCGCAGTACGTGACCGAGGTAGGCGACTTTCCGCTGTTTTATCGTTCGGACAAGTTCTAGTTTCTTCCCCATACGGTTTAAAACTTCTACGTTTGTAACTTTGTCCGTCCAACTGATGCGGAGCATGCGACGGTAAGACCACATCTCAAAAGCTTCAATTTTTTTCCGAAGCTCTACCTTCATGGTCCATGCTTCACATCCATACAAGACAACGGGCCATATGTAGCATTGGAGGAGCCTGGTTCGTAATTTAGTAGACAGTTGACGACTACACAGAACCTTACGCATATTTGAAAATGCAGCTCGAGCTATTTCGATACGTGTGCGGATTTCTGTATCGCTCACCCATGTGTCCGTTAGCCACGAGCCTAAGTATCTGTATTTGTCAACGTTCTCTAGCATGTTGTTATCGACTTTAATGTTTGGTCGGATTTTCTGTGAGGGTGATATGACCATAACGTTCGTTTTTGAGACATTCAAATTTAATCCAACTTTTCTGCTGTGCAACGAAACCTGTATCGTTGGAGATGTTTATTGTCATTACGACAGTCGTAGAGTGCTGGCGTAAAAAAGCAAGCGTAAGAAAATTACTGTACATTCATTTCTTTAAAAATGTCATTTAATTTGACTTTTTGTAACTTCTTACGACTTTTTATTTCAAATTTCAATTTCAATTTTCAATTCAAATTGGACTTAAAAAGTGATTGAGTTTGTAAAACTGTTTCAACTTGGCCATGATTTCAACTGAGATCTTACAAAACAATACGTCTACACAACGATACGTGTGTAGAACTGCGTTGCGTCGTGACGATACGACTATGCTTACGACTCGTGTGCGAAGGGCCTAAAACTTTTCATGGATGTTTTGTTTATTTGAACGTTTATTCGAACGTCTTTGTCTCTTATTGGTCGAACACGACTTTGAGAACACTGTATAAAATTATAAACAATTATTACAATACTACTAAAGTATACCAATATTGTATGTACTTAATCATAGTTTTTGTGAGAAATAGTAACTGCTTTACATTGATCTATATTACTTATCTAATTTAACTCGTAATCTATTTCGAAAGTAACAAGTTAAACTTAGCAAGTACTATATATTGTTCCATAAACTCAGTATTATTAAATTCTAACTCTAAATGGCTAATTTAAAATATTTTGTACGCTAGTTTGGAATGATTGAAATTTTGTGATACACATAGATTATGACCTTATTACCAGATTTTAGGAAGAACGCGTTTTCTCTAGTTTGAACTGTATATGTATAAAAACACTGACGCTCACATTCAAAAACTCATATTTGTTCTTTATTTTCTAGAGTCAAATTTATTTATTTGTCAATTGAAGTTTGTGTTAATAGCTATTTGCGATAGGTCAAATTTACCCTAAAATTATAAAATTGTAAATCATTGTGGAACAAACTGAAATAAAAATGTTCTTTACAATTTATTGAGTATATAGGCCTTTACCACACTTGGCGGAAATTCCGTCGCAGAAAATCTAGCGCGGAACACTGATCAGTGAAATAATTTGCAGTTATAGGGCATATACCCGATATAATTATTCTATACGATTTGCCGTCTAACGGACAACCGGTATTTTGGATAATTCAGGATATTATCCAGAATACCGGTTGTCCGTTAGACGGCAAATCGTATAGAATAAATCGTTTCGACGGATTTTCTGTGACTGAATTTCTGTCTAGTGTGACAAAAGCCTTTGCCGCAATAGATGGAAATTTCGTCGCGGAAAATCTGACCTTACACATTTTTTTTACAATTTGATAGACAATCAAAATTCCGAATAAATTCCCCCTAACTATAAATAATATACTGAACTAGCATTCCGAGACGGAATTTATGCTACAGAATTTCCGACTAGAATGGCAAAGCAATAAAACCTAATTTATATGTGTGTTTGTTAATTTGAGAGAAATAATAATGATTATTATTTTACAGATTATTGTAATACTAGTCTATTTTAAGTTATTAAAAAATGATTTATTATATTATATTTCTTTATAAAATATCACTAAACGAGCAATTTTGAGCAATTATAATTATACATATTATTTAAGAAACTACGCGTAGAAACAAGTCTTTATATTTTATGGTAATTTATAGATTTTTTTTAAGTAAATCTAATTGAGGCTGCTAGTGCCATCTTTATGCATATAAATAAGAGTTATTATGTGCGTAAAGATTAGTTACATTACAATAATAGATTGATCTATTATTCCGAACCAAACGTGTGTATCACGTTTTAAACTTAATATTATCTCAATCTATTTTATTTAGAAAACTCAAGTTTTACTCAAGCTGTATTTTTAGACAGGCATCTGGTCTATTATGGACCATCCACACTCCAGCTCAAGCTCCAGTGTTCGCGTTGCCTCGTGGAGAGTGTGGATGGTACATTACAGTTTCGATCGTATTTGGTGACCTTTACCAAGACCGAGACCCGCAGACTCGTCTCGCATAGCCCGCTAGTACTCGATCTTGATAAAGACCCCAAATGTGATCGAAATTACATAGTAGACACGCTGTGTGCCTCAAAATACCGCGTATGTATGTAACGCCGTTGTTAAATAGGCTAGATGACTAAAAAGTGTAATTAATACGTCAGATAGATTTGATAAAAATATAGGCACTTTTCTTCTTCTTACTAAACAAAAATTGACGTAGATATAGCTCGTTGAATTTCCGCATGACGTCGTGTCACGAGTGCACTACAAATGTTATGTACATTTGTTCTTAATACTACGTCGCACTAGTGACGCCACGAGTCCCCACTCCTAAACTTTGACAAGGTTTATCTTTGTCGTTTATTGTTTAATTGACGAAAGAATAATTACGTCATTAAAACTCGCGTGAGAAATCATCCAGTATCCTTCATCAGGAAATACGCGCGCGACAGGAGCGCGCGTATTCCCTGATGAAGGGGTACTAATTTACTCCGAAACCGATCGGGTTCCTAGCGGCCCGGCCGTATATCATACGTGAGTGAAAACCAGTGTTTTATTTAGTAGAAAAATTACGTGTCCGATATTTTTTAATAATTTAACTATTGGACTAATTATATTAATGACTTTTTACCTAGTCATCAAGCCTATTCTAAATGCTGTCAAACTAAAGTACTAATTTGCGTCGCGAAGAAAATAGCACACTAGCGATACTTAAAAGAACTGCATTTTAGATACAACACAGCTGATCTGTCTAAACTTGTATTGAAGACTAAGATAGAACTTATTTGCCAGCATTTCAGTGCTACCTCTTTCTTGCGGTCACAAGTGAGTATCTTGAACAAGTAGCTTGCGCATATTACTTACGCATGTGACTCGCATCTTTACTAGCTCCAGCTACTTGCTCCTTGTACAAGCACCCTTACGCGGAACTTTGTCTTCATCAATGTTTGTTTAAATGACAATAGAAAACTGCGTGTCTAATATTTTTGATAATATATCTGACGGATTAATAATATTTTTTTGGTCAGTCTATTGTTGCTATCTCACTTTGTGTTTATATTAAAGGACAGTGATAGTACTAAATTTAATCAATTGGATTGAAATGTAACTCTTGAATTAGCTTCATGAATAGTTATTATTTTTACGTGTAAGGAGTTCTTCTCTAGTATTTTTAGTAGGTACTGTGTTGTGCTATATGGCAATCAAAAATTAGTTTAAATTTTACTTTTGATAGACAATAATGTAATAAAATACAGATAAATTAAGCCTTACATAACAGTGTGGAGATTAGGGTAGCTAGGAACAAAGTTTATATTCTAAGCTTATACATACTAATAACTGATACAATACCCCATTAAAGTTTTCTAAGTAGGAAATTAATTATTTACTAATTATATTTTATTATTTTAATACTGAATGATATCTACTGCCTCTGATAAGTAATGGTATCGCAATTATATGATATTTTGGAAAGGATTGGAGCAGTAATTTTAAATACGTAGATGGGAAAGCTAGGATAATGAAACTGTAATGTAGTCAATTTTCAAAGCCATCTTGTAAGTTATTCCTGTCTCTTTTAAGCGCATAGAGTATAATAGTGACAGCGATATTTGAAGGGGTATTTAATGAATGTATTTACGGTGGCGTTTTGAAAATTTTCCACAGTGTATAAATATAGATAGTATTAGGTTTAGATAATGTGGTATGAATGGCAAAACATGATTATGGAATCACCTAGTTAGTCCAATCAATTCTTTATTATATTCTGTTATGTTGAAAATATCTTTATTTACACATTTTCTAGAGATTTTTACTGGCAGTTAATTGTTGTTTTTTACTTGAGTCTAAATTACTTAATAATTTACATATCGAAATGTATTTTTAATTTTTAATCTGTAGTCGATCTTAATTTATGCATTAAGAAAATGTATCTGGGAGCCTACCATAAACTATATACATACTTATTATAAATTAATTTCTAGTTTTTCTCACTCACTCTTTTAAGGAGAGCGTGAGACAAAAGCTAAGTGTCTGCGTTCCTTTGGCCTAATTGAGATTAAAAAAAATCCAATACTGTTTAATTTTCTAGTAACATTTTGAATATTTTATTTTAGAATATTTGGTTAAGTCAAACTATTTTTTAATATCCGATTATCAAAATAAAGGAATGAGTATTTTGTATGTTCATGAAATGATAATAATGCTTACAAAATTCATGTAAAATACTCTTTTGTAGCTCTCGAAATTGTATTGATACTCTTAATGTAGATGTAGTGGTGGTATAATAACTATTTTAGGTTTCGTTTGCATTCACCGACTATTCGACTGAGTTTTATGAATTTCTTGTTATTTTTTATAAGTGGCAAGTTATTAATTGCAACAACATATAATATTATCACTTAAAAAAAGCTATTGTAGTGGTAGTGTTTTCCTTCATGAATCTTTTAACAACTTTAAAAAAATATTGCTTAAAAAGTAAAGCAAAAGATGTAGGCCGCGTCACACAAGTTGGCGGAAATGAAGTTACCTACAATCTGCGCAATATCCAAACCTCACTAAAACTCATACAAACCCGCGCGTTGATCGGATATTGCACAGATTGCTCACTTCATTTCTGCCAACTTGTGTGACGCTGACTGTATATATAATCATATTCTTACAGTGAGACGATTTGTTAAAATGATGACACAGAACTTTGTAACTCTTTGACTTCAAGGCTTCAAGACTTTTGTTTTTGAAGTGAAACTTCTAATGCGACTTCCAACAAGGTTGCGTTAAAGTGAAACTTCTAATGCGACTTCCAACAAGGTTGCGTTAAAGTGAAACTTCTAATGCAACTTCCAACAAGGTTGCGTTAAAGTGAAACTTCTAATGCGACTTCCAACAAGGTTGCGTTAAAGTGAAACTTCTAATGCGACTTCCAACAAGGTTGCGTTAAAGTGAAACTTCTAATGCGACATCCAACAAGGTTGCGTTAAAGTTAAACTTCTAATGCGACTTCCAACAAGGTTGCGTTAAAGTGAAACTTCTAATGCGACTTCCAACAAGGTTGCGTTAAACGTTTAACGCTACCATGTAGGGGGTAGAAAGCACTGTTGCGTCGAAGTTTCACTTATTCCGCGCGGAGGACTCCATGCACTATTTCGTCGCTTTGGTGGTGAACCGGGGTCAACCCACATTTTTAGTAAAATTAGTTACATAGATAATTACCAATTATTATATTTAAACGGGGATTCAATAAGCCTGTTTTCCTTATACGACTCAATTTTCATCAAAATCGGACCGATGGTTTAGAAGATATAAAAAATATATTTTGTAGTTGACCCTTGTCCCTTAATTGCTTATTATCTCAAAACTTGATTTTGTGGGTTAGCTCTCTTCACCACCAAGCGACGATTTTTACTGTTGGAATTTCCATAAAAATAGATCTCGAATAATTTTAGAACAATTTCGGATCTCTTGCCTTTTAGTATGCTACAGAAGCAACATACATATGATATCAAGGTAATATCACCTTTATATAATACATCTTGAATCCCTGTTTCTCAGTCGAATGTCGTTTGATGCAAACCTTATAATAAAATGCTCAATTCTTCATATCGGTCTAATGATGATTCCTTTTAGCGTGTAACAGTCACTTGTACTTATGTATAATTTCATATTGTAGATACATTATTTATTGCATTATTTAGTACATTTAATGGAGCACAATGTTTCTCAGTACCATAGACAAAGTTTATTTCTCTATTTCGGTACAAAATAATCTAAATTATGTTAATGTTGTGTTACATTGAAATAAAACTAATTTAAATAATTATATTTAATTTTCTTTGCGTAGTTAGAAGTATTCTTCAAAATAGACGCAAACATTTTTTTAGTATTGAGTGTATCTAGTAGTGATTAAGTTCTTTCTGAGCTATTTTTGGTGAAATATCTTTATAATTATTCTTTTAGTCACGTTTGTGATGTTTTTAGTATCCAATCCGAATGTAAGAAAAGATCATAGAGATGAGGTACTTTGTAATGGGCGGTGCAAACCTTAAGACATCTTTTTATTTCCCAGAAAATTTAAAGTCAATATTTTTTTGGGGTGAGCAAAGGTGCGCAGCTGTCCCCACCCTCTAGAAAAAATCTCTAGCAACGTAAGAAAAGATTTGATTCGAAATCTACACTCTGCTATCCTGAGTACTCATGATGCATTGCTAGTATAGCTTATTATTTCTCTATGATGCTAAGAATGTGAATCAAATCGTTTCCAATCAAGTAGTTAATTTGTTACATATTTCCAAGTTCATCTTAGGCTATAGTCCATTATGGTGAACGTCTCGCTTAAAAGCGTTTTTTTTTTGTTTTGAATATAGGACGCAATACTAGACACAAAACGCCGGTTTCGATCACTGGCATAAAATTTATTTGTTTGTGCGAAGTGTATAAAAAACGTTAGTGGCGGCGTTTTATTACAGTGTCGTGGCGCTCTTATGTGGCCAGCCTTTGTAGCTAGTTTATCTTCTATTTATATCTATATAGTAGATAAACTAGATAAATCACAAATACGAGTATATCTAATAAGTGCTATAAACTTTACAAGTAAATCATTTTAGTGATACCAAGATAAGGTAACAATGCTGTAATTGAAAAAGAAACTCAAGTCACAATTTCTGCTAGGCGAGACGTTTCCCCATAAGTAAACCCATAATAGTTTTCACTAAGCCCTGAATCTCTTAAGACTTTAAATGTATAATTTTCTTTTTATGAATTCTGTTGTAGGTACCTACTACGAGTATGTGTTGATATTGCAATAGGGATTTTGTAACCATCTTAATATTATGGCAGATTACCCTGATATTACCTATATTGAAAACCCCGATGTATAAAAGTATTAATTTTCAAGTAATTTGGAAACAATAACAATTAATTACAATTTCATTACTTACAAATTCATTGCACCGTATTTGTTGCTAATGTATTGAATAAAAAAGTGATTAACATATAGAAATGAATAACTAGGTAATAATACTCCTATGTGATGGATTTAGATTTTCTATATAATTTTGTAAATATTTCATATAGATTTATTACATGAAAATAAAAATACTTCCAAAGAAACGGTCGTTTTAGTTATGCACAAACCTTTGCTTAAGTAAGTATGTAATTTTTCATGAAAGGATCAGTCACAAAATCCAAGTCGATGGCTCAGACCAAATAAAAAAATCAAGACAACGTCGTTGAACAGTGAAATGAGGTCGGTTTTATTATACATGTGGTGAGTGCGTCGGTGTTGCGCCGTCATAGTTCGACTGACAAGCCAAGGCGTAGTTTCTTTCAATAGGGAAACTAGCGTGGTTTTCGCACATTTTAATTAAGTAAAGCACAGGTGTTACTCACGCTATATTTTAGTAGAAAACTGCTACTATAGTTTTAATCGCAATTGGCGATCTTTCTCAAGGTTGGAGTCGTATCACGCGGTCTCGTCTCGCTATGCGAGACGAACCCGCGTGCTAGTACATGTGCTATGCGAGACGAGCCTGCGTGCTAGTACTCCAACCTTGAGAAAGACCTTTGTACCTACGTGTAGTGTATGTGTGTGTGTTGTATCTACGTGTAGTGTATGTGTGTGTTGCTGGCCTCACTTGTTTGTTCACAAAATTCTGTCTTGATTTTTTATTTGGTCTGAGATAAAAGGTAAAAACTTTTGAATCACATTTTGTCATTCAGTTTCTTGTGATGCAAATTTTTGGTTTAGTCTAGTTGAAGTTTTAGAGTGGCAAGTTTATATTCTTGGCAGGGTAGGTGTGAATGCTGAGGGGTGAATATGAATTAACCGAGGGTGTTGCCCGGAAAATTGGGGCTTGTTTTCAATCCCAATGGGTATTGTATTGTGTGAAAATGTATGCAAGCGTAGCTGCTTATTTTTCCATTAGCTGAGGCGTGCGGTTTTACTTGCTGTTCTATTGGTATCATACGGCAAAGAGAATGTCATACAGTGCCCATAGAACTACAATATAGTTCTAGATGCAAGCACTATTGGAAATCTATGTAGGTAAATTCACCGGGCCAGTTAGCTAAATAAATGAAATATTTAATTTTTGATCCAGACTGGATCTGCTCTGGGTCAAAAATCTTTGGTATCAAATTCCATTCAAATTCTTAACAGCGTGGAAAAGTTTCACATAAAAATGATTATCTAGAGCTGAGTTGAGATTGAATATGGAGAGGTTTATGACTGGAGTCTACGGGATCGTATTATGAATGAGGCCAGCTAAATGTCAAGCCAGCGGATAGGCAAGCTTGAGTGGCAGTGCAAGGCACATTGTTCATAGTACGAATGGCTCTCGCATCTCGCATGGAAACTATGTAACTAACCTACAAGCGCAGCGTAGGATGTCCAACGACAGGGTGCGGACCGATGATCTAGTCAAGACTGCAGGACACGCTGGATGCAAGCCACTTCTGACCGATTTTATTGAAAATCTATAGGAGACGAAGTATTGAAACGATATTCATTTACATGCGCTGCGCTAAGTACTTATAAGGTACCTACTGTGAAATTATAAGAATATGCTGAATCAAACTTCTTGGGGGTTGTGCAGTTAGCGACATCATCATCATCATTTCAGCCATAGGACGTCCACTGCTGGACATAGGCCTCCTCTAATGATTTCCAATAAGACCGGTTGGTAGCGGCTTGTATCCAGCGCGATCCTGCGGTCTTAATGAGGTCATCCGTCCACCTTGTGGGTGGACGTCCTACGCTGCGCTTGCCGGTACGTGGTCTCCACTCGAGAACTTTTCGACCCCATCAGTCCTCCGCGCTATGTGCCCTGCTCATTGCCACTTCAACCTGCCAATCCGCTGTGTTATGTCGGTAACCTTAGTTCTTCTACGGATCTCCTCATTCCTGATTCGATCTCGCAAAGAAACTCCAAGCATCCCTCCATAGCTCGTTGGGCTACTTGGAGCTTACTAATAAGGCCCATTATAGTGAGAGACCACGTTTCTGTGCCATAAGTCATCACTGGCAACACACACTGGTCGAAAACTTTCGACTTGAGGCACTGAGGTATGTCGGATGAGAAGACGTTACGCAATTTTCCGAACGCTGCCAACCGAGTTGGATTCGAGTTAGTTGGAGTTAGCAAGTCGCGCAAAATCCAATCCTAACTGAAGCTCACTTATCTGATAAATCAGCTGCGCGAGGATCACGAGGATTTCGTGCAGCTTGTAGTTGTCAACTTCTCAGCCGCCAAGAAATCTGATTCGGCCTGTACCTCTACCTCCCTACCTGGAATGCCTTAGAAATAGGGTATGAGCATAAATGTCGCCAGAGTCATTCTCGACGTAATCGCGAGCTCTCGGCCTCGCGATATTGCTTAAGTTTTAAGAGCTCGCCCGCAATTTCTTTCAAAAATTCGGGCAACCTCTCATGAACTTTTGTAATTTCCTAAAGAAACGTTCGAAAAGTACGGAGGTAGTCGCAAGTTTCATCGCTTTGGAGCTCAGGTAACCCCGGTAACGGGGTAGTTGTATCAATATGCCAAATATTTTTGTATAGCAGTACCTATATACTTACCTACCTACATCATAGTAGGTATGGGGTTGAAAAGAAGGACAGTTAACCTCAATTAAGATCGCAATATCATGCTAGAAACAAATCGCTTCCAGTAGGTCTTATTGGTGATAAAAGTGCGAGTCGGACTCGCACACGAAGGGTTCCGTACTGTGTGGGATCCTCCTTAGACCCATTTCAAGCTTCTACCTGTTGCCGTTTTTAATATCAAGCAAAAGATCACGTTTGTCATATGGAATCGGCCTTTAATATCTAATTTATTCTGTTTTTATTTGTATTTGTTGTTATAGTGGTAACAGAAATACCTACATCACTTGTGAAAATTTTAACTGTCTAGCTATCACGGTTCATGAGATACAGCCTGGTGACAGACAGACGTATATACGGACGGATAGAGAAGTCTTATTCCCTTCTAACGCGTAGGCGTAGCGTAGTCGTATCGTAAGCGTATCGTTACGACGCAACGCGTACGAGTCTAGTGTTCCACACACGAATCGTCGCGTATGCGTATAGTTTGGTATGATCTCAGTTGAAATCGTGGCTTTATATTGGCGTTTTACAAAATCAGTTTATTTTAGACGATATTTCTGCCTAAAGAAGTTTTATCTGTTACATTTTTTCATTAATATTTATATAGACAAGGGAACGATTCAACCAGTTTCACTAATTCAATCACCGTATGAATCATTCATATTAAAATTAAAAGTCGTAAGTTACAAAAATAAAAATTCAGTCAAATTTTTAAAGAAATTAATCAACAGTTACTTTTTTACGCCAGTAGGTACGCTACGCCTGTCGTAATGACAGTAAATGCCTCTTGCCTTGTTTGAACATGTACGCGCTAGTAGGTATTGCTCTCGTCCTGCGCGCGTATTACGATACGCTTACGATTTAGACGATTAGCGTAGTCGCTACGCCTACGTGTGCGAAGGGCCTTAGTAATAGGGACCCGTTTTTACCCTTTGGGTACGGAACCCTAAAAACTTTCCAGACTTACTAGTTTGACTTCAGTATCTACCTACAATCAAAACGTTTTACTACTGCAACATGAAATCTGAAATGCATTCCTTAACATCACAATGGTGCAACGCTCGTAACGCGGCAAAACGCTTAGGTATTGCTTCTAAAATTAACAATCGGGTAGGTACCTATTTAGGCTACTTTTGAGTAGGAAGTTGGTACTAGGTAAGTCGGTAGATGCCTGTGCACTAGATTCTAACGCTATGCATGTTGAGACTGTATTCCTCGTACTAACGCAAATGTTCAGCTCGTGATATCGTCACGGAGACATTTTCTGATAAGTGGGTACTAATACTCCAGCTCTAGTAGCTATATTACCCGAGACACCCAAGTAACGATGTCACTGTTCATGAGCGAAATTTTATCGCTGCGTCGTATTCTGTAGAGACTACTTTTAAAGGAAATATATTTTTATTAGCACATACAGCCTTGGCCAAAAGTATTTGGCACCCTGTATTTTTACTCTATTTTCTAAACTTATTTCACTTTATTTTTTTTGGCATTTTTAACACAATTAGGTGTCAATTTAATCACATCAACATAAATGAAAGCTTGTTTACTTGTTAGAGTCCAGAACACAAGTGACCAAACATTGACTGATAAGAACCGATAAAAACCGAGTCCTTTGTTTTCGGTCACCAGGTGTTTTATGACCTTAACAAAGAGCCGCTTGATATTCTAAGAAGTTATTTATGACCCCGGTAAGTCATTTAAGATAAGCACTCAGTTATTAGTTAAGTAGTAAACATGCATTTTGATTTTTTAAAGGTGCCTAATACTTTTGGCCAAGGTTTTAAGTTACATTACTGAATAAGCGATTTAGTTCGGCGTAAAACTGTGGGCTAGTAGGACCTAAATACCTTTTACCTCAATATTGTCGGTGAAGGATTTTATCGTGCCATGACCTAGGGCTAATAAGTACCTAGATACACCTCTTGGTATCTTGAGTACTGGCTAAAGTGGCTACTGACTTTAGGTACTATAAATTATTTTCAACTTTCCTGTTTCGTCTCCTTATTAATCGTCCCTTTCACCTCTTGAGAGCTCAGAGCAAAAAAAACTTCAGAGTTGCGGGCAATTCTGTTAACCAATTTCGTTACTAAAGTGACAAGTTCTTGAACCTCTCTCGTTTTTCTGACAATTCTGACAGCTCAAAGCTGTCAAAAAAAACGAGAGAGAAGTTCAAGAACGTGTCACTTTAGCAACGAGATCGGTTAACAGAATTGCCCCGCTGGTTAGGGAACAGACAACATCATCATAAAACTTATTACTTACTTACTTACTTAAACTTACCATCAGGTGAGTTGGTAGTTTTATTCGCGACGGAAAAAATACCAAAACATTGCTCTACCGAATAAGGTAACCTTCCTCCATATTTTAGAAACTGTTTAGCAAGACTGCGAATAGGTAAATTGGCTCGAGAAGTTTCCTCGCGAGGAAATGGCAGTTTAATCGCATGCGAGATGATGGCGCGGGATGCGAGCAGATTACCGAGCTCATAAGCTGCAACCAGCTTATTTATGGCTGCTATTCCTCTAGGGATATGACAAGCTATGTAAGCTGTGGATGTATACACTAACATAATTATTTTTCGCCAAAAATGGTAAAACTTCAACCGTACACAATTCGAATAGTTAAATCGACGATTCGTGAGGACTATTCGAAATACAATAGGATGTACTTAGATACAATACATAGAGGTACATACCGATATACATAGGTACAATACATATAGGTACATACCTATCATCAACGGAGTAATTTTTACATTATTATTTACTAGCGACCCGCCCCGGCTTCGCACAGGTGTATTATGCATATGAACCTTAGGTACTCTTGAATAACTCTTTCTATTAAAAAAACCGCATCAAAATCCGTTGCATAGTTTTAAAGATATATACATAAGGACAGACAGACAGGGCAGCGACTTTGTTTTATATTATGTAGTGATTGTGATAGTGATTTTTAAGAACGAATCGGCGATTTTGGTTTTTAAATTAAAGTACCTATGATCTACCAAACAAAAAAGAAATCAGTTATTAATTGGCGTCATCATCTACCTCATCGTATAACATACATACAAAAAAAGAAACACACAGTAATCCTTTTTAAGTCGGTTAAAAAGTTTTTTACATTGCAGTATTTTTTTATACGGAGATGCAGCGGACGAAGGATCCTACGTAGGTAACTTTGTGCAGCAGAGTCCCTATTACAGTGTTACTCAAGAAGACTCTAGGTACTAAGCTGGAAAGAGGTGACTCCAACCAACATTATGGACATCTTCTAGTATTGAAGAAAAAAAAATGCGCCATCCAAAATTGCAACACAAAATTAACAAAATGTATGATATTAGCATTGGTGGAATCGGTGACATACATAATCGTGTAAAGTTTCGTAGAATTCGTAGCTTATCTTTAACCTGCGTAGCTGCTTCGTAGCACATCTCTAGTGGAAAAGGAGCCTATATATTAGTAGAGCGTGTTTACTAGGCGCGATTTAAGCTTGCGTCGAATTGATGTAGTGATGCTCTACTTGTTTATCAAATAATTACATCTAGTTAATCAGCCCAATTTCAATTAATAAATAAAATAGTACTTATATCAGTGCATCGACTGAATTTTAACTTAGGTACTTACTTCTTATGTATTATTAGTTTGGCCTATCTACTAATTACCTACGAGCTACATGTAGGTAATTACATTTTTTTTTCTGATTTTTCATTCTTTTGTCTACATTTTTATAAGATGTGATGTGTACAATTTGTAAAATATCTCATTTATTGCTTACCTACCTTTTTTTCCCCAGGGAAAATCCTTTATGGATACCACTCCGTCGGGGGAGCAGGATGGTAATGTGGGAGTCCCGCTGATCGGTGTATCCATTAGAAACCCTGGGATGTTACTGCCTAGCGCCTATGTGCCGGAGCTGTGGGGACGCTTTCGCACTCGTCCGCGGCTCCAGCAGCTCTGATCCCTAGGACCTGGCCCTGTTTAAGGGTGGATTTTCACCCTTTTTTCCTAAAGGGAACGCGCGGAAATACCGCACGCTCCACCTCAGGGGCTACGCTTGTCAGACAACGGACTCCCCCGAATCCGTTGCCCAAGCCCCTGTTATGGGGGTCGAAGGAGAGCGTGGAAGATCCTCCTCCGACGCCCAGTTCTTCGGCGGCGCATCGGTAGTTCCGAGAAGCTCTCCCTTTCGCGCTCCGCCGTTTCTTTTTGCAACATAACTTGTTCGCAGAAGGCAACGGCCGCCTCTCACGATTTCTCACAACCAAGCATTGACTGTATCAATGCTGGAAGCGAGAGATAAATCAATACTGGAAGCGTGAGATTTACTTACCTACCTAACCTAACTTATATTTTAAGACACTAAGTCGTTCCATGTCTATTCTTATAGTTATTGTTTTGTTGTTATGCCATTACTATAAGTACCTACACGGTTCAGTAGGTACAATTTTATTGCGTATATAAAATACTACTATAGTTTTATCCTAGCAAAGACAAAACATTTCCTCGGATATCCAACGTACAGACAAATTATGAGATGGGATTCTAGGTCGGTAGAAATATAGCCTTTCTGCATACGTAGCGAAATATTAAAGTCATCTGCAATGTTACTGGGAACGTATTGCTGTCAGTTGCAGCCTCGCACGGGAAACATTAAATTTTAACGAAGGAGGAACAACAAATCTACCTGGAACTTTGTGCCGGGAAGGTAAACTATGTGAAATTGGAGATGGAGAAGTTTTCCTCGTAATTTATGTAGCCTTTGCTACTTTGTGTTGAGCCAAATCCTGTTTGATAAGGTATATTATATACCTACCTGTAGGTAGTATTATAAAGATATGATTTACAACTAAAGAAACTTGTTACTTTGGTACCTTGGTATATTTTTTAGTGTACAAATGCCAAATACAAAAAGTAAAAGAAAAATGTTAAATCGCATAAAGTTTAGAAAGAAAACGGAGGTTTGACATCCAACTTACCTATATTTCAGAAGATGAGTGCTGTGCTTCGCCATCATGCGTAAGGCGGGGTTTTGAACTATTGAACTTTTAAAACCCTGTATGCGTCAGGCTTATAAGTCACTACTTTATCTTGTCATTCGGTTTTTGACCGACGAAACGGAAAAGGTACTCAATTTGACGCGAATTTTTTTATGTATAACCACGCGTAACTTTTTACGAAGTGGTTCGATTTCGTTAATTCTTTTTTTATTGGAAAGAATTTATTTCGTAATTGGTTTCATTTAAATTTTATCGAAATCGGCTAAGCCATTTTTGATAAACCGACAATAATGTGAAAAATGCTACATCGAGCCGTGCAAAATATTCGCGAATTCTGTACACGGTTGAAGTCGGTCATGGCATTTTTTACAAAAAATAATTATATCAAAAAAGGACCACACACTTTTATTTATAAAAATATAAATGTTGTTGTAACCCAACTTTGGAAACGAAAGCCGTAGTGGTCACCCGCCTTACAATCGCGAGGTCTTGAGTTCATGTCCCAGGTCCCGTACCAATGAGTTCTTTGGAATTTATGTACGGAATTTAACACCACTGGCTTTTTGGTGAAGGAAAACATCGTGAGGCAACCTGCATACGTCTGTAGAAGAAATCGAAGGCGTATGTGAATCCACCAACCCGCACTGGGCCAGTGTGGTGGATATGGCCCAACCACCCTTCGTGGGTAGGCCTACGTCCTGCAGTGGACTATTAAAAAGACTGGTACAGTAACCCTACTTAAACTATTGGAGTATCCTATTACATAGTGTAGATAAAAATATATGAGATATGCCTCTACATGTGAATACAGACAAAATACCTCGCCCAAACCCCTAATTTCCCAATTAGATCTGCAATCACGTATTTCAATCACTAACGAATGAATTGTGCGCATATTGGCAGGACAAGAGATATGATTAAGGGGTGGCCACAATCCGCGCGATGTTGTGAGATGCATACTAATGCAGCGATATCGAATTCCGATGCCACATTTAAATGGTTCCGTGATGGAATTTGAAATTTAGACGGGATTGCAATTTGATTTTCGTATATATTTATATCTAACGTTGTACATTTTCACGCGTCAAAAATGTGAATTTCTGTGATTTCAGCACTCGAAATTACGTTGGCGCCCAACGTGGGCCCACAGAGCAGACTGGTGTAACCTAACTTATTAAATTCATAGGATAATCTTTAGGAGTGTAACATTTTAGTTGTGAAACGTAAAATTATTTTATTTTATGCCTTACGACAATTTTAAATTTTGATAAAAATATTTCATTAAAAGTTTTACAAAACATTTTAGTGTAGGTAGGTACATATTCCTGCTTCAGTTTGTGTCAATTTACCAACGATTGCTATGATAAACATCAGAACGTATTAATTCATGCTCTTGGTCTAAAAAGAACTTAATATTTGGAGATCTCCATTTAATTTATAAATAAATAAATATTTTGGGACATCTTACACACGGCCTCTGACCCCAAACTAAGCAAAGCTTGTGATATGGCTGCCAGAGACTGATATACTACATATACTTATTTTTAAATACATACTTATATAGACAGTAACTAAATAACACCCAGACACAGAGCAAACACTTTTGTTCATCACATATATATTTGCCCTGGGTGGGGATCGATCCCACGCCTCTTTGATGCAGAAGTTAGGGTCACTAACCACTGAGCCACCGAGGCAGTAATTTATTTAACTATCATTCATAGGAAAGTACGCCTACAATGTTTTGCATCAAGCAACAATTGAATTAAATGAGTCATCATCGTATTAGCCAATAGCCATAGGAAGTTAACTGCTGGATGTACGCCCAACAAAACATGTTCTTTGCTTTGTGACTTTCATCCAGCATGATCATATCGTCTTAATCAGATTTTGTGACTTGTTTAAGTACATTATTACTACTTACTATTATATTTTTCATACTTTTAATGCATTTTGTAGTTAAAATTATTTATTTTTTTATTTTAAGTATTTTATTTTTATTGGGAACCTTACAGCTACAATTGTTACAGAAATAGATTAAAAATATTTGTTGACGGCCAATTACAGGGTTATGTGCCGTAATTAACTGTCATAAATTAATCTTTTATCTGTTTTAATCAATTGTCTGCGACCTTAACACGTTACAGTCACACCCGCTGTTTAGGAACGATCATAATTTAATTACTGATTACTAACAGACATTGTGTAATGAACATTGATTTACTAACGCGTCCCACCGAAAATCACTAGAATTAGAGCGCCATAGTGCAAAACCACGCATTTCCGAGCGCTAGGAAATTTAATAAACAGAACGAGGAACGGTAAATTAATTTATATGCTAATGCACGCACTGAAAATGTTGACGATCCCCGAATTGAAAATCAGTACCGCGTTTTGAAACTTGGTGATTTATGCTAGTTAGATATGTTCACTTATTACCTATGCCTAAATGATAAATTGATGACGTATAATTATTTTTCGCAAAAAATAGCATGACCGACTTCAACTGCGTACAGAATTCGCGAATATTTCGCACGGATCGATGTAACATTTTTCACGTTATTGTGGATTTATCAAAAATAGCTCAGCCGATTTCGATAAAATTTAAATAGAACTAATTTTAAAGAAAATCCCAATAAAAAAAGAATTATCGAAATCGGACCGTACGTAAAAAGTTATGCGTAATTCGGTTATACAGAAAAAAATCGTACTAATATTATAAACGCGAAAGTTTGTGGGGATGGATGGATGGATGGATGGATGTATGGATGTTTGTTACTCTTTCATGCAAAAACTTCTGAACGGATTGAGATAAAACTTTGTAATAATATAGCTTATATATCAGAATAACACATAGGCTATAAATTATAATGATATTGCGTAATTTTTTTATAATATAACGGTAAATGTTAAGTAAGATCTGAGAACTCTGAGAAGCTAATCTAGAGTGTGCTTCGAGAAATGTCAAAAAAAAAACAACTGTCGAATCGAACAACCGTCAAATCGTTTTTTGTTTTATTTTTTGGATATTCCACTTCCTTCATTAAGGGTGAACGGAACTTTTTATCCCGGATAAATAAAGGGTTCCCATGGGATAGCACAAAAATCAAAATATCATCATAATATATACGCGTCGAATTGAGGGTTTGTTCCCAGTATTACTACCAATCTTACTACCAGTAGTAAGAACGGTAAATCAATTACCGTTGTTACTACTGCAGTACCTCCTCTATTTCTTAGGTAAAAAATATTACAAAACGAAAAGTTACGTAAGTTCGTATCGCCATTTTTTAAAAATTCACTGCTTAAAATACTCACGAAGTGCAATTGTGCTATATCCATCACGTTGGCCTAGTGTGGTTCGGTGGATTCACATTCACCGTCAAATTTCTTCTACGGACGTTTACAAGTTTCCTCACTTTGTTTTTCTTTTCCGAAAAGCTAGCGGTGCGAAAATATGTACATAATGAGGAGCGGACCGCCTTAAACTTGTAATTCGAGGGTTTTTCTTCTAAGCCACCAAGGTTTCTACATATTATACGCTTTTACTCCTCATTCACATCTCTACTCTCTAATCACTTAAAAAGTAATAATATTTTTGTGGTTGTTTCCCCTCATACTTACCTATCACGTTAAAAAGTTCAAAACAGATTTGATACACAAAAAAAGAAACGGTCAAGATAGCTTTACAAGCACTTTCCACTTATCTGTGGAAACGTAATCTTGCACTTATCCTTGAAGCCAATCTCCGATCAATCCCGCGTTTAATTCAATCCTCGGTCAACATGTCTGGGGTCTGTCGCGGCAGACTTCGTGCTAATCAATCAAACGGCCTAGTAGAGCTTCTACAGTTTGGGAAACTGTGGACGCATCTATGATGAGGATGGCGCTTTATGTTGCCATAGTTATGAGTTATAACTCCTGCAACTATGGATCACGAAACTAAAGACATTTTAGGAGTTATTAAAGAAAATATTTTATCAGATTTATTGTGCCATCCGTCAGTATCCATATGGTAAACAAATTATCTGAAAAAAAAATAGGTGTAGAAAAACACTGGTAATTATTGTCTTTGTATAGCCACAATTTTTTTCAGCATTCATTAAGCGATCGGAAAATATTTTTAACTAAACCCAAAGCTGTAGGCCGTTCGTTATTAAACAACGTAAGTTTAAAATAAACAAACAAATTAAGCATTCAAGTAAGAAATCGAGAAATAATTTTACAAAACATATGTAGCTAATATTCAGGTAGATATAGGTACGGTTCAAAGTCATGGCCTAAGTCCATACATTTTGCAATATCTCTTTTATTGTCATCAAACCTAAGAGTGATTTTTTTTAGAATTTAACACAGTTAACTCTTTAAGTTACAACTTGACTACACAAGACTTTCAGAAGCTAAAAGCTATCAAAGTTTATGGCAATTTTTATTGGTTACAACGCTCTAGCACAAATTAAGCCACTTAGGTATAATGCTCCCTTACAGCACAAGACGTGTAGATTTGTGTAATTAGTTAATTAAGGTACATCTCACTTTGATACACCAATATAATTGACTTCGAAGCTTCAAAATTTTTCACCAAAGACGCAAAAATCCCGGAATGCATAGGCGAGCAGTGAGCACGCCCACAGAAACTATCAATGAATTGAAATGATGCACGCTGTGTCACTTATCGGTTCATAATTTCAGCTATATCGAGGATAAATCCCTGTTATGATGTAACTTTTCGCTACTGTAACTACTACCTACCATTGACACACCGATATAATCTACTTCCAAGCACTTGCTTCAAAATCTAAATTCCTTACCAAAGGCACAGGAATCCCTGGATGCATGGCCGGGCACGTCCGCCGATGCCATTAGTGAGTTGGCGCGAGCGCAGGACTAATGTGCGCTACGTGAGCTGGCCCGGCCTAGTAGTTGAGCCAAAGCACGAAACAAATTACAAAGGTCTTGAAAGCCTGTTATTGTATCTTTTTCACACAGTTTTATTCGGACAAAATTCGGACTCTACTTTCAAGTGTTTTAATCTGAACCGCAAACCATCGATATCATTTTAGGCATATGTGAGCTGGCCAGGCTTACCGGCTGTGCTAAAGCACGAAACACATTACAAAGGTCTTCAAATCCTGTCATTTTTTAAACTGAGCTGTAGTTTTCGTCTTTCAAGAGTTTTAATCTAAGCTACAAATCATCGATACCGATGATATCTACTTGTTCTGGCCGAGTTCAGTACCTACGTACTTAGTTGTGCTAAAGCACATAAATTTTGTAAGTATACCTAAATATGCACTAGGATTTACCCGCACCACACTTTGATTTTAAGCTGTATTATAAAAAATGCATTTTCAATGCCATTTTGTGGCATGTGGTCATGTCATAGGGTGTTTCACATTTTTCCTTTCTTCTATGAAAGTCTACAGCCAATATCATCCATTAACATTTTGCGGTATAAAAAGTAGCCTGTGTCACTTTCAAAATATATATATGCCAAAAATCAAGTCAATGCGCTGCTGTATGAAAGTGATCCGAAATATAGATCTCGTTGAGCTCTCTCTCACTTTTGTGTATACATCAATGGTCAACGGCAATGGCAAGTATCGGAGATATGTCACTTTTTAAGTTTGACAGGTGTCATCTGAAATGTTGTTTTTAAATTTTCGCGATTCGAACACATTATTATTATATACTACGGGACTAATCGCACTAAAATTACGAGATAAATAAATACCTCCTCATCCCGACGTTTCGGCTGAGTTGCATCGACCGTGGTCACGGATAGTCTATCCGGAGATAGTCTATGAGGAGGTATTTATTTATCTCGTAATTTTAGTGCGATTAGTCCCAAAGTATATAGTAATAATGTCATCTGAAATGTAAATCTCGTTGAGTTGTCTCACTTTTATGAAGATAGCAATGGTCAAAGGCAATGGCAAGTGTTGTTATATGTCGATAATTTTAATTTTGAAAGCCTCGTACTGTAGATATTCTTTCTTATTGAAGATTAATTGTAATCAATTGTATTGTTTTGGCTTGTGGATTCTACTCGACACTTCTTTCGAGCATTGTGTGTATAACTTATTATCAGCTACGAACTGAATTAGCTTACTCAGCTATAGACAATGAATTAATTATTTATTATTTTTTTATAATATACGTATATATTATTATTTATTTAGAATACGGATTCATATATCTTATCCTGATATTTGTCTGATATTTTTACAAGTAGGTACATATATCAAGACCCTTATAAAATGAAATGAACTTAGAGAAAGGAGTTATAAAGAACAGGTATTCTCAAGTACATTGAGTCTTCATAAATGTTATTGTAGGACAAAGAGGCTTATAATAGTATTATGAAATGCGCTTATATACGTATATGAGACTAAGTATTAAAACCGAGAATTCTTGACTTCGTGCTGGCTTATCTAATGCTAATATGAGAGCAATAGAAAAGTACGCTCTTAGTATTTTTATGTTATGCTGATATATTTTATTTTATTTATTTATTTATTATTTTATAAGAACAAATATTTTCAAGTGAAATGAGTCTTTGTAAATGTTATTTTAGGAGTAACAGGCTTATAATAGTATTATGAAATGCGCTTATATGCTTATATACATATATGAGAGTAAGTATAAGACACAGAGCTCTTGATTCCAAAAAAGCTTATCTAAGAGTAATATAAGAGCGATAATATGGTCTAAAACTATTATAAGAGCGCTAGAAGCCCACCATTCTTATCCAAGCGAACTCCAAGACATTTTTGCTAGTTGGGATGGTATCTAACTCACATTTTTATCTGACAATGTTCTAGACGATATAAGAATATTAATAATACATCATAATTATATTTTAGGGACGAAATTACTTAGGTTTCTCTGGAAGGCCACTTCTGCCATTAAGTAGCCTAAAGCAAATAATATTAGCAGAAAAGGAAAATCTCCTAACATCCTAATGGATTTTATAAAGAATCAGTGGAGATTTCAGCTTTTTTTCGTGCCTTTAGAAGTATTTATGATAATGAAAAAAAAAGGTTATTCGCTAATGACTTGAGAGTGCTTGAAAACACATATAAATTGTGATGGTTACTAACCAGGTTATTTATTATAATTTACAGTAAAATTCGTGGCACTATTGAAATCCTTTCTGTACTGAAAAATGATTTATGAATCTGAAATGGCTGAAATGAATAAGCTTTAGATAGTTTAAAAGCTTTTTCGTACCTAAACGACCTAGATCCTTAAAAGCAATGAGAAAGTAGCTCTAGTACAGCGATTATTATACGTCTTGGTTGAATATTTGTAACATTGATCAATCATTTAACTATAACTTAAAACTTTTGAGATGAATTCACTAATAATTCAATGCAAGTAAAAGAAAAAAAAACTGTTGTAAGTAAACAGGCGATTCAAGAACTTTAAAACCCTTTCTAAAGATTGTACCTGACTATATTTAATTAATTTTCGTAGTAACATTTCATAAAAAGTATCTCTTATCATATGAGTGATAGTCGTTCTTCCTAAACTTCTTCCCTATGCAAAATCTTGTACTTTCATATAGAATTGTACTTATACAAATATATTTTAGGATCAATAGATAAATTAAATTTATGACGTCACATTGCGATATTACAACATAATATAAAAACGAAAACTGGAAGCTGTATCACTAAAAGTGATAAAATAGAGAGAAAAAATCACAGGAGCAAATGTAATGAAGTATAGTTTACTCGAGAAAAACTATCTATTTGATTTCTATACACTTACATATTTTTTCCTCTACTCTACCTAGACAGAAATATTTTACCGTAGGTATATTTTATATTTTTTGTATGTATAGTAGTTTGGATTTGGTTTGGATTGTAGAAGACTTTAATTAATTACTAGCAAAAGCTAGTAATTAATTAAAGTCTCTGGGTAAAAACCTACAGCTTCACCAGCGTAATATTTTAATTTTTATGCAATCTTATGGAAACATTTTATTTTTCTGGGATAAAAAGTATCATAAATCACTTTCCATCTTTCAAAATATATCCATACTAGAAATCAAGTCAATTAGTTTACTCCGTTGCTGCGTGAGAGCAAAAAAAACTATAAACCAACACTTTCTGATTTATAATATTAGTAAAGATAGGTACAACTGTAATTAAATTACTTACATTACTAAAAACAAAAATCATTATCTATTTTTATGATTTTTTACTGTATTTTTGAACGATAACTTTCAGGAGACCCTCATATCAAGATCATAAAGCTCAGAAAGTAAGTACAACAGCTGTCCATTCGTAGATTCAAAAGTAGGGCATTAAAAAGAAGATTTCAAGAAGCCTTTGCCCTCCTTACTCGTGCCGGATATTGCAAGTCACGTGACACGGATATTGCTTCAAGCGACATACTTCAACTCGCTTCGAAAATGTAGCATAATGCTCTCCATCTTGGGAACTCTATTTTCATACTGAAATTTCACAAATGATAGATATTTTAACTTGACAGTAAGTTTGTGTAGATGTGGTTGCTGCCCTAGTCAGTTAGGCTAGCCGCGTGAACATTTTCTAAACAGCTACTGGCTGAACAGCTAGTTAGTGCTATACAGGGTTATTTCTAATCAATTAGCATCCTTCTAGGGGCTTATTCTGTACATCAAAACTAACAACTTTTGTTCTACGACTTTAGTCAAAACTCAAAAAAAATTTTTGTTGTTCCATAGAAAAATTTAATTCACCCGCGACAAAATGTATGGAACAGCTGATTTTTTTTAGTTTTGACGAAAGTCGTAAAACAAAAGTTGTTAGTTTTGATGTACAGAATAAGCCCCTAGAAGGATGCTAATTGATTAGAAATAACCCTGTATAGTTAAAGTTCCCCGTTGCTATAATTTAACGTACCCATACAATATCGAGCCATGGTGCCGCATTTAAATATAATTTTTACTCTTGTAAAGATCTCGAAAGAAAAGTCATAGCATAAAACAGGTAAAAAAAATGTTTATTAAAAAAAAATTCGCCGTTTTAAATTGTTTATTTCGTTTTCTATTAGTTTTGTTTCCATATTTTTGTTTTTGAATGAGAGATTTTACTAAAAAATAGTAGGTAGTCTACATATGTATAAAAATATACACAAGTATTCAAAACTTATAAAAATCTTAACTGACGCAGTTATAATTATTCGAATTCGAATCGGGGTTAAATATCATTAAATTGTTTTTAATTAAAAATTGACGCACCCTAAGCATAATTCACTTAAAACACAAAACAGTGTCAAGCAACACAATCAAAAGTAATCGAGTTTACCAAACATCCTTCGCAGAGATAATGCTATTTATTCTACTATATCAAGATAAAAGAGGAGGTGGCGGGAATAAATCACTCATTTTTAATTAAAATGTACAAACACAATCGAATAATAAAATCATAAGACGCGAATCTTATAGTATTCTTCTATGGGCAAGCTAAGAGTAATGCGGCACTCATAAAAATGATACAAGCGCGGAATTTATGCATATTTTATTTGTGATAAAAATATAAAGACAAAAGTTTAATACGAATCGGAAAATATTGCTAATAACATGTTGGGTGTGAAAACGTTAATAAAAGCAATCATCTCAAAACTCTGTTGACCAAAATGCAACTACACTAACGTCTATAAGAATAAGACATTTTTTATTGTAAATCCCAATCTAGCAGAATGGTCAGATAGGAGTAAATGTTTAGTGAAATTGAAGTTTATAAATACTTCAAAAATATTCGTACCTATTTATACACTTTGATGAAAGATTATCGTTATACAAGCTTAGCAACACAAAATGTGATGATACGAATAGTTTTGTAATTTTCTTCTCTACAAATCTAAGCACTCGGTGGTCTGAATAATTTATGTGTAGTCGACACGAGCGGTAATTAGAGGCAGTCCTGTCCCGCACTAAGTAATTTAGTAGAAAAATCAAGAGAACACTGAAACGATGTGAACGGATATTTTTCTTGCTAAGATATAGTTGGAAAAATCAGTAGAGCATAGGTGAAAGGGCTGTTTATGCCTTCAAGCTTGTGTACTCAGCCGCTAAATTTGAGGTGCTGACATAGCTTCTATATTAACCATCTACTGTTTTTACTTCTTTTAATTATTTTCTAGCTTTTCCTTTATATCCGATACTTAAAAGCAAATGAGTAATGTATTTTTTTTTCCAATTTAATATCCTAATGCATGAATCCTTAAATTAAGCTCGTTTGGAATTAAACTCAAGTTTTGCTAATTAACACCCCTATTTTTATTTGTGGTACTTTCTCTGACTCTCGAAAACTTGTTTTTTTGTTTATCTGCAGGGTGAGTATAAATTTACATACCTATTTCATCACAATTACGTGTAGTACGTGACTCAAGATATGTTTTCTTTATACGAACACTGGAATTTATTTTCGAGTGTTTATGGTGACTAGTCAAACGTATCCTTTAATTCCCCTTACCTTTGTTTCATGGAACATTCCCCATTTCCGGCACCTGCAAGGCAATTCAGCAGGCGGGCCTATAAATCGGACGAATGGACTTCCACGTGGGAACCGCCAGTTGCGACCGAACCATAGAGATCTAGAGAGGCTTGTAGAGAAAATCTCATACCCGGACCGCGGGAAACTTATGCCAAATACTTTTTCTCTTTTTTCTTCTTTTTAGCTGTAGAATATGCATTAATGAACCTAGGCCTCTACTATAGATCTGAGATCTCTATACTTGCATTATCTATACTATAGATTCTATAGGCTTGCAGCGCAAGTCTGCGTCTTAGTGAGGTTCTTATATCTACCGTGTGGCTGGGCTTGCCGGAAAGTTTTACGAGTAAAGACCACGGCCCCTATTTTTCAAGTTCGAACGACCGGAAACGGATATGGAACTTTGACAGATTGTTTGAAAACACTCTGTATTGTCTATGGAAGTTGCGAGTGCTCCATACAAGTTCCGTATACGACCAGACCGTGCGAAGTTGAAAAATCAGGACCCGCGTATCTAACGTGGTCTTTACTTACACGAGAAATTGACGATGCCATCTGTTGTTAGGTTTTCGTGCTGTTATTCTGCCCACTACCATTTTAATTTGCCAATCTACAGCACTATGTAGGTATCCTTAGTTCGTCTACAAATCTCCTCACGTTTCTTTCGATCTCATAGATCATAAAGAGACTCCGAACATTGTCTTCTCCATAGATCGTTGGAGTAGTTGTAAGTTTTGTGTTAGGACGCCTCTATGTAGCAAATATTCATAGTTAGTTTAGTTAGCATACGTAGTTATTATACTGCAAAATGCATATTTATAAAACAAACATTGCAGAATGCAGTGTTTTGTCAGTGCATATGATTGATTGATTTGTTGTGCTTTGTGAGGAATATAAATTTAGACTTTACAAATTGTTGTGATTTAGCAGATAAAAGATTTTCGTGCGTAATTAGGTTCCAATAGACCGTGATGACATGACCCGTCTCAAGTGATCTGTAAACGGAACAAACGTTTTACAGATTTTTCTTCTAATAGCCAGCGATAAATGTTACTCATAACAATGGATACTTAATGGATTTTTGTGGTGATTTGTTTATTTTATGAACTGGAATTTACTCTGGGTTTTGTTAGGGTAAGGAAAATATGGTTGGTTAAAATGCGGTTACATCTATGAATAAAACTACAAAATAATTTTATTCGCGGTCTGTCACATTTTATTCTTGTTACCTAAATCTGAATGAATTAATTCTCATACATATTCAATGGGTACTTATTTTATCTCACCTTGATAAAAAGTGACGTCTATTCATCCGATATACCTCAGTGCCTCAAGAAGAGAGTTTTCGATAGTTGTGTATTGCCTATGATAGTGATGACATATGGAACTGAAACGTAATCTTTGAATGTGGGCCTAATGAATAAGCCCAAGATAGCCCAACGTGCTATGGAGAGGGCTATGCTCGGAGTCTCTCTGCGGGATCGAATCAGAAACGAGGAGATCCGCAGACGAACCAAAGTTACCGACATAGCCCAGCGGATAAGCATATTAAAGTAGCAATGGGCAAGACACAAAGCTCGAAGAACGGATGGCCGATAGGGCCGTACAGTTTTCGGATGGAGACCACGGACCAGCAAGCGCAGCGTAGAACGTCCACCGACTAGGTGGACTGACGATATAATAAAAATCGCAGGAACGCGCTGGATGCAGGCCACTTCCAACCGGCTTATTGGAAATCCATGGGGAGGCCTATGTCCAGCAGTGGACGTCCTACGGCTGATAGATAGATAAAAAGTGATAATTATACCATGCTATACCAGTTAATATAGGTACCTACTTTAGTTGAACTAATAAAATACCATATGATAGTTACTGTTGTAGCGTACTATAAAGTATCAAATAAGAAATATCTTGTTAAATACATCGTTAGATATCACGAATTTTCAATATCACGCGCGCCTGCCGCGCTCTTCCAACCTTTAATATCACAGGTGTGTCTGCAAGAGTCCAAGATACAAGCTTAAGAACTTAAAGTACAAACTGTAGGACTGCAGCTTGAGTTCATAGGCATTCATAAGCTGTGGAAGAGGGTGCATACACATAAATGTTTACTTAATAAGTATGTGTGCAAATTATAGCAAGAGATATTTACATTTTTTTTTATTTAACCTGTACTGTCCCACTGCTGGGCAAAGATCTCATCCAATTCTTTTCTGTTCTGTGCTACCTCCGTCCAATCCGTTTTAAACAACTTATGATTTAGGTAAATATAAATCAATGGTACTGGCTACTGACACTGTAGGATATTGTCGAAGGTCAATGATTTGTTTATGTATCTCATATGCTTCGGCTACATTAGCGGGCTATGGCGAATATTCGTTTTAACGCGATAAATGTGGCCGGGTTCATCGTGTCATCGCGTAGTATTCGGGCGAAGACGATGTAGTATCGGGGAGCTGTCGGTAAACTGGCGCGAATCAAGGGGATTTGTCGCGCCAATATTCGCTTAGGTGGCCACATCTACGTCATTTCAGTGTCGTCCAGACTTTGAAGCGAGAGAGACGTGCATTTAATTTTTTTACACTATGGAGTGGAGTAACGAAAAAGTGTTAGAATTCATTCAATTTTATGAAACTGAGAGTATTATATGGAATCCTAGTGACCCCAACCATAAAAAGAAACACTTGGTACATGATGCGTGGATTCGAATTAAAAATATGCCTTGGTTGGCCTACCACAGTAGAAGAAATGAAGAAGAAGAAAGAAGAAAAAATGATACTCGTACAATTGTAATAAATAATAATTTACTGACATATAATGCAAAGCCACTATTTCCTCCATTTTTAAATAAAGTCAAAGTCAGTTGCCCACGTCTCGGTCGCACAACAAACTGAACAACACAATCCGGCACGATGCATCGCGTCAACTCGACACGAATCTTCGCCCGCCTTACAGACATGCCACACGGGCGTTGACGCCGCGTAATTGCACCGCGGCGTCACCGCCGCTGCACCGCCGCGGTGCAGCGGCGGTGCTGAGCGTCGTCGCGGCGACACCGCGGCGTCCAGTGTTGCCGGTAGCGATTTAGACATTAAATCTAGAGTATTCGAGTATTCTATGAATTTTTAGCGGGAAAAAAGGTTTTGAATTCATCAATCCGTTCAATCTTAAACTGAAGATGAGAAAAATCCCTCGTGTACATTAGAAATCAGATCGTGTAATTTGTCACGACGAATGTCACAGTAACAGCTTTCCAAGTGACAGCTGTCAAACTTCAAAGTGATTATCTCGGTCATTATCAATTCTAGACTACTGTTGTTTTCATAAAAGTGATAGAACTCGACAAGATCTACATTTTGGATGACAGCTGTCAAACTTAAAAGTGATTTATTTCGGTTATTATCGATTCTAGACTACTGCTCTCTTCACAAAAGTAATAGAGCTTGACAAAATCTACATTTCGGATGACAGCTGTCAAACTTAAAAGTAATTTATCTCGGTAATTATTGATTCTAGACTACTGCTCTCTTCACAAAAAAAATAAAGCTCGACGAGATCTACGTTTCGGATCACTTTGAAGTTTGACAGCTGTCATCCGAAATGTAGATTTCGTTGACCTCTATCACTTTTGTGAAGACAGCAGTAGTCTAGAATCGATAATAACCGAGATAAATCATGTTGAAGTTTGACAGCTGTCATCCGAAATATTGATCTCGTTGACTTTTATCACTTTTGTGAAGACAGCAGTAGGTTAGAATCAATAATTACCAAGATAAATCACTTTTAAGTTTGACAGCTGTCATCCGAAATGTAGATTTCGTTGACCTCTATCACTTCTGTGAAGACAGCAGTAGTCTAGAATCGATAATAACCGAGATAAATCATGTTGAAGTTTGACAGCTGTCATCCGAAATATAGATCTCGTTGACCTCTATCACTTTTGTGAACACAGCAGTAGTGTAGAATAGATAATAACCTAGATAAATCACTTTGAAGTTTGACAGCTGTCATCCGAAATGTAGATCTAGTTGAGCTCTATCACTTTTGTGAAGAGAGCAATAGTCTTAAATTGATAATAACCTAGATAAATCACTTTTAAGTTTGACAGCTGTCATCAGAAATGTAGATCTTGTTGAGCTCTATCACTTTTGTGATGACAGCAGTAGTCTAGAATCGATAATAATCGAGATAAACTCACTTTGAAGTTTGACAGCTGTCATCCGAAATGTAGATCTCGTCGAGCTTTATTACTTTTGTAAAGAGAGCAGTAGTCTAGAATCGATAATAACCGAGATAAATCACTTTTAAGTTTGACAGCTGTCATCTGAAATGTAGATCTCGTTGAGTTCTATCACTTTTGTGAAGTCATTAATGGTCTAGAATCAATAATAACCGAGATAAACTCACTTTGAAGTTTGACAGCTGTCATCCAAAATGTAGATCTTGTCGAGTTCTATTACTTTTGTGAAGACAGCAGTAGTCTAGAATCGATAATGACCGAGATAAATCACTTTAAAGTTTGACAGCTGTCACTTGGACAGCTGTTACTGTGCCACTCGTCGTGACAAATCACACAAGTCCATACTCGATGGGCTTATGAGATATTTTTCATGTCACTTTGCACAAATCAATGCATCTATTTCAGATTTTATCGATCGGCCACATTATTTCTCTAATATATCAAACGAAGAACAAAACACTTTCTTTCTGCGGTTGGCTCACACAAAATCAGACTGTATGTGAGAGATTTTACTTATCTTCAGCCGGTTATCCCTAAAACCTTTTTTTCCGCTAACTGCCTAGATGTCATCAGTGTCTAAGGCAACACTGGGCGCCGCGGTGTCGCCGCGACGACGCTCAGCACCGCCGCTGCACCGCGGCGGTGCAGCGGCGGTGACGCCGCGGTGCAATTACGCGGCGTCAACGCCCGTGTGGCATGTGCCTTAATGTAGACAAGAACATCGCCTATACCCGAACACGATGTTTTTGTCTCGCCAACACGATACGAATCTTCGCCCGCTAATGTAGCCGAAGCAATAGGATACCTAAATCTACGCACACATAGAAAATGGCAGCCTGAAAAAACCTGCGGATATCTGTGTAGTGTGTGTGTATTTTATCATTATGTGTAAGGCAGTCTGTCATTACAATACGCACGCTTGACTCCTACTTTTGGAGGCTAGTCACCGCAGAGGACTTACTCGTATCTCACATAGGTCCATTTAAATTGAGACTCTAAAGCAATATCGGTAAGTATACTTATGTCAGATACTCTACGGCGAACTTAAATCGTGTGTGAGATAGAGATGGATGGACCTAAGTGGTTTTTTTCAGTGCACATACTTTGCATACGGAAATTATAATAAATAAACAATTAAACCCTTACATTGGTTTTACTCAGTTTAGTACAAAAATATTGAAATAACTTCAAGAAAACGAATACAGATAAACGGAGTAATCAATGTCACCCTACGTCTTAGTACCTACGCCTACGTGGCCGTGTCGTACCTACGCCCGAGACGTTTTGGTAGGTAGTTATTGTCTGGAGTGTAGGGTGCAATATAATTTTCTATGGAATAATATGACAAAAAAAAATATGACAACACTCGTTACATTTCGAGAAACTTCATATTTTTCTGAGTCTGTTATATCAGTTAAAAATATAAAAGAGCCCTCCGATTTTTTTTAAAATTAAGTTTGAGTTTATTGTTCCCTACGAGCGCGTCTGCCAGAGGGAACCCAAATGCTGGTGTGGAGCTTGGTGTTTTCGTTTTAGGGAAACCACAGGATCACCGAAATCAAAAACCCTTTTATTTTTCTTCACAAACTTATATACACTGTTTTTTTTTGACAAGAAAGAGTCAAGCGCGAATCGCACTAATAATTTTGAATTTGGAATGTTTTGCCGAAAGAGTTTGCCAAATAAATAAAGAAGATCGTAATAGGTGCAGCCGTCGTGCACATTTCTCCCGCCGTGCAGTGTCCCTGTAGCCGGCGACGCTGCATCAATCTCGGTGCACGGCGGCTTCCGTCGGCAGTACTACGATCTTCTTGACAGGTCGTCGTCCCGTAGTTCGCACGTCGACTACTCGCGTCACGCCGTCCGCACCGGGGTAGGTCACCTCAACTATTCCCTGCGGCCATATAAAACGAGGCAATTGTCTACAAGGTTTACGGTGTCTTCGGTCTTGCCTGCAGTCTGCAGTCCCTCGGCTGTGGACTCCCACCGGTTTTGAAGTTCAACTCGTACTCGCGAAGCCAGTGGAAAAATCGGCGGGTTGTCGGGAAGCGCATCAGTGCGTATGTCCCATGTAAGCGTAAGCGAATAAGTCGGGGGTCGCGATGTTGGTAGCTTACTCGTCCATGATCAAATCGTGTTACAGCGATCGTGTTACAGCGGGTCCATCTTAATTTGCGCACACATGCGTACACGTCCGGGTGTAGTCCATAAGCATGTCTTCTGTGAGCGTTCACGTCTTCATACTTCACATAAAAGGAGCGTGAGGGAGAATAAAGCGGATCCAATGTCTTATCGGTTAAGGCTGCGGCAATTGTAGTCGATGGCGCCACTTCCGCACGTCTCTTATTGATCGATGTGGCTACAGAAGTCAGCGGTGCCACAGCCGCATGTCTATTGTCACTCAGAGCGGCAACGTTGGAGGTCGTCAGCGCTACCATCGCATTTACCTTGTCAGTCAGAGCGGCGACAGTGGAAGTCGGTTCTCTATTGCGGATATCTTGCTTGTCTGTCAATGCAAGTGAATGAAGCTCCGACTCACAGTTGTCCAGCATAGCAGCGCATTCGTCACGCCGGAAGAGCGATGTCTCGAAGCTTCCATCTCGACGTCTTGTTTCTCTTTGCACCGCGTGTTGCTCTAGGTCATTTTCATTTTCCGGAGACTTTGCGGCAACCGTGAGTTCTTCTAATGCAAAAGAGTAGCAGAGAGTATCGTACGCGTCGTCTTCTACAAAACTTATTTGTGCTCGTCCGTCGGCGTGCGTTCCATGCACCACACACACAAGAGATGTCGTCCCGCCATTGATGGCATGTTTGTCGAGTTCTTGGTTTATTAACACAGTGGAGCTGTCATCGTCTAAGGTCCACGCGTTGGCTGCTCCCGCCGGTCTAACAGCTGTGTGTGGTGCTATCGTGTCAGAGACTCTGGTGAGCGCATCTTGTTCATCTTCAAGCTGAGCTTTGGCTTCAAGAGTAGCGATGCGCGCTGCGGCTAGCTCTACCTGCAGACGGATGTGTTCTTCTTTAGCTCTGGCAAACTTCAGCTGGCGCTCTAAACGTCTACGTGTCGCATACTCTGCACGTACAGGTGTTGCAGTCACTGGTTGGGAGCTTGGTGTCGGTGATGCATCGGTGGCCGTGGCTGCCGGTGTCGATAAGACAGTGGGCTGTGTCAAGTGCGGCGCGATATTATTCATAAAGGAGGAGGGCAGCGGCATTGCGCCCTTCGTCACTTCCGTTGCGCTAGATCTGGAGGCTGCGTCTCTGAGCTCACCAGAACGTGGCGCAGATTGTACGGCGCGGAAGGAAGGCGGCGTCAGTGCGCCCCGCGTCACTCCCGAGGTGTTCTGATGGTTGCCGTCGACATCGGTGCGACGCGCAACATTTGCCTTCAAAAAACGAGTCAACACCATCTCTAATCCGGCTATCAAAGGACCAAAATGTTCCCTACGAGCGCGTCTGCCAGAGGGAACCCAAATGCTGGTGTGGAGCTTGGTGTTTTCGTTTTAGGGAAACCACAGGATCACCGAAATCAAAAACCCTTTTATTTTTCTTCACAAACTTATATACACTGTTTTTTTTTGACAAGAAAGAGTCAAGCGCGAATCGCATTAATAATTTTGAATTTGGAATGTTTTGCCGAAAGAGTTTGCCAAATAAATAAAGAAGATCGTAATAGGTGCAGCCGTCGTGCACATTTATTAGGATAAATAAATATATTTGGCTCAATAGGTAGTTTATCTCAATCAACCCTGATTAAGTAACCTTCAAATTGTTAAATAAAAGCATTTTTACCAATTAGACACACTTTTTAAGTGTTTTTTTGTCACATTGTACCTACTAACTGGTGACACTGGTAGGTTATAATTTTTTATTTTAGCAAATTAAGACATTAATGTGGAAGAATCAGCTACGAAAGGAAGTAAAATAACGATAGAATCACTTTATTATTGCTAAACTTGTAAAAATTAAAAGCGGTATTGTTATTTTTAATAAAATTTACATTTAACATTTTAAAAAAATGGAGGAATGGAAAAATCTAAATTAAATATTTTTGAAAAGCCCATAAATCAAGCTTTCAAATGATGTATATATCATCTTGGTTCGATTTTTCTCTGAATAATATACCACTTGTGGACGTCACCTTTGTGCACTGATTAAAAAGTCATGCTGTATACCAACTTAGTATCAAAAATATTTACGATTTTGTAACCAATCCTCTACGTAGCCCTACGGAGTACTCCACGTAGCGCTGCGGAGTAAAATACTTCCCGCGGAAGCTCATATCTTGCATACTTCATCATTACCTATTCCCTTCCGACAAAGTATTAATTTTCAATAACAGGTGCGCCCCTAAGGAATCGTATTCATTATTCGAAAGTAATTCCTATTGACAGGTGGAATGGGTAGAATAGAACGGTTCAGGAATTTGATCAATGGTATTGTAATTAATTATTATTTTTGTACGTTACCTGTGTTACCAGGAAAATAAATTCTATCTATGGTTTCGCTCGGATCTAAAATACCTTATCTCTCTATGAAGCATTTAAAAATCTACAGAAGACTTAAACAATAAATAATCTGGAAGAGAAAATAAAGACCAATTTAATTTCAACGTTTATTTACATACAAATGTTTCTTTGGCACAACTGATGACACATTATAAAAAACTGTTAAATTATTATGCTATTATGTATTACCGGCGTTGACTGTATGCTATATAGGTACTAATAGAATTATAAGTCACAGTGGGTGGCAACAATGCAAATCTTATAGCAAAATAATAATAATTATTGGCCATAAATCATTCAAATAATAAATCATGGGATCTAATGGGGTGATTTAGACTATTATTGTTTACTTTTACTATGAGGCCAACCCAGAAAGCGAGATAAAAATCAGTTGTCGAATACAACATTGCTACTGTAAATCGACAAAATGGATGGAACAGCTGACCTTTATAGATAATTAATTATCTCGTCATTTTATTGCGCGATTAGTCCCATAGTACTGTACTGTACTGTACCAGCCTTTTTTTAGTAGTAGTAGTAGTCCACTGCAGGACGTAGGCCTACCCACGAAGGGTGATTGGGCCATATACACCACGCTGGCCCAGTGCGGGTTGGTGGATTCACAAACGCCATCGAATTTCTACTACGGACGTACTCGTATGCAAGTTGCCTCACGATGTATTCCTTCACAGAAAAGCCTGTGGTGTGAAATTCCGTACATAAATTCCAAAGAACTCATTGGTACGGGACCGGGGATTTCCCATAGTATATAATAATAATTAGTACCTATACCTTCAACAATCCTGTAGATATTAATTACATCGTTTATCCATAGTCTCAGATTTTTTGCACGATTAAATTTGAGTTTTATTCTAATACGAGTAAGATTAACGTAGTACATAATAACACAATGTTTTGGGTACACGTATAGTGGTGCAAAAATGGGCACTTTAAAAGTTTTGATCAGAAATAACATAGCAGACATTGATAACACCGTCTGCATTAAAGTATTTTTGCTAAACTACGGCGCGCGATATCCACTGTATTTTTATCAAAGGTGGAACGAAATAACTGAACGAACTAATTTCTTAACTTATAGAGTTATATAGTATACTATACATACAGTTAACATTTACTCAGGTTCATCTTAAGTAGAAAATATACATTAACTTAAAATTAAATATAACTTTGAACATCCTATAGAATCTGAAGAAAAGAAACGTATTAAATAAGTAAGTAACGATAATGTAAATTTTACTTATAATAGAAAGTTTTCGAATGTAGTTTTGCCATCTTAAAATATATTTTTCATGATGTGATGCTTATCCAATCAATGGGTATATTTCTTACACAAAGTTTTGATACTATAAGAGATCAAAATACTGAATGAGTGACTCTTACCATCACTTAACAAACGTAGTCATATTAACACTTTTTTAACACTTAATTTTCTTACATAAAGTTGAGGTCTTAGAAGACTTCTAATACAATGCAAGAATTTGGAGATTTTTTTACTAAAAAATTAAAATAAATCTTTGTTTAAATATAATGTAGAGCTAAACGTTACTCGTACTTCAAGAACCAGACATTTGCCAGAAGTATCGTACAGATTAATAACTACTAACGGTGTAAAGTTTTTCGGAATACGTTTTGCAATGGTTTTTGCATTGGTGAATTTAATATCTACAAAGTGGTGGGCAGGATTATAAATTATTACGTACTTCATCGGCCTTTATTTTAATTTTAGTTACTCTAGTGAAATGTTAGCACGTCCACGGTCTTTTGAAAATGGAAAAATACAAAATGAGATAGTGGCATGATTGATTTCCTTGAATTTTCTCAGGTTATAGGCATGCCCATACACATAAAGGTGGATCCGCGCCTGCGGTTCAATAGCATCACATCTAAACAGCGGAATGTTTCCCGGTGACGACCCCGGTGTTCTTATTGTACTGGAACTCTTTGTGTCCGTTGTTTCGCTCTTCCGACTCACCGCTCGTGAGGAGGCCTTTTTTGTCCCTGGAATATCGGAACTTTTACTAAAACAGAACGCACGATTCGCACACAAGAGCCGCACGCGTCGGAATTTCTGAATTTCATCATCAAAATGATCATGTGTAATGAGTTGGTATTGTATCTACCAATCTTTACACATGTCATGATTTCGTGTAAAGATCGGTACATGCCATTAATTAGATAGATAATTGGATAAGTAGCAGTGATCTCGAACGACAAAATACCAAATCGGTATAAACTGCCAAAAAAAAAATCGAAATCGAAAAACCTGAAAATCGTCACATACCTACGTATGTGACTATTTTCAGGTTTCAAACTATAGATATACAGTGTACTATATTTAGCCAAAACACACGGTCACCACGGAAAGTACAGTCCGTTCAGATATTTTACCTCTGATATCTCTCTGGTTAATATGCTCCTTGGTCGCAGTTTTTGTGTAATGATTAACTTTATCACAGGATACACAGCGACAAACGTCAGAGGTAATTTATTGTGAACGGACCTGTCAGCTTATCCTCTTTTACGTTTCGGCTCTTTGCAAACTTGAAATTCGGTAGAAACAGAATTTGGCCAAATACACACTTTTATTTGCTGAAAATTTGAAATCGTTGAAAAATTGCTTCAGTTCGGTGTTTCGGTAGGACAGGGGCCAAATCGGTAGAAATACCGAATAATTTGTAGGTTTGATACCACTGATAGGTAAGGAGTCAGATAATTATTGTGTAGCCGCAGCATCAAAAGTAAAGTTTTCATAATTCATAGTTAGTACGAGTCCGTAATAGAATAATTATTTCTTCACATACTTATTGAATATGCTGTAAACTATTAAATTTACCAATATTATATCGTAATTACTTGAATAAGGACTAATTTATAAACGTTATTCTATTTTAATAAGTCTTTATAAGGGAGCACAGATCTCCGAAATACAAGCTATGCTTAGTTTTGAGATCTGAAGCTCATTGTCACCATATGTTATTTGCGAAGTAAATAAATGAATTTTGAATTTGAATATTTATTCTTCATTGAAATGTGTAACTTTCACGTACATGAGAAGCATTTTGGAGAGAAATATAGGATTTGAGAGAAGACACCGTGACATTTACGTAATCGTGCGTTAGTCTTATTTTTTCTGAGAAAAGCTCTAAAAATTATAGAAGGCGTTAATCGTTCTACCTAACTGGGTATTTAAATAAGTTCGATAGCTTTATTTAGAGCCGGGATTTACCTAGATACGTTCAAGTGAACCAGGTTACCAATGGAGGCCCGGCTAGATATATGGATTCTGTTGTCGAAGCCTTGTTGTAAGAATTTAGGTCAGAAAATGAGATTTGCATAGCATATACGAGCTATTATAGTGTTATTACAGCATTATAGCAATAGCAAATTATAGCATTTTAAATTAAAAAGAATTAAACTTTTTAAACACTGTGTCGAATTTAAATAAAAGTCTACCATCAATTAAAATTAGACTAATTATATTTTTATATAAGTACGGCGACACTTTATTGTTTAAATAGCAGAAACAAAATGTAGGATTTATTGGCTATTTTTATTCGCATTTTCTTTTTACAAAATTGAAATTATTTGTACAAAATTAAACAGCAATAAAATAAATACTTGCTTACCAAGTCGCAACTTGGTTTAAAGTATTATAGTAAAGTAAAAAATCGGCCAAGTACAAGTTGGACTCGTGCATGTAGGGTTCCGTACCGTATTCCAGCCCCTCGGTAAAAAAATCACGTTGGTTGTATGGAAGCCCCCCTTAAATATTTATTTTATTGTGTTTTTAATATTGGTTGTTATAGCGGCAACCGAAATACATCATCTGTGAAAATTTCAACTCTCTAGCTATTACGGTTCATGAGATACGGCCTGGTGACAGCCAGACAGACAGACGGACAGGCAGCGGAGTCTTAGTAATAGGGTCCCGTTTTTACCCTTCGGGTACGGAACCCTAAAAACTAAATATATGTCAATCTTCTTTTCAGTATTTTTTTCTTGTGGAAAGTAAGTATAAAATTGTTACCGAGAATTGACCGGGCTCTCTTTTCTCTTAGTATCTTTCTTGTAGCAGCAGCAGGTGGCGAGGATGCCCTGCCGCCGCCACACCAGCAGCAACACGTCAAGCAGCAAAAAGCACACCAGCACGATCACTATCGAAATGCCGATGATGGCGCCCCCTGATAGCTGTGTTGTTGGCTCGAGCATCTGAGGTAAGTCTGAAAACCAAAAAATATCTTGAGCGTATCCCACTAGGTGAGGTCGGCACAGCACGTTTCTTTTCGCTTCTTCACTCTATCATACGTCATCTCGTCATTAACTCGTTTCTCTCGTATATCATCTTTCACATAATTTATTCACGGTGCTCATCTCGTTTTCAAAAGTCTTTCTGAGCGTGTGGTGGACGCCACGCGTGACTAAAATGCTGGTGTTTATTTGGCTCAACGTATAAGCATTGCCATTCAGCGTGGCAATGCTGCCAGCATGCTGGGCACGCTGCCAACTGGCAGTGGGCTCGAGCACTTGGATTATCTTTAGATCTTCAAGGGTCGGTGGATGATCCAATTGCTTTCTATGTAGTAGTAGTGTAGTATTGTCATTATTAAATAAAATAGAAAAAAAAAACAATTTTTTTGGTCATTTCTGCCGCTTGATGGCATATCTTCATTTTGGTGAAATTAACATTAAAAATTAATATACAATCATCAAGTCAACATTTTCATATAGTTTGCCAATTTTTTAGTTACTGAAAATATTAACCATTAAACGTAATTTAAGGAATACTAGGTACTTGTAAAAACTCGTCAAGGGACAAGATCTTCGTTCAAAACAGAGATAACACCTTGGTTTTTTTTTGATCGAGCGAATTTATTCTGTACTAGCTTTTGCTCGCAGCTCCGCCCGCGTAATATTTTGATTATTGTGCTATCAAGGGAAATTATTTCCGGGATAAAAAGTAGCCTATGTCACTTTCCGTCTTTCAAACTATGTCCATGCCAAAAATCAAGTCAACACGTTGCTCCGTCGCTGCGTAAAAGAGGGACAAACCAACAAACTTTTCGGATTTATAATATTACTAGCTGACCCGGCCACGCGCTGCTGTGGCTAAATAAATTAAAATTGCGACTATAATTTGAGATTTAAACTATCCTATCTCTCAAGTTGGATCGAACTGCACATGGTGTGCGAATTTTATTATAATCGGTTAAGTGGTTTAGGAGTCCATTGAGGACAAACATTGTGACACGAGATTTATATATATTAAGATATATAATAAGGATTCATATTAGATTAACTTTGCCGATTGAAGATATGCTCGATAATAATTTTTATTTCAGTCAAAAACATGTTTTTCTTACAAAAATCATTATTCTTGTTAGAAGTAATATAGTCTGCGCCCCTTTAAATTAACACCTCTCTATGAAGTCAGAGTCAATTAATTGTAAACTTTACTTGACAAAGAGCACAGATCAGAATGTAAAAATAAATAAATTGTTCTTCACCCTTCTTGTATATTGCTGCAAGGTGTTGCTTTGCAATAAGCAGCCACAACAATAACCGTCTGCAAATTGGAGAGGCATACGTCCAACAATAGACGTCGTACTTCTGACATGACGATAGCGTTAAGAAGGTACACAATTCACTTGAAGCCGGAATGGTCAGGAGACTCATTTATCTTACTAAGTTATAACTAGATTATTTTTTGCAAAAATTAGCATGACCGACTTCACCCGTGTACAGAATTCGCGAATATTTCGCACGGATCGATGTAGCATTTTTCACATTATTGTCGATTTATCAAAAATGCCTCAGCCAATTTCGATAAAATTTAAATGGGACCAATTTCAAAGTATACTCTTTCAAATAAAAAAAGAGTTATTGAAATCGGACTACTATGAAAAAAGTTATCCGTGGTTATACATAAAAAAAATATGTACCTAAATTTACGCGTCGAATTGTATACCTCCTCCGGTGGTTCGTCGGTCAAAAATACTACGCGTATGATATTATTTTACATTTTTACTGTCGCTAGTTTTAAAAATGTAACGAATGTTAGGTACGAGCGTCTCAAGGTACACGACATGATCCTACCTAGATGTTTTCTTACCTGGTACAGTGATAGTAATGTTGACTGGTAAGGAATCGCCCTCTGCGTTGTGAGCAACTAGTTCTAGGTAATAAGTAGTGTTGGGCTTCAACTCCTGTAGATCTGATTCTGTGGCAGCTGATATTATTTTTTTGACTCTACAAGTTTCGGTGTCTTCTTCCTGTAGTAAGAAACATTTATAATTGCATATTTTTTATAATTATTCTTTTAATTTAAACGAGCATTCCAATTCTATACTAATATAAAAGGTCATCGGTATTAAACGGAAAATCTTTTAAGGGCGGGTTTAGCACATCTAGACAAATATACTTTTGTTCTAAGACTTTTGGAAAATCACAAAGAAAAAAATCAGCTTTTTCAAACAAAAAGTTTGTTATCGCGCGGCAAAATGTATGGAGAAGCAAATATATTTATTTGCGAATTTTCAAAATATTTAGTACAAAAGTTGTTTGTCTAGAGGTACTAGACCTGCTCTCAAAAGGTTTTGCATTTAATACCTATAACCCTGTACCTATCTGTTGAAACATGGTGGCCGTGTACAAGCCCGGTTAAAACCGTACCGAAGAAGATATAATAATGATAAAATATGGTAACTTTTTGGTGAAGAAGAATGTCGTGAGTACATATACAGGGTTATTTCTTATCAATTAGCGTCCTTTCAGAGCTTATTCTGTACATCAAAACTAACAACTTTTGTTCTAAAAAAAACAAAAACAATATCAGCTGTTCCGGACTTTTTTCGCGGGTGAATTATATTTTTCTATGGAACAACAAATTTTTTTTTTAGTTCTGACGAAAGTCGTAGAACAAAAGTTGTTAGTTTTCATGTACAGAATAAGCCCCTAAAAGGATGCTAATTGATTAGAAATAACCCTAAAGAAAAATATAGTTCACCCGCGACAAAATGTCTGGAACAACTGATTTTGTTTTTGATTTTTTTAGAACAGAAGTTGTTAGTTAGAATCCACTGACCCGCACTAGACCAACGTGATGAATTTCGTCCGATTGTTTTTCGTAAGTAGACCTAATTTCAACAGTGGGCTATTAAAAATCGGTAAGGTACAGTAAAAATACCGAGTAATAAATGTTAATGGCGTATTTTTACAAGAACATGCAACGGTAAAAGATAACAAATAAATCCCCAAAAACAATTTCAGATAGAACAACAAAATAAATCACCTCTTTCATCATTTATAACAATAGGAAAATAATTAGAAAAATGCGGAACAACAGAACAGGAAAAGAAAATCTTTGTTGTTCGAGGAACAATATCATGTTTTATTTCATAATTAAAATTGGGAAAAGAGTGCCAGTAAGGTTATCAATAAATGTATGAGAAAAAAATACAAATCTAGGTACGCCCCTAGGTGTTACTTGCGAACAAAAAGTAACCTAAGTATGTGTTGATTCATAATGTTTGCTACCTAAATAGCAAATCGGTCTAGCCATTAGATTGCGAAGAAGTAACAAACGTAGAAGTTTTATAATCGTGTATGAGAGGCATCATGTTATTGCATTACATTTTTTGGATCAAATAATTATTTTTTGCAAAAAATAGCATGACCGACTTCACCCGTGTACAGAATCATTACATAGTATAAAACAAAGTCGCTTTCCGCTGTCGGTCCCCATGTAACTACGCAACGGATTTTGATGCAGTTTATTTTAATAGATAGAGTAATTCAAGAGAAATGTTTATATGTATAATACACCTCTGCAAAGCCGGAGCGCATCGCTAGAACGCAAATATTATGCACGGGTCGATGTAGCATTTTTCACATTATTGTTAATTTTTCAAAAATGGCTTAGACGATTTTAATAAAATTTTAATGGGACCAATTTCGAAGTATACTCTTTTCAATAAAAAAATAATTATTGAAATTGGACTACCATAAAAAAAAGTTATGCATGGTTTTACATTAAAAAAAATACGCGTTGAATTGTACATTTCCTCCAGTGGTTCATCGGTCAAAAATAAATAATCAATTTTACCGGACAATATTTCAAAGTGTAGTAGTCTATGGGTTCTCCATTGTCGTCTGACGCTCGCCACTTCAATACCGGCAGGTTTCTTTCTAAGGCTACGGGTTCTTCCGCCAATACTGGAGGTTCAGGGACTGATCTAAAGGCAAACACAAAAATATTAACAAACACTAAAATTGTAATTAATAGTTTAGTTACTTTTTTGAATCATTTTCATGACTGCTTCGGTGACTCAGTGGTTAGTGACCCTAACTTCTGGATCAATGAGGCGTGGGTTCAATGGTTTGATCACCCAGGGCAAATATTTATGTGATGAACATAAGTGTTTGCTCTGTGTCTGGGTGTTATTTAGTTACTATCTACACATATATAAGTATGTATTTAAAAATAAGTATATGTAATATATCAGTCTCTGGCAGCCATATCACAAACTTTGCTTAGTTTGGGATCAAAGGCCGTGTGTAAGATGTCCCAATATTTCATGACTAGCAGACCTGGTGAACTTCATCTCACTATCTGTCAACTGTCAATGAAAACTTTTACATGCAGGAACATTTTATATGGAAAATCGAAATTAATGTTTATATTATTTCACCGTTTAAACCTTCTCTTAACTTCCAAAAATATTTTAAGACCAAAATTAGACAAACCGGTTTAGCTGTTCTCGAGTTAGTGAGACAACTACGATTCATTTTTATTTGTATAGAAGGAAATTTAGTTACTTTTTATAAGTAATTTATGTAAATGACATACGAGATTTTGCAAGGAAGTGCTTGGTCTTTGGTCCTTGTCCTTAAGTGCAAGGGGCTTAAGGACAAGGACCAAGGACCAAAAGGACTTAAAGAATTGTGCATATGTAACTAATTTTTTAATCTTTTACCGCGAAAGCAATCCAAAAATCGTACAAAACGTTTTGTACGGACCAGCTGTAATTTTCGATTTTGGGTTGGTCCCATAGTCCCATATTAAAAGTTCTGCATAATGATGAGTATAGCCTTTACTTCTTAAATCCCTAGTCGTTGTGCAAATTACAATCATTCAATAATAAAGAAACATTATCCTATGTCATACAAGTACAAAGTACAAAATTTGATTATAATTGTATGTAATACATCTAGCAGATTATAATGATGAACTCACTTGTTCATCGTATGAAACGAATAATATTGGCTCCACGTTCCTGGTCCAACGTCGTTCACAGCCGCAAATCGCACCAAATACTTAGTATTTGGCTTTAGCTTATCCAACTTGAACGGTCTCTCCAGGCCCCAAGTTCTGTTCATATGAATATCGGTAATGTTGTAATTCTGTTCCTCATCATAAGTAGCTGTGACACCGATGACTTTAGGTCCTGTGACGCTAGGAACCTCCAGATGATAAGTGATCGATGTCGCTGTTGGTTCTTCTGAAGTTATCTAGGAAACAAGTGAAACGTAACTAACGTAATTAGTTTAAAAAAACAGACTGCAAATAAATAATTAATCTACAAATAAACAACGGTCGAAATCCAACCAGTCACTTGGAAGATACATGCGGATAACGAAATTTACAAACAAAAATACAAGATACTCGCATAAACAATACATTTCCTTGGTAGACGTGTAGTAATAATAAATTGAAATCAAATTAATTAAAGACTTCGATACCGTCACATGGTCAATTTTCTTCAACCACTCTTTACTTCTATCGTACGGCAAGACAGACAAGACCAAAGTGCCAACCTTTTATGGTGGACGTTCCGCACGAGCACGCACAACCAAGAGTTTCGAGTCTACATTACTTACTACAGAACGCTTTACCTGAGTCTGTTCTTCCACTAAACTACAATAAAGATGTCTTTAATTTTTTTTAATAGGGCAAGTGCCTTTATTAACTACCACTAAATATAAGACTTACAAAATCTAAAACTACATAAACTACTACTTCTACGTAACAAGCAATTGGATCTTAATTGAATTTAAATCTTGAATTTAACTAGGTATCTTCTAGCTATACTCATATCTACTTAACATCAGGCAGTATATAGTATGTATATAACTATTCACACAAAACCTTATATCGATAAACTACCCTATTTACTGTTCATAACTTCTCTGTTATAAATAATTCTTGTAGTAAAGAAACGGCCAAGCTACACACGTATATTGTAGAGTTTGTGAAGGTAGGGTTTGTAGAGTTACGGCGTGCAGAGTCAGAAGCATGGTTCTAAATGAGGTTTGTTAACTTTTTGACGAGTCATAGTCCGTCTTGGCAACATTTAAGATGATTTTTTTTGGAGAAATTTTTATTATTTTATCACATAGGTATACTCGTAAATGTATGACTTTCGACAAAACGTAAACAATCTCTTTTACTACCCTTGTGCAAAATTTGTTTTATTCCGCGATTTCATCGTTGTTCCTGTAATAAAAGTTGGCAATAATGACACAATTAAATACTGAAATACTCGTATATATCCTTCGCCGATAGATAGACAGGGTCATTGGTAACTTACGCACAACCTCTAAGGGCAACTTTAGTACGTAAAGTTGAACAACTTTTATTATGGGATCAACCCCCAAATTCGAGAGAAAAATTCTGTTCCATAGCAAAAGTCCATTAACAATCTACGAAAAGTATGGAACAGCCGATTTTTAGGTTTGGTGTCAGTGGTACCATTAATGATAGAACTCACGTATTTATCAGTCACTAGTACCATTATGATATAACTCACGTATTTATCAGGACGTAGAATTGTATCCCCTACGTCGCCGGTCAAATAAATACTTACGTTTTGTACCAGTCCGGGCGCATATCCTTTTTGCAATTCAATACGTTTAATGGTTTCTCCGTACAAATTTTTAGCTGTACATATAAAATATCCGTACGCTGTTTCATTGTCAATAGTTAACGTGAAGTAAGACTCAGCCATTTTGTTCAATTTTGATACCAGCTTCTTATTTACATCAATTTCGTCTTCATTCAGCAATTCAGTAGTGGTAAATCTTAAACGAGAATAAAATATAAAAAATCTTCTTACATGTATAAAAAATGTTTTGAACTGCTGATATTCAGGTAGATACTAGGTATATATGTAGTGTTGCCGAGATTCCGCGATAGTTATTTTTTTTTTTATCTTAATATATATAAATCTCGTGTCACAATGTTTGTCCTCAATGGACTCCTAAACCACTTAACCGATTATAATAAAATTCGCACACCATGTGCAGTTCGATCCAACTTGAGAGATAGGATAGTTTAAATCTCAATCTCTTATTGTTCCTCTTAGATTGTTTACTGTAATGTCATATAACAAAAACTTTAGCCACGGCAACGCGTGGCCGGGTCAGCTAGTTTTATATAAGTCTGTACTCTGCGCTTCGAAACAAGAATATACTCATAAAAAGTGTGTAATCTCAGTAAGCGAATTTTGTAAAAACTTTAGAGATTATAGTTATTAAACCATAATATTTATATTAAGCATCTAAATTTATATTATATTATTAATTCCTGTATTTCATATTAACGAATAAGTTCATAGCAAATTCTCGATATGTGTGGCTCTTGTGTTTTACAGGTTGTTTTTTACTAAGTGCAAGGACTTTCTGAAGTATAGTTGTAAAGACGAATAATCATAATAATCAACATTTCATACCGCTTTTTTCATATTTTTTTTCTTACAACTTTTTATATTCGACAGCTTTTTGTTAAAATGTGTTTTTTTTTGGAACAAGTTTTATTTTTCGAAATGTCGGAGTTTATCCGATAGTTAATGTTTTCTTGATGATGAGTATACTAAGATGTGATAATAAGATGATGTAAACCATCATTTTGAACCACTTTAATTACAAGGGCCATTCAGTGATAAGAGAAATAAAATCACATGTCCCATACGAAATTGCAACTCGGAATCCATGAAATATACAGGGTTATTTCTAATCAATTAGCATCCTTTCAGGGGCTTATTCTGTACATCAAAACTAACAACATTTGAGCTGCAAGGATACTAATTAGTTAGAAATAACCCTGTATTAATCAGCTCGTTTTTTTCTCTACAGGCTTTGCCGGTGGGCTCTATAGTAAAAGTTGTTCATTGAATGATGGACTGAATCATTCCCTTTCGGTGTAATACACCTCTTCTAAATAACCCTGTATACCTCTGAAGGTCCCTGTACTATGCCAAATTAACACCTTGTTAAATATAGCATTTAATGTTTAGCCGACTTCAAAAATGGGAGTTCTGAATTCGCTATTTTTTTAATATTCCGCCAGTTAAAAAGGAACGATTTTATTAAATAATTCTTGTTTAGTTCGTAGATCAAGCTTCAGAGGTGGTCTTATTTAAAATCGATTCAGTGATCTTCAAAAATCCAACAGACTGTGTACAGCAGCTCAAAAAATCCATTAAAATATGGTAAATAACAGCGCAGAGTAAAACAACCGCATTTAATGCTTAATTTGAGTGGAATTTCATATTTTCTAATTTGATTTTTGTTCAAGGCCGCCATCACGCCACCATATTTGCAAGCAATGTCGACAGACGATAAGATTCAAATATTAGAAATTCCTTTAAACGAAGATGGTTATGAAAGAAAATAATAGGAAAATCATTTTCCATAACAAATAAAGCAAATAATTGAATGAATGCTACTTAAAACTGTACAAGGTAATAGCCTAAGCTCGATATATTTTTGCATTATGTTTTTTCGACTAAATCCGGTTGTGCCTTTTTTGGCGAAAATTAATTATTACCTCCACGTAACAGTTGCCGGTGGGTTGCTGTCATGGTCACAGGTTAAATTGATAGTCTTGCCTTCCCATCCCCAGATTAATTCTTCTTGGTTATCAAAATAAGGGCGGTGTAATACCGTTAAATACATTGCTGATTGCACCGATCCCACTGTAATAATTGCAAAAACAAAGTTGAAAATTATTAAAAAAATAATCTAATATAAGTAAATCTAGTAAGTAAGTTAGTTCGTATAGGCCGTACTATTTAACGTATCATCCGAGCCATGGTAGCGCTCAGTTGGAAAATGCCACTCGCGGTCACCCATCCAAATACTGACCATGCGGAACGTTGCTTAATTTCGGTGATAGCTGACAAACACCTAGTCAAACTGCGCTACGAGCGCTACGATCCAGTGAATAATAATAGTGATAAATCTAGTGAAGTCCGGCTTGATAGATTTTACGTATTTTTTGTGTTTATTTGGTAGATCTAAGAACAGGTCGTAGGTTAATTTATAAACCTTTAGTGATAAGGGTGGCCCTCTCCAGATTTCTTTTTCAATGGCAAAACGTTTGCCGGGCCAGCTGGTATTATATATTAGGGACATCCGGTCACCGATACCAAACTAAGCGTAGCTGTAATACGGCTGCCAGAAACAGATATAAAAACATATAATAATATCAAGACACAGTACTAACACTCATGTTCATCACAAAAATGCTTGCTCTGGGTGGGAATTGAACCCAGCGTGGGAACGATTCCCATCCAGGGACCTGTGGGTGGGATTTTCGATCAGTAGTCAGAAGCACTTAAGTACTTATCTTACACTCGATTGAAAAAGAGTAATGATAATTATGATTATAATTAGACCTTTTGCTTTGTCTTGTTTGCTTTTGATGTTTCAAAAACATTTGAAAACTGAACAATGCATTTTTATCTCAAAGATCATTGGAAAGATTTCTTTGAATATGCCAAAGTTATAAGAAAAACTAGAAATACTAACAACAGTATAGCCTCGATTAACTGGACGAATTAGTAACGTTGAGCATTCGGATAGTCGAAAAACCGAATAATCGAATGAAAGAAAAAAAGCGAAAGCGGTTTTTAAACTAACTTACGACCAATTTCTCCTTTTTTAATGACTAATTATTTCATCTTTAAGCCATAACACAACTAGTAGATACATCTTACTAATATTATAAATGTGAAAGTTTGTGATGATGGATGGATGGATGTATGGATGTTTGTTACTCTTTCACGCAAAATCTACTGAACGGATTGAGATGAATCTTTGCAATAATATAGCTTATATTTCAGAATAACACATAGGCTATAAATTATAATGATATATTGCGTATGCGGGCGAAGCCGCGGGTATAAACTAGTGTCAAATAAATTAAATTAATTTGTTCGGCAATACAGTGCACTTCGCAACAAAAACAATTAACAATTCGTGAAGATTAGAGAAAGAGCGGGGCACGGGCGGGTTATAAATAAAAACCGTAGACATGTCAGTCTTAGTATGGATTCAACTTGAAAAATAAATTATGTAGACCGCGGGTTGTTTCGGATAATCGCGAATCCGTATAACTGAGGGCCGGATAATTGAGGTTCAACTGTACTATATAAACTAAACTAACTAGTATGGGATCTAGTTGCAAGTGAAAAGAAAAATAAGATTTTACCTTCATTGGTAGCGTTGCAAAGATACACTCCTTCTTTTAAACGATTAACAATCATTGTTTGCATGTTAGACATTGGCTCTTCTTCTAGCGTTTCGTCTCTGTAAAATATACAAAATATTATTTCACCTTCTTTGGTATCGTTACAAAGATAAACTCCTTCTTTTAAATGATTAACAAACATTGTTTGCATGTTAGATATTAGTTCTTCTTTTAGCGTTTCATCTCTGTAAAATGTACAAAATATAGTTAATAGATATAATTAGTAAATATAATAATTAGTACTCCTTCGTCAGGGAATACGCGCACTTCCGTCGACTGGCGCACGCGCACTGAACTGGCTCAGTGCGCGTGCGCCAGTCGGGTTCCCAGCGGCCCGGCCGCGAGTTTTAATCAAGTGATCGGAGAGTGTGTTTGTTGGTTTGTTACTCTTTCACGTAACAATAGAGCAAAGGATAGACTTGATTTTAGGAATAGATTTAGTTAAAAGATTGAAGAACGACATGGGCTACTTTTTATCCCGGAAAAATAATATGTTGGGATAGCACAAAATCAAAATTTATTTCGGGATTCAAATCCTTGTCCGAAATTTAAAATACTGTCTCACGTTATGAAATCTAGGCAATATTGTCAAATAATAAGTATCATGTCTTGGTTTGTTAATATCTGAAGTCTATTGAAAACCATCGAAAACAATTAAGGCGTTACGCTCGCACAATTTTGACTGCCTTGAAGCTACGACTGGGAGTCATATACTTACATATTTATCACCGTATATACTTACGAATTAAAACTAAAGTCTCTGCCTTCGTATGTAATAGAAACACTTGGTTCAGGATGACCGGTGGCATTGCAAGTTATTTGTATCGTTGTGTCTTCGATAACTGTCATATTTGGGAAGTGTGTTATATACGGTGGAACCAACACCTATTAAATAAATAAAAAATTACAATATTTTAATTAAAACACTAGAGTCATGAACACATCTAAGTCTTAGTTTAACAATTTGTAACAATAATAAAAAAACCGGACAAGTGCGAGTCAGGCTCGCACATCGAGGGTTCCGTACAAATCCAGAAAATTTCACAAAATTGGGAAGTTGTTAAAACCTCTATACTATAAACACCGACAAAAAAGTTTTTTTTTCACTTTTCTCGTCATACATCATAAATTACACATTATTAAAATAATTAAAAACCTGTTTTAGCATGTGCTAATAAAGTTCTTTTATAATATGATACCTTACATGATACGATTTACTCACTTTGAATTTTGAACCCATATTTTGTGAATTTTGAGATATTTTTTTGTGATCTAATAAAAACGCACAGTTTTCAGATTTATTCCTATATATGTATCCTGAGACAATGTTTCTCGCCAAATTTCATAGTTCTATGTCAACGGGAAGTACCCTGTAGGTTTTGATTTTTGTGAGTGTCGAAATATGCGGATTTTTACGACATAAACGGTTCTAACCTTTTAAACGATAACTGAGAAGTTTTTCTTTTACACAACTGAATGAGACCACAGACATACGTATACAGTTTAAATTTCAACTCGATATCTTTACGCGTTCCCGAGATAAAGAGTCTTGACATACACACAGACGGACAGACGGACAACAAAGTGATCCTATAAGGGTTCCGTTTTTTTCGTTTGAGGTACGGAACCCTAATGATGTAATCAAAATGTATGAAATGTACTCTTGTTACGAAGAGTACATAGTTAAGTTCTCGAGTGGAGATCGCGACCGCAAAGCGCAGCGTAGGACATCCTCCCATGGGGTGGGCAGATAACCTCATCGAGACCGCATGATCGCGCTGGAAGCAAGCCTCTTCTAACCGGCCCTATGGCGTATACATAGATGAGGCCTATGTCCGGCAGTGGACGTTTTTTGGATGATGGATGGATAGATAGAAGAGTACGTAAACAAATACAAGACTTTTATACTCTACCGATATAATTATTTACCTCTACATAAATGCTCATCATAGCAGTTCCGGCTGGGTTGCTTGCATAACATGTGTATACGCCACTATCTGCTGGTCTTATTTCCTCAAAAAATATAGTATTTATATCTTGACGCCAAGAAACTTCAGATTCTAAAGCACCCTAAAAACAAAGTAAATAGTTACTTATTGCCCACATTCTCAGGAACTATGAACGAAAGATGATATGAATCAAAGTACGGAACTAGACAACTTAAATGTTTAAAAAAAAGGGGAGGAACTGCTACTAAAATAAAACAAGTTATTAACGAACCAAATATTCGACAAATAATTTAACAGCAACGTCTGTCTACTACTATTTCTTTACTTTCTATTACTAATTTTAACTACTGGGAGGGAATACAATTTGATACAGAAGAAAGTATTTTATAGTTTTTTTACAAGCTTTTATTTAACTTGAATTGTACCTATGTATGCATGTAAGTTTAGGTGGGAGCTTGGAAGTTAAATTTGACCAATTTCTCGGTTTACGATTGAGCTAAAATTTTGCACGCATATGTCTATATCGCGTGACAATGCAATAATATGGTATCATGGAACTGATCTGATGATGGATTCGGAAGGTGGCCATTGTAACTCCTGTACTAAGCAAGAGAGACCCGCCGTGTTAGGGTTCGTTTTACTTGTATTTGCTAGCACTCTGCTGCCTTATGATATCCAGTATCTCAAAAGCTTGTATTTTAAAAGTCATATTTTTATAATAATTTATACTTACTTCTTTCAATGTTTTATTCCAATGGTATTCCGGGTGTGGCATTCCATCCGCTATACATTCTATCGTTAAATTCATATCAGCTACAACTTTCGTAGGGTTGTTGTTGTCAGGATTTGCTATGATATGTACTATTTCGGGTTCTGTCATCACCTAAAAGTAAACGCAACCTTTACTTTTTATCTGACTTCATACTCCGCCAATCTTATTTTATACCCAGTTGATGATTAGTTTTGTTTGGTGGATCATATTTCAGAGGTACTCATATCACTCCTATTTAGGCATTTCATAATCATTGTCTCGTTTTGAAAAACCAACAATAATGTAAAAAATTCTACATCGATAATACATTGGTCCGTGCGAACCTGCGAAACAGACATTCAAATGACAACACAGAATATTCGAATTCTGTGTTGTCTTTTGTGACTTATACTAAAGAAAACACCGGTTTTTACTCACGTATATCATCGCGGCCGGGCCGCTGGAAACCTGACCGGTTTCAGAGTAATTAGTACTCCTTCGTCAGGGAATACGCGCGCTCCCGTCGACTGGCGCACGCGCACAGCGGCCCGGCTGCGATGTTATACGTGAGTAAAAACCGTTGATTTCTATAGTATAATGAATTCTCACGCAAGTTATAATGAAGTGATTTTGTGACTTACACTAGCTATTTAAATTCTGTACTCGGTTTAAGTCGGTTATGTTTTTTTTGGCGAATTTACAAACTTATGGGTCATGCAATATTTAGGTTGGGTCCTGGATGTCACAATAAGTTAGAGGTTGGAGCAACTCAAACTTTCTTATAATTCAATTTCAAGATTTTTTTCAAGCAAAGTTCCTACACAATATTTGTACCTATTTAATGCTAAGATGTAATTGTGCTTTCATATGACAATAACGAATTTTTATTTTTTTTAAGAATAGTAGAATACTTCCTAAAGTAGAAGAAAAAGATAAGAAAAATGAGGCAGATAACTGACACTGACTGACAGATAACTGTTAAGCCCTGAAAAAAACTGAGGCATAGCAGCAATTAATCAGCTGGCCGATGTGAACTTTTTGTGTAGGTGGGTTTCAGAGCAGTAAACTTTAGGAACCGTTGTTAGATCAACGGTTCCATGTTTAATAATTAATAACATGTTTTTATTACTTATAGAAATAGTACAATGATTTACCTCAACTGCAATATTCTCATCTACTTCTTCATTCGTAGCAAACACTTGAGCGGTACATTTATAAGTCCCTGCGTCGGCTTCAGTAACGTTGCGTATAACAAGTCTGTGATTTTCTCTGTCTATAGAGTATTTTTCGTCATTATATATCTGTAAAATAAATATTAGGTATCTCAAATTACCAGTTTCAAAATTTAGAGTGATCTTATAGGGTTTCTGTAGTAATTTTGTATAAAATCATAATATTTCCTTTTTACTTCAACAAAAATTAAATAACCTTTATAGAGTATAACACTAAAACGTATAGTAACTAAAATAAAACTAATCTAAAAGCCCCATGGCAGAGGGTAACGTGGCCAGAATGCTGGCGGGTATGCCTCGCTAAATAGCAATACTTATGCAGATTTTGGCCAAAATATATGCCAGCATTTAGGTCACGTGTCACCACTACCAACACCTGGCCTAGCCTGGTTAGGTCTTTTATATAAGATCATTCTATTATTATACATAGCTAATATAAAAAATGCAAATACTTACATCAATCGGTTCTTTTTCACTATCTTTTTGCCATTTTATCAAAAATTTAGAATCGGTCATTGGGTGACACGTTACCCAGGACGTCCGACCATTTATCAAATACTGATTATTTGGTGTATCATAAAAATATAAAGGCTCTAGAACAGACAATAAAAATATAATTCAGTCGTGGTTCTAAAAGATCAGGTCATACTGGAATTTGTTTACATTGCAAAGTATCGTAGACCCATTTATTCTTACCATATGCTGTAATTTCGTAGCTCTGTGTATATGTTATGCCGTTAACTTGAGTCACGCACTTGTAGATACCAGACATAGTTTTCGTGATGTTTGGAACATGGAGATCAAGACTGGTTTCTTGTTCATCCGTGTACATGTTAGCGGTTGTACCTGGTCTTGTAAAAGCAATTAACTTTAGGAGTTTAAATGCTAAATAGCCAAATAATTCTACAATAATTTATAGTCTATTGCTGAAGGTCTATCCACGAAAGATGATTGGGCCATACTAATCCACTACGATAATCTAGTACGGTTTGGTGGATTCACATAAATAAAATAAAAATAAAATAGAACAAAATAAAATGGTGGATTCACATACGCCATCGAATTTCTTCTTTGGACGTATGCGCATAATGTTCCTCTTGATGTTTTCCTTCACGGAAAAGTCAGTGGTGTGAAATTCCGTGCATAGGTTTCAAACAACTCATTTCAAAGAAGAAAGAACGGGGCTTGTTTTTGAACTCAGTATCTCACGATTGTAAGGCAGCTGTTACTATCACTACACCACTACGGCTTATTTACATTGATAATCCTTTTGATACGTAGCAAACATTATATCTGTTAATTAACATAGTCAAAGGATTAACTATACATGGCGCTAAATGAAAATAATTACAGAAATAAGAGAAGGTGAGATGTGCAAGTATTAGAGTGTGAACAGGACGAAACTAATATATTTTATCTCTATTTGCGTATAAGTACGTTTTTTTTTTGCCTGACTATTACGCACGGCCTAGACGTAATTGTCAGATAAATTTTTCGCGCCAAAAACTTCTGTTGAATTTTTGATGAGATGAATCAGAATGCTTAAGTTAATCAACATATTTATAAACTATTGTCTATTTTCTATCACTTCTATCAGTATTATGCAGGTTTTTACTCTTATCTAGAATCTAAATATGATAAAATCATTACAACGTATATACAGGGTTATTTCTAATCAATTAGCATCCTTCTAGGAGCTTATTCTGTACATAAAACTAACAACTTTTGTTCTACGACTTTCGTCAAAACTCAAAAAATGTTTTGTTGTTCCATAGAAAAATGTATTTCACCCGCGACAAAATGTATGGAACAGCTAATTTTTTTTTTAGTTTTAGTTTTGACGAAAGCCGTTAGTTGTTGCAGTTGTTAGTTTTGATGTACAGAATAAGCGCCTAGAAGGATGCTGATTGATTAGAAATAACCCTGTATAGCTATCTAAGTACGTATAGCACATCTTTTTTCTCACACCCTATACGCAATCGAGGATTCTAGTCATACTTATCTATGTTAATTTATAACATTGAAATATTATAATAATATTAAAAAGTTCAAAATGCTGCTTGTGAAAAGTAAGTGTTTATTGCATACCTTACAAGTTCTATCGGCACACCATTGCTATTGAGCCACTGTAGATGCTGGGTCGTATAGCCTTCTTCTTCGCACTGGCATTCTTTATAGATTGAGTTCCCGCTTGTGATGCTGAGCTTTTCATATTGGTTTGTACGAAAACATGCCTTGCTTCCTGGAACAAAAAAAAAAATAACTGTTCAGTACTTTTAACCAAACTTCGAACTCTTTTATACCTATCTTTTTTTTTAATTCGATTAGGTTCGAAACTTGGAAACTATTTCATTTTCCTAGGACTTTACCTGTAGCTAATAGTAAAAAAGGAACTCAATAAAATTTGTTTACACAAATTAATTTTCAATTCTATTTAGCTTAACTCTATATATTTGTTTGTACGAATCTTAGAACATTGAACAAACAAACTTTGGTTAAAATAACCGGACAAGTGCGAGTCAGGCTCGCACATCGAGGGTTCCGTACAAATCCAGAAAATTACACTGTCCGTCACAAATTGGAAAGTAAGTTGTTAAAATCTCTATACTATAACCATCGACAAAAAAGTTTTTTTCACTTTTCTCGTCATACTTCGAAAATTACACTTTGATAAAATAATTAAAAACCTGTTTGAGCATGTGCTAATGAAGTTCTTTTATATGATACCTTACATGATACGATTTACTCACTTTGTATTTTGAACCCATATTTAGTGAATTTTGAGGCCCTATTTTTTTTGTGATTAAATAAAAATGTCTATTTTTAGATTTATTCCTATATGTGTACTCTGAGACAATGTTTCTCGCCAAATTTCATAGTTCTATGTCAACGGGAAGTACCCTGTAGGTTTTGATTTTTGTGAGTGCGAAATATGCGGTTTTGTACGACATAAACGGCTCTTACTTTTTTAAACGACAACTGAGAAGGTTTTCTTTTACACAACTGAAAGAAACTACAGACATACGTATACAGTTTAAATTTCAACTCGATATCTTGACGCGTTCCCGAGATAAAGAGTCTTGACATACACACAGATGGACAGGCGGACAGACGGACAACAAAATGATCCTATAAGGGTTCCGTTTTTTTCCGTTTGAGGTACGGAACCCTAAAAAACGAACTCAATAATATTTGTTTACACAAATTAATTTTCAATTCTATTTAGCTTAACTCTGTATATTTGTTTGAACGAATCTTAGAACATTGAACAAACAAACTTTGGTTAAAAAAATCACTTTTGAAAACTTAGTCTGATGATGAAATACGTAAGGAAGATATTTAGATATGACCTAGAAAAACTCTACAGTGGTGTTTTTTCTACATTGAGCTCATTTGTTAATCACCCTTCAAGAGTCGTGCTATGTTTAACAGTGCATTATAATGCTAAAACAGTACAGATTATAGACCATTGAATCATTAATGGATCATTTATGGTTGATATAATTAATTTTTTTGTGGTATTAAGACGAGAACGTTAAAGCGAATCTTATTTAACTTCGTAGAGTATTCCGCAAAAATTGCGTGAATTTGCGTGTCCTCAGTACCTAATCTTTTGCTTATATTCAACTTTATGTTTCTCCATTTACTGAATTTTCCAAGTTTTTCGTTTACGTCAGCTATTCTGAACTTTGGCCAAGGTCTCAAGTTTATCCAATTTTGGTTATAAAAAGAAAGAACTGGAACGATCAAAGATTATTATGTATTAAATTATTTCAGTTAACCTGGTTTATATGATTGCGTAGAGAAAACTTGTTTTCCTTTTAGGGTTCGTGTTTTGCTCGTAATTTTCTTTGTTCTGCCAAAAGGACTGAATTTTCTTTTGGTATATGTGGCAATATAAATAAAAGTAACTAACTGTATTTCTTTGCCATCCGCGTCTGTAATTACATAGTCATCTATAATCATTGAGCAGTATTATTTCTCCTCAATGTTTATAATAGAAAAACACAAAAAAATACAAACTGAGTTGTAAACATGTGTGCATGAAGTCGGTCAATTGAAAAAAAAACCGGACAAGTGCGAGTCAGGCTCGCACATCGAGGGTTCCGTACAGACATATTGTTAAAATAATTAAAAATCTGTTTTAGCATGTGCTAATGAAGTTATTTTATACCTATGATACCTTACATGATACTATTTACTCACTTTGAATTTTGAACCCATATTTTGTGAATTTTGAGGCCCTATTTTTATGTGATTAAAATAAAAATATACAGTTTTCAGATTTATTCCTATATGTGTACTCTAAGACAATGCTCTTCGCCAAATTTCATAGTTCTATGTCAACGGGAAGTACCCTGTAGGTTTTGATTTTTGTGAGCGTTGAAATATTCGTTTTTTACGACATAAACGGCTCTAAATTTTTTATACGGTAACGGAGAAGCTTTTCTTTTACACAGCTGCAAGAATTCATAGTCTTACGTATATAACTATATAAATTTCAACTCGATATCTTTACGCGTTCCCGAGATAAAGAGTCTTAGACATACACACAGACGGACAGACGGACAGACGGACAACAAAGTGATCCCATAAGGGTTCCGTTTTTTCTTTTTGAGGTACGAAACCCTAAAAAACTTGCACGTGTAACAATCTAAGCTGCATAAGGTAGAGTTTGTGCAAAAAGAGAAGCGTCGCAGATGATGGTCGCCCGTGTGCCATTTTACTAATTTTGTTACGTTGACAACACTGCTCTGTCATTGCTAGTACAGCTAAAAGTGTTTAATACTTGGTAGACAACAATCCGGTTTTCATCAGTAGACTCGCGTCTACCATGTAATCTGTAATTCGGCTGCTAATTAAAATCTTATTGTTAGTTCACCGTAACACCACGACTGTTCTCTGTTTGCACAAACTCTACATTTTTACATTTAGGTATTTAAACTTTCTTTTTGTGATAAACATTTCAAAAATTGACGCGTTCGCAGGATTTGAACCTGCATCTTCTGGGACTCCGGCCCAAATGCTCTGTCCAATTAAGCTAAAACGCTCTCTGCGAAGGCGCCGAATTAGTGAGTGTTTATCATTTTTACCAACTACTAGATTGTTGGAAGCGCCATTTGTGAGAACTGCTTTAAACCAGTCAGTCACTTAATGTGAAATTATTAGAACTTCTTCCCATTAACGAGAAATAATGCATTGCTTAATCAATGAAAATTAGGTTTTTAGGTATTTAGGCCAGATTTTCATCTAGCACATTAATAACTTTTTTTTGGTAATATTGCTATCGCCAGCCCTTAAAAACAAGATTCGATAAATTTCACTTCCATTGATTCCCATACATTCCCGGCAGACGTGTAACAGGATAAAATTGACTGATTAGCTGAAAATTGCGTTTGACTTTCTACCGTTTATTTTTGGTGATCAAATCTGAAGGGTAACGCTATGAGAGAAGATTCTATTTTGTTATAACCAGTGAAACCTTGGCAACATCTTAGGTTATATTTGATGGTTTATTTTATATTTAAGGATCAGGAACAGAAATCAGAGGTTGTCTGGAAGAAATCGCTTTTAGCGATAAGACCGCCTTTTGTACCATTCTTCTGTCGTTATTCCTTCTTCTGTTATGTTTTGCTACTTGTGGTGTCAATCAAATGTTCTTGTATTGTATTGTATCTATACACTCACTACACTAAGTAGCCTTACAGGAATCCACAACATTTATTTAAAGAAAAAATGTAACTTGGCTATTTTTTTTGCACGTTTAATCAAAATTACTTTAAACACCCAAACTACGTGTTAAGTATGTATGTATAATTATTTGTTTAATGTGATCTTTATGAAAGTTATGGTGGTATTTATAATTTTAAATATATATTCAAGTCCGAAACTTATTCTGATGTCCTAGTCCAAAACATTCAATATCTCGCGCTGTGATAATAATACCTATGGCTTTCACCAAGTCATCTCAGTTGTACAGGTTGTACTTATTACTGAATGTTTATTTATGTAGTAGTAGCATATTTTTAAAACAGATTTCCGACGTCTTATCTTTGATTTTATTATCAAGCAAATAAACAAATATCAGTAATCAAAGTACATAATTTTGTTTCACAGAACACGCCATGTTTACATACCCTTTCTGAGTAATTTTGACCTCATAAACTATGCTATCATTTATTCGGAGAAACTGTTGTCCGAGCTATCAAGAGGCTGGGCAATGGACGACATCAAAGGATAGAGTTGATTGATACTATAAATGAAACAGAAGAACATCTAGCAGCTTTAAATGGACCCTTTCGGTAACACTGGTAGTCGAGATTACTAAATTAATGATCGAACAGCTATTTCACCCTGGCAATAAATAAAATGAATACTTACTGTTTCTCATATAAAAAAGTATTAGGTACCTACGTATGTTATATACTTTTTAGAGATAAATTACTTTTAAGTTTAATAGTAAGTTAGTAAAAAGAAGTCAACAAGGATATTTAAAAATAAGTACATGAAGTATATCAGTCTCTGGCAGCCATATCACAAACTTTGCTTAGTTTAGGGTCAGAGACCGTGTCTATGATGACCCATTAATATTTATTTATTTATAATTAATTTAAAATTTTAAAGTCGGTATCACTATCGACTATTGAGTTTGACCAAATATTATGGCAGTCTTTAAAGATCAAGATTTCAAAATGAAAAGCACGCGGACTCGTCTTGCAAGTAACCAAGTACGTGAGTTATCCATATGGTTTGACGTTCCTATAATATTCGAAAGAAAATGTGTGAAAATGAATTCAGTTTCTACAATATAAGGTAGACATACCTTATATACATACCTTGACATACCTACCCATTTTTACTACAACTACAAATAAGTAGTAGTACAAATGGTTAGGTTCGGATTTTAAAACTGCTTAAAGAATATTTGGTACAAGTTTGATCTCAATCATTATGCAAACCGTAGGAACTACGACAAATTAAATCTCAAGATGACATTTACGACGAAAAACTTGATTCATTCATAAAAGCATCAGACCGGATGGAAGGGACGTACCGTCCTATGTAATCACATTAAAGTAAATTCAACAAGATTTAACCCTTGAAACGCGATACGAGTGCAAAGATGCAAACAATCTGGTCACAGATTAGTCAGAACTTGGCATAATTGTCTATTTTAGGACAAGATGACGGTTGGGAATATTTTTACGAGGAATAAACTGGGCGAATGAGCCGGGCGCTCTTTGTGGTGAAACGCCATAATTCATGGTAAGAACTATTTAGTGAGCGGAATGCGAGGCCAAAATAATTAAAGTTGTGTTGACGGCATGTGGGGAAAGAGGACTAAAGCTTTATGATGAGCTAAATAGTTTCAGTACAGTTCAAAGTTTCAGCATTGTCTTTTATTCCAGTTAAAAATAAAGTCGTTAAACTCTACTTCATAAAAAGACAAACAAATCAGTATACTAAATTCTGAACATAGAATATGTACTAATATGGCAGATCAATATTAATAGTAACTTAAATGGATATCTAAAAAGATAATTCTAGTCCAGTAAAATACATTTATTGACTTTTTAATCCAAACATTACCTAGTTTATATTTACCCGTACTTATACAGGGTGATTTCTAATCAATTAGCATCCTTTTAGGGGCTTATTCTGTACATCAAAACTAACAACTTTAGTTCTGCTACTTTTGTCAAAACTCAAAAATAATCTGCTGTTCTTGTTGTGCTAATTGATTAGAAATAGCCCTGTATAAGTGTAGTTCCTATTGTATTTATATGTTCATTAAAAAGTATCCCGATGTTCCAGCTGCAAATTAACACAAATCAAATCATAAGAGTAGGTAGATTAAATTACTCATGGCAAACCTTGTAACAGATAAAGCCACAGCATATTGAAACTATTAAAATCATGAACTATCCACTTTTTCGGGCAAAAAAGCTTTGAGTTCAGATATATTTCATATAATTTTCAGTAGCAAAAAAATAAAAAGGCACATACCTAGGTAAGACATTAACGAGTAAAAGGTGAAAGTCACTATCACTACATAGTATAAAACAAAGTAGTTTACCGCTGTCTGTCCCTATGTATGCTTGATTTTATATGTTTAAAACTATTCAACGGATTTTGATACGGTTTTTTAAAGAGTGATTGAAGAAGAAGATTTGTTATGTATAATACACCTGTGCGAAGCTGGGGCGGGTCGCTAGTACATTATAAAATAAAGTGTAAGTTGCCCCGAACTCGCACAAATCTATCAATGTTGCAAACCGGACTGCCACAATTTCCCTTTGAAAATATTTCCTCTAGAAATATATTCAGGGAAAGAAAAACAAAATAATACATATCGTAAAACCATAAAAAGCCATTCGCACCCTCTAAATTATCGGTTCGTTAGCGGAAAAGCATCGGAAGTACCGCAATTCTCAACGATTTAATGTTATTACTCCCTAGTGGAAGAATTAGCACATGGAAAACATCTACGCCCTTTCGAATTTCATTTTTATTTGGCATCGATTTTGCCTGCCAGTATCGGTTCGATAAGCGAACCTAAATGTAATAAATATAATGCTTTAGTGTTGAGTAAAGATCTGGTTTTCTGGTTGATCAAATTTGGAACAGTTTGTAAAATAGAGCGAGCGATACAATTTTTCGAGCCACTTCATTAATTTATTTTGAAAATTATATTCGTTTTGGTATGTTTCAAAATTTTCAAATATTCTATCCTATCCTACTAATATTATAAACGCGAAAGTTTGTGAGGATGGATGGATGGATGGATGGATGTATGGATGTTTGTTATCCTACTAATATTATAAACGCGAAAGTTTGTGACGATGGATGGATGTATGGATGTTTGTTACTCTTTCACGCAAAAACTAAGTACTGAACGGATTGAGATGAAACTTTTCAATAATGTAGCTTAGATATCAGAATAACACATAGGCTATAAATTATAATCATATATTGCGTATGCGGGCGAAACCGCGGGTAAAAACTAGTTTGTTATAATAATGCGTGATATTCTGAGATAAACTTAACTTATTCTTAGAGTATTACCTAGAGTAATTTACTTATTCGTAGAGAAGGCAAACATCACTATAGGCCGCGTCACACAAGTTGGCGGAAATGAAGTTAGTTACAAGCTGCGCAATGTCCAATCCTGACTGAAGCTCACACAAAGTCGCGCGTTGATTAGATGTTGCGCAGCTTGTAGCTAACATCATTCCCGACAACTTGTGTGACGCAGCTTACACCTTCAGTGCAAGCTCGTACTCGCAGTAAGGATTTTTGCATATATTTCAATGTTTTATACAAAATATAACGAGAATAAACTCACGTGTACGGATAGTCCTAACAACGGCTATAATAGTTTCGGTCGCGTTCGCCGACCTTTCTCAAGTTGGCGAGTGCTAGCACGCGGAGCCGTCTCGCAATGCACTCTAAAACCACGTTAACTTTCATAGAAAAATATTTCAACGTTTCAGACGTTAGGTCAATTAAGTCATTTATATGACTCGAATACCTATATGCATAAAAGATTTTATAACACTAATAGTGTGAGAAAAAAATCTCCAGTTAAATAGATGTTCCGAAAAGAAATTTTATCCATAAAATGCACATTTTGAAATGCACCAATCGAAAAACACGCTTTGTAACCTATGTTTGTATAATTCCACGTCAATCTCGCCATGTTTGAAAAAGTCTATTTCAAACAAATGAGGCAACATAAATAAAATTGAACTGAAGGCGTAAAAATGCTAAGCTGATCGATTTATTCCAGTTTGCTAACAAACAGACGATGGGAAAATTATTCTCAGTATAAATTATGTTTTGGTTGTACTGATACAGGGTTACGCTGTGAAGAAGTTCTGGATTGAAAGGAACTTGATATTGTGAATTGTGAATTGTAAATGATTTATTATATCAATTAGTACTGTACTGTACCAGACTTATTAAGTAGTCCACTGCAGGACGTAGGCTCACGTAGGCCTATTTGGCCTTATCCACCACGATGGCCCAGTGCAAATTAGGAGATTCACATACGTCATCGAATTTCTTCCACGGACATACTCGTATTCAGGTTGCTTCACAATATTTCCCTTCACTGAAAAGCCAGTGATGTGAAATACCGTACACAAATTCCATTACCATTGGTATGGGACAGGGATCTGAACCCACGAACTCACGATTGTGAAGACGAGTGTTATTAATACTAGACCACCACGGCTATTAATAAGTGCACACAATAAACTAATTATAGATTGCAAAAGAGGTACCACCACCAACCCGAATATATCATTTTATTTTAGTGTATTTGTTTATCTCAGATATTTATTATTCTATCAATTATTGTGATTTTTGATAGAAAAATGTGACACTCAAACAAAGCAAATTTATCGTATTTTCCATAGCTTGTGTATATTTTTCGGCTTTGTTTACTCATATAATACACCTAACCTCTTTTGGCTCAGCGGCAAAATTTCATATAACCCTGTATAATATGAAAAGCTAATAGAATATTTATTTGTGAGGTTTTACTAAGAAGCCCATACAACATTCCTTTGAAGCAAAAAGTTCACTTCAAAGTAAAATGTTTGTTTCCACTCTATCTATAAATTCATGTTTTAGGTAAATTATTTTGTATATAGGTAAGAAATTTTAAAAATTAGGCACAAACTAAACTGTTTGATGGTAATAAAGTGTGTTCACATACATAAAATTTAAATTATAGTACGCAAAATATACTAACATAAAAATACTTATTAATAATTAAAGATAAGTTGAGCCCATATAAAAAACGGGTCAAATTGAGAATCAGTCTTTATACGGCACGTAAAGAGTTCCGTGCGTGTCGTATAAAGAGTCTTTTCAACCCCCAAAAAAGAATGTTGTAATTTCGCTCGTTTTTTAGATTTTAGCGGATTTTTTCGCCATTATAACCACATATGTGTTTTTTAATTTACAGAGGAATCTTGCAAGATGTGCTGATCAAAAAATATTTAATTTTCTTCTTACCTACTTCAGTTTATCCGAAGTCATCTGTCAAGTTTTATGGAATACTTATTTATCGCAACATAAAATCTACATACAAAATTCGAATAGTCCGCTCGAATAGATGCAATTTTGATAAAAAAAATTATGAGACCAGCTTCAGTGTTTATTTTTCCCAATAAAAGAAGAATTATGAAAATCGGCTTACTCTGAAAAAAGTGATGAATAACTTTATTCTTTTCTTTCATACTTAAAAAAATACGTTCTGACTTAAGTAAGGACGTCCCTTTCGTCGGTTGAAAATGTTGTTATCATCCCTACTAGACCTTGCACTATTTACGTAAACTCGTACACTTATGTTCCCAATTTATTCAGCATGGAACCACATGATGCGAGCTCCAACCATGCCCAACCCTAAATTTGGAGTTTCATCACGGGAAGTATTTTAGGGAAAGTGTCGGCTGTGATTCATGGATCCACGACCAAACCCACTGGACCTTGTAACAAGATTTTTAGGTCACGTTCTTGATAAGATTACTCCAAAAGGATGTAACAAAAGCTGTGTATTTTTTGTGGAAAATAAGGAGGAACTTCCTCCTTCGGATTAATAAACTTTGCAAAGTCTTCTCAAGTCAACTCGACATTGTTTGAATTTTGTTGTATTTTAAAATACCTACAATAAAAAGTAAGTTCGTATAGGCCGGGTGGCTAGCCCTGGTGTCAGAGTTTTTAGGCCGCCTGATGGCCTCTGACATGGCTAAACGGTTAAAACAACCGGGACCTACAATTTAACGTGTCATCCGAGCCACGGTAGCGCTCAGTTGGAAAATGCCACCCGCGGTCACCCATCCAAATACTGACCGTGCGGAACGTTGCTACATACCTACAATGAGAAATAAACTTATTCCGGATATTTTTGTAACTACAAACTGGTCTTGTCACGTAATATCTGAAGCCCTATTTTGCAGATAGGTATATTTTATTTTGAATTTGTATCATATTTATGTTATTAGCCCTCTAGTTAGTCTAGAAATATTTAATTTTACGAAATTGGGAAGGTATTCATAAAAAGACAAGAATTAAAGTCTAGGACACGCGTACGTAACCATGTAGCTGTAGTTGCTCTATCTAAATCAAATCTATTATTCAAAGCCAGTGTTATTATGAAAATATTCTGGGAGGCCGTATCTCCACTTTCAAATTGCCGTCTTTGGGAAAAAATGCCGTATCTTAGATTTTGCTACGAGCCTGAAATTGTTGTATATTAGTATACGGCAATAAAAAGTTTAGCGTATAAAGCCATCGTTCCTCAGTATCTAATCCGTACTTTTAAGGCAGACTAGCTACTTACTGGCTAGCCACGCTATGGCGCTGAACCAAACATGTCATCAAATCATAATTATAGAGTTTTCAATCGACGTCTTGACCCGTACAAGACAAAAGCAAGGCGTGATTGAACCTCGACAAAACAACCGCTCATTTTCTCAATAGGCCTTCATTTTAGTTGAGCAGTTACACCACAGATCCCACGAGTTGGGACATCTCGTCTCGATCTAGCGATGACCTAACTTTACATGAAACTTTACTTAAGATTACAACTATGCGTAAAAGCATAGACAAACCTCCCGTAAAGGCAATAAATTACTTACAGAACACAACAAATGACTTATTTTTATACTGTGTAATTACAACGGTAAGTCACTCGAACGTAATTTATAAGTCGTATCGACTATAGTTTTAGACTACATTCGAAGATCTTTTGATCTTTCTCAAGCTGATGAGTGCAAGCGCACGGAGCCGTTTCGTGAACCACGTGAGTCACTTCCTGTAACTTATGTCAAATGTGCCCCTATAAAAATGTGTAAAAACTACGTTAGTTTCCACAGTAATCTCTTTTTTTTATGTGAGCACACAACACAACACTGCATTCTGCAAAATTGCAAAATGCAGTGTTCGTATTTCGTAAACATGAACTTTGTGATGTATGGTTTACATGGGTATATGCTACATAAGTACATAATATAGGCGTCTCACGCGCCGGATAATGAAAAAGCCTCTCTCCAGACCTTTATGGCCTTCATCTTTAGTTGAGCAGTTACATTCTGTTATATCAGAGTCGCGTGTTCCATCGCTCGTTCAATTAAGTCCTATTAGTTCGCCATTATGCCTGTTTGTAAAACATATTTCGTCATTCACAGCGGCGCTTGTAATGGCTTCGCTGGGAAATACAATGAATCGGTTCATTCAGGCCTTAATTTATCTGCACTCGCTATTGCGAGTTCAAAGAAAACTGAATTATGATTTGTTTAGGTTAGAAGTTGAAGTAAACTAGCACTTTAATTTTGCAGAACGTAGCACTCGCGCACTCCTTAAAACTACACAATAGGACGGGTTTGTTTTTTATAAAACTTTTTGTAGCTTTTCAACATTCATTTGTTTCAAATAATGCGATGAAGTTAAGTTGTAAAGTAGCTGTAATTCAAATCGTTCACGGTTTGAACTACTTTACTAAACAATTTTATCTTAATAATGTAATACAATAAACATCTCAATTTGATGAGTATTATACCACAACTCCTGTACCATTATGGTAGAGCAAGAGGAGACTTTTGAAACAATGGATCTACAACGGATATTAGTGAAGAAGTCTTCAAGTTTTAATTACTCTTATTTTATTAATGGATAGTTCTGAGACTTATTAAGTCTTAGAATCCAAAAATAGTGAGTGTAACAAAATATTTTTTTTATAGATTTTGATACTATAATAGTTTGTTTAAGTTATACGGGAACTAACCCTAGTTTTAAAGGGACTAGGCATCATGTCGAAAGCGAAAGTAATTAAATAAAATAAATACTAGAGGACAGTTTACACGCGGTCTCTGACCCCAAAATAAGCATAGCTTGTGATATGGCTGCTAGATACTGATATACTACATATGCATATTTTAAATACATACTTATAATATAGAAAATAACTAATAACATCCAGATATAAACAAACACTTATTTTCATCACATTAATACTTGCCTTGGGTGGGGATCAAACCCACGCCTCTTTGTTAGAAGTCAGGGTCACTAACCACTGAGCCACGGAGCCAAAATATTATATCTTATAAAATGTGTCAGACAACACTTTTATACAAAATTAACGACCGGACTGCTGTCTATCCTAATAAAGTGAGTTTGAAAACTGAAACCTCCAAAATTATCCTCAATTTTCCTACAGAACTTCATAAAGTGTATTACTTAGTTAAAAATTATCTATTTTGGTATTGTTTTGTCCTTGCATATAAAATTCACAAGCCAAGTATGACATTGAGTGCAGAGCCATGTTAATCGGCGTCAATCTAAATAAACTAGAATAGCGAACACGTCAGTTTGCCGTCGAATTGTATGTGCACAAACTATTTTGTGGATTAATTAAAAGCATGTGTGGCTAACTCCTAGTTTTCAATTGGTAGAGCTATGTCTGTAACATAATATACGTAACGAGAGACGCGATTAGTTTCGTGCTAAGCGTTGTGGAAAACTTTTCACTAAGTATCACGATTATGCTCAAATTGAATTACCCTTACTATCAAGCTTAGATTGTTTAAAGTTGTTAGATCACAAAATCGATTACAAAGATGAAGGAACGATCAGTAAGTTGGTACTGTTGGTAGCCTAATGTACGCTTGCCTTAAAATCAAGAGGTCGTGGTTTCAAATCCCTGCCCCATATGTTCGAGTTTTCACAGCACTGGGTTATCAGTGTGTCAGTAAAATGTGAAGAAATCTGCATACGTCCGAAGAAGAATGAAAGCATGTGTGGATCCTATCTCTCGTCGAGTAACAAATTTTTAAAAGACATATACTGTACTGTACTGTATACTGTACCAGCCTTTTTAATAGTCCACTGCAGGACGTAGGCCTACCCACGAAGGGTGATTGGGCCATATCCACCACGCTGGCCCAGTGCGGGTTGGTGAAAAAGACATATACTCGTAGGTACATTCAATACAGTGAAGCAGGTAAATCTACAAAACAAGGTGATATAACCAATTAGTATCGTATTTGAAAAATAAGGAAACAATAATTTATATAGAATTATTTTTTGCAAAAAATAGCATGACCGACTTCACCCGTGTACAGAATCATTACATAGTATAAAACAAAGCCGCTTCCCGCTGTCTGTCCCCATGTATGCTTATATCTTTAAAACTACGCAACGGATTTTAATGCAGTTTGGTTTAATAGATAGAGAAATTCAAGAGAAATGTTTATAAGTATAATACACCTGTGCGAAGCCGGGGCGCATCGCTAGAACGCAAATATTATGCACGGATCGATGTTACATTTTTCACATTATTGTTGATTTATCAAAAATGGCTCAGCTGATTTCAATAAAATTTAAATGGGACCAATTTAGAAGTATACTCTTTCCAATAAAAAAAAATTATTGAAATCGGATAACTATGAAAAAAGTTATGCGTGGTTATACATAAAAATATATATATATATACGCGTCGAATTGTATACCTCCTCCGGAGGTTCGTCGGTCAAAAATATCATGTGATAGGCGGGAATATTTTTGTATTTAATTGTTAATATTATATTCATGGTGCGTGGAATACACGAATACCACCGCGTGTACCGCGTCTCCATAGTTATTTTATTCCATGGTTTGTATGGACCTGTAATCACTACATTGTGCTGTGAGTTAATCTCATCATAATAAAGGCGATCGCAAGATTTACAATAGAAAATCTATGACTGAGACATCATCTGGAGAGATTATGTTGGCTCAGACTAGTTTGCACTAGATTTTTAATTTTGATTAAGTTGGAATTATTGCTAATAATTTTATAATAATTAATTGAATCTTGAAATACACGTTTATTTATGAAACGCTGTCGTATATTTTGTAAGTCAAGCAATTTTGGGAACAACAGACATTTATGAAGTAATAGCGTTTTAAAATTGATGAACGCCATTTGCACGCACGAAAAAGTGTGGAAGCGAGAGCGCGGAAAAAACGATAGAGAAGCACGATCGGCCTAAGCGTTTTGCTTGTGACGCACAATATGACTTACTTTACAGACAACCAATTTTTTGTTGTTGTGAAAACTATACAGGGTTATTCACATTTACATCCTTTTAGGGGCTTATTATGTCCATCAAAACTAACAACTTTTGTTCTGCTACTTTTGTCAAAACTAGAAAAAATAAAATCGGACAAGTGCGAATCAGGCTCGCACATCGAGGGTTCCGTACAAAAATATTGTTAAAATAATTTAAAACCTGTTTTAGCATGTGCTAATGAAGTTATTTTATATTATGATACCTTACATGATACGATTTACTCACTTTGAATTTTGAACCCATATTTTGTGAATTTTGAGGCCCTATTTTTATGTGATTTAAGTAAAAATGTACAGTTTTCAGATTTATTCCTATATGTGTAGGTACTCTGAGACAATGCTCTTCGCCAAATTTCATAGTTCTATGTCAACGGGAAGTACCCGGTAGGTTTTGATTTTTGTGAGCGTTGGAATATGCGTTTTTTTTACAACATAAACGGCTCTAACTTTTTTATACGGTAACTGAGAAGCTTTTCTTTTACACAACTGCAAGAATTCATAGGTTCACGTATATAGTTTAAATTTCAACTCGGTATTTTATGCTTTCCCGAGATAAAGAGTCTTGACATACACACAGACGGACAGACGGACAACAAAGTGATCCTATAAGGGTTCCGTTTTTTCTTTTTGAGGTACGGAACCCTAAAACACCTGTCCCGTACATTTGGTCGCGGGTGAACGATATATGTTTCTATGGAGTTCCAATGTTTTTTTTTTGAGTTTTGACAAAAGCCGGTCGCAGTAGTTGTTAGTTTTGATGTACAGAATAAGCTCTCAAAAGGATACTAATTGATTAGAAATAACCCTGTATACATATATCTATCATTTTTTCGGTTGTAACGATAAAAGACAACGGCATTGCTAAAAAGCTACTTGGCTTGTATTGGCTTACTTAAATTAGACCTTGACTTATAATGTAGTTTGCTACCACTTGAGTTTAGACATTGCGGAGCTGAAAATAGAAATGACCTGAAAGAGGCCGATGCCTATTTTTGGCTAGCTGCTGTGTACTCATAAACGTTTTAATAGAGTAAACTATCCGTACACGTTACTGGAAAATTCAGTTAATTTTCCTTACACGAACTAAAATAAATATACAGCCTGTTGTTTTGTAAAGTGCAGGTACTTCCGGACGTAGGTATCTACACCTACTTATTACGGTAATCATCTATTCCTTACTACCAATATTACCATATTACTAAGTAAACATTTTTTTTTCATTTAATGAACTTGTACATGAAACATTTGTTTTTTGCAAGTTCTAGGTTAGTCAGTTAGGCAAAGTTGTTTATCATAATTAGTAAAAGTACGAGTACATGACACCACTGTAAGCTTCTGCATTATGCAAAGCAATAATTAGTATAAACATGCTCGGAAACTCGTTTGCGGAATTAATATAGGATTATAGTCACATTTAAAAAGGCAAAGTTTTTACCCTCGTAAAATTAGTAAATGACACTTTTCGATCCTCAAACTATTTTTCTCCTCCTAATCCTTTGTCCAGATCCTCGGACAGACGGTTTTGCCCTAATAATATTATCAAATGACACTTTCCGATCCTCACACTATTTTTATCCTCCTTTGTCTTGATCCTTAGACAGGTGGTTTTGCCCTTATAACATTAGCAAATGACACTTTGATCCTCAGACTATTTCCATGCAAAATATTAAGTTGTTCCGTCGCACCATTTCTGTGTAAAAAAGTAAAAAGCAAAACCAACAAACATATTTTCGGATGCATAAAGTTAGGTTGGGATCCTTTAATTCAACGAAAAAACCAGCATGGTAACTAGCTACGTATAATCTTCTCTCAGAAACACTCATTACACCTTATTATCCAATTGAACACATTTGGTGGCCGGTGTCTTTGTCTGCTCCTCCAATAAAACTAAATCAAGAGTAAAACGTATGTTTTTACTAGTAAGTTTTTTTTACTAATCATCTTTCGTAGTTGTATGAGGTCTTCCTATTAGTCGTGGTCCGCTTTAGATGTACTTTGTGATAAATACCTAGCGTGACAAAAAATGCCGAGAGCAAGTCAGGCTCGATACTGTAGGTTCCGTACAAATTGTTTGTGTCTAATTACTACTTGATCAATAATTCATTTCATTATCAGTCATATACAGAGTATTTGTTGTTAATAGAATTTGATTATATCAAGATCTAATTTGATATTTCTTATATATTGTGTATTTCTACACAATATTTACAACAAAAGTACTTACAATGAAACGGCTCGGCAACAATCAAATTATAAAGTAAAAAAGATAATTTAAGGTTTCTATCCTTTGAGCAAATCTCTACAGAGCCACAGTCCCTAAGAGAAAGTAGTAAAAAAAGTCCAAGCGTCGTCATACATACCGACTTAGATATTTACATTAAATAATTCACAATGTCCCATTTTCTTTAATCTCGACGTTATGTCATTTAATTAGTGCTTGTAACCGAGGACTTTGGTATCGCGCGGCGTTGTAGTCGGCTTGCAATCGCCTTACGACTGACTAAAAAGTCTGCCTACTACGTAGCTTGGGCAGAGTTTTGGCTCGGACACTGTTTGTGCACGATTGTGACTCTTTATATATTTGCTCGAAGTTTCTATCTCAAAATTGATTAGAAGAAATACAACGACTTGAAAAATTACATAGTACAAAATTCTGAGTGGTACAGGGTGCAGACCTATCATAGTCAGGCAAACGCATAGCTGGTCTCGTTCTTAAATGATATAAAAAAAACGACAAACAAAGAGACGTCTCGAAATTTTAAAATACGGTACCCTAAATATACCTATGTGTACTAGACCTATTCATAATTAAGAGCAAAAACTAGAATCCTTGTCCTTGTAATTTCCATCTCCGTATGTTATTCTAAGAACCTACGTACGAAACAGAAACTAATTTATCAAAATGACTTCATATTTATGTAATCGTTGTTTGATTGAATTGGAAGTAAGCAATTCAGGTGTAATTGCAGCTTCACTTGGTAGGAGGCAAAAAATATTTGCACTCATGTAATAAGCAGTAATGATAAATATACATTTTAAAATTATATTTTTCTTGAAGCTTGCAGTTAGGTCTAAAGTCTACCATCTATATTTTGTACGTACCTGATTACATTAGTTAGTATCAAGGTAGGTATAATACAGGTACAGTAAAAGTATTACGTTTTAAAATAGAGACATTACACAAAGCAGTTTTTTTCAATTACCATCAATTGATATACAAAATATGAAAGAAAAAGGTTTGCCATTGCTAAAATCACTGACTGACTCGACCGACTTAAAAACAAGGTTTGCTGGAGACCGTTGTTACTTTAAAAGTAAAATTCGTACCAAAAACCATGTCCCAATAATTTTCGCATTTTTTACTTATCATCATTTCAGCCATAGGACGTCCACTGCTGCACATAGGCCTCCCCTAATGATTTCCAATAAGACCGGTTGATAGCGGTTTGCATCCAGCGCGATCCTGCGGTCCTAATAAGGTCATCCGTCCACCTTGTGGGTGAACGTCCTACGCTGCGCTTGCCGGTACGTGGTCTCCACTCGAGAACTTTTCGACCCCATCGGTCATCAGTTCTCCGCGCTATCTGCCCTGTCCATTGCCACTTCAACTTGCCAATCCGCTGGGCTATGTCGGTAACCTTGGTTCTTCTACGGATCTCCTCATTCCTGATTCGATCTCGCAAAGAAACTCCGAGCTCTGGAGAGAATCTCTCTCCATGGCTCGTTGCTCGTTGTTGCTCTTTTTTACTTATAATGGTTGTGAATTCAAAAATAGGATTAATGGACTTGCCAAAAAATCTAATTCAGAGCTCACACTAGCTTTACGCAACGCAATTTCGATGTGTCCATCAACCTGAAGGGAAACTGAATGATTTTTTCCATGTATCCGGAAAAGTGTAAATTTGTTAAAATAAAACCTCTGCGTATTTAACTAGTACCGAAAATCTATTTGTACTAACAAATAGGTTTTTTTGTGCTACATACTAAAAGCAGTAAAAGCTTATAGTACGGCACTACAGTACACAATTTGCGGAAGCTACGATAGCGTAATGGGAGATTTATTTAACTTTAATTTACAGGTTTTAAGTTCAAAATTTGTTTACCTGAAGATAAGTGCATCATTAATAGCTAGCTTCAAACGCAGAAAACAATGTAGGAAACATGCATGTTGCAGCGTTTGTAACTGATTTTTCGACTCGATTTTGACTCACTTTTTTTTTTTTTTTTTTATTTCGAATAGGTTTGCGTTTGACTACACACTGCCTGATGTTAAGCAGATGTGCGGTCTAGGGTGTAGCACGCTTACCTAGAAGATACCTATTTACTCGGGATTTGAAGACACTCACGTTGTACTTTAACGGGAAGACAGACCCAGGCAAAGCATTCCACATTCCGGCTGTTCGTATGAGGAATGAGGATTCGAAGCGCTTGGTTCTAACGCGCGGAATGTCCACCATAAAAGGGTGGCGCTTTGGTCGCGTCCGTCTAGCCGTACGATAGAAGAAAGGGGCAGGGGGGACCAGATTGTGCAACTCCTGGGCGCACTCTCCGAAGTGTATCCGGTAAAATACCGACAAACACGCTACCTTGCGACGATGCTCAAGACTTTGCAGCTGCGTCTTAGTCAAGGTGTCGTTGTCAATCAGCCTCCTGGCTCGTCTCTCAATCGACTCCAGAGCCTCCAGTTGATATTTGGCAGAGCCATCCCAAAGGTGAGAGCAGTATTCCATGCAAGACCTGACTTGTGCTTTATAAAGACTAAGCAGTTGCTCAGGTGTGAAATACCGTCTCACCTTAGAGAGAACACCAAGTTTTTAGACGGTCAAATTTTATTTATAACTAGTTTTTACCCGCGGCTTTGCCCGCATACGCAATATATCATTATAATTTATATGTATATATAATTTATATGCCTATGTGTTATTCTGATATATAAGCTATATTATTGGAAAGTTTCATCTTAATCCGTTCAGTAGTTTTTGCGTGAAAGAGTAACAAACATATACATCCATCCATCCATCCATCCATCCTCACAAACTTTCACGTTTATAATATTAGTAGGATAGGATTTGCAAACGTATCAAGATACAATAACATTAGTATAATTCCAGCGTGTTTTAATGTTTTTTGTCAATAATTTATTAATCCTGTTCTCGAAAACAGTGTCTGAATTTTTCCGTGCGTATGATTATAGCTGTAGCCTTGTGTGGTGGGCTATAACTGATTTGTTCTTGTGAAGAGTAAGCTCTTTGAAAAATAATTATTTTTTGCAAAAAAATAGCATGAATGACTTCACCCGTGTACAGAATTGGCGAATATTTCGCACGGATCGATGTAACATTTTACACAATATTGTTGATTTATCAAAAATAACTCAGCCGATTTCGATAAAATTTAAATGGGACCAATTTAGAAGTATACTCTTTCCAATAAAAAAGAATTATTTAAATTGGACAACTATAAAAAAAGTTATGGTTATACATAAAAAAAATACGCGTCGAATTGTACCTCCTCCGGTGGTTCGTCGGTCAAAAATGAAATACGTTTAATAAGCTGTAGGCAATTGAGAGTACTGAAAAACGATATTGTCTTTATAATATGCCTGTTATCTATGTACATGTATAATAATTTCTGCGATGTCTCCTCCATCCGTGGATTGCGTGATATTTTTCTATTAGGTATGTAAATATTTGCTAAATGGCTCCATGAAATTTTATTGATTTAGGTTTAACGATAAAAATTGTACAAAATTGTAATAATTATTTTGGAACAGAAACTAAGTTTAGGAAGTTTTTATTATTTACATAAATAAACACGCGAAATATTATTTATACGTTAAGTATACATGCTGAAATATGAGCTTTTCGCGAAAGAGTTACGTGCTCTACCAACAATGTTATAATTTCGTGATAATATTTAAACAACGTATAATTTGTACTTCAGTCTTCCAGCGTCATATTCCAGGAATGTAATGGAAGTATAAAGTTTTATTATTTGTAATATATTTTTTTAAAGTTTTTAATAAAAGGTTTGTTCATAAATATTTTTTCCAAAAAATGGCAAAACCGCCTTCCATAGTATACAAAATTCATATATTTTGCTCGCGGTGCTTATATTATTGTTGATTTTTCAAAAAAGTGCTAAGCCGATTTCTGTAAAGTTTAAATGGGAGTATACTTTCGAACCAAAAAATAATTTTTCGATTCAGTTTCAATTGGCGTTATTATCGATTAACATAAAAAATACATGATGACGAATATGGAACCTCCTCCTTTTTTTGAAATCGGTTAAAACAGGCTCATAAGCTGAAACTGCTGTACAAAACAATTCCATTTAATCTTGTAACTGAACATGGGCAACACGGCACGAACGTCAATTCGATGCGTTCGCTTATTGAGCTCGTTAACAACAACGTGATGATACCAATTCCTAAAATTATGCTCGCCCATCATTTGTGTCGTGTCAGTGACGGGATAGATATTTGGGACGCGTTTTGGACGTTCAATTTTCGGTCATAGTGTTCGACGCGGCGGTCAGGTCAAATTAGTGTTAATAGTGTAACTCATCGACTTGCTATTTGTTTTCTTACATTCCATATTGAAGGTGTTACTAAAGTAACTGACATTCGAGTTTATCAAATATTCGATAAACAACGTTAGGTGCTGGATTGCGATGCCTATGTCCAGCAGTGGACGTCCTACGGCTGAAAATGATGGTGACGATGATGATTGGATTACGACACAATAAATACTGAGTGTAGAGTACTACACTCTCGATACATTTTCACAACATACATTATATTAGTAAACAAAACAAAGTTGCCTTTTTTTCGCATTCGCTAAGATTTTCTATGCTACACATTAGAGTATTCTCCCGGAAGATTTATTGTTATAACCTACATTTTCACCTATGTTACATATTTATTTATTAGATGGTACCAATAGACTCCATATCAACTGGGCACTTTGTATAATTATATTATTTGTAAGTGACATACCCAGGCTCTCGGTACGAAACGCTAGTACCTAATTATAAAACATTCGTTGAATGATTTCTTTTTACGAACGTTTTAGTTTGAAAGTAGCTAACTGTTATACTATCTAGTGCATCACTGGATAGTGCAAAGCTCAAGCCCTATAATCTCTGTTCACGCAATGCATAGTGGCAGAAAGCCATAAAAATACATGATTCGAAGCGTACGACGCAGCAACATATACTCGTACCTACTTACCTACGTACGGTGCGTTCATTGAAACGTGGTATATTTCCACTACTAAAACACTTATTACATAGGTTAATATCGTGCAGCTTCCTACTTTGTATAATGTGTAATTTAACTATAAAGTTATCTTCATTTTATTTTGTTGCAAATACGTCATTTATGAAGTAAGTTACATATTTTAAGTAACTTCGTATATGCCGTGTGGCTGGCCCTATTTTTAAGGCAAAATTTTTAAGCCGCCTGAAAGTCTCTGACACGACTAAAATGTCAAAACAATTAGGGCCTACAATAAAACATCATCTGGATCACGGTACCTCTCAGATTTAAAAAAATACCCGCATCCAAGACTAATCGTTGTTTATCTTCAATTGCTATCTAGTCAAACTAAACCACATAAGAGCTTTACAGCCAAGCTTGTTACATAACTTTATGTAACAAGCTGGGCTGCCACCTCTTTTTTAGTTTTCGCAAAATACATCCAAAAAATTATTAAAAGAAATTAACTGCGTAGTTTTATTATGAAAATCACGTACACATAGCACATATTTACGTAGAAAGTATTGAGATGTATGTTGACCTGGGCTATTGTTGACCACTCCACAATTTTATTTAGCTAATGTAAATGAAGTGAAAAGCGAGATGGGACTCTAGAAAAAAGAAAAACTTTGCGTGTTTTATAAGTACTGGAACCAGTGTTAATATCAATATACATTGTATGATTTGTACTGTACTGTACTGTACCAGCCTTTTTAATAGTCCACTGCAGGACGCAGGCTTACCCACGAAGGTTGATTGGGCTATTTCCCACCACGCGGGCCCAGTGCGGGTTGGTGGATTTACATACGCCACGGAGTTTCTTCCTTGGACATATTCAGGTTGCCTCACGATGTTTTCCTTCACCGAAAAGCCAACAAAAAGCTCACAAAAGTATTACATCAAGCATATAGTTTTTAACCAGCGTTTACAACGATGTTCTTTAATTGTCGTATATTTGCTAATTATTAAATTATTACCTACGTAAATGAAAAATCTCCCGTACGCCGTATTTTCAAAAATAAAACTCAAATCGCCTCAATTATTATGGCGATTGCCGTAAGTATCAATAATAGCACTAACTAAAACTGTATTTAACCAGCTTGCTCTCGAACACGGCGTATGCAACTGCGCCGTAATATCGGAATATTAAAATAGATGTGACATAAATAGCGCCCCTGGCCTTGTATTCCCTCGTACTTGAGAAAAAAAGGAAGGAAAGTCTGTTTATGGATGATAATTTTACGTAACAACGTCATAAACACATTGTTGAATCAACGACTAAACACGCCGAACACTTCGGCCGATCGTGCCTCTATTTCGCTTGTTTCGTGCACTTGCACGCTTGGCTCAGGCGGAACGTGACACGTTTTAGTGCGTGCAGCCAAGAACGTGACACATGTTCATCGATTTATAAGTCGTCACAATAAAGATAATTATTATTAAAGATTATTATCATTTTGACCGACGAACCACCGGAGGAGGTACTCAATTCGACGCGTATATTTTACGTATAACCACGCATAACTTTTTTCATAGTAGTTCGATTTCAATAATTCTTCTTTTATTAGAAAGAACATACTTCGAAATTGGTTCCATTTAAATTTTGTCGAAATCGGCCGAGCCATTTTTGATAAATCAACAATAATATGAAAAATGCCACATAGATCCGTGCGAAATATTCGCGAATTCTGTAATACACGGGTGAAGTCGGTCATGCTATTTTTTGCAAAAAATAATAATTTCGTTTACATTCCATAGGGATGAACTCCACGCTAATAGCCGATACCTTATAATAGTTTTCCTTTATTAAACAACCTATGGCCTTTAAAAACTTGGTACGCCTAACCTTATGAACCAAACTAAACAGAATAAAAATAGAGTTGAATAAACTAGTTCAGGGTTTACAAAATAAGGTACAATGGCAGTAGGGGTAGACAGGGAATTTGGAACTGTCAGCATAAGTGACGGATGGTACTCCATGCTACGTAATCTTATTATAAGGATGAATGTGGGCGTTGTAAGATTTACGTTACCCTATTTAGTAAAGGAAGTTAAGGAGACAAATATTTGGATAAAAATAGGGCACATTCTATTGTTATAGATGGTAATAAGCTCCCAAAAAGGATTCAAGAGATGACCAATGGTGCAGTCTTCTTCAGTGGAGTGAGGTCTCTCCTCCTCAATGAAACAATTTATACCATGAAAGATTTTTTAGACAATAAAACATATTAATCCTGCACCTATTTTTCTGTTTCTATCTACTTGTAACGCTATTTCTAACATGTTATAGCTGAAATATTTTTTCAGTTATTTTAAATGGTTATTTTTGACGATGCTATTGCAGATATTTTAGAGTACCTACTATTAGGTTATTTTTGACATGTAACTGCTATTGTAATGTACCGAATTTTAATTAATTTATTGTAATATCATGGCTAAAAATTTATTTCAATTGAGTACATAATTAATAATTGTTATTTTGACGATTCGTAGGGTGTTGCTCATTGTATATTTTTGTGTACGAATGTATGTAATTATCCCTACTGAAAATAAATGATTATCTATCTATCTAATAGTCATTATTTAAAAAACGGGGACCTGCTTATTGTTGACAAAGAAATAAAACATATTGACAGCTGTGATGTTAACTACAAGCTGCGGATAACCAGCCCCCCGACCGCCTAAGCAATAGCAATCGTAATAGCAATCGTTTATGACTTCATTTTAGTCATTTGGCACCGCCTATGTGACGTTAGCCATCAAAGTTGTTCATTCAACGATTTCTTCAATTGATGGCTAACGTCACATAGGCGGTGCCAAATGACTAGAATATATTGTCTTCTTAGGAAAAAGTCGAATCATTGTTAATAAAAGGTACAGGCCCCGGTGTCTGTAGAGTATAAAATACAAATATAAAAAAAAAAAAATGACTAGAATGAAGTCATAAACGATTGCTATTACGATTGCTATTGCTTAGGCGGTCGGGGGGCTGATCCTCGCGCAGGTCAGTTTCAGTCAAGATTAAGTTATCCGAAGTTAGTAGCTAACATCGCAGACGCCAGGAAGTTTGATTCGGCCTATAGTTTGATGCATTATTGGCCAGAGAAGTCAACTAGAACGGCAGGTGGAATATTAACATCGAATGGTTGCCTATATTCGATTGGTAAAATTCCTATCGACTGAATGTATGAGTGTACAAAATTATCAAAAGACCAGCAGCGTTTAGCATCAAGTATACCTTCGACTGCCTCGGTGGCTCAGTGGTTAGTGACCCTGACTCCTGGGTCAAAGAGGCGTGGGTTCTATTCTCACCCACCAGTCTAGGTGTAATTTACGTATTATCTATACAAGTATGTATTAAAAAATATGTTTAAGTAGTATATCAGTCTCTGGCACCCATAACACAAACTTTGCTTAGTTTGGGGTCAGAGACCCTGTGTAAAATGTCCTGTAATATTTATTATTATTTATTACCTATAGAGATAAACATGGAATTAGAACTAACTTTAGTTCTAATTTTATGGCGCTAAATATCTAGTACCTGATTTTCGCCAAAAACGGCATAACCTTCTTCTAACTTCATAACAGAATTCGAATAGTTCGCACGGAGAATGTTTCATTGGTGTAGTAATTTCCACATTATTCTTGAGATATCAAAAACAGCTCAGCCGATTTCGATAAAATTTATATGGGACCAAATCTGAAAAATTATTCATCAAAATTGGTTCATAATTGGCGCAGTAATCGCGTAGCATACAGACAAATTGAAAACCTCTTATTTTGATGTCGGTTAAAACTTCATAAATGTCGTGAACAGCGTGCAACTGATCGTTTAATACAATAAAATATAAATGAAGATAAATGTAAATCGCGACTCATTTATGCGAATCCTATTTGTAAATTCAATGCGAAAAATATGCAGAGATAAGTAGTAGGTACATAAATATGCCGCTCTTACCTACAATGCCCTGCTTACTTGCCGAACACAAAAACGACAAACTAGTTCCATCGATACAGTCCCAGTTTACGAACCTCATAGACATAATGTCGATGTAAATAGGTACACAAAGACTTTATGAGTCGATGGGTGATGGTATCGACGTTTAAAATGGTCGATATTTCCTGTACTGATCTTTGTGATACATGGATTGTGTATGTGGTTTCCGATGTGTAGTAAAAGTGAGGAGAGCGGCAAGGTGATGAAACATAATAATATAAACAAGTTTAGTTTAAGTTCGCTTAAGCCGGGTGGCTAGCCTTAGTGTCAGAGTTTTTAAGCCGCCTAAAGGTCCTAAACACAATTTAACGGGTAGCGCTCAGTTGTAAATGCCACCCGCGGGTCACCCATCCGTAGACTGACTGTGCTGAACGTTGCTAAATTTCAATGATCGCTAACGAACACCTAATCAAACTATGAGCGCTACTATGTAACACAGTAGGTAGGTATGGTATAAGGGAAGTAAAATCAATTAAAATTGCATTATTAAAAAACATAAAACTGATACTTAGGTTTGACTAAAAACCTAAATACTACCTTTTGCACAGCGTTTTTTAAGGTTTTAGGCGCAACATAGTCGCACGAGAGAAGCAATTCTTTTTCATCACGCAATATCTTCTCGTGAACTTCTTTAGAGTAAAGGTCTTAATAAAACAGTTATCAAAGATACGAGGCAAGTAAAAAACAGGTAGGTAACAGTGTTTTGTCCTATGGTCAGGGGAATCAAACGACGTCCAGTATATTCCATACATGATGTACATTTTCCATTTACACATGAGTATATCAGTTACATTTTCACATGAATAGGTATATGAGTTACATTACTTTATCATTATAAAATAGTATACGCTTATTGTAGAACAGGCGCGAGCGCCGCCAACTCCGTCTAGTAGTTTCAAACCTCTGCTGTCCAAATTCTCTAAGCCCGGTGAACAAAGAGGTATTTTACCATGATATAAACAATGTGAAGGAAATAGAAATATTTGTAAACATAACATGGTGGAATGAGATAGGGTAGCCTTCGTATATCTAGTATAGGGTTACTCTACAAGTGTATCTTCTAGGTGTAGGTAAGATGTCGTCAATCATGAACCTATCATGAATAAAAGAAAAACAAGCCTTACAGAAGGTGCGGCTAAATGACTTGACTAATAATTCTGTGCCAGATTCTTTTCTTGATAGATTTAAACTTGCTCAATTGGTTTGAACATCTCGTTGAGCTCGTCTTTGGCTTTAGTTTTCAAGCTCTACAATTTATTGGCACTATTGGCAGTGACATTTCAATAATGTGCTGTGCTGCGAAATTGTTTTAGCCTTGGTGGTAATTATTATAGTTATAAGTACGTACGTATGTAGGTAAAAATATACGGCTACAAAGTACGTTCCTATTGAACTATGGGTTTCTAAGAAACCTTTGCATGTTTACCTACTAAATGCGCTGATCTTTTTCATAGCCCATTACTGAAATGGATACCCATGAAATAATTGGATCATATTCACTAAGTTGGTCCAGTGCATCAGTGAGGGTTGGTAATCTACCAGTGATTGGCCTATTATCCACCACGCTGTCTCAGTGCGGGTTGGTGGATTCACATACTCCATCGAATTTCTTCTACGGACGTATACAGGTTGCCTCACGATGTTTTCCTTCACCAAAAAGCCAGTGGTGTGAAATTCTGTACATACATTCCAAATAACTCATTGGTACGGGACCGGGATTTGAAACCACGACCTCAAGACTGTAAGGCGGGTGTCACTACCTCTAGACCACCATGGCTTTTCACAGTGACGGTTGGTGGATTCACATAATATGCCATCAAATGTCTTCTATAGACGTATGAGTGGGCGTACCTAGGCCATGCTTATACTCTTGACGATAACCAGTGAGGGTATCGCAAAACATCCTGCAAGCCAGTGACGTGAATATACGTACATAAATTCCAACAAACTTTTGGAAATCATTTTTGTGTCGGGCTCGGTATGTTTTTTTTATTGTAAGAAAACTCTTAGTACTCATAAGATAATATTAAAATTGACATTATAGCTAAGAAAATAGAATCTCAATACAAAAGTTCATTTTCGGCAAATTGTAGAGACAGCATTTTTCGCGATTACAGAAATGGTCCCGTAATAAATTTAATATGTACATCTGTATATATCATGATGATATCAGCTGCTAAATATTTTTATTAAATACAAATCCATAATTAAAGCAACTGATATTAACCTACAACGCAGTTTATAACAACGATTTAATAAGTATTGCTGCTCCTAACTATACGGTAAACAAGGATATAAGAAAAATAGTTTCACTCGCAGTAATTAAATATTTAGGAAATGCCTTCTCCGTGATGTATTTAATGTTTGTAATTAATTCAGTTTATGAGGCAGGAAGCTGTGACATACACAGGCAGACAGTACAGACAGCAGAGTAATATCAAATCGACGCAAAGTTCCAGATAAGTAACTTTGGGTGCGGATGTTTTGTACTCGTCTATTAACATCATTTAACATACTAACTAAATATAAGCAAAAACATGATATAAAATTAAACATGAAGCAATTATTAAATAACTAACAAATTAAATGAAAGATTTATCCATAGCAAAGATTTAATAATAAACTTGCGCAGAGTATCGACTGATCAAACAAATGGAAGGAAACCAACTAAGTATTGGTAAGTTAAATTATAGGTAAAATAATATAATTATATTCAATTTATTTAAATAAAAAAAATCCTTTCTCCGATAAATAAACTATGAAAATATTTCAATTGTACTTACTCTACACTAAATATGTATTTTGTTATGGATAAACCAAACTTTAAAAAATGTGTATTTACAAAATTGAATAAAATACGTTTAAAAACTTGATGATTGAGAGTTCAGTGGAAATTAATTGTATTAAGTTTGTAACAAATTAATTTGTCACGTCAACTGCAGTAAACTTATAATAAATTAACAAAAAACAAAATAAAATAAAACTCACCATTTAAAAACAACACGAAAATCACCACAAGTAAAATTCTCGGCTCCGGAGACATTTTCAAAAATAGAACGTTTTCTTTTTTCACGACAATAAACCTATGTCAAGGCTGACACATCCTACTTTCGCGCCTTTATTCAAACTTTTTTTGTTCCGCAGAGGTTGTAGTTGTTTTGTGCGTGTTCAAACGACCGATGTCGGAATGAACTGACGTTTGACTTGTGCCTCAGGCTGACACTTGAATATGGGACGCAGCATAAACATCACGCTTATTTTTAGAGCGCTTGAACTGTTGTCCTATGGAATGTCATTTATGGTGTAGTGAGGCTACGTTATCGATAAAGTTAGATGCCAGAGGAAGGGAGCCACCAGTGCATTTCCTGAAATACCATTTGCTGGAACATGTAGTTGAGTGGTCTAGAATTTTCAAAACTTTCAAAAATTGACGGTTCTAAATTCAAACATATTTTTGGCGTTTAACGTCACCCTCATAAACCGATTTAATGGTAGATAAATATGGTTTCATAATAAGCAATAATAATTGTAAACCTAAATTCAATTAAAATCAAATTAGATTATGATGAATTGTAAACCTACTAAAAAGTGTTAAAAACTAGAAATAACAAAACAAAAGAATGTATTGCGATCAGAAAAAAGTGAAATAAGTACAGTGCGCCTTAAAAGAGTTGAAAAAAAATGAGGGCATCGCTTTGTTTATTTTACACTAGTTCTTACCCGCGGCTTCGCCCGCATACCCAATATATCATTATAATTTATAGCCTATGTGTTATTCTGATATATAAGCTATATTATTGCAAAGTTTCATCTCAATCCGTTCAGTAGTTTTTGCGTGAAAGAGTAACAAACATCCATACATCCATCCATCCATCCATCCATCCATCCTCACAAACTTTCGCGTTTATAATATTAGTAGGATATTAGTAGGATAATTTTGTTCTTGATGACACTGTTTTCCCGTCACAAAATAGCACAATAGGTGCAACAAGAAAAATCAAAAATATATTAAATGACTGATAGCTGAAGTGATAGTGGTTCCAACAAGAGTGTATTTTTAGTTCCCGAATAATTAATGTGTACTCTTTTATTCCGCATTAGGTATACTTTGTCTAGCTTTGTAGCCTAGCAAATGTACACTTCCAAGCTCCCAAGTAAGATTAAAATATTAAATAAACGTATATTTAAATAAGTAATGTCACAATAGTTAAATAAAATGTAATTTATTCTAACTTAAACTAAAATCTTTATAGAAGTTAAAATTTCTGTAAAATGTTGTTTTAGCATATCAACATGACAAATTGTTGATATTATAAGCGAAATGTTTTCCTTAGCAACAAAAACAACTTTTGAGACACTCAAGTAGGTAAAACATGTCAAGTGCTTGGCCTCTTACACAAATCACATTAGGCTGAACCCATGTTATGTGGGACATTAGGTACAAGCTAGAGAACGTCTTTATTAACTTTACTCACCTAATTTACTAGAAAATGAGTGTCACAGTATCATCATAAATGGGAGTTATCTACCTAATGTTTTGTGGATTTCTGTATCATACATATTAAAATTTCTGTATTAATGAGTATTTAATGAGTATTAATGATTATTATATATTATACAAGTTTACAAGTTTTTTTAACAATCTACTGTTAAACAAAGGCCTATCCACTAAGGACAATTTGACTATACCCTCACTGACCCTGTGCAAATTCGTGGATTCACAAACGCTATTTTTAGGGTACTGTACCTCAAACGAAAAAAACGGAACCCTTATAAGATCACTTTGTTACATTTCATTAGCACATGCTAAAACAGGCTTTTAATTATTTTAACAAAGTGTAATTTTCAATGTATGACGAGAAAAGTGAAATAAAAACTTTTTTGTCGATGGTTATAATGTAGAGATTTTAACAACTTACTTCCCAATTTTGTTAAATTTTCTGGCTATGTACGGAACCCTCTATGTGCGAGCCTGACTCGCACTTGTCCGCTTTTTATTTTTTCTACGGACGTATACAAGTTTCTTCACCACCTTTTCCTTCATTGAAAAAGCCAGTGATGTAAAAATCTGTACATGTTAGTTACTAATTACCTACTAATAAGGTCCCAATTTACTTATTGTCACGGGACTTGGATTTGAACTCAATACACAACGATTTGCAAAGTGAGTGTAACTGCCACCATGCGACCAGCTAGCTTAGCATACAAGACCACGACAAGAGTTTACCGACGTGTGCAAAGGTGACAAATATATGCTTTATCATAACTCTGTCACGTTCTGACACGTCGATAGTATTATTTTTTGGTCCGTATGCTAAGCCCGCAGGGCTTCATAATTCAGTAGGTAGCGGTTAATCCAAAATATCTAACTTACTTATATCTAATCTAATATCTATCTATCTTATATCTATTCTTGTAGATACTATCAGAACAACCTACTTTGATGTTTTCTACGAAATTGCATAAAACAATACAACATTTCATCCTAACAGCCACGTTATTTTACCCTAATCATAACATTTATCAATTTAATCGTTATTTTGGTATAACGAGATGTTATTATACTTTTTTTGCTTCGTAACCGTCTTTTATACAGCATCTTATAGTAAGTAGGACTGAATTATTTGAAAAATGCGGTTATGAGAAGGTAGCTAACAATAACCGCTAAAATTTTAAAATGTGTTATGAAAATGATGAATGAAATTTTAGCGGTTATTATCTACATTCAAAAATATATTTTAGGTTTTTTTCTCAGTAGGTTAAGTACGTTTTATGTTCTGATTCGTAAATTTAAGGAAATATCTAAAATTAATTGACATTGAATTTGATTTATTAAGTTTCACTGCATGTGTATATAAAATACATATTCACAAGCGGTGTTAATGTTAAATACAAAAAAAAACCAAGACAGAGAATTTCGCATAACTGTTTTATCATGCAAATATCTTGGAGAATTCACAACAAACCATGCAATCAGCTTTATTATGACTTTAAAATCGACTGTAGCGCTCAGACTAAATAAAATAACTCGCAAACAAAAAAGTGAGACCCGCAAAACTAAGCTTCGCCGTGTACCGCCGTGTGTTTGTACGTGTACATGTGTGTGTTGTGGTACCGACACAACACACACATGTACACGTACAAAGAAACTATGCCTTGGCTCGCCAGTCGAACTATGGCGGCGCAACACCGACGTACTTACTCACACATGTATAAAAAACCGGCCTCATTTGGACGTTCCGTCCTGATTTTTTTATTTGCTCAGCTTAGCTCAGACGAACTGTAGCGTAAATCTTTCTTAAGCAACGTGAGCTGTGTTTATGTATTTTTGACCGACGAACCACCGGAGGAGATATTCAATTCGACGCGTATATATGTATATTTTATGTATAACCACGCATAACTTTTTTCATAGTGGTCCGATTTCAATAATTTTTTTTTATTGGAAAGAATATACTTCGAAATTAGTTCCATTTAAATTTTATCGAAATCGACTGAGCCATTTTTGATAAATCAACAATAATGTGAAAAATGCTACATGGACCCGTGCGAAATTTTCGCGAATTCTGTACACGGGTGAAGTCGGTCATGCTAATTTTTGCAAAAAAATCTTGTTTGCTATGTTAAAACATGTCATGTGTTTTAACAACTTACTTCCCAATTTTGTTAAATTTTCTGGCTATGTACGGAACCCTCTATGTGCGAGCCTGACTCGCACTTGTCCGCTTTTTATTTTTTCTACGGACGTATACAAGTTTCTTCACCACCTTTTCCTTCATTGAAAAAGCCAGTGATGTAAAAATCTGTACATGTTAGTTACTAATTACCTACTAATAAGGTCCCAATTTACTTATTGTCACGGGACTTGGATTTGAACTCAATACACAACGATTTGCAAAGTGAGTGTAACTGCCACCATGCGACCAGCTAGCTTAGCATACAAGACCACGACAAGAGTTTACCGACGTGTGCAAAGGTGACAAATATATGCTTTATCATAACTCTGTCACGTTCTGACACGTCGATAGTATTATTTTTTGGTCCGTATGCTAAGCCCGCAGGGCTTCATAATTCAGTAGGTAGCGGTTAATCCAAAATATCTAACTTACTTATATCTAATCTAATATCTATCTATCTTATATCTATTCTTGTAGATACTATCAGAACAACCTACTTTGATGTTTTCTACGAAATTGCATAAAACAATACAACATTTCATTCTAACAGCCACGTTATTTTACCCTAATCATAACATTTATCAATTTAATCGTTATTTTGGTATAACGAGATGTTATTATACTTTTTTTGCTTCGTAACCGTCTTTTATACAGCATCTTATAGTAAGTAGGACTGAATTATTTGAAAAATGCGGTTATGAGAAGGTAGCTAACAATAACCGCTAAAATTTTAAAATGTGTTATGAAAATGATGAATGAAATTTTAGCGGTTATTATCTACATTCAAAAATATATTTTAGGTTTTTTTCTCAGTAGGTTAAGTACGTTTTATGTTCTGATTCGTAAATTTAAGGAAATATCTAAAATTAATTGACATTGAATTTGATTTATTAAGTTTCACTGCATGTGTATATAAAATACATATTCACAAGCGGTGTTAATGTTAAATACAAAAAAAAACCAAGACAGAGAATTTCGCATAACTGTTTTATCATGCAAATATCTTGGAGAATTCACAACAAACCATGCAATCAGCTTTATTATGACTTTAAAATCGACTGTAGCGCTCAGACTAAATAAAATAACTCGCAAACAAAAAAGTGAGACCCGCAAAACTAAGCTTCGCCGTGTACCGCCGTGTGTTTGTACGTGTACATGTGTGTGTTGTGGTACCGACACAACACACACATGTACACGTACAAAGAAACTATGCCTTGGCTCGCCAGTCGAACTATGGCGGCGCAACACCGACGTACTTACTCACACATGTATAAAAAACCGGCCTCATTTGGACGTTCCGTCCTGATTTTTTTATTTGCTCAGCTTAGCTCAGACGAACTGTAGCGTAAATCTTTCTTAAGCAACGTGAGCTGTGTTTATGTATTTTTGACCGACGAACCACCGGAGGAGGTATTCAATTCGACGCGTATATATGTATATTTTATGTATAACCACGCATAACTTTTTTCATAGTGGTCCGATTTCAATAATTTTTTTTTATTGGAAAGAATATACTTCGAAATTAGTTCCATTTAAATTTTATCGAAATCGACTGAGCCATTTTTGATAAATCAACAATAATGTGAAAAATGCTACATGGACCCGTGCGAAATTTTCGCGAATTCTGTACACGGGTGAAGTCGGTCATGCTAATTTTTGCAAAAAAATCTTGTTTGCTATGTTAAAACATGTCATGTGTAATTTTATTTTTAAAATTACTGTAAGTACCTATCTAGGTATAGTTAAACATGCGTACCTAAAATGTTACCACAGGACGTTCCCTACATTTTATCTCAATACGATTTCACATAAATTGCGGGTAATTTAGGGCTCAGATTATACCGCTTTAGCAGCTACGAATTTTCGGTCCTCATATTTGAATTTCTCAGTAAAAATGAACAAGCAATGAGTCCACCCCTCCGCACTTAAATAAATCGCGTCTTGTTACTGAAAAGAAAAGCATTAAGGGTGGGTTTTTGGTAAAAGGGTTGGAAGTGGTAACTTTGCTTAATCATCCGTATTCTGTTGTAAAAAGGATTAAAGAAGGGATTAAAATTTTACTCAGGCTCATTTTCAAGAAAAAAAGGACGTTGTTAGTTAGAGAGGATCAAAATAGGAGTAAGATGTAATTAAATTTACTTAATGTTGAATTTTACATGAAATCTCTCCGAGCTTCTTAAAAAAAACATGAATAGAATTAAGTACTCATCATTACAACCACTTTTTACTAACCTAAAAGTCAGCTATTCCAGACAAAAAGTACATTGACAAAAAGTAAAATGTATGATAAGAAACAGTCTGGTTTGCATTTTCGGGGTCGGCCCTAAAGTGTAAGTTTGTCATAATGATGATTACAATGCATCAATATAGGAAAAAAATGCCAAGTCGATGTTACAATGACATCTGAATATGTCCGCGTCGTCTAGATAAACATACATACATATTATCCATTTTACTTTAACATTGCCACTAAGCGAAGAAAACTTGCTGCGAGGATGCTGGGCATACTGCCAACTGGCAGTAAGTCATTTTAATGATTTTAAACATCGAATTTATCAAGACAAACACTTCACCATTCACCAAGTATATATTTTCAAGAGAAGCGCCATTACGAGGAATTGTTCAACGAAACTGTTTTCAATCAGCGGCTCCATTAGAAGAGGCTTACCAAAACAAAGGTCTTAATTGATAGCTATAATCTTAAAACAAAAGCCAGAGCAATAAGGCCCAAGCGTCGGGCGAACGTGGAAGTAAACGGTATATCTCCGGATTGCAACAACCTTTCGGCGAAAACAATTTTCCCGTTCATGGGACCGTTTTGACCACTTCCCCTGGAACACTGAGTAGAAAAGTAGAGATGGATAACTAGAGACTGTAATAAGACAAATATTTTAATATATAATATACAACAGTGGTTATTCAACAGTAAAACAGCATACAATTTACAACTGTCTGCCGACTGACGTCACCAAGGCAGTCAGTGACAATAATATATAAAATTAAATTAAAAAACTGGCTCATTTCTAAGACTTATTATTTCGTTTACAAATTCTTTAAAACGGAACAAAAGTAATATAGAAATAATAACGGCAAAAATCTCGCAATGTAGTGACACATTTACTGTAGGTACTGTATCAGCCTTTTTTTTAATAGTCCACTGCAGGACGTAGGCCTACCCACGAAGGGTGATTGGGCCATATCCACCACGCTGGCCCAGTGCGGGTTGGTGGATTCACATACGCCATCGAATTTCTTCTAAGGACGTACTCGTATGCAGGTTGCCTCACGATGTTTTCCTTCACCGAAAAGCCAGTGGTGCGAAATTCCGTACATAAATTCCAAAGAACTCATTGGTACGGGACCAGGGATTTGAACTCACGACCTCACGATTGTAAGGCGGGTGTCACTACCTCTTGACCACCACGGCTTCATCCGTTCAGTAGTTTTTGAATAAAAGAGGAACAACCATCTATGGATACAAACTTTCGCGTTTATATTATAATGATAATAGTAGGATAGTGTAAACACGGCAAAGAATATCTAAATAAAATACCGTTCAGTAGTTTTTGAATAAAAGAGGAACAACCATCTATGGATACAAACTTTCGCGTTTATATTATAATGATAATAGTAGGATAGTGTAAACACGGCAAAGAATATCTAAATAAAATACCGAAACCATGTTCAATATTATATTGAAGTTTTACTTCTGTGCCTTCGTAGTCCGTGCCTCTAATTTCGGGTAAGCGCTTGGGGCAAACGTTACCTGAACGTTTGTTGTCTGCGGTGATATTACGTGATTGTTTTGTGTGCCTAATCACTTTACCCTCGCGTTTGCCCAGGTGGAGGGAAATAAACTGAGAGCAAAATACCTTTTGGGAAGGTAGAAGTGCGCTTTGCCAAATGCAGTACGCAAAAAGGTAAGTAAAGAGAAAAACAACTGCCTCTGAGAATGTTTCTGCTTTGCTAGTTTACGTGGATGCAGCTAAATTATGTAGGTGCTCTCTCGCTAAGACAACATAGCAACTAAGTGTATGACTTTTGCTACTACCAAGTTTTGTTATTTTTTTCTTTTGTTATTCTATAACGTTCTTGAAACTAACTTGTTTTCGTCAATAAAATATGCAAAAATGTGTTATGATTTTATTTTGAGTGCTTTCCACACTAGATTTTATCTCAAAGAGTTATCTTTGTGATAAGCATTTCAAAAATCTGAAGCGAACGCAGGATTTGAACCTGCCCCTTCGGATCACTAGCCCGACGCTCTAATCCTGTGATGTGTGATAACCTGTCTAATACGGGTATCACAGGTGGCGCCACCAACGCTATAAGTTGGTGTAATATAAGCACTTCAAATTTGAAGCTTGCGTAGGAGGCGGGCTGGCTCAGTTGGTTAGAGCGTCGGGCTAGTGATCCGAAGAGGCAGGTTCAAATCCTGCGTTCGCTTCAGATTTTTGAAATGCTTATCACAAAGATAACTCTTTGGTCCAAAAATGTGCTTTAGAGTTTACTAGCGACCCGCCCCAGCTTCGCACATGTGTATTAAATGTACAACTTACGTCTTGAATCACTCTATCTATTTAAAAAACCGCATCAAAATCTGTTGCGTAGTTTTAAAGATATAAACTTTAAAAAAATCTAACTAAAAAAATCTAACTAAAAAAAACTAAACTTTTAAACTTTATATAGGGGCAGACAGACAGGGAACCAACTTTGTTTTATGCTATGTGGTGATAGGTCCTCCTTCCTTAATAGCTTGACTTTTAAGTAATCTTTAAGTTCAACATATTTTTCTCAGCAGACCGAAAAGTCCGTACCTTACCTAGGTATATCGATAGTTACATGTACCTCACACTTTAAATGTGTATTAAGCCATTACCAATTAGGAACTTACGACTTCATTATTTATCGATGTCTTGTTAGAATTGTCACCTGCCTGTCTCGACGGCAGACCAGCGCCGGTTGTATATAACCGGCGTCTAGCTGACATGGGACCGGCTGGTGACGAAAATAAAACACTAAGTAGTTTAGTTTTTAGTGTAGTTCCAATCTTTGTTGCTGCATTTCCTGTGTTTTGTTTTCGTCAATAAAATATTGTCTAGTGATTGTATTTTAGTATTTCAATCCAACAGGCCATTAGTACTCTCTGGAATAATCAGTACCCACTTGGCCGACTGAGATCTATACGTTTTATTCATAAGCCAAACTTTATTCATAATTCAAACGAAATGTGACAAAAATATAGTTCCCCTGACATATGAAATAAGCTTGAATAAATGGATTCCTATTCCAAATGCGGAAATCAATAACTAGCTAGCGTTCAACAAAGGGGTTTAAATTATTACCCCTAAAATTGTAATAGCCACTTCACCTTACTGCCCGATATAGCTTCCGGGACCAATTCTCTCTCTGATTAAATTTAAAATCGTCCCACTGGCCAATTACAGAACTAATATCCTATAGTTGACATCTGTGCTGAGTTTACCCTCTTTGACCCGTTAAGTATCTGCTGAGACACACTGCAATGCAGTTTGTGGTTTTACGCAACAATAAAATACTAACTTACTATAAATACAAACTATTATTATAAATGAACTGTATTTAGGAAAAGACGGAACCCTTATAGGATCACTTTGTTGTCCGTCTGTCGGTCTGTGTGTATGTCAAGACTCTTTACCTCGGGAACGGGTAAAGATATCGAGTTGAAATTTAAACTATAAACGTAAACCTATGAACTCTTGCAGTTGTGTAAAAGAAAAGCTTCCCAGTTACCGTATAAAAAAATTAGAGCCGTTTATGTCGTAAAAAAACGCATATTTCGACATTCACAAAAATCAAAACCTACAGGATACTTCCCGTTGATATAGAACTATGAAATTTGACGAGAAGCATTGTCTCAAAGTACACATATAGGAATGAATCTGAAAACTGTACATTTTTATTTAAATCACAAAAAAATGGGCCTCAAAATTCATAAAATATAGGTTTAAAATTCAAAGTGCGTAAATCGTATCATGTAAGGTATCAAATAAAAGAACTTCATTAGCACGTGCTAAAACAGGTTTTTACTCATTTTAACAATTTTCGATGAATGATGAGAAAAGTAAAAAAAAACTTTTGTCGATGATGATGATGAGTATATAGATTTTAACAAAGTACTTCCCAATTTTGTGAAATTTTCTGGATTTGTACGGAACCCTCGGTGTGCGAGCCTGACTTGCACTTGTCCGGTTTTTTTTTCCAATGTAACAGCCGTTTCTTAATAGTCCAATGCAAGACGTAGGTCTAGCTATGAAAGATGATTGATCCATATCCACCACGCTAGCCCGGTGCCGGGTGATGGATATGGATAAGCCATCGAATTTCTTCTACGGACGTATGCAGGTTGCCACACGATGTATTTCTTCACCGAAAATCGGGTTGGTACGGGACCGGGATTTGTACCTATGACCCCGCGATTGTAAGGCAGTGTCACTACCACTAGACCACGTCAGTTTCCATGGTGCTAGTATTAAATGAAATAAATTTTATTGATAAGCTTATCAAGCAAAATGATTATTTTAAGCTAACCGACTACAACCGTGTACAGACACTAGTTGACCTTTTTTTTTGATGTCCTCTTGTCAACTGCTAACCATTAACAGAGCCGATTAACGAAAACAAAAATAAAATAGACTTAGAAATAAAGAAATTACAAGCATTTTATTTTGTTGCTAGACAAAGATCGCAACATAGCAGAATATTATGACATCATGGTCCGTAAGTGTCATACATTCGCTATAATATGAAATGCATTGTGGGAAAGGGACAAAACATCCCCTTTTATACCGAACCAAAATCTTTACAAGCTTATACATATATCTGAACTGGATTAGCTAATTTTATAATTCTTATTTTTTTTTTTAATATATTTCAATAAAATTTACATGAGATTATAAATCTTAAAACACTATTAAACCTAGCATAGGTTTGACAAAAGTGTTCTAGTCCTCTACTTACAATTACAAGTTATTACAAGTACCTAACAAGTACCAGCTCAGCATAAAAATAAACAAACTTATTGCAGAATTCAATAATTTTAATACTTTTAATTTTAAATACTAGGCATTACATAATGTTTATTATGGGAGTGGCATGATCGAAAATCAACAAAACTCCTCAAACAAAAAAGATTTAAAAAAAAAACTAGGCAACTATGCTATTCAAATAGTTCGCATCGATAAATGTATTATCGACGTAGTAATATTTTGATTGTGGGTTTTTCCAAAACAACTCCGATTTAAAAAAAAATATATGAGACTTCCTCTGAAGTATTACCAAGCAAACAAAAAAGAGTCATCAAAATCGGTTCAGAATTGGCGGAGTAATCTCGTAATAGGTATACATATAAAAAACATTCATAAACATATGATTGAGAACCTCCTTTTTTGAAGTCGGTTAAAAAACAGCAATTTTGCCTGCTCGTGTGTCACTTTGTTAATAGTAAGGAGCCGACAACGACTGCGATGAATCTCTAGAAAGTTCTAGCGCTCTTAAATGTATGAGAAGAAAATCTCCAGGGAAAATTATCGTTGTGAGTCAAAGGGCATAGTACAGGTTGAAGAGTACTAAAAGGCTTATTAGATTTGTCGAAATGCAGACAGTCTTATTGAAACTGTCTCACTCATGTCCGCAAGACTTACTGAGGCAGTAGATTAGATAATAGTAGTTGTTATAAGTAAGACTGCAAATCAAATAGTATGATAAGCTCTTTAAGCTTTTCATGAGTAATACTAGCTACTGCTTTTATAGATTGTTACGTAAGTTCATAAAGGTCGAAGGATTCTGATGTAGCTAAACGGTTAAAACAACCATTAATAACCGGTAATAGTAGATGCAACGCACCGGCAAGCGCAGCGTAGGACGTCCACCCACAAGGACGAATTACCTTACTAAGACTGCAGGATCGCGCTGGATGCAAGCCGCTACCAACCAACCGGTATTATTGGAGATCTATAGGGTACGCATATGTACAGCAGTGGACGTTCTTTGTCTGATGGATGGGTGAATAGTAAATGGTTCAAAAGACTTAAAGTTATTACAAACTATTAGATAAAGTAAATAAAATAAAGTAAAATAGGTGCAGGCATGAGACATATTAAATTCTGTTTATTTGACAGTATTATTTTTATCAAGATTCTGAGAATGGCGAAACGAAAGAGTTAACAAATGTTGTTTTTACGCTTTCGCGATTTGAACACATCTGATTTGAGGAGGTATTTATTTATCTCGTAATTTTAGTGCGCGATTAGTCCCGTAGTATATAATAATAACGGCTAAGAGCTTTGCTTATTATTGCTGTCAGGGGGGTATATAAAAAAAAATAGGATCACCTTGAAACTCAAGAAAATAAGCAGATGTTTTAGTACGTTTAAGTATGGACAGCAGTGTTCTTTTTCGAATTCTGGTTTGGCTCTATAGTAAGATGTATCAATTATCCTCTTTCAGCTTAGTAAGCACCTACCCTTTGAGAAACACTGTAAAAGTGTAGTTGCGGGCCTAGTAATCAGCGGGTGGATAGGTATTATTAAACCACACTTCTTAGCAAGTATGTATAAATGTTCAGACTAGGTATTATAGACTATTACAAAGGTCGCTACAGTACAGCGTTATTTTAGTTACTACAGTATTGTATTTGAAACATAAATAACTTCAGCAACATGCTGTGCAGTTCTCGGGTCTGACTAAGTTTCGAGTTAAAAGTGTTGCAATAGCATTGTTTACGCCCGTGATACTGCCCAAAGTTGCTCCTATTTCGAGCAGTTGCTTTATGTATTTTCTTGCTACGAGTTGAGAAAACTATTTTGCAGGCGAAAACTTTTAATATAGAGCACATAGAACAAATCAGTATTACTTGTAGATTACCTGTGTACCTAAGTGTGTTACGTACACGTAACTAAAGGCTGTTAAAATTGTCATTTAAAATCTCTTTTAATATAGATAATTGTTCTTTTATTGTATTTATTGATTTAAAATTATATTTGTTTTTTATATAGAAATGAAATAATATTTATTCGACATAAGATACACAAAGGTTAAACATTATAAAACCAAAATTGTAAAACTATTAAGGAGTTAAATGACAGAAATGTCGAAAAGGGCTCATCTCAGCATTAATGCTGAGTGCAGGCAAATAGATACCTTACACTCAGCGCTGGTTTTCAGATGAGCCCGTTGTTGAGGGTATAAACAAAATAAAAATAATAAATAATCGTCGAAAAGTAGGTATGGACAAAGAGTACAAAAATTACAGAAATATACCATATCATAAATCAAACAAAACAACCAGTTCACATTGATACTAACAGAAATACTTACATAATAAAATACAAAATCATACAAAATCAAATTAACATAAAGGTGATACAAAATGTTATATAACTATTCTTAGCAAAAAACACGCGTAAAAATACATTTGAAGGCGATATAATAAAATATATAGGATATATATAGGATAATTTAAAAATTTAACCAATCAGTATTAATTTTGTTATCTTTGTATGACGCTTACTTAGGAGTTGTACCTACATTAGATTTGGTAGTAACCATTCATAGTTATTGATTGTGTTTGAGTTTCTTCCAACCGATCCATTCCATATATTATATCGCAGGCCAATGTTCAGCAGTAAGTACGTTTATGTATATCCGCCGTGAGGTTCATAATAATACCGACCCAATACTTAGAAAAGTGACTACTTTTGCTAAGGATCAAGCGTTTATTTGTACATGCGCATGAACAGCAAGAGCAATAAAACAAAGACGTAGGATCAAAAGAAAATCCAAGTTAATATCCAAAAACAAGTATGCTCAGACATGTTCTAGGTGTACGTTTGAAGGAAAATATAAAATATTCAACATTTTACATTTCATTTTCGATTCCACGTTGGAATAGGATTTCGTAGCTGCCCGGGGCGAGGGTAGCATGTTCGCTCTCAAGTATTGGGTTGAATATTTCAATTTTCTCTACACGCTGTAGGAGGGAATAACAGTGTGTTGATCCAAATGAGTATTGTTTTAAAATCATAAACCGCAGAACATAAATATAATCTTACAGGTATAGCGCCTATCGACCGCCTACGCAAAAGGAATGTAGATGCATTGTATGATGTATATTTGATACCTACTTACTTTTTAATTAGATTGTTTAATTAGAACGTACCTACAAATTTTTATAGAATTGCACACAAATTTGTAACAAAACAGATAATGTAAATACTACTTGAAAAACACAAGGCCATGGCCAGCTCGATTATCATGGCCTAACTCAGGCTTTGCAAAGAGGTTCTATTCCATAAAATCGAACTTATACGGGTACCATGAGGTTTCATTCTTCCGTCCAATTGCCGTCATTTGCGCGTTCATTTGCTGTCCAATGTTAAAAGGTTTTATTCGATTTTACAAAATAAAACCTCCTTATGAAGTCCTTAAATGTTCTAAGTTAAGAAATCGTAATACAAATTAGACGATCCAAATTTAAATCACTTTACTCCTTGGGGAGTATCATACAATATTATTGACCTGCCACTGCCATAGACCTCGAGATTGTATTAAGATAATAATAACTCGTTTTACGTTGAGATTGCACGACATTTAATGAGTTATTTTCGAGCAGGTCGTATGAAAATCTTATTTGTCTTTCAGGTAGCTTTAGGTATCAATTGAATTTACCTAATCCAGTACCTATAATCCTAATCACCCTTGTAAGGTAATGTATACGACTGAACGCTACCCATTCATCAAATCAAAACATTTTCCGAAGAAATCGCATATAGTAACCTAACATCGACAAACAATATCACTTCATAACATAAAAACATCGCAAAATTCCCGTAAAAGATCCTTTGTCCCCATTCACAGGCAATGATTGATTTACGTGCAAGTGCGTCACAAAAATGAGGGCCATTCATTTCCCTACGGCGGTGGCTTGTAACATAGAATAGCTTTTATGCTTTGAAAGCTGGTCAGATAGCCCCGTGCCGCGGTCGGGTGACGGATGCCCCGGGGGTATTCAGAATTTGGTACCGGCACGTTGCCGATCTGTTGCTAATAAAAACCTCTTTGCACTTGACACTTTTAGTTGATGAAATAAACATGGAGCGCCAGAGCGAATTTTACTTTGGTGATGTAGCATACATGTAGCATATAAGTTCTGTGTAAGTCTAGTGATAGTTGCTATTATAATTCATAACATAAATTATACATAAGTAACTACTTTTATTGGTACTTTTGGCCAGGACACCATTAGGGGTGGCCTGATTAATGAAATTGATTTTTGACATGTAATTTACTCTAAAATTTTAATGACTAATCTTGGGGTGCAATAAATTTACTAGTTTATATAATTATTTAAATTTTAAAGTGTACATAACTTGAATTCCCATTTCCCATGTGATTTATATACGTGACTAAATAAAAAAATCACTTCGGCAAATGTAATAACTTTTCAAGTCATGAATGAATAAATTCTAAAGTATGCGGGAGACATTATTCCTTGTATTGTGTTGCTAGCGGTGAGGATGCCACCACAATCCATGATTCCATTTGATTTTATATTTTTGCGTATCTCGCGATGTTTTAATTAAAACTTGCGTTGTAATTGACAGAGGGCGTCTAGGGGTTAATAATTAAAAATATTCGGCCTGTATTTCAAATTCGTTGTATTAAATATGACCGTATGTATTTAACTTTGATTTTATATTTTGTTTTGTAACATGATTTACAATTTATTGCTCAAGCAATTTGAAAATTTATGTAAGATATGAAAGATACTTTAAACTTCAGACCAAAAAGTTCTTGTTGAATTGGCCTGTGTGAATGAAATTAATTAATTTTCTTATCAAATGTAAATAAACATTAAAACTTTAATTGAATGCATGATTGTAAAAACCCAACTCAGACCACTTTTTACGAAATTCTTTTTATATTGAATTTTTATTGTCTATGGCAAGACACATCGTTTGAGCGTAAAAACACACCTCGGGCATATATGCATCCCACAGAAATAAGGACACAAATATTTCAATGAGCGTAAAAACACAACTTATCCTGGATGAGATGGTTTTTTACAACCAAACTTATGGTAACACTGGGAATTTTTAGCTGTCAAAATTTACGTTTTTATCGTCATTTTTATGTTGACATTAACATATCGTTATTTTTATGTCATTCAGTTGAAAGAAACGGACGAAGAAACACGTATTTACTGAATAAAAAGTTTTTTTAGTTAATTGGATAGACAAAAAGCACAACAATTCATTGACGGGGCGATAAAACTCACACTTTAGATGAAGATAAGGGAACATATTATTACACCCTGCATATGGAACAAGGCAACTCTTCATCAATGCCAAAAAGATGGAAGACTTAAAAAATGCGTACAGTTCGTTGCGGAAGAAGAAAAAAACATGTTTCGGGGTAAAATATTGGAATGGCCCACAGCCGAAAATATCGAGGACTTAAATAGATCTTGACTAAAATATCTCGTCTAATAGACATATGTTTTTAAATCGTAAACCTTTCAATACAATAAATACCATAAATAATTCTGAAACTGGGACTTAGATTGTAAAAACACACCTTGTATACGATGATAGTAAAAACCCTCATTATCCAAAATCTTCAAATATTTATAAATAAAAACCTAGGCATTCATTTATAAAGTATTTTGTCAAATCGTTTTATTTAATTATTTTGAATATATTTATTTAAAAAAAGAGTTATTTTTTTTTACACCAGACATATTTTATTAATTTTCTGTAACTTTTGCATTTGGTTTGAGAGGGGTTTTTACAATCATACATTCAATTACCTTTTCATGTTTAGTTAGGTACATCTTATCGCAAAAATGCGATCTAGTATGTAGGACGCATTAAAAGCATTTTTGTAACATTTTTATTTTTAAATTATGACAAAGAAAAAGTCTCAGGAAAGAAAACACCGTTTAGATAAGTTTTCATTTTCACGTGAATTTCATTAATACATACTTCATATAGTAAAAAAAAATCTTGTTAGCCATTGCCACGAAATGATAATGATGATGATGAGTGAAAAAAAAATATTTCTCACATCCAAACAGACAAAGCAAGGCATTCTAATATTTTTAATAATAACTTGTTCCCAAACTAAGTTTCAAAACCACAAGAATCACAACTATTGTCTTACTTCCCCTCTCGCCAACATGCTATCATCCCCACAAGGGGACAGTTGGCACAGATGGTCTACCAATATTACCACCTTCGCGGGGGAGTTTGCACTAAATCGGTAATCAATATGTTACCTTATGGTTACCCACTTGTTAGGTGATACGCGTAGCATAGAAAGTGTACTTAATAATGCAATTTTACGTGGTTTTAATATTCAGTGCCATTATAGTTTCTTGCGCGCTTATAATCGCACCCCGAATTATATCTTCATAAAATTTAGTGACTGTAATAGAGTCGATAGTAGACTTCCTCTATACTTTTTAAATATAGTAAGTTCTTATAGGCCGGGTGGCTAGCCCTGGTGTCATAGTTTTTAGGCTGCCTGAAGGCCTCTGACATGGCTAAACGGTTAAAACAACCGGGACCTACAATTTAACGTGTCATCTCAGCCACGGTAGCGCTTAGTTGGAAGATGGTACCCGCGGTCACCCATCCAAATACAGACCGTGCAGAATTTCGGTGATCGCTGACAAACACCCAGTCAAACTACGCTACGAGCGCTACTTTTGAAATAAAACCGTTTCAGTTGGATTAGATCTACGGTATTATTTAGAGGCAAGTTAGCTAGTTCCAGTGGCAGAGGGTAGGACACATTGACACATCGCTTATAACATGGCGATGTTCAACACTCAACACCGGTGTAAAAAGTCCACAGAAAAGGACTGAATAATCCCTTGTGAAAAAGCCATGGTCAAGAGGTAGTGACACCCGCCTCACAATCGTAAGGTCTTGGATTCAAATCCCCGGTCCCGTACCAACGAGTTCTTTGGAATTTATGTACGGAATTTCAGACCACTGGCTTTTCGGTGAAGAAAACATCGTGAGGCAACCTGCATAAGTCCGTAGGAGAAATTCGATGGCGTATGTGAATCCACCAACCCGCACTGGGCCAGCGTGGTAGATTGGCTCAATCACCCTTCGTGGGTAGGCCTACGTCTTCCAGTGGACTATTAAAATGGCTGGTACAGTAATCTCTTATGACAGCAACTTATTGTAATTTTGTGTACAGTCCACTGTACGAGCACATAATAATGATAATTAATAAGTCAAATCAATGACTTTTTACTAAAAATATCATGTATGATTTGTTTTATAGCGAGACGAATGCAATTTTTCTAACACTTTCTCTTATCACGCCTTCGCAAACACCTACACTATTCGGAATACAGCTTTTCTATTCGTTCTAAATTGCTTACCTTACCTTTTTACCTTCGGCCGGATCCATTTCCACCTGCGGAGCGGATTCTATTCGACTACAATCGCTTATTCATCGAGATCGCGTGCACAAATCAATGGAACCCAGAGCACAGCTGTGTCGAATACAATACATTTAGACCGCCTTTTCACCATGTGCTAAGTTGCATGGCCAAATGAAATGGTTTATCGATTCCTCGATTTAATTTTACTGATATGTAGACTTACAAGGCTGCTTTTGGGTAATAATTGCTTGTCCAGCTAACTTAGCATACAAGACCACGACAAGGGTTTACCGACGTGTGCAAAGGTGACAGTTAAATGCTTTATCATAACTCTGTCACGTTCTGACACGTCGATAGTATTATTTTATGGTCCTTATGCTAAGACTGCTGGTCCACTAAAATGATCTGTACATCACTAAAATAATAAAATGCCGTGGTGATCTAGTGGTAGAGTGATACCCGCCTTACAATCGTGAGGTCGTGTGTTCAAATCCCGGTCTAAATTACCAATGAGTTCTATGGAACTTATGTATGTACGACAAAATTGGCCAACCTGCTTACGTCTATAGTAGAAATTCAATGGCGTATGTGAATCCACCAACACGCACATGACCAGCATGGTGGATATGGCCAAATCGCCTTAGAAAGATAGGCCTACGTCCTGCAGTGGATTACTAAAATGTCTGGTACGGTACAGTAAATCTATATTTTCATCACATTTATTCGAAAAGGACTACTTGGTTTGCCTTTAAGTGCGCCCAAAGGTTGTGTTTTCTATAAGGAACTTTATAAGTGCGCCGAAATTATCTTTGCCGCGCACTTTTGGATTTGGAAGTATTTGTAATGTTAGTTCAGCGCCAAGAAAATGAATAAAAAGAATGTAAATATAAGTTTTCATTTGTTTTATTATAAGATACCATTTAATTTCAATTTATTTGTTACTTTACGTTTTGTTAAATAATAATATTACAATAAAATATGAGGCGCCTTTTAATTTCTGATAGAGGTGATGAAAAGTAGAGTGTACCACTCCGGCGCAAAAGTATATTATTGGCTCGGGTGACGTACTTTGAATCCCTCGCTACGCTACTTTGCGAAAACGAAAAACACATGCATATCTAATAAAATGATACCCTAAACCAATACCCTTCTAAAAGTACCCACACAATGCTATCATTATAAGCTAGATATCTACATAGATCGTATTTACATAGTAAGTTCATTTTCATAAGATTTTCCAAGTTGATTTTCTCCGTGCATTTTAATTTCACAATTCATTAGTCCTGTTTTGCAGGGAGAAGTAATGGTTGGAGTACAGACAGTGCCATGAGTAAGGGGAGTCACCCCTCAGAGTTACTCACGTATTTACTTACTAGAGAAACGCATCGGTTCAAAAATACCACTTTCTTTATCATTAATTTGTTAAAAGCAGCATTATTTTTATTTCTTTGTGTTTTGCCATAGTTTTAGGCAGATATTGTAGATATAGATGTTTACCTATTCATTCAAAGTTTTCAATTATTCAAAAATAAGCTTATTCAGGTATCTAATTCAAGTTGTTTTTGGATTAAGTGGCTTAATTTTAGGCTATACTTGATGAATGAAAACTGCCTATCATAAAGATATGATTTCACCTAGCTAACATATACTAAATACATTAAATAACCCAAAAACTGACCGAAAACATGTTATATCCAACGTACCTATTGAAGTTCTTTTTACCGAAACGGTAACCGAAGTAGTTGTTGTTATAGTAATCCAAGTCTTTTCTGCGTTTTTACTATGTTATTGTCAGTGGGCAGGGCACGTGACATAGAAGACTGATGACCAATAGAGTTGAAACGTTCTTGGAAGTCAGGTTTAAAACTAACAAACTCTTACTGTTTTCATGACAGTCTCTAGCCCCTTATCTTCAAAACATTTATCGGAGAGTCATCGCGGAAGATGGCCATAAATCTCGCGGATGGCTCTGATTAATGGGAACTTTGTTAATGATTGTTGTGTAATTTCTGGAGTCGATTTGTCCGTTTGCCTCGTTATGGCTACAACCATTATTTTTATCATTATGACCGTAGTACTGAATTAAATAATAACGTTACATTAGCGTAAAAAAACTTGAAGATTTTATGTACTTACTTTACGTTATTTGTATCGGGTATCGTACTATTTTATTATAATTTAATAAAATGTATGATATCCTATACAAATAACCTATTAATTTTTATTAAAAATAACGACAATAGCTATATTTTATTGTTTAGTGTTTTTTTTATCGACATACATAGTAATACACATAAATCTAATAATGTCAGGTAGACATATATGTAGAAAAAAAGCTGTTTTGAATAAAAATAAATAAAACGTAATTAAATGTTAAACTTAATCATTATTTTTAAGAATATCTTGGCTAGATGTACTCTGTAACACAATTATTACTATTCTGTAATTGCAACACATTGTATTTTGTGGGTGCATTACCTACAACAACTCAGTGTTGATTAACATAATACTGCTTATTTACAATAATCACATCAAATTAATGTAGGTATGAATTTATATAAATTAATGTGAAAACGCAATAAATAAATTTACAAAATCCAAATTATAATAATTTGTGTTATATAGGTAGGTATTGTTCGATAGGACTTGTCCATTTATTGGATAAAAATGAGCGTCCACATATTTTATTTCACTAAGCATGTGACCGGATTTTCTCCAGGATAACGTTCCCTAAAGAAAACATTGGAAGCCCAAAGCCCATAAAGGGCACCTTTCAGTTTTCCCTGACGTATTTTGAAAGAATCAGTCGATCGTTAAGAACCAGTAAGTAGATTAGGCAGGTTACTTACCTATTTCTTTGAAGGGAAGGATCAAAGTAGGTCACTTAACTCGGACGTGCTTATGTAAACCATATCCTACCTAAATATGAGCCTGTTTAAATAGATACCCCGTTTACTGGGCAATTTTCGAGTAATAGATATAATTTTGTTACTTTCCTACCTATCTGTGCTCACAATGGATGAACAAAGATGAAAATAACTCTGTACTTTTCAAGAATCAGGCTGAGCTGTTCGTATCTTTCTAAAGAAGATTCAAATATAAATAAAAAAGGGGTATATAGTTCGCGTAATTCCAGAAAGGGACTAATAAGCTACGTATTACACGTTTTCTCGTAGATCTTCATGTCATTTCGGGTTGCTTTACTTACTGTACATTGGTTGTTTAAAATATTGTTTGAAATCATAAAACTAGTAAAATTATCTAAATTCTAATGAAAATATGACACTAAGTTTAAAGAGACACTCGTGAGTACCTGTTTGTTTTGAGAATACTATAAGTAAGTTCGTATAGGCCGGTTGGCTAGCCCTGGTGTCAGTTTTTAGGCCGCCTGAAGGCCTCTGACATGGCTAATCGGTCAGAACAACCGGGACCTACAATTTGACGTGTCATCAAAATCAGCGCTCAGTTGGAAAATGCCACCCGCGGTCACCCATCCAAGTACTGACCGGGCGAAACGTTGCTTAGTTTCGGTGATCGCTGACAAATGACGCTACAGGAGTAGGATCCTATGTTCGCCAGTAAATGCCTTTTTAAGCTTTGATTAGTGATTAGTACAGGTGATCAGTACAAGTGTTGAGTGATTAGTCTATTACTAATCACTATGTAAATAAAATAAATTCATGTGGACACCGATTGATTAGTGCGAGTGCGTGACTATTAATCACTTAACACTGGCACTAATTACTAACTTTACAGTGATAGGATTAATAATTCAATATTATAGATTCAGCAACCGTTCTCTGATGACCGATTCATCATTGGACTGTTCACCGACAGAACTATTCATATTATTATGACTCTACGAGGACATATCTACCTAATTAGAATTACTTGTCATAAATCGAACGGAAAAACTAAACTTATTCTAATTGTATGGTAGAACCAATATTTTATACAGCTGTGATTGATGACGGCAAACAGCAGTTAGCTTCACAGTCCACTAGCGGCTGACAACGTTGTTGATATTGGGAATTGATTGAGTTTTAATTACACTTCATTTATTTGTAATGATGGTTTTATTTTTGCTAATTGTAATAAGTTAGATACTGTTTCAAATAGGACTTTTAAGATCTATACTATGAGTTCCACGTTCCGGCAAGCGCAACGTAAGACGTCCACCTACAAGGTGGACGGATAACCTTCAAAAAATTCAAAATAATTTATTGTTACAAGATACAAATTATACAACTTCTACATTTATACACTATTGCCCGAACTGGGTGCAACAAAGCACCCGTATCTTGGGGCCTAGGACCCACCTCAGTAAGACCGCAGGATCGCGCTTAATGCAAGCTGTTACGAACTAGTCTTATTGGAGATCTATGCGGGAGGCCTAAGTCCAGCAGTGGACATCCTATAGCTGATGGATGGATGACTACGAGGTGTTATTTTTATATTGCGAATAAATCAGCCCTTGACTAACTCACCCAATGATAAGCGACATTGTGATCGAAAATGAAACAAGCAGACTTATAAGTTAACTTTTAAAAGCTTCAGATTATTAGGTATCTCTCAGGAGACAAGGAAACTGGCAGTGTGTTCCTGGTCGCACGAGTCAAAAACAATGAGGCAAACCACTTCATGTAGGTATCGAACATAAGCCTCCCCTATTAATATTCTACTAATATTATAAACGCGAAAGTTTGTGAGGATGGATGGATGTATAGATGTTTGTTACTCTTTCACGTAAAAGCTACTGAACGGATTGCGATGAAACTTTGCAATAATATAGCTTATATATCAAAATAACACATAGGCTATAAATTATAATGATATTGCGTCATAAATCTAAATATCATGCGGGCGAAGCCGCGGGTAAAAACTAGTTTAATTATATAATTTTTAGGTTTCACACTTTGATTATAAATAACAAAAGGGTACAAAACTCAACGGACTTATACCGTGGCGCTCTGGTCGTTGAAACATAAAAATTTCACAAAAAATAAACAAGACCATCGAACAACATTACCCATATCGCGTATTCGATCAAAATTAAAGTACACAAACCTAAATTAAAATCCTACCTGGTTTCCAATAGCACCCGTAAAACCTTTCCAAAATAATTCTTATCGGGCCCATTTGAAACTGTTTAACCGGCTTTAATCCTATAATCCTAGGCTACGTGATGTCCCCAAATGGGCGGTGAAGGCCTAACAACGATCCGGGGATTACTTGACCCTACGTTTTGTTTTGTCGGCCCATAATTTAGGGTCACAAACGTGTTTAAGTACTGATAGAACGAGATTTATGGCAGACACCTTTTAGAATAAAAACTATCTGAATGTGGAATTCATTTTTTGTGACTATAGACGTTCCATGTTCCAATGTGAAATTATTAATGACGATTTCAGGCCGCATGAATACGCTTGAAATGCAAACGCCGTCCAACCGGTTTTTATTAGGGATACAATGTTATATTAGGAGATGGGTTCTTGGATAATTATTTAAAACGCCGATTATTCACTTTGCACTTTATTGCACAAAATGACAATACACACGACACAACTGGTTCGCACAAACACTAATATTCACACAAACTAGTCATTTCACAATCACTGGTACTGCACTTGAACACGAGATGTTTTCGCGACAACTATAGCAAACGGTAACTGAGTCCCCAAGGGTCGGCCTGCCTATTTATATCCGATATTACAGTCTGTACTTTACTAGATAATTCGCTACATTACTCGATCTAATAAAAGCTATTGTGTTAACAAAGTAATTAACCTAAAAGTTCGAGACTTCTTTATTGTCTCAAATACGAAAACACCAAAAATGAGGTAAACAAAGTCCGATCCCGCATGAGTCATAAAACCACAGATTAAGGCATAGGTACTGCTCGCGCTTAGTTGTAAACAACTCGCCATAATTACTGCGCACGCCTACCGCGTGAAAGTTATTTAACGGCCCATTTTTTCAGCTGTAGTGGATGGGAAGCTGATATGACATTGATCTTTTTTTTTATGTAGTATAGGGCGGGTTGTCAAGTGAACTCGATAGCTTGGCTATATTTAACCCAGTAATATTATTCTTGTTTTTACAGAAAGTATAGAAGTGTATATTTATGATGACATTTTGCGACAATTGAAGTTTAGTGTCTATACTTAATCATATTTGCGTATACTAAATTTCTAAAATATCCGCCGCGAAAATTATTAAATTAATTCAAAATTACAAGTAATACACTTACAGTTACCGACAAAGGCTTGCTACTTACTACAGAATTAAACGTAGGAATGAACAGGCTGAAAATGATATACATACATCGCTTTTATGGTAAATGAAATATTTTACGGTAACGGTACACATATTTTGCATTATTTTTACGAGAATATTGCGAACGTTTTATAACCGTTGACTTTTATGATCAACGGATATGAAGGTGAAAAAGAGGTTCTTGACCGATGATAACTAAAATACTTTTAAAACTCACACGTTTTAAAGAACACAAGAAAATTAAGCTATTGTATCACTTAAAAATTAACAGAGGATATAAATCTTGATAATTATATAAATCAGAACATAATTTGACTTACTGTCTGAGGCGTATAACGCCAACTGTTTGACATATGCCTTTCCAATAGATTTCCAACAAGACTAAGCTCTAGAATGCGACATGAGAAAAAAAATCGACGCCTTCAGAGAAATAAGCATTATATCGGTACAGGTTAGGTAGATAGAAGGTGCTATCCGGGTAGAGTATGTAGAACTAATCAACATAAATTAACCAAAGTATATAACTAACTGTAGTATATTATATATATAGACTGTAAACAAAATCAGAGTTGCACAGAGAGCCATGGAGAGGTCCATGCTTGGCGTTAAACTCCAAGATCGAGTGCGCAATACGGAAATCCGACGAAGAACTAAAGTTCGGGACGTTGGAAACGTGGTCATGAAACTGAAGTGGAGCTGGGCAGGGCACATAGCGAGGCGAAGTGACGACAGGTAGAGTAAGGCTGTCACAGAATGGTGGCCGAAGCAAGGTAAGCGGAGCGTTGGTCGTCCGGCTGCAAGATGGGTGGACACGATTGGCACAAGACCGAGGCAGATGGCACAGTACGAGAGAGGCCTATACCCAGCAGTGGAATAAAGAAGGATGTGGATAATGATGATGATATAACTAACTATCTTTGCAACTTACAAACTTAGATAAATCACTACCTATACGAATCTGTGTCAAAGGCAAAGAGCTAGTAGCAGAGTTTCTCCTGAAACAGACCTCTGATCCCTGATCCCAAAATCAATGTTTATCTAATATTTTATGCAAATGCTCCAGGTAGATAATCCTGAGGCTTTATCAGCCATTACGGTGTCCTCGCGTTCGAGACGGGATTATGGCTTTACTCACAAGTTTGGTTTAGGTTTTAGTATGTTGTGCTCGTTTACAGCACAACATACTAAAGGTAAACAGTAGGTAGGCTACTTCATTTGATACGGAGGTACAAAATTCTTTCTTCATGTATTGATTTAATAGGATTAGCTATTTTAAATATTATAGCAACTGATGCACCATTAAATCTATTTATTTACTAGTTGTAGCCCGCGACTTCGCCCGCGTGATATTATGATTTTTGTGCTATCCTAAGCAACCTTTTATTTTTTCGGGATAAAAAGTAGCCTATGCGTTTTACGTTTTTTAAACTAAGTTCATGCCAAAAATCAAGTAAATCCGTTGCTCATTTGTTTATTTTTATTTACAACATTAGATTGGCAAGTGCAGACTGGCCCCACCACGCCCGAATTTAAGATGGAGATCAATTTAGACATTATTCGTAAAATATGCGCTAGTAAATAAAAAAAATAATGTACTAAATCAAAAAATCCAACTGCGTAAAATGTGAACCACACTACGTACCTGCCTGTTAAAAAAAAAACAAGTAGGTACTTGGACAATGGAACATAACAACTGAACAGTCAGGAGCCATTATTCGACAGCCAATCTGATAATTTCAATGGATTTTTTTATTTTTTAATAGGTACGTAGTTTGGTTCACTTTATACAGAGTCGGGTTTTTTGATTTCGTAATTTTTATTTTTTATTTTATACTTTTTAGTTAAGAGTACCTAGCTAGCTATATACCAGACTGTATTTCCTATCAGCATCAGTACTACACCACAATAGCACTGGAATCTAATTTGTCGTAATGTAAGGATCAAGGGATGATGATTATTGTTGTTACGCAACTTTAAATCGATATAATATATCCTAAACGGTCAGTCGAATCGAAAAATGTTGAGAGAAAACTAAAAATGATTTCTAAATACCTATTCAACGATACCCCACTTGATATAGTTTGTTGAAGAGGAATCGATTGACCTGTGAATCATAAAAATCGACCTTTGGTCTGTATAGTGGTTTAAAGGAACATACATACAAAGGCTGATAAACACATTACCACTCCTTTGCGTAAAAAGTTGGTATCGGAAATGTTAAGTTTCAAAGTCTATCAAACTTAATATTGTGACAAGCATGATAGATTTACCAGCATTTCTCGTCTTATACTCAGTTAGTCGTAGGCTGGCGTTAAAAAAGTGAATCTTAGTTTCAGACTCGTTGAACGAATTACGATGAATGCACCAATCCGCACAGGGCAATTGTCATTCTTGGTTTGTTCAGCAGTCGACTATTAAAAGCCTTGTTGCTAAGCAACACGGTACTACGAAACTAGTGAAATTAGGTCAAAATAAAGAATTCAAGGAGCGTTATGCTTAGCTTAAGCCAAAGCGTGAAACCGGCACCTTTTCTGTAAATCCGTCCAAGTACCTCCACAAGTATTTATTGGGGTTCAGTAACAAAACATAAATAAACCAGTAAGTCATCTTAATAAAGTCAGTATAGTTTAGATGTAGCTCCTTTGCGCTTTATGTACAGCTAGATTGAAAATGAATTTCCAAAATCTTATTCACTTTTTTATTTTTCAATTAGTACCGCATGCACGAATTACACAAATGTCATTGTGTAATTCGTGCATGCGGTACTAATTGATACTAAAATAAATAAAAATAACAGTCAAAAATACAAGTTAATAGACAGATATGAAAATGTCCATGAAAAAGTAGAAAAAAAAATCACGATAATAATATAATAAATAGTTACGTCACAGTTACCTTTTCAAAACTACTGGATTGTTTTTGCGACGCGATAAACTCACAGTAAAGTAAACAATCTCTCATTATAACGTTCCATTCGATATTAACGTTCACGATTTTATTTAATTCTAGACGTTGCCGCCTTTTATAAAACTACCAAGTTTTAAGTACGACTAAGTACATAAACATATTTTCATTCCTTTTTTTTACGTAGCTGTTGCAATAAATGATTCACTAATTATCAGTTATTTAATTTACAAATGAACTTTTCATGAGTAACTCATTCATGTAATAGCATTTTTGAGAAAACATGATTTAGTTTTACCATCATAATATGTGGTTTCTAAATCGTTTTAACGCTTTTAGTGTACTTCCGCTCTGTTACGAGTTACGCTTATACTTTCAATATTATTCGAAACATAGATTTGAAAAACGATAATCGTAAACGCCTGATTCAACTTACTCATTTTATTAAATAACGGGGAACTTAACTCACCATTTAACTATATACCTGCTTGATACATAGTTGAACTGTAAGTAATTGGTACTGCGTCATTACTTCGGCAATCGATTAGAAGGATTAGCGAAATACTCCCATGTAAAGTCGGCAACTAATTAAGGTTTGCTCTTACTTGCTCTTATTTAAACTATTGAAAATTAACGAAGATAATATTATATGCAATTTAAAACTTAATAAAAAAAACAAGCGCAGCGTAGATGTACTTCATTCAACATAACTAAGTAGACCGATTTTGTTCACATAAAGATAATCCGCCTTACCACAAAAAATTTAAACACGTTTTAAACACTGTTTAACCGTGCAATTTGTACTGTTAAACGTTGTCTAAAGCGTGCGTATAACTTTTGTGGTAAGGCGGAATGTGTTTTCAAAACTCTTGGTGTTGTTGTATTTTAATTATCACTAGTATTGACCAAAACCCGATGTTAAAAAATACGAGGGTGGATTGATAAGTTTTCGGCCTGACCAAGAGATGGCGCCACTAGGCCTACCTTGAGGTGGCGTTCTATAGTACCATCCTTAGATGGCTTGTAGCTATAGTTTCAGTCCGATCGCCATGTTAGTTTAGGTTTGAGAGCACGCTGAACAAGACGCCTCTGTGTTTTTCGTAAAAATGGAAAAGCTGGAAATTCGTGCTGTCATCAAATATTTTTATTTGAAGGGGTTAACGCCGAAGGAAATTAAAGAAGAGATGGACTCAACACTGGGGACATCCTCCCCATCATATTCAACCGTTAAGCAGTGGGTTTCCGAGTTTAAAAAGGGGCGTGTGAGCACCTCTCATGAGCCTCGCTCAGGACGCCCCATTGAGGTCACAACTCCAGATATGATCGAAAAAATCCATCAAATAGTGCTGAAAGACCGCAGATTAAAAGTGCGTGAGATAGCTGAGACCTGTAAGATGTCATAGGAACGTGTACAAAATATTTTGCACTAACATTTGTATATAGAAAAGCTCTGTGCAAGATGGGTGCCGCGTTTGCTAACAGTCCACCAAAAATTGCGATGGCTAAAATCAACGATCTGAAGTTTGAATTGATGCCGCACCCTCCCTACTCTCCAGACCTAGCCCCGAGTGACTATTATCTGTTTCCTAACCTCAAAAAATGGCTTGGCGGTAAGAGATTTGCGGACAATGAAGAAGTAGTCGAAGCTGTAAATGGGTATTTTGAGGAGCTTGACGAATCAGTCTATAGAGATGGCATTACTAGACTAGAACACCGCTATGAGAAATGTATCAGCCTTGGAGGAGATTATGTTGAGAAATAAAAAAAAAATTCTTAAAAACGTTGTTTTTCTTGGTCAGACCGGAAACTTATCAATCCACCCTCGTAGGCTAGCCACAATTAAAGTCTATAGTTATCTACTTATACAACTCTATACTTGCATAACATTAATGCCCTATGCCATTTACTATTAATAAGACTAAAATTGGGTTCTTATATCAGCCATGAGGACTCTTCAGTAAGCACCCAGATACAGCAAATAGTCGCCGTAGCCAGAATCAGCATGTCATCATCATCATCTTTATCACTTGCATAACAGCAAAAAAATCAATGAAATGCACTTTTAAGCTATCGATATATCATGCCATAGTACCTACCAGGGGGTCAGCAAACCCTAGCAAGTAGCGGCGGAGGCTGGCACGCGTCGAGACGGCGCGACTCGGTGGCGCGACGCGTGAAGCACCTTCAGGCTTCGTTGCGTACAAAGGCTTTGGAAGTACAAGAGATGAATCACTGACTGAAGCTACACAAAGGGTGACAAATGCAGTTTAGTTAAATGTCTGTGAACTTTTATCCCCTCCATATTTGGGTATATACGAAGTTTTTTTTGTTCCTATGTAATTTAAAATTAAATTTTGTTTTTTTAAATGACAGCCTTGTAAAATTGACAATAGGTAGATCGGTACGATACAATACAAGTTATTTGCTCTAGGCAACAAATGAAAATTATTTCAACTAATTATTGGACAGCTTTATTCTTATTTATAATTATGTAAAATAAAACACCGTAATTCTTCTGAAACTTCACTATTATAATCCAAATTAACTTCACATCTAGGTATAAACTAAATCAAACAATCTTCCAACTCGAGAGTAAATTAAAATAATCACCGACATTGTTTTTCTTCAGCTCCTTTTTTTATAGTGTTGCTAGCCCTTCTTTTTTGAATAATCCCAAAAAATAGGTCAGCACATCTCGGTTACTTTTTCAAAGTTTTAACTTATCATTTAATACAGAAACTCAACTAAAATAGATACAATAACCACAAAAAGGTGCAAAATTAGCGCTTATAGCGTTTATACATTTCAATAAACATCAAAAATCACAACATATGACCAACTTTTATAATGCAGTAACAGCTGTAAAAGCTTTTAAATATTCCTTTATAATTAAAATAAGTACATAGTTATACGGTAAAGCTTACGTAAGTTGACCCAAGGTAGTACTTATAGCTGAGCGCTGTACCTTAGAAGATACGATACATTTTTGGACTCGATTATTTTAACTATACAGGGTTATCTACTTAGCCTGTACTAAACCAAAAGAGGGTGACTAAGAGCATCGTTATGAACAACTTTTAATATGGGGCCAACTCAACATTTGAGAAATCAGTTGTTGTATACAAAACTTTGCTCTGTCTGAAACTAGATTTAAAAAAGCTGTAATAGGTAGCTTTACTTAAAATGAAATACTTGGTTTATATTTGTTTAAATATGGTTTAATTACTTTCAAAATTATTTCTGAAATATATTTATGTATGTACTTAGAAAACCATGCCAGCAAAGACACTTGCTATTTAGTAAATGGTGGATAATGTAGTTGGTGGCACATTTATTAATGTATTTGGTTAATTGTTTTCTTGTAATGTAAATTGTGCTACTGTTTGTTATCCCGAATAAATAAAATAAAACTGCAATTTCGATTCGATAAATGTGTGACACAGCTTTTTTCTCAAATTTCAGCTTGACCCCATAGTGAAAATTGTTCAAAACGATGGTCTTAATCATCTCCTTACGGCTTAAACCAGTACACGTTATAAAAATCGCCCACGTCCTTCAAATTTTTGAAGTAACTTTCTTAGCAGAAGCAGAAGAGATTCAGCAATCTCGACGGCCTTTCTAAGTTAGACTTAAGCATATTATCAAAATAATGCTCATGCAGATTTCCAGCTTATTTACTTATGTGCTTCCGCATTTAAGACCTCTTTCAAACTTTCCCGCCAACTTTTCCACACGGAAGTAAATTTTCGCAGGTTTGTGTTGTTAAGTTGGCAACTAGACGCCGGAAGCGCCCTCTGCGGCGGGTGTTAAGCACAATGATTACGCCCCAGTTTGCATACAGTTGGCACCGGAAGTCGTTCCAAGTTTTACAAGTTTCAGTCGGACAGTGTTGTGGTTTTCTAATTTAGAAAACTTGTGATGAAACTAAGTAAATAGAGCTACTCTTATTCTGAGTAAAGTTGCTGAAATGTTTTTTTTGTTTCTAAATATAAAAAGTTCCAACTTAAGAATCACAATATTAGTTTAGCATATTTCTGAATTTTCTGAAAAGTTTCTAAAGGATTATTGACGGAGTTCCTCGTGGACTCCTCGTGACTGCACAACTAGTTGTGCGATGAGAAATATTATTTTAACACTCGCCTTACCAGCTTAAGGGCTGGTTTCAAATCAATAAGTTCCTTAGAATTTATGTACAGATTTAAAGACCACTGGCATTTTGGTGAAAGCAAACATCGTGATGCAACCTGTATAGTGCATACGTCCGTGGATGCATACGACTGAGCCAGCGTAATGAATATGAAGGGAACATAACGTCTGAACATTTATTACCGTTACGGTTTCACCCATGTGGACTATTCCTGAGGCGTGCTGGACTTCAGGAATAGTCCACATGGGTTCCGGAGATAAAAGCAGGCTTATGTGTTTTATGTAGTACAGTAAAGTAATAGGCCGTGTCACACAAGTTGGCGGAAATGAAGTTAGTTACAAGCTGCGCAATATACAATCAACGCGCAGCTTTGTGTGAGCTTCAGTTAGAACTGGATATTGCGCAACTTGAGCTTACTTCATTTCCGCCAACTTGTGTGACGAGACCTATAACTACAGTTAACTTTCCCCGTTTATCGAAATCCATTTAGACGTAAAAGAGGAATCCATTAATTCACTCATTTGAAATTCTGTGTTTCAGAATTGTGGTCGTTTTGCATTTTAGTCATTCTGCCCTCGTAGTTTTTTGATTTACAGGCAGTCAGAACAATAATTGATAAAGTTAACCAACCATCTAAATCCCATTATCGACAGCCGATCAAGCATTGTTATCGAAATGACAGCGTCATTAGTTATGGCGTCACAACCCTATAATTGGGTGCCTTTTAACGGTGCATTCACAATAAGCGAGTCACTGGCGCCAGTAAAAGACTAACCCAATCTGATATTGACGATGGCGATTTATCTCACCATGCCTCCCCTTTTGAGTCAGATTGCTCTCACTGGGGATTGAAACCGCTACCTTGAGCTTCTGTTTGGTAAATGTTCTATATGAATATACTGAGAAGTGAAAAAAAACTGATTGCTTAGATTTCTTATGATTCAGTACGATTCAGAGCTTTATGAACTAACTTGCAAGATAGAGCGGTTAATAGGCCCCATCAAATGTAAATGACCATAAGAAAAAAAAAGGGAATATTATTTGATAGATAGGATCATAGGAGATACATCAGAAAAAGAAAAATCGGAGTCTGCGTGTTTTTTTTTTATTTGCTACAATTCAATATGAATTTAAACTTCAGTGTAGCGTAGCGCGATGTACTTATGCCACCTTTTCTAATCTTTAAGAAAAGAAAGAAGAAACGTTACGGGACACGAGTATCCAAAAATGTTTACAGTTTCTTCATCTTTTAAATTTCAACTGTCCTTATTATCACAGGAAAAAAAACGTGATCGTTAAAATAAACCAATTAAACAAAATATTCTTCAAATTAAAAAAAAACTCTTTCATAACATTTTCAAAAAGTTTGTTATTCAAACTGATATCGTAAATTAAAACTGACGTAATGAATCAAATTGGTTCACTGGCCCTTGTTACTGGATTTACACAAAGTCACTTTTAAGCTCGTAATTATTACATGCCAAAATCAAACATTTCTACGTTCGACCCTGTCGTTATGGACTTAATTGGGCTTTGCATAAGCGTGCATAAATTAACCGTCACTGTCTATGTGTAGCTTGTAGGTTTATAGTGTGATTCGACCAAGTGTTTCTAATCAACCATTAATTATCAATGTGAATTATTAAGCGATACCGTCAATATCTGGATGGACCATAGGACCTCCACTGCTAAACATACTCGTACGTACGCTACTGTGGTCTCTGTACGCTTTTTCTTATAAATCATGACGCGCTCGCCGCGAGCGCGTAAGCATATAATTTGTATGAAGAAATGTACAGCGCCACTAGCGGCGCGTTTTTGAAACACTTTGTGCGAGAGCAAGTTCATACAAATTACATGCTTACGCGCTCGCGGCGAGCTCGTCATGATTACGAAAAAATATCAGCTTACTGATTCGATCTCGGAGAGAGTTTCCGAGCATATAGCCCTCTCCATAGATTTTTGGACTATTTTAAGCTTTCTCATAAGACCATAAGATCCATAGACCCGTTATTATAAAGAGAGTAGGTATTCGAGAACAAGAAGTTTCAAGTAAAGTGGAACCTCTGATACCAAAGCTTAAGATTACTTATCTTACCTCTTTCAACTTATTTTGATTATTTATCTTTAGTCAACATGTTTAGTACTTTCAGCAACTGTGTATGACTTCAGGGCTACCCATCCAGCAAATACCTATTTACTTACCTGTGTTTCAAACTAAACATTAGCCGTCTTACCACAAAAGTTTTACGCACGCTTTATAACAGTAAAAATTGCACGATTAAACAGTGTTTAAAGTCTGTTTAAATCTTTTGTGGTAAAGCGGTATACAGAGGTGTAACCGTCTTTTCACATGAAAACCGTAGCGCTCATAGCCTCGTTTGACTAGGTGTTTGTCAGCGATCATCGAAGTTAAGCAACGTTCGGTACGGTCAGTCCAACAAACTATTTGATTTGGTTACCCATCCAAATGGGTAACCCTCACAGCAAATAGTTTGTTCACAACATTCTCTCTTGATTTTTTTCAAGTGAGAATGTTGTGAACCAACATCTGCGGCCGACCAAAACTACGCCTCGTCGTGTAAAGATAACAAACACATCAACGTACAAGGAAACTACGCCTTGGCTTGTCAGTCGAATTATGGCGGCGCAGCAGTGACGCACTCACACATGTATAAAAAACCGGCTTCACTTGACTGTTCAACGACGTTCCCTCTTGATTTTTTTATTTGCTCTGAGGGGTAACCGCAAGTGGCATTTCCAATTGAGCGATATCTTGGTTCGGATGACACGTTAAATTTTTGGTTTCGGTTGTTTCAACCGTTTAGTCAGAGGCTTTCAGGCGGCTTCAAAACTCTGACACCAGCGGGGCAATTCTGTTAACCGATCTCGTTACTGAGGTGACACGTTCTTGAACTCCTCTCGTGTATTTGACAGCTTTGAGCTATCAAAACTGTCAGAAAAACGAGAAAGGTTCAAGAACGTGTCACCTCAGTAACAAGATCAGCAATCGCGTTAATTTTAAACAGCTGCGTTCCATCTGTAATTCAGTTAAAGTTCGGTTGCAATTATAGTTAAGTTTCGATTCAGCTTTAACGAATTAGGTATTGCGCTAAACATCATACACCAATCGTTCATTTGACAGCGGTTACGTTCCAACTCTGATCGAGTTGCGTTTCAACTTTAGTCAGAATCATTAGGGCGATACAAAAATAGACAAAAAGTCGAAATTCGGTCAATGTTAAATTGTAGTTCAGCTGTAATTTTTAGTGCGATTGGCCTGCAGTTAAGAGAATTGCCCCGCAGGGCTACTCGGTTTATACGAACTTACATAAAATACGGCAAAATCTTCTTTCTAGTTCATCCATAACACTTACATAACAGCAACTATACCGTGCGTGACCCGGCCACCCCAACAACTCCGCTATAACAGCCTCTGATGAGGCAATAAAAGTGAAGGACTGAAAAAATAAAAAGCATTTCGTGATTGTACTGCCCTAGGGACCCCCGCTGATGTACGACGTCTATGCCCCTGTAATTTGCGAATTTCTGAACAACCTTTGGGGGTTTCGGCAAATTAACGAATTTGAGTTTGAGGTTTTGGATGATTTTAGTTACTCATTGCTAAGATCTGATAATTGGGGATTTTATGCAATAAAATTTCAACATCCCTTTTAATTCCATATTAATATAGAACAAAATTATAAAATAATAAAAAAAGCAATCGTTTATATTATAAAATTATGTTGTTTAAATTCGTTAATTTGACAGAATACTTAATCTTTTCTATTAAATAAGAAAATCAAGGATTTCCAAACCAACTTTTCAAATGCATTTTGCGTATTGCGTATCATGAATGATAAAATATAAATATGTACTTAAGAGTTTTTAAAAATTCAATGCCTAAGTTCGAGTAAGTACAACTTAGAAATGGGCGAGTGCTACGAGAGTTATGGTCGGTTACAAAGCTGTTAAGAAAGGGAAGCAACTTTTTGCACAGCGCAAAGCAAGCTAAAATAATAGGCCTGTTAAATATACTAACTAGTCAAAAACTTAAATTAAAAAAAAAATTGTTGCTAGTATCCAATCTTCGATGTGGAAGTCTACCTCACTCTGGACCAGTTATTTAAGAAAAAAAACTGATCAAAATCCCGAATAAAAAGGAAACTTTTTTAACTGGTGCGATGTAAAATTCACAATGAAAACTGTTTTAAATTCCCGGAAAGAAATTTAATTTTAAAAGAATCTCGAAATAAGTTTCGAACAAAGCGTCCCAATTCAAATTCAATGTCCACGGAGACAATTTAATTTTGAGTTCACATTTTTAGTATGCGAGTAGCGGTTTAACAAATCAACATTTGGAATGTTGAATGTTCATTCGAATTCGGAGCGCGTCCGGACCAACCCTTTCTCTTTCCAGTTCATTTCTTCTGGAAGTTCTGATTTTATTCTCCCTACGTAAACGCAATAAAAGATCAATAGGATGTCATGTCCTAGTAATCCTTTCTTTGAGTTTTCAGTTACATGATTTCTGTTTGAGTTTTGGATTGGTTTGACCTGGTAAAATTCGGTTACAAAAAGAAATATGTAACCAAAATCATTTAAGCGAACAATACTTATGTAGGTATATTGTTTCAGTGGACACCTGTAGTAAAAAAAAAACAAAAATATTCCAAAATATTTGAAAATCGATTTCTCTTTGTTAGGATTTTTCTCTTAGTAACAATATCCAAGTTATGTATTAAATCCACTCTATGTAGGTAGATCTGTACAAAGACCTAAATGAAATTAACAGAAACAACAAATACTTTTTTTTTTATTTTAACTGAAAACCTTTGACACTTTGTTAATTAATCTGAACTACATGCTATGTAATAATGACCTAAATATGGACATGGGGACAGGGCAAATGAATATCCAATCGTCTTTTAACAATATAGCTATCAGTAAAAGTGCAACTCTATACCTACTGTAAAAATGCATATTTACTGGAAAAAACAATATTTATGCAGAATGAGTTGTATAGAATTAGATTATAAGTTCAATCCGTTTTAAGATGCTAAGTTGAAGTGCCTGTGACATCACAGGCTCAAAATAATTATATAATAATAAATTGAAGTGCCTAAACTTTCCAAAAATATGATGGACGGACGACGGACGTTTTATATATAACTTAAAATTATGTCAAAATTCTTACACCTTAATAATATTTTTTTCCAAAAATATGGCATTTTCGACTTCAACCCTGTACAGAAGTACGAGTAGAATATTACGCACGGATCTGGCTAAGCCGATTTCAATAAAAATTAAATGAGACCATCTTTGAAATATGATCTACCAAATAAAAAACAAATATTAAAATCGAACTACTCTGTAAAATGTTATGTGTAGTCAAACATAAAATAAAAATGTAAATACGCGTAGACGGTGTACATCTTCTCTGTTTCGTCGATTAAAAAATACAAGCAACATTCAAGATTATATCGCATAATTACGATACCTGTGAATGAGAAAGATTGAAGAAAAGATAAAAGCATCTTAGCTAGAAGAACGAGGATAAAAGCGTGAATGCCGTGAATGGCACCAGCATTAGAGGGCATCTGTAGATAAAATTATATCTTGTGTTATATTGGTAGTAAATTGATGACATGTTGTCAAGTGACACAAAGTAATATTCAGATAACCAGCTCTACATTATATATACGCCTATGGTAGTTCATTAAGTATTTTACTTGAACACCAGGAGCTGCATAATTGCATACCGGATAGTCACGTCAGCCAATCGGATTGAACCATTTAAATTAAGAGCAATTACCTCACAAGCAATACTAGTTAATTGAGTACTTACTTTAATGAAGTTCGATTGCTCCAGAGAATTGCTCTGATTAATTTTTTTACTGTGTACCTTGGGAAAATTTGTTACAATGTAATATAGAAAATGAAATAAGTAATTATAAGTGGTTGTTTATTTTAACTACTACTAAATCCGAAGTAATATAATTATTTTTTGCAAAAAATAGCATGACCGACTTCGCCCGTGTATATAATCATTACATAGTATAAAACAAAGTCGCTTTCCGCTGTCTGTCCCCATTTATGCTTATATCCTTAAAACTACGCAACGGATTTTGATGTAGTTAAGTTTAATAGAAAGGGTAATTCAAGAGAAATGTTTACATGTATAATACACCTGTGCGAAGCCGGGGTGCATCGGTAGAACGCAAATATTATGCACGGATCGATGTAGCATTTTTTACATTATTGTTGATTTATCGAAAATAGCTCAGCCGATATCGATAAAATTTAAATGGAATCAATTTCGAAGTATATTATTTCCGATAAAAAAAGAAATATTGAAATCGGACTACTAAAAAAAAAGTTATGAGTGGTTATACAAAAAAAAATACGCGTCGAATTGTATACTTTCTCCGGTGGTTCGTCGGTCAAACATGAAAATACATTTTTAAATCACGTTTTAGTAATCTGTTAAATTTTAAACGTGTCCATTTTAGCACTGTATAAGAGGTGAGAAAAGTTCGTTTGATGCCCGTAGTCTTACCAAAAGTACTACTAATAGGACCACGGGCAAGATTTTTTTCCCGTGATCCTACCAAGCACTCTAGTAGGACTAAGGGAAAAAATAAATGAGGATTTTTAAATTCCAATTTAACGTGACTACTTATTGTGAACATGGAAAACTGAAATGAATGTATTTATTAGAAAAAAAAAAGGTTAACCAACAATTTTGATAATAGGGATGACGATTAAAAATATAATTAGTCCGTCAGATACAATATCAAAAAATATTAGACACGTATTTATTCTTTTGTCAATTAAACAAAACTTGATGAAGATATAACTCGTCAAAATTCCGCGTGACGTCACAAGTGCTATACAAATGTATAGACTTCTGTAAGAGTGGTGACGTCACGACCCCCACTCTCAAACTTTGACAAGGTTTATCTTTGTCATCTGTTGTTTGAATGACAAATAAAAAAATACGTGTCAAATATTAATATAATCAATATAATATTATATTTATATCATCAATATAATTTTTATTGATAATCGAATTCTAGTAATGATTTTTATATGTAAATAAGTAAAGTACGACTTATGTAAGAATAAGCGCATATTCCTAATTTTCTATAACTTCTAGATAAAAATATAACCAATTATTATTAAATTGATTATTAAAGAATCTCAACCTCATTCTACAAGTGTAAAATTTCGTCTGTCAGGATCAAATCTGGTCAAACGCGAACCTATTTAGATAACAGAAACAAAATCAATAGTCATTGCCTTTCTAGCTTTCTACACGTATCGGTTTCCAATTTCAAGTAAAATTGGATCGCATTCCACCTGATTCTATACATGAGACGGATCCCCAGCGGATCCATTGTCAGGCGTATTACGAAATTTTGTTAAATTAACATAAATGTAAATGTCCCACTTCAGAGGGCCGGCTTCAAGAACCACAAGTCTGTTTATGCGAGTGTTTGGAGTGACCCTTTTCAAACTTTTACTAATTAAAGCGGCTTTGTCATTTCATTTCGGACAACGGCTTTCATAACTTTTTAACAATTACGATGTGCTTGTACTTTATGCGAATTTCAAACTAATATGTGTATGTGTTAGGCTAGGTAATTAAGTTCAGGTTACACAAAAATTGTTAAAATTTCAAATGAAGTGATGCAACAGTTATGATATTAGAATTATGGGTTTGTTGGTTTCAGAAGTATAATATCTACTATTGGTAAATAGACACATCTACGTTTTCATATTTTAAATCATACATACTTATTTCATACAAAAATAATAGAAAGCAATAATATTTTTCATCACATCTATTCGAAAAGGACTACTGAGTTCGCTTTTAAGTGCGCCCAAAGGAGGTGTTTTCTATAAGGAACTTTATAAGTGCGCCCGAATTTTCTTTGCCGCGCTCTTTTTGAATTTGGAACAAATAAGTGTGACGAAATGATCTTTGCCGCGCACTTTTTGAATTTGGAAGTATTTGTAATGTTAGTGTTCAGCGCCAAGAAAATGAATGAAAATAATGTAAATATAAGTTTTTATTTGTTTTACAACACACGGGTTGCCCCGGATCGAAGGGCATTGATGGGGCCGAAACCAACACCAAGAGGCCCTTTTACAATCATCAAAATAAAAAAAATACAGTTTTTGGGTGATAGGAAGAGGGAAACTATTGTAAAGACGGGGAATAGGTACTTCTTAGGCTATTTTAATGAATTATTACATGATTATAAGCTGGTCTATGGAATGAGGTGCGGCACCCGCCAAGTGATGCCTCATTTCAAAATATTTAGGCGGGTGGTGACTTGCCATCCACTAAATGGGCCCCCCATAAAGGCTACCGTAATTTGGCGCCGGAGGGGCAACATTGGTGTGGACGGCTTAGGGTGTCGAGAGGTGTGCTGCGCTTTCACTAGACGCTACTCGCGGCGTTATGCCCTTTAACACTTCCACCCTGGAGCTTAGGTTCTTAGCTCTCGCGGTTTCCACTCCAAACCGGCCAGTTAAGGCAAGAGAGGAGTCAGGGGTCTCATTTAGCCCCAAGAAGTCAGGGTTCGCGGTGTCGCCACTCACCGACGGCTCGCCACAAAGCCGCCCCTGCGATCTTATTTGTTTTATTATTACCCAGATACCATGTAATTTCAATTTAGTTGTTACTCTACGTTTTGTTAAATAATAATATTATAGTAAAATATGATGCCTTTTGTTTTATCATGGAGGTGATGAAAAGTAGAGTGTACCACTCGGGCGCAAAATATATTTTTGGCTCGGGCGACGTACTTTGAATCCCTCGCTACGTTCAGGATTCTACTAAAGAATCCCTCGTTACGCTCGAGATTCTACTCTAGAATCCCTCGCTTAGCTCTGGATTAAAAAAATCGCCCTCGCCGTAAAAATATTATTTTGCTCCCATATGATACAATCTACTATTAAAACTCATACGTTATAAAGAACACAAAAAAATCATATAGGCGCAAAACTCATATAGATTCTAGAGTAGAATCCCTCACTTCGCTCTGGATTCAAAAAAGCGCCTACGCCGTAAAAACATTATTTTGCTCCCATATGATACAATCTACTATTATTGCTCTCAGGACAGTACAGTCCTTTTTTGCCCACTTAGTATAGTATAGGTTGTAATATTGCATCAACTGTATTTTATGCACATAATTTCTATAATGTTTTGATGCTGCCATGGCATTTTGGTTTTGAATAGGTAGTTAAATAAAATACTGCGAAAAATACATATTAGATTTCACAATATTGACATTATTAGCTTTTAGAGTCGTGTCAGTCGCAGTCAAAATTTACTCGTAACCATCGACCTGTCATTTACATTCCATATTTATGCTCGTAACATAGGACTTGTAAACTTGTGAACTACGTGACATTGGTCCCAGGTTGTTTGCATTGCCCATTTCATTAGTCGTCCGTGTAGTTTTTGTGTCGTTCATACATCGCGAGCGACCATTCATTTTGCATGAGTAATTAGGTCTTGTTCTCGTTTCGTTTTTGTGTATGCCCAGTTGGAATTTTTTTAAGTGAAATGGTCAAAACGAATTGGAATAAAGCGACAATGTCCACTATGATGGCTGATGGATGTCTTTTACAATTTGTTTTTACAATGTGTGGAATGTTTTTCGTTGCATTGCAGTTAAGTAATCGTGTCTGCGTGTACTTTTGAGCGACTCTAGAGAATTTCTTTGTTACAAAGAGTTGTAATTTTGCTATACAAGGTTCTTCGCTAGCTTAAGCTTTTTTCAGTACGCTTGATATCAACATCAGTTTTAATTTAATCGACTTACTTTGCTATGCTGGATATATTTATATTCTTTGATTAATAAAAATAATACGTTATATAGGTTGAGTCAAAGGCATCCTTAAATGTTTTTCGCAGTGCTAGATACTGTGCTAGACTACTTACATTAAACTTTCAAGTTTCAATTCTTCTGATTGCCTTGTGGTTTAAATCACAAATAATAAGTACTGTTCAGCTTAATCTACTGCTGGCTCAGTTTGGGTTGGTGAATTCGCACACACCATCAAATATCTTCTACGTACATTATCCAGAGAATCTCATTGCTTTTGCCTTCACCAAAAGCATATAAGTATAGTGTGTAAATATATTCCAAAGAATTCATTGGTACGGGCACCTGGTTTGAATCCACGCCTCACGGTTTTAAGATATCCCAATACCTCCTAAAGCACTACGGCTTCAAAATCACTTAATATTTCTTTATATTTTAAAATTACTCATAGATTCTTATTTCAAGCAATTTTATTTAAAAAGTGCTCAATAAGTGCCTCGAGCACAACGCAGCTTGATAAAAATGCCGCCTGTCAATTGGCACATGTCAGGCACGTGCCAACTCAAGAACTTTGAATTATTGAAAAGATTCGAGGAAATAACAATATTTTCCAGGATTAAAGTGCCTCAAAATGTGTTCGAAATACAAGGATTTATTGTAGACATTTCTTTCTATTTTTTTTTAACTGTTGGACTCTATCTACATTCCATTTTACGCTACCACATTGTGGTGTGCTGTACCATTTATTACTCCCAAGGAGATCATATACAAATACATACTCGTATAGTAGATCAATTGCAGAGCAATTCATTTTATCTGTACCTATACCTAGAATCAGAATCAGAATTTGCAAATCTGTGACTCATAATATTTTTAACTTACCTATCACATACTACAATTTTACTGTTATAAAATTCGTGAAAATAAATACACATAAAACCGAAATTCTCTAATTCCTCTGAAGTGACAAGTTAAAAATATTATGAGTCTTAGAAATATTTACAAATTATTATGAGATTTAAATTTTTCAAACTATTTTAATACCATAATAATTTTTGAACATTTCTGTAATTTCATAAGGAATCCATTTTTACTGTTATAAAATTTGAATTCGGGAATTTTGGTACTAAGTTTATTTTTTACATTAATTTACTTTTAATTATAGATAGATTTTTTCGCTGTAGGTACTAGATATCATTTCCTGACACCGAGAAGGCTAGTTAGGGACTAAGTAAGCGTTATTTATTTACTACCTGACCCGGCGAACTTCTTTTCACGCAATATGTTTATAAATTATAGCCTATATGTTATTCTGATTTACAAACATTATTATTGCACAGTTTCATCTCAATCCGTTCAATAGTTATTGCGTGAAAGAGTAACAAACCTCCATACGCACTATACATATACTGACAAATTTTCGCGTTTATAAATAGATATTGTTTATTGTTCACACAAAGAGCGCAAATAGGTAATACAGATAACAAAAATATTAAAACTATAGCATGTAACAAGAGGCGGCCTTGTCTATATATTTGTAATATTAGTAAGATTTTCTCAATACGTCTAAATCACCTACAAGTCTCACCGTCTTATTAAATAAGAAGTATCCACAACCATTATTCATGGTTTGCGCGCGCAATCAGTACAGGTCACGTTAAGAAAGGGGCCTGACCCCTCGTAAATACAGATTGGGCGAGATGGCCAAATTTACTTAGACACCAGGGATGCACATATTTCCGCACTTTTAGGACACTCGCTGACATTTTGCGGAAAAATATTTTACGGCATTTTTTTCGGGCAGAAATGTGTTCATTTGAGTTACGTTAAGTGCCAAAATAAGTTTCTTTTCAGCTCCAACCTAGTTAAATCTAAAATATTGAAAAAATATTGTTTTTAACAAAAGCTGCACATTCAATGAAAAAGTTCGTACTATAACGCCGCGGTGCGTATTACATAGTATTCAGTCTATCCTTATTTTGATTTCAAAAATATACATTGGAGTAGTTGTAGGTAATAGGTATCACAATAATGCATTATGGGGCGCAGTACCTACTGATATCTTCAAATAGATGGCCCCACACGTTTCAAAGTGAACTGATGCTTATTTAATATCCTTGAATTATAATATTAAGAGTAGGAGAACCATTGAAATTATATTTCAATAGCTCGCCCACTTCATAGGGTATTTATTTTTTGCCGCACTTTTTTCTCGTGCAGAAATATTTTCATTGGAGATATTGGAAAACATTTATATTTGAAATTATATATGAATGGTTCACCCACTCTTGCAAGTTTAATAACTGTAGGCGTTAAAAATGTTTCAATAGACTAGAAATTTCGAGGTAGGTTGTTTTATTTAGAGATTGTTTATAAATAAAATTGAATAGAATTCAGTTCTGGAGACACGCATGTTTCAATAATAATTCCTTTTCAGCCGCGTATGTAACCATGTTTTGTACCAGTTACATAAGAAGAAAAAATAATTCCACCATATTTAAAACAATACATATTTCATAACTGTCGTAAGACGTTTCCTTCTGAACATAAGACGTCCTTGTAAATTCTGAAAAAGATAAGAAAAATGGAAAAGCAATCGGAAGGGGAAATGTTTCATGTTCATTTCAAAATGTGGATTCCCATTTATTGACAGTAATTAATTTTGTATTAGACCGATAAAAATATTGGTGGGCGTTCTACACTACACCTACCGATGCGTGATCTCTACTCGAGAACGGCCCCGATTGATATTAGGAAATGCGTGGATAACAACCAACACGATGTATTTTTGGCAAAAAAAACTTATCGACTACTGCTAAATAAACGGCTTAATCTCAAAGTTTTTGGTCCTCTGCAAATATTCATGTCTCAAAATTTGTACCAACTTTTTTGTTACTTTAGCACGTGACTGTACTAGTACTGCGAAGGGCTTTCGCAAACACTGTAGATGAATCATAAAAACGCACAATAGTTTACGAGTGGGTACTGCAGTTTTATGACACTCCGTTACACGTACCTACAGACACCCCTGGTGAGCTTAAAAATGCGTGTGTTGGCTATCTTTGTTCGAAAAGAAAAAATGCTTAACTTGTTTTTTCTTTACATTTTTCTAAAGAACTAAGTTTGAACTGCGACTTAAAACGAGAGCACAGGTTTTCAATGTGAATTCATATATATTTTATCTATATTAGTTTGAATCAATTTTGGTTTTAATTTATGCATGTGGTGAACGCTTTTTTTCTTGGTATCATGTTGAAATTTTCTACACCGTGTCTTTTCTTCAGAGCTATTCTTTCATCATCCGGGGCCTTATCTCATAAATAAACTATTAAATATAGAAAACCTGTAATATTTTTTTATAACAGCTTATAGGTCCCGGCACGTAAGTTGAACAAAAAAATATCACTCTCTCCCTTTCGTTAGCAAAGAAAACAAAAGAGAGGTGGCTAATAATGGCTATGGTTTAACGTTCAAGTTGTTTGCCAGCTACTAAAGCTTGCTAATTAAGACACTACTTAGTTTTCTCACAATATAAATTATGCAAAAATGCGCAAATAACGGACTTTTAAGAACTTCCCTCCAAAAAAGATTTATCTCGAAACCATGTTAACTACTTACTACTACTGTAAACTATTTATCAGTTTCCTACAAGTTCTTTATTTTTATTATTCTATCCATCTATACAGATAAATAAAATTGGAGTGTCTGTTTGTAATATTGAAATAACCGTTTTTTACTATATGCATTTGAATATGTACCTATATTGTACATACACCAAAACAACATTATTTACAATTTTTGTCTGTCTGTCTGTCTGCTTGTTCTGGCTAATCTCTGAAATGGCTAGACCGATTTTGACGGGACTTTTATTGGCAGGTAGCTAATGTAATAAGGAGTAACTTAGGCTAGGCGGAATCTCGCGGTAGTAATTTTTTTTCTTACTGGTCTTACAACTTTCAACTGTAGTAGTAAGAGGAGTTTTACCGTTCTTACTACTGGTAGTAAGAATGGTAGTAACACTGGGAACAAACCGAAATTTACATGCGGTTCTTAGTTAACATGTTTTGTATAGTGATACATATGACCCTATAAGGGTATGGCAATTTTATTATTTGTATTGGAACGATTTATTATTATGTTTTCTAGATTATCGTTAAAAAAATCGTCTAATGTGAAATAGCATTTCGATAAAAAAGGATTATTTTTAGTTGTTGTTTTTCACCGGGTTAGCTAGTTAGTAACTAAATGTAACCGATTAAAGCTTGTCCATAATTTCCCCATTTATTTTATTATTAAATAAGTAAAGAAAAATTGCCAAATGAAACTTGGAAAGTTTTCCCATTTTAATAATTCGTAACAACAAAATGGCCGTGATTTTAATGAGTTGGTTATTTAATAATGACTGAGAATGGCGTTGACCAGCTTCCTTTTAAAATATAGATTACCATAACGGTTTATTAATTTTGCGGTCTGTAACAAAATATCAAGTTTTCCCTTCCGGTACAAAAAGTTGAATTTTTAACACGCTTATTAGGTCGACGTGTATGTAACTAACATGTAATGGAATCTAAGGTAACTAATTTAACCATCTTTCAAGGGTCGTAGCGTAATGAAAATTGGCAGCTGTATGTAGTTCTGATGATAATACAATACTTAATATGGTACTGACGAACTGATCTAATGATGGAGCCGGAAGATATGAACTGGAACTTTATGATGGAAAAAAATTGTATCATAGCTGTTTTGGATTTGTTAAAGTCTTGTAATGAACTTTGACTACGATTAGATTAGAGTCCTACTTAAAGCAGTAGACGTCCTGTGGCTGAAAAGAAGAGAAGTACTAATAAAAGTGTTCATCATCGTACCATGCTATCGTTTCTGTCACTTTGTTTTACAACACGTCGTTAACCTTTAGACCGCCGCAATTTTATTGACAGGCTCTCCGCGCCACGGCACATACAATGTAATAGAATAATATGCAGTGATTTCAAGATATTGATTTCATATTTTATCAATAACGTCAACAGAAAATGCTTTAAAGTAAAATCATTTGCACTTATTGGCTAGTTGTCTATTTCGTCAAAATAAGCCTATATTACAAAAAGTGTATTATTATTATGGGATTAATCGCGCCCTAAAATTACGAGATAAATAAATACAAAAAGTGTATTATATACTATGGGATTAATCGCGCTCTAAAATTACGAGATAAATAAATACCTCCTCATCCCGACGTTACGGCCGAGTTGCATCGACCGTGGTCACGGGTAGACTGATCGATGCAACTCGGCCGAGTAAGCCGTGATGGTTTAGGTAAGCCGTGGTGGTTTAGAGGTATTGACACCCGCCTTACAATCGTGAGGTCGTGGGTTCAAATCCCGGTCCCGTACCAATGAGTTCTTTGGAATTTATGTACGGAATTTCACACCACTGGCTTTTCGGTGAAGGAAAACATCGTGAGGCAACCTGCATATGTCCGTAGAAGAAATTCGATGGCGTATGTAAATCCACCAACCCGCACCGGGCCAGCGTGGTGGATATGGCCCAATCACCCTTCGTGGGTAGATTTCTATTAAAAAGGCTGATACAGTACAGTATAGATATAATAATAATGTGTTCAAATCGCGAAAGTTTAAAAACAACAAAAAGTGTATTAGTTATTTTTATGCAAGCAGATTAATCCGTCGTCATTGGAGGTCAACATGATGTATGGATGTGACCGTCATTGGCGTTAAAAAGGTTAAATTAATGATTTGACTCATAAACAAAACATCGATTCAAAAGGCTCTCATTTTTAATCAGAAAGTATTATTAATCCAATCACGAGTTCGCAATTTGTCCAAGTTTATACGTTTCTAACATTTTCCATTGTAACAGGCTTTGAGTCATCTCCCTTCAGCTGGTAATCCCCAATAATGCTGGTTGTCAACGGAGCTAAAGGGTTCAGTGCTTAATTCCAATAAAACTTGAGACGTGAGATGAATTAGGATTAGATGTCTCTGAGGCTTATTGATCGCTCATTGGGGGCTGAAGGCATTATGAGCTTTAAATAAAGTCTATTTTTGTCTAAATCAAACATCTAATTACGATTGCTTAAATAATCGGCCAAACGCGAGTCAAACTCGCGCACGAAGGGTTCCGTTCTGTAAGGGAGCCCCCCTTGAATATTTATTTTATTTTAATTTAATAATTAATTATTGAAGTAAACATACATATAAATCTTCTGTAAATATTTTAAGCGTCTATTTGTTACCGTTATTAATATCGAGCGAAAAGCGGCAAAAAATCAGGTTTGTTGTATGGAAGCCCCCCTTACATTTTTATTTTATTTGTAGTGTTTATTATTATAGCGGCAACAGATATACAGCATTTATAAAAAAATCAACCGTCTAGCTATTACGGTTCGAGATACAGTCTGGCGAAAGACAGACGGACGGACAGCGAAATCTTAGTAATAGGGTCCCGATTTTATCCTTTGGGTACGGAACCCTAAAAATGGGTAGGTAATAATTACCAACACAGCAGCTGTAGTATCGTTAACTTAGGAGATAAGCCTCTCTTATAAATTTTCAAAAAGATCGGTTGAAAGTGATGTATATCCAGTGTAGTTGAAAGTACTAGGTACCTACCTCAAGTAGACTTTTCTTTTCAATACTAGTTGAGTTCATTAATGAAACTAACAACGCAATACAAGCATATAAAACAATACGAAAACAGTCATCAAAGTTATTAAAAAGTTTAAAAGTGATCGCTTATTGTGTTAAAAAAACTTACCTTAGCTTTTGTAGAACTATGTTTTTTTACTATAGTATGAAAATCTCCTGAAATTTCATCATACCTATTGCTATCTTCGGAGAATAAAAAGTAAGTACCTATATAAGTATATGTACATCTAACAAATCATCTTGGATGAACTACTGAAAAGCTTGCAAACACCTAAATTGATGATTGTTTATACAGACCGACTGCTTCGTCTACTGACGTCTACAAGCAGATTAATGAACATGATTCGATAAAAACACAACACTGCACTGATAGGTTTGTATCACGTACCAAATATAATAATAGACACCGACGGGAAATTCCTGAAGAAACGCCGCAATTTTCGTCAGCAAAAAGGCAGAAGAAACGCACGCGTAGACGCGTATTTTCGTTTATTTGAGAAAAAAGACGGTGCAAGTCTCATGTCGAGTATCAGGCATGTATGGGGATGCAGTAATGAAATGCTGATGCTCATTCCCCCTCATACGTCCGTGGAATATTGATAGCGGTACCCTGCCGACAGGGCTTGCTCGACTCGCCGGCGAGGACTGAGTAACCGGACTTTACTCATTCATTATGATTGAACATCAAAAGATCTTAGCTTATGTGTGTGAAGATAATTTGCAAGACAAGTGGATAGATAATATTTAGATAACATAGTCAAAAATAATTTATGTACTTACATTTGCATGGCACATTTTGATAATAAGTACAAGGACATTGTCTTTGTACTTATAGTCAAATTTATGATTGTTTATAATTTTTTCCTCAAAATAATTATTTTTCGCATAAAATTGCATAACCGTGTACAAAACTCGAATAGATGTTTTAATTTTCTCATATTTGTTATTGTTGATTTATCTAAAATGGCTCAGACAATTTCGATAAAATTTAAACAGGACCACTTGTGAAGTATGATGTACCAAATAAAATAATTATTTAAATCGGACTACTCTGTAAAAAGTAAACCGTAGTCATACTTAAAAAAATATACGCGTCGACTTCTTCTTCTTCTCCGTTTCGTCGATTAGTGAAATTATTTTCGTGAAAACTTTTTTACATTTTTATTTATCTATATAATAAATTCTTACTAAAAATTAAATATTTATTCTATAGATAATTGTGTCTACAAGAATATATCACAAACAGTTTCTTAGTTTGTTTTACTTTAGTAACTGAAATATTTTTGCAAATATTTTATTAGAAAGTTCTATACCGGTTTGATGTTTCCTTAGTTCGGTCCCAAGCAGACAACAGTAAAACCAATATTATAGCAAGTCTACCACACTCAGCGCTGGCTGTCAACGGGAATGTAAAAAATAAAAGAACGGATGAAAAATTATCCTTTCACCGCCAGTTTTCACTTGGAATAACTGTACACGAGTTTCATTTGCCTTTGAATGACAGTACCAGCGCTGTAAAGGAATGCAATTATTATGCTTACTTACTGCTCTACAAGAAAGACTATTACATTTTTTTCTGTTAAATTTTTAAATGGTTTTTATGGACAAAAATATCCAAGCATGATTAACTGCTTTGTGTTATTTTGAACAAAAGGCGACAAGGTAACAAGATAAGGTTCGTCTACATTTGCAATTAGCTGCGTAACTTCTCCATGACTTTCATGAACTTCAGTTTCCAAGATGCGGTGGCACCGCAGTGCCTGTATGATGCTGATCCGTCGTCTTACCTAGGAACATCATTGGCATACCCACAAGAAAAGGTGATTCGCCCTGCGGTCTGAACCGCTTGCGGGGCAAAACGCCGCAATACCCGATTCGTTACCGCTCGGCCACGACTTCGCTTTATTACTAAAATGTTCGAATGACCTCGTAGACCCCGCCGCCTCCGCTGCCACTGCTGCTGAAGCCGCTCATGGCCAATCGGATACGGCGCTGCGCCGCACTTGGACTCAGCGAGACGTACACGAGGAGAAGATGGCTCTTGGTAAGGAGGGATGAACTAGCGCACCGTACCGCCACGACGAAGCAGTTACAAAGAAAAACTCTCGTGGTGGCCACGCCGCCGCCGCGCCGCTCCTTTCGTATGTCCACCAATCTAGTAAAATCATCGACTTGGTTTTTTTTTTGATGAGTAAAATCATTGTGGTGCGGAACGCCACTCCGCACCATGTGCTGGCCATCTTGTGCTGCGCAGCATCATAACGGACGCAAATTGAAATAGCCAGCGTCTTCATTATTTACAGCATTTTTTTTTTCACGAATAAAGGTGACGTCCACAAGTTGTATATTATTCAGAGAAAAATCTTACCAAATCAATATATATGTTACAGTCAAAGTGATTAGGCCGTTATTATGCATAATCTGTTTAGTAAATGTGACAATGCTAAATGCTAAATGCTTCTAGCACTTTATTAGAAATATATGTTAACGTTTTAACTTTTTGAAAATTTAGTGTAAATATGATTATTATTACATAAAGCAACGTCAAATAAAACCTTTTTAATCTTTAATTATTTTTTTATCACACTAAGTTGTCCCAGATATTATGTATAATAACTAGTTAAATTGATTAATTCAGTGCCATTTATCACTTTTACTAAATCAAAAAGTAATTATACATAATCGCTAGTGAGTATACATAATAACTAGATTAATCACTTTGACTGTGACATATACATAATTAGAAAGTTTGTTATATGGGCTTTTTAAAAAACAAAATATTTTTCCATTATTTAAATGTGAAAAATAAATTGTACGGTAAATGGCAATACAGTTTACAATTTTTTTTATTTAAGCAACTATAATGTGCTTCTGTCGTTCTTTTACTTGCATTTTTACCTCATTCTTTCACATTTTATCCCATAATCTACTATAATTAAAGAATTCATAAGAAACTAGCGTACCCAGTAAAAACAATATTTCAAGAAAATTATTAATAATTGTGTCCAATTGACAAAAATATTTTTATTTCAGCTATTTGAAGGTTGCCCTAGTTGCCAGAGATAAACAACTTAATGTGTCAAATATATTTTTTTACCCCATGAAATTAATTTTAAAGAAATTGGAGGACTTTTTTTGTTTTTAACTGATGTAATAGACTCAAAAATATGTACTTTCTCGGAATGTAACGAGTGCTCTGGTTAGATACCATACATACCACCCTCTATACATTTTGTGGACGTGACTTTTTTCGGTAACCAAAACAAAGCTATCTTTATTTTTGTTGCCTCGTGTATGATTCACTGAAATCCACGTGTACACTAAAATGTCGACTCTTCACATGACCGCCGTCTATCTTAATCTATCATACTCGACGCTAACTTTCCCGTAAAGTTGTATACTAATTTCTATCGAAAATAAACTAAAACTCTCATCATAATAAAATTTCCCACTTTCATAGTTACTTGACATGGGTTGACGTTGTAATAACATGTTGTATCCCACCGAGCGACGCGGGATAAATGGGAAACCCGTGTAAAATTGCGTTTATAAGTACTTATGATCTGTAATCTTGAACATTTTCTCAGTCGACACTGCTTCTTTGAAGTTGAAGACAGCGAATTTTATCACAGATTTTTAAATACCTAATAGCTACATACTAGCGAGTCATAAAACAGTGCTTTGTGAAGTGATTTTATAGGTAAGTGAATTTATTTATCGTACGCTGCGTCATTGATCTTTTAACATAAATTAATCATATCATGAAATTCATGAACTTGAAGTACTTAACTCTGAAACTTGATTTACCTCCATATCGTTGAGTATAGCAAAGTAGCAAGTACTTAGAGCCTCTTACTCATTCAAGTTCAATGATACTATACATTTGAGTTCATTGCTTCTCTTTCTAATCTTGACATAAAATATGTTCACGGAAATGGAAACGCCGCTACGCCACATCAACATAAAATTATGTTGTGTAAGTATCTTCGTATCTACAATTATTCTAATTTTCATTTATGATTTAATACAAACATGCGAGAAAGCGCTGTATTCCTTTAACTTCCATTAATTTCGCGATTAAACTCACTGCAAGCAATTATTAAATTTCAAGACGAACTGAACAAACTCTGAACTCCAATTAAGCGTATCAGATAAGAGTTAAATTAATTAGTGAGAAACGAATCGGTCATAAATTTTAGGAAACCGGCAGTGCGGGGATGCTTAAATCCTGTTTGAAATTTCCCTACTAATTCCTTTATTTGTGTGAATAATTCCACCAGTGTTCTTGCGGTATTCCTTTATAATATTTTGGACGAAAGTTGGGACCAAATAATTGCGATATTTTGGGCCACTTCAAACTTTGCTCTCCGAAAGTTTTCGAGAAACTTCGATTGTAATTTGCCGTCCGTTGCCTAAGTGCCGAAATGTTTTATTTAAAACGGTTTTTGGTTTGTAAATTTGCCTGGAAGATGCCGATGAGAACCTTAACCGTTTTGTTAAATATCTTAAGCAATTTCCTGGTAAAGTCTTTAACTTGTTTTTTAATTATTCTCAAATATTTTGACAAAAAGATTTATTATCAGTTCACTTATTTTGTTTCATAACAAGTGGCTAAAGCATTTTTCTAAAAACTGTTACTGTTAAATAAAACAGTAGGTAAGTGAATAAAGGCGTATGTCCTGCAGTGTACTAAAATAATCTGTTGATGATGAAGTGAATATATACCTAATATCTTCACTGGAGCGTCTCTACATAGTAAGCAAAATTAATCCAAAAAAATCCGTAAAATTATAATTATTTTTTGCAAAAAATAGCATGGCCGACTTCACCCGTGTACAGAATCCGCGAATATTTCGCACGGATTGATGTAGCATTTTTCACATTATTGTTTATTTATCAAAAATGGCTCAGCCGATTTCGATAAAATTTAATTGAGACCAATTTCGAAGTATATTCATTCTAATGAAAAAATAACTATTGAAATCGGACTACTATGAAAAAAGTTATGCGTGGTTATACATAAATAAAAAAATAAATATACGCGTCGAATTGAGTACCTCCTCCGTCCGGTTCGTCGGTCAATAAATTACACACGCTCACACTAACGATACTTACACATAAAATAACAATGAACGGTAAGAAAATACAGATCACTGAAAAGTCAAAATGAAAAACCTAAATAAAAAATCATAAAAGATTTTCGTAAGATAAAAACATTAAGTCTCAATACAATAAAGAACTGCATCATAAATTAGCAGAAAGTACATTATTTGACGCATCATTGCACTAAGAATGTCGCTTACTCCATCCTCTCAGATTACATGCAATTTTCTTATTATCGTTGTTGTTAGTTGAACTTGAAGACTAGACGTGTGGTCCGGAAGGTGATTCACAGCTTGAAATGACTCACATCTCTGCCAAACAGATGACATACCCTTGTCCTATCTTATTCGCGGAAAGCGAAGAAAAATACTCGTAGTAGGGGAAGTAACATTTATAAGAATTGTTTTTGTGGTGAGTCATAAAACTTGGGACAAAAATAGATTGTATCTAACAGTAGGTACCCACTGAATATAGCTTTGAGACCCAATTAAAGCAATGAACTATTTGATGAACGGACCGAAAATAGAACGAAAGACGTTGCTTACTAATTTGGATATACAATTTAAAACTCGGGTACATTTTAATTTTTACTGACATGAGAAAAATGAATCAAAATTATTTCAAAGGCTCAAAATATAAGTATAAGGTTTTGTGCTAACATTTATGCTATTTTGAATTTTAGTAGAGTAAGTACATAATAAGCCCGATTACAGAGGCCCCATAGTAATTATAATAGCTAAATAGCATAGTTCTGATCTTTTTTAGGGTTCCGTACCTCAAACGAAAAAAATGAAACCCTTATAGGATAACTTTGTTGTCCGTCTGTCTGTATATGAAGACTCTTTATCTCGGGAACGCGTAAAGATTTCGAGTTGAAATTTAAACTGTATTTGTATATCTATGGTGTCTTGCAGTTGTGTAAAAGAAAAACTTCTTAGTTATCGTTTAAAAAAGTTAGAGCCATTTACGTCTTAAGAAACCGCATATTTCGACACTCACAAAAATCAAAACCTACAGGGTACTTCCTGTTGACATAGAACTATGAAATTTGACAAAAAGTATTGTCTCAGAGTACACATATAGGAATAAATCTGAAAACTGTACATTTTTATTAAAATCACAAAAAAATAGAACCTCGTCATTCACAAAATTCAAACTGAATAAATCGTATCATGTAAAGTATAGAGATTTTAAGAACTTACTTCCCAATTTTGTGAAATTTTCTGGATTTGTACGGAACCCTCGATGTGCGAGCCTGACTCGCACTTGTCCGGTTTTTTTTTATATTCGATAGAGACAACGCTTTTTATGTTGCTAGTAAATTTACACTGGCGCCTCTGTAATCGGGCCTATTATAACTCTGGTTAGTGGTTATGTTTGGAGATATAATATAAAGATTTATCTAGCCAAATGTAAAGTACTCGTACTACGCTGTCATCGAAAAATGTTACCAAAAAGTATATATTTATGCTGTAGCAAAACCAGATCAAGCTATACGATATTGTTATTCCAACCCGTATCACTAATTCAGTATAGAATACATATTATACTCGTAACATAAACTTGTGAGAACTTAACCGTAACAAAAATCTAAGAAATAAAGCAGCCTCCAACCGTGGCATTTCCTCGCAATATTGTAAAACGATCGAGAAGATTTGTGAATATTACCGCAACACAATAAAATGCATAAGGAATATTTACTACTTTATCGGTACTTTTATAGTGACTTTGATTTAGTAGCAAACGGTTGCGAGGGTGGAAGTCCGCTATTTCCGATTTTACGCTTCGATTCGTGTGACTTACGGAATAATTTTTATTTTCACTATAAAGCATTTATCATCGAAGCATATTTTAAAACTGTTCGGATTTGCAGAGATGCGGAAAATTGGAAAATTGTAGTTTTTATTTGCGAGTCGAGAGGCGGACACGATTTTTGATGAGGTCTGCGAACAATATAGAGTTCGCTGTATAAAATGTTATCACAGAGTTCGTTTTGGAATAAGCAATCAATTTTTTGTCGTAAGATTATATAGTGTTTTGAACTTAAATTTTTTGTCGTAAGATTGTATGTATACAGGGTTATTTCTATACAATTAGCATATTTTAAAGGGCTTATTCTGTGCATCAAAACTAACAACGTATGTCCTGTTAATTTTATCAAAACTAAAAAAAAATGTTGTTTCATAGAAAAATATCGTTCACCCGCGACAAAATGTGTGGAACAGCTGATTTTTTTTTGTGAGTTTTAACAAAAAAGTCAGAACAAAAGTTGATAGTTTTGATGTACAGCATAAACCCTTAAAAGGATGCTAATTGATTAGGAATAACCCTATATAGCGGGTAGCCCTGGTGTCAAAGTTTTATTATTTGTCGTGACTGCAGGATATGCACCCACATATCTGATACTCCGTACCGTGCCGTGGTGGTCTAGAGGTAATGACACCTGCCTTACATTCGTGAGGTCGTGGGTTCAAATACCGGTCCAGTAACAATGAGTTCTTTAGAAATTATGTACGGAATTTCACACCACTGGCTTTTCAGAGAAGGAAAGCGTCGTGAGGCAACCTGCATTCGTCTGTAGAAGAAATTCGATGGCGTAGTGAATCCACCAAGCCGCACTGTGCCAGTGTGGTGGATATGAACCAATCACCCTTCGTAGGTACGACGTCCTGTGTCCTGCAGTGGACTATTAAAAGACTGGTACAGTACAGTACAGTCCTATCGGGTTTCAATTCCGATGCTTTGCCAATTTAGAATCGCGCTGGTTGCAAGCCGCTACCAACCGGTCCTATTGAAAATCTTTAGGGGAGGCCTATGTCTAGCAGTGGACGTCTTATGGCCGCACGAACGAACCAATTTTATATTTTTTTTTTCATAATAAGTAAAGCACATAAAACAATATCATCTGGAGTTCCGTGATCGGTAAATGCAACCATTGCGCGAACCACGAGACACATGAGTAACAAAAGTCCACGAGGCGAACCTCTAAGCTCCTGTAATGCACTACCTTATTCCGTATTATGCTTCAATTTTATTTTATGTTGATCCCTAGCTTCCTAAAATGGCTGCTAAGGGAACAGTAAAGCCGCGGCCGCAACGCTACAACGCGTATTACTAACCTGCCTTTACAATATAAAGAATTCATGAGAGGAGAATTTTTGACGAAAGACACACTGGTTTGAGTTTTATGCCCGCGAATAAGTGTCTGGTTTGTTGGTTGTTTTTTAGTACTTTCTAAGTAAAAGGATTGAAGGGAGGATTTTGCAATGTCATGTTGTTTTTGAAATTTGGTGCTTATTTCATACTTAGGTAGGTGTTCATTATTTATTTAGAGATCTTAATCGAAGCATTTCTCTCCGATATGTTTCGTGTTTATTGATTGATGAGCTTTCTAGGCATTTTGGGAAGCGCGAGTGTACTGACAGTAAGTCGATTTTATAGGCGTTTGCTTCAGCGGGTAACCAAGTTGAAATAACAGTAGGCAAGGCGCATAGCATAATTCGAAGAAAGGATGGCAAATAAAATCGTAAAGTTCTCTTTGAACAACCAGCAAACCCAGCGTACGACCCGACGATCAGTACAAATCCAAAAATTAATTTATTGACAAAAAGTCTTCGAGCAATTATCTATAGAGTCACAATCGAGCAAAAAAACTATCCGAGCCAAAACCCTGCCCAAGCGCTGTAGAGGTTAGGCTTTTTAGTTAGTCGTAAGGCGATTGCAAGCCAACTGCAACGCCGCGGGATGCCAAAGTGCTCGGTTACAAGCATTAATTAGGTGACATACCGTCGAGATTCGAGAAAATGGGCACTGTGAATATTTAATGTAAATATCTACTTCGGCATGTGGAACTGTGGCTCTGAAGATATTTGCTCGAAGCAAAAAGTATAATCTACAGGAACACGCTGAATGCAAGCCGATTTTAATCGGTCTTGTTGAAAATCTAGGGAGGAGGTCTATGGCAGTAGAGGGGGTAGCCAACTAAGGTTGATTAATGAATAGCTGGAGGTACATATATACGTAAGGAAGCATACTAAAATAAGGTCAAAATACTTACTAAGTAACCGAATCCACTATAAAATGCGGGCGTATATCCGATTTTTATGTGGGTCGGAGTCCGCTACGGATCACACTACGGAGTCCGAGTGAAGAATAAATTTTCCTGATTAGCCAATTTGTCTTAGTGTGTGCTCACAACACACGGCTAATTGCGTGTAACGATAGAGCTCATGCGATAGCAGATAATTGCTGTATTCAATTAACCTATGTTCGTAAGACCTGCGAAAAGCAGTGAAATCGATCCTTATATACATCTATACAAAAATAAAAGAATCGAAAACATCGTACCGTGATATCGTACTGACAAAACGCTTGAGGCGTGGGTTCTAAACCAGTCCTGCAACAATTATTTATTTTTTAATATACGGATTTCAATGGCACTGAATTTTCGTTGGAAAAAACATTGTATGGCCATCTAACGTCTGTAGAAAAAATTTCATGGCGTATGTGACTTCACTTAAATACACTGGACCAGCGCTGTGGATATAGCCCTATCTTTCTTCATGGGCAGACTTCTGTTCTACAGTGGATTTTTAGTAGTCATGTAAGTAGAGAAGATTTTGTCCGATTTTTCAAAATAAAATCGATTATCTTCTTGATCTTGATTAGATTGAAAAAGTGAATTTAACCTATTTTTTTATCCAGGATATTACATCTCGCTAAGATTAAACTAGTATGATAAAATAACTTATATTACCTATGACTAATAAGTAAGTTTGTTTTAAGCCGCTTGAAGGCCGTTGACATGGCTAAACGATTATAACAATTGGATCCTATAATTTAACGTGTCATCCGAGCTACGATAGAGCTCAGTCATAAATACGCGGGCACCCATCCGAAAACTGACCGTGCTTAACTTTGGTCATCGACTGCCTCGGTGGCTCAGTGGTTAGTGACCCTGACTACTAGGTCAAAGTGGCGTGGGTTTGATCCCCACCCAGGGCAAATATTTATGTGATGAATATAGGTGTTTGCGCTGTGTCTGGGTGTTATAATAAGTATGTATTTAAAAATATATACATGTACTATATCAGTCTCTGGCAGCAATATCACAAGCTTTGTTTAGATTATTAGACACCATTACCGTGGTTTGGGGTCAGAGACCGTGTGTAAGATCAAGTAAGATGTCAAAAAAAAACACCCAGTAAAAAACTACGTCATGAGCGCTACTTGGCCAATAGTAAGATCGTAAAGGCCGGGTGGCTAGCCCTGGTGTCAGAGTTTTTTGGCCGCCTGAAGGCCTCTGACGTGGCTAAAAGAAAGCTTGCTAATGCAATAATCCAAATCATCGTACAAATTCTTCCCACTTCAAAGATACGCCGGAACGTAATCGAAACGACGACAGATCTAACCCCAAATGCCAAGTGGGAAATAAAAACAAACTCTGCGTGTTGTCAATAACATCAGTAGGTGTCCCGCGGGGCGGGGTCGTTCACCCCGGAAAACTGCTGTAGAGTAAGGAGTAGTTGTTATAATTTATTTGTGATCTTGTAAAATACCGTCTTATAAATAAGTACTGTACTGTATCAGCCTTTTTTAATAGTCCACTGCAGGACGTAGGCCTACCCACGAAGGGTGATTGGGCCATATCCACCACGCTGGCCCGATGCGGGTTGGTGGATTCACATACGCCATCGAATTTCTTCTACGGACATATGCAGGTTGCCTCACGATGTTTTCCTTCACCGAAAAGCCAGTGGTGTGAAATTCCGTACATAAATTCCTACGAACTCATTGGTACGGGACCGGGATTTGAACCCACGACCTCACGATTGTAAGGCGGGTGTCACTACGTCTAAGCCACCACGGCTCCCTAAAATAAGTACCTGCTGTATTTTACAAGATCTCATATAAATTCAGCAACGAGTTTTTCAAATGTTAACTAAGGTTCGAAAATTCGAATGAGTTCAACAATAATAAATAAGTCAATGAGTTTTTCAAACGTTAGAAACGTTAACTAAGGTTTGGAAATTCGCACTAATTCAACAACAATAAGTCAACGAGTTTTTCAAACGTTAACTAAGATTTTAAAATTCGAACTAATTTTAGTAAATCGATGAGTTTTTCAAACGTTAATAAGGTTTGAAATTTTGAACTAATTCAACAATAATAAATCAACTGTTTTTCATACGTTAACTAACATTTGAAAATTCGTTGACATTGTGTATGCTTTTTTTAGATTGATAAAAAGACTATCGCAATGATGTCTGTCATAATTCACACCGGACTGTCGTGGACGAGGTCAGACTTGTATCTAAATTATCATATTCGTAAATAAGTATGTTGCCTGTAATTATAGCGTTGATGTCAACGCTATAATTACAGTTTAACATTTATAGAAAGAAAAATAAAACATTTATTTACCGAACTGGAATTTGAATGCAAGTTGCCGGAGAAAACAAAGTTAACATTAACTATTCTGTATTAATTATAGCTATTTGGAGTTTCAGCGGGCACAACGAAACTCGGCTGGTCTAGGCCAATCTCTTAGCAGCTCTTACAAACATTTACAAAGCTACGTAAGTACTTATGTTAAGAAATATGTCTTGACGAGTTTTTTAATGTCGGATTTTTTTTAATAATATAATGGTTAAGAGATCTTGTAAGGAGTCCTGTTGAAAAAAACGCTTGTGTCTCTACCAATTTGGGTACCATCAATTTATAAAGAGCAGTTTTATTCAAACTACGTTATCTAGTACATTTTCTCGTCTACGCCTCTCTCTTTATTAGGGGCAGTGGTTAGGGCAAGTTATGGGATGCTGAGAGGATTTTATTGTTAGTTACTGGTGCTAGTCCCTGGAATGCCTCGTTGATGGTTTCACGGAGGTTTATTTTAAGGTAGTTGTTGTTCATGAGGTGCCTACACTATACTGAGAAATATGGCTTGGAGCAGAATACTTTAGTTGTGCTTTTTAATTAGTTTAGATAATTTATGAATGATAATTTTAATCGAGAAGCAACTTATTACACGCAAAACCTTTTGTTAGATATTGAAATATATATGGATGGATATTTCAATAGTTGTACGAACAGCCAGAATGTGGAACGCTTTGCTTGGGTCTGTCTTCCCGCTAAAGTACAACGTGGGTATCTTTAAATCCCAAGTACATAGGTATCTTTTAGGTAAGCGTGCTACACCCTAGACCGCATATTTGCTTAATATCAGGCAGTATGTAGTCAAACACAAACCTATACGAAATAAAAAAACAATAAACAAAATAAAAATGGATACTCTTTTTTACCTTTTAGAGCATATCAGTGGGTACATTGTGATTGCGGAGCCCTTGAGCAGAATTTGGATCACCTGTTCACGTGCCCACATTGTTGGTTGGAGAAATGTATCTCTCAGTATGTAAGAAGGTCTATAGGTTTGACCACTGCGACCCCGCACGGTGTAGCCAGGTAGGTGGAAAATAAATAAATAAATAAAATAAAAACTTTATTTGCTTTCAAACACTATTTACCATATTATACACATTGTCCATTGGCTCTGAACTAGTTTAGAACTGTATCTCAGAACCAATGGCTTCTCCCATAATACAATTTGAAGCACTAAAAAGTTATACAAAACAAAATTTAGAAAAACAATTTAGGCTATTTATCGAAACATTAAAAAAAAAGGTTTATAATATTAACTACAAATTACATCATGATTTGAATGAACTACACAATATAACAACCCAAAACATCAATTTATTGTGCACGATAATATGTGTGTGTCTGTGTGTGTGTGTGTGTGTGTGTGTGTGTGTGTGTGTGTGTGTGTGTGTGTGTGTGTGTTACAATAATTTAATCTTTTTGAACACTGGTTCCAAATGATCAATTTTTTTTCTCTTCGTCGTGCCAGTGCACGGAGTGAATGCTGTATAGACTTATTAATCTCACAGAAATAAAATTATTCAGATTGAGTATACTAAGCCGAAAGTGGACTGTAATCTGTCAGGTCAAGATATTTAATCTTTGTAGTCAAGAATATTTTTCTAACAGAACATGATAGAAGATCCCACGCAAGGCTTTTACACAATTACGACGTAACATAAAATCAATAAACTAAGAAACCTCATCGTGATGTCTAGACACGCCTACGTTTTAATCTAGTCTTAGTAGTCTAAGTACTCACTAAAATAAGTCTGTTAGAACTTACAGTGAAATTGAAATAACCTCACAAATGTTACTTGAAATTATCTATGTAAAAACTTAGAAATTTTCTTTATGTTATAGTAAATAGTAACTTGTTTTATTTATGGTTTTCAACAATAGATGCAACAATAGATAGTTTAAAATATGTAAAGGTTTGTAGGGTTTGAACCAAGATGCTACGAATCGAGCAAGTAAACATGAAACATTCCTAAATAGTTTCAATTTTTTTCCGTACTTCTCCTCGCAAATTGTTACAGGAAATTACTGACAGATAGACAGACAAAACTCTTTATTTACAACCACAATTTAAAAATAAACACTATTAACACAAAAAATATGATTATAAAGTGGCGGCCTTGTCACCCATGGCGATTTTTGCCAGGCAGCATTGTACGAATATGAACTGACAAAAACAAGAAATAGTGTCCTTAACTAGAGATATTTTAACATCTTAATTTGATTAACTTATTTACTTAATTAACTGACGTTATCGAAAATAATAATAATAATTTACGTCTTATATGCGCGAGTCTAAAGCTCACCTAGTAACAGAACTATAATATCATTGTGTTCACTTGTATGGGACCGCAAGTACTAGCTTTTACTTTATTTTAAACGCAACAATAGAGAGTACAAAAATGTAAAGGCTCATAGGGTTTGAACCTAGATCCTATGAATCAAGTAGGTTTTTTTGCTCTTTGTGTAGCTTTACCTTACAAATTGATACATTAATATTAAGGAAATTACGAAAAGGATACTACGTCTTATGTGACGGTAATGAAATTCTATTCGCAGTATAAAAACAGAGCGTAAAGCTCACGTCCCACGGGACTCTAAGGGACATCGTGGGGCTGACCGTCACCCTTAATATATCTTTTATTCTCAACTTAGGATACGTTTCCTTTTTATATTCTCTTCAGGCCGTCGTAAAGTGAAAAAGATTGTTTTTGTTTGGCCGTAATTATTTCACCTGACACTGATGGGCAGGTGACTACACGTTATTTCCCTGAGACATTTTTAGTTACTAGCTCACCCGACCGACAAACGTTGCTTTACCCCATTAAAAATAGCCTACGATTTAGTCTCGGAACTTCCTAGCTTTTCTACTTTACTTCCGTTTAGAAATTTTTACCAGATTATTTTTATATTTAAATTGATTGAAATATTAGTCTCGCGTAATGATAATTTACTAGTGGAAACTGAAATAAAATATGCTCCAAAAATTAAATGAAGCTGTTCTAGGTACAAGGCATTACACATACAAGACATACAGCCTTGGCCAAAAGTATTAGGCACCTTTAAAAAATCAAAACGCATGTTTACTACTTAACCAATAACTGAGTGCTTATCTTAAATGACTTACCGGGGCCATAAATAACTTCTTAGAATATCAAGCGGCTCTTTGTTAAGGTCATAAAACACCTGGTGACCGAAAACAAAGGACTCGGTTTTTATCGGTTCTTATCAGTCAATGTTTGGTCACTTGTGTTCTGGACTCTAAAAGTAAACAAGCTTTCATTTCTGTTGATGTGATTAAATTGACACCTAATTGTGTTAAAAATGCCAAAAAGGAGTGAAATAAGTTTAGAAAATAGAGTAAAAATACAGGGTGCCTAATACTTTTGGCCAAGGCTGTACATTTGAAATTTTGCGGCCCCGTTTTGAAATTTTTAATTTTATATTATTGCATGTTATTGTCTAATTATTTCGTCTTTGTCTACAATATTCCGTAAATCTGGTTTAAGATTTTTAAGATTTTCTCATGAATTACATATTTACTTTTGAGAGAAAATACATGCTAAATTAGTGCTAGATTAAATAGCTTAATATATTAATAATAATAATAATAGATTAATAAGTGTAGGAACACAACTTTTTTGTAATAAAATTTAGGCTAATCTTTTTTTTATCACATAAATACGGACTCAAATGACGTCAAAGTAACGACTTAACAATAGTATTTTGATATTTTATTTTATACTGGGATGAGTAGGTTCTAATACTCCTTAAATCAAAAATGTATTTTTGACCGACGAACCACCGGAGGAGGTGTACAATTCGATGCGTATGTTTTTTTTATAATGTATAACCACGCATAACTTTTTTCATAGTAGTCTGATTTCAATAATTATTTTTTTATTGGAAAGAGTATACTTCGAAATTGGTCCCATGATTGAAATTTTCTGAGCCATTTTTGATAAATCAACAATAATGTGAAAAGTGTTACATCGATCCGTGCATAATATTCATGTTCTAGCGATGCGCCCCGGCTTCGCACAGATGTATTATACATATAAAAATTCCTCTTGAATTACTCTATCTATGTATTAAAACAAACTGCATCAAAATCCGTTGCGTAGTTTTAAAGCATACATGTGGACAGATAGCGGAAAGCGACTATGTTTTATACTATGTAATGATTCTGTACACGGGTGAAGCCCGGTCATGCTATTTTTTGCAAAAAATCATTGTTTAGTTTTGTCATAAACTTAACCATATATTACTTATATTTACAAACCTAAACAAATAAAAAATAAATTGAACTAAAAAAATGATAGATGACGATGAAAACCCATAATCCAAAAGCCCACTGCCAGGGGGCACAGTTTCCAAAATTCTGGCCCCATTACCACGTTGGATGGCAATACTGATACTGATCCTCTGGGCAAAATAGAGGCCACCATTTTGGGCAAGTGTTGCGTCGACCAATTAAATATTAAATAACAATATCTGTTTTTTATTCAAGTAATAAACCATCTCTGCCTGAAAGGGTTGTTACCGTCTGCTCCCAGAAAAGATCCTAAGCACCGGTCGCCGCCCAACTGCGGTTAGTGTGAGACGGGTAGCAAATACCTCGAAACTTTCCCAACTTGGCCACATTGCACATCTGCTATCTAGCATTCATCTTGCTGATATTAGTTGGAACTTGCGAAGTGATGTTGCGATTGATTTAGGGAAACTTATGCGCATTGCGCACGAGAGCAACACTTATATTATTTGAAGTAAAACTTCTAATGCGACTTCAAACAAGGTTGCGTTAAACGTTTAACGCTACCATGGAGGGGGTATGAAAGCACTATTGCGTCGAAGTTTCACTTCTTCCGCGCGGAGGGACTCCTCGCTATATTTTTTTGGGTAAAGTATATTTTGCGGTATGAAACAGGTACTTCTTCGAGTGCTGCTTTTTGCATTTAGTGCTCGTTTTGTACCAACGGGGTATATCTCTGGGCATAGTTCATATGGAAGGTGTCTCTCTACATTCATTGTCGATTGCTTTGGTGGCTCAGTGGTTAGTGACCTTGACTTTCCACTGATTCCCACCCAGGTCAAGTATTTATGTGAAAATATGTATATTATGTAGGTAGTATATCAGTTTCTGGCAGCCATATGACAAGCTTTGCTTAGTTTGAGGTCAGAGACCATGAGAGTGTAAGAGTATTTATAAATTCTTTTATCAGGTATATTGACTTATTGTAGGTTATATTTGTTTGATATTATTGTAATCATGATTATGAACAACTTTATCTATAGGGGGCAATTATAAAATTACCAAAAATAAAGCATCTTCCATACATTTGTTCGATGAACTATGATGAACTTTTTGTCAAAATTGCGTTCACTCTATTAAACAAATAAAAGGTTGTCATGATAAGAACAACGGTACAAAACTCTCATGTAGTATCCAGTCGATAATAACAGGAAGATAATGAGGATTTCTGTATAAAACAGAACACAAGATAGTATTATTTGTTTTTCGAACATCAGTTTATTATGATTATCTACTTAATGACTTTTAGTACAGCTATTACTATTAATTAATATAGAAGTCAATCTATGGAATGAAAGGAGGGTAATGTGATATCGTCTCGTAATGAATATTTGTCCGTCCTGTCAACGTCGCAATCATCAATTTCTATAATGAATTTGGGTTCCGCTTTGCTGAAAACACGCTAGGGCTGTCCTTACAGTTTACAATCAAGGTATTTACAATTATATTTCTAAATACATGAAAATATCGCCCTTGTTGGGTAAGCTTATAATCTGCAATGGGCTATTAAAAGGCCCGTAGAGTAAGCAATTGAAACTGGTTTTCTAATAAATACCTTCTTACTCGTAGTGAGAATTATTGTGCTACATTACGTGTTACTTAGATAGAAAATAAATAATCCAATGTATTTCATGTAAGATTCTCAATTTTTTTCTCAAATTTTTATTTAAAAATATTTAAAGTTACGTCAAAGTTGAGTACATCCGATTGTATTGCAAGCCATTGGTGCCTACGGGTAGAACGCTCTTAGGATCGTTAGGTCAGTTTGGGTTCATATCATTATACTGGTAGCAAACCAATGATTTATTTGCAAACTGTGTCCATAGTTATTTATTTTCCACATCGCTGAGTTTTGAGTTTTTGTAGAAATAAAACGTCCAAAAAAAACGGCCGTTAAACAACTTCGATTGCGTAGGTATTTATCAAGCTTTCGAGGGTAAGCTTATGTTCATTAGTGGACTATGGAAAACTGATACACTTACCTACAATATATAGTATACACAACTGGCATTTACACTACCGCCAGTGTATCTATTTCAATGTCACTCGTAGTAATTACATTGACTATCTCGTTGAAATATCATTCCATCATTCCGTGACCACAAATCCATAAATCAATCTATTTTCGAAGGCCGTGACACAGCCCTGTTCCTCGGTATCCTGCCTATCGGCCGTAGATAATTAATTAATCGACAATACAATACTAACCCTGCGTTAGTCGACTGGGGCTGAAGTGACCCCTGGACCGAAATGACCCCTACTTTGCAACTGTTTGTTTTGCGTGCCCAATCGGTACATGTGACGCTTTGAGTTGCTTTCAACTATTTCCACTAAATTTATAGTCTGGCAATATTGTTGCAGAATACGTGACATCACAAAAACATTCGAATACAAATTGTTATTTGCGGTTACCAGCTCTAAAATATTTATTCAGTTCTAGAAATAGCCCAGCACATGCCCGTTACATTTAGCAGCGTCAAACGTGTTAAACAAAAATAAAAAATGTAGTTTATTTAAAGTTGATTCTCATGATGATAAATTATTTTTTCAATATTGTTTATTTAACACTGAATAAAAATATAATGGAAGACAGGTATGAGTAATTATAAAATGTGGTTTAACTGCCACGACAGAAGCGAAATTCTAATTTCGACGAAATTAAATTTATAATACAATTTTTTTTATGTACTCGTACTGTACTGTACCAGCCTTTTTAGTAGTCCACTGCAGGACGTAGGCCTACCCACGAAGGGTGATTGGGCCATATCCACCACGCGGGCCCAGTGCGGGTTGGTGGATTCACATACGCCATCGAATTTCTTCTACGGACGTATACAGGTTGCCTCACGATGTTTTCCTTCACCGAAAAGCCAGTGGTGTGAAATTCCGTACATAAATTCCAAAGAAATCATTGGTACGGGACCGGGGATTCGAACCCACGACCTCACGATTGTAAGGCGGGTGTCACTACCTCTTGACCACCAAGGCTTATGTACTCGTACTCCCTATGAATTGAGTTAGTTAATCTAACATCTTAAAAAAAAGCAATAAATTAAGTCAAACAAAAGAGCTTCAAGGAACATTATACAAAGCGTAGAGCGCTCAAAGGATCCCGTCTCTACTTATTTGAAATTTATAAGGTTTGAATGTCTGTTCATCATAGTTTGTATGAATAACAGCTGAAACACGTACTTAAGAGGAAAAATAAGTAAATAGAACCTGATTGTTCACAGGTATTTGTGATAAAATAATCAATAAAACTCTGCTTATAGATAAGTTTACACCTATATACCTAATAGGAACGTGTTTGGTCCCATCCTACTAGATTTTAAGCTGAGATGTGTTCTAGGGCGTATCATGCTTACTTAGAAGGCTTCAACTTTGTTAGGAAAACATTTTTGTGGCACTACAACGTTATTTATACCTGTCTTCTTGAGGTCGAAAAGGTACGATTTTGGTAACAAATACCTAATGATTGGCCGACCATCGTTTGTTGGGTCAGCGATATCGTAAAATTCGCAAGTAAAAGTTGGACAAAATTGCAAAGGGCACTGTATAAATTAACCGATGCTCAGTACTGAACGTTTTGTTGGAGTATGATAGGGCAAAGTTTGTGTGGATACGGTAGCTGTTATTAAAGTATTTTAAGCTTAGTATTTAACTACTAATTTGTTTATGTTTTGTTTTTTACGTAACGACTAAGTTGCTAAGTAAAGTCTAACTGTATTTAGTTCTTTTCTGACTTACTCGTAGCTAAACACAATGACTCTTATTAATTATTTTATTTGACATTTCTCTCTAAGCTTTGCACATAATTATGTAAATAATTTACTTCTTTCAAATAGAACAGAACTTATTTATTTAATGCGATCTAATTACCTTTTATAGCTTATTAAAAAATCTACATGGCTTCTTTAAAATTTCCAAATCTAAAAAAAAATGAAAAGTATTAGCGAAAAAACGCCTTATTATACCTAAGTAACACCCACTTGATAAAGATCATGAAAAAATATTTTTAGGTGGCAACCAAACAATTTATTATATAAGAACAAAAAATCTACATGGCTTCTTTAAACTTTACAAATTTAAAAAAAAAATAAAGGTATTAGCGATAAGACACCTTATTATAGCTAAATAAATACCAACATGAAAGAGAGCATGCAAAAATATTTTTAGGTGGCAACCAAACAATTTATTATCTAAGAAGATTACAAAACAGTGTTGTAGTAATATTAAAACCGAACAAAGTCACGGGGCAGCGCAAGTAAACACTTTCTTTACTCACCTACCCACTGCATTTTTCATGGAAATTTTCTTCGGATGATATCTACGTAACAAATCATCTTATTGTCCTAGCGTACCCCTCGAAATGAGCTTTTTCCACACCATAAAATTAAATATTGCCGGAGAAAGAATAATTTTACATTACGTATCCTTGTTTGGGCGGTTGAATGAGTATTGTAGTCTGTTCATTCACAATGAAGGAAGTATAATTTTATTCTCAGAAAGGTTTATTCGGTATGGGGAACAAATGCTTGCTCCTATTTGAATATTCTTGCTTCTATCTTACCTATATCCTACTCCTACTAATATTATAAACGCGAAAGTTTGTGAGGATGGATGGATATATGGATGTTTGTTACTCTTTCACGCAAAAACTACTGAACGGATCGAGATGAAACTTTGCAATGATATAGCTTATATATCAGAATAACACATAGGCTATAAATTATAATGATATTGCGTCAAAAATCAAATATGATGCGGGTGAAGCCGCGGGTAAAAACTAGTTATATTATACGTAAATCATTTACCTTTACCTACTGTAAATTATTACATATGTAAATACATACATTTGGATCTAATTTTAATAATCTTTGTTTTTTTTTAATAGTTCATCGACTCTCAACAAAATGTATAAATGGCTAGTTTTTGTCGCGATTTTGTTAACCATAGTACATATTGCTTGTAATGATGTAACAGTGATATCCTAGAATATATGTCTGTCCTCTAGAAAAACACTGTACCTAAAATACGCTTTGCGTACACGCTACCACGCTAACAATACAGGCTGATTCTCTATACAGTAATGAAATAAAGGCATAATAATATGCTTAGATTGCACGATTTATCCTCGAATTTAATTTCGGACCACCATCCAAACATAGGAAATAATTTTAACAATCTGACAGGTTTACTAGCTCCAAAAGGGCTAAGGTGGCAACACTGATCGAAAATCAAATTAATATTCAATTTCCTTTGACATTGACATTTCTATTATACTTTTTTTTTTAAATTGGCTTTGAGTTTTTTCAGATTAGCGTGTTTCTTTACGAGATATCCGTTCCGTTTCACGTTACATACCCCAAATATATATTATCGATTTTCTAAATATTGCAGGGCTTTAAAAATATGTTTTTATCAGATAATAATTACATTTTGAATGCTCTTTATAAAACAGCAATCATTGATCTGGTTAGAATTTTTATTTATTTTAATACCGGTAACGGAACAAATCCTTTTCGCTTTGGCTCGATCATTAAGGATTTTTCCCAGTACCTTACCACGTTACTAGTTGGGACTAGTAACGTGGTAAGGTACTTTTTTTTCTTCCCCGGAATGGGTTCCGGGGAAGAAAAAAAAGTAATAAAGAAGTTACAGTATAGAACTAATGAAACATGCAACGTGAATCAATCAAGGCGTGCCACTCAGCCTGAAACTAATCAACAAGTCACAAACAACTCGGGACTACGGAAGTCGAGTCGCAACTTGAACGCCTACATGGTTATTCATAGCAATAACTCGTATGCAGTAACAAATAATTTAGTAGGAAACACGCTACTCAAACTGCAAAGTATAGGTACATACGTCTTCGATTATTACCTAAGTAAAATGCTACTATTGCTAAAAGTCGTGAAACTCTCTTAACGATAAACATATACATAATATGTATTTGAGGATATTGGATTGTAAAAAAACGGCTTTAAAATATCTCTAAAATATGTAAGAGGTGATCATGTACGACCGAAAAAACCGAAACAAAATATTCATATTCATATTCATTTATTTGTCACTAAGTGTTACATAGGTCTTATATTAAAAATTGCACTTACAAACTTAGTCGCCCTTTCCGGGCATTGCAAATGTTTTATGGCGACATAGCGCTTCTTATCAATAAGATACTTAGATAAAATTAAATGTGTTACTGAACTAACTTAATACTATGGATAATAAAGGTGTCGTAATCTAATATTAGAGGGAGTTTTCACAAAGAAAACTTTAATCTGAATACTAAATTTCGTAATCGAGCCATCAGACAGAATCAGTTTTTTTTTTTGAAGTATCCCCTAGTTGCTAATCAAAAAAAATCATGGTAGCTCAGAGACGGGTAGACCTAAGTTTTATTTTATTACGGACTGCTTAAAGCCCTTAAGTTTAAGTAGACGTTAAGTGCTTGCAAATTCGACAGAGCCTTAGTGCATAAACTCGCTTCCGTGTACGTTGTGGCAGTCTAGTTGTTTGCTAAGTTTAGTAGCCAACACGACGTGGACAGCAGTACTAGAAATTTACACTTTCTAAAATGATCTAATTTTTAGGGCAGAACTATAAAAATGTACTTAGGTATTTACTACACAAAAGAAGTTGTTTATTTAAAAAATTGTAAAGCTTTTATGAGAAAAAACTAGTAAATATATTTCTGTACATTGTAAAGTGGTTTTTTAATAGAGAGTAAAAGTAGAGATATGAGTTATTTTCACTTTTTAGGGTTCCGTACCTCAAATGAAAAAAACGGAACCCTTATAGGATCACTTTGTTGTCCGTCTGTCCGTCTGTCAAGACTTTATCTCGGGAACGCGTAAAGATGTCGATTTGAAATTTAAACTGTATACGTATGTCTATGTTCTCTTACAGTTGTGTAAAAAAAAACTTCTCAGTTATCGTTTTAAAAAGTTAGAGCCGTTTATGTCGTACAAAACCGCATATTTCGCACTCACAAAAATCAAAACCTATAGGGTACTTCCCGTTGACATAGAACTATGAAATTTGGCGAGACGCATTGTCTTAATCGTCATTTATAGTTATAAATCAGAAAACTGTACATTTTATTTAAATCATTAAAAATAGGGCCTCAAAATTCACAAAATATGGGTTCAAAATTCAAAGTGAGTAAATCGTATCATGTAAGGTATCATATTAAATAACTTCATTAGCACATGCTAAAACAGGTTTTTAATTATTTTAACAACGTGTTTGTACGGAACCCTCGATGTGCGAGCCTGACTCGCACTTGTCCGATTTTTTATTTACCATTGCATACCATTAGCGACAATACGTACAACGCGATAATCCTATGATATGAGAAAGAAAGTGTTTTTTTTAAGCAGTTTTTGGATAATAATCGAAGCTAGTAAAATATATTTATCAATGGTAGGTTTATGATAGGTTTTAGAATGACAACTAAAAATTATCATTACAAAATGGTGGATATATAAAAAAATATTTACTCGTATTAATTTTGATGTACTTAACATAATTCCTGAACTTTGTCTTTTCTTGATTCTTCATGTCATTCTAAATTGCTTGTGCACATCATTTTTGATTTCAAACGCTAATTATTTTTAGAAACTTGAACGCGAGCTTTAATACTGTTTCCAAGTATACTGGACTAAGTGCAGACACAATGAGCCCGCGTCTAGGCACCCCCGCGTAATGCACGGCAGTACAATAAAGCATTCTCCCTTCGAGTCTCAGCTGTTTGGTCGAAGTGAGAGTGAACGCAAGCATTTGCGAGAGCCCTAAACACTGGCTACAACCGTCCATTCTTGCGTCGTCTAGCCTTTAAGCTGTTGGATCTAACAGGTGATACAACTCATGTAACACAGGTGTTAATGGTCCGCTCTTATTGCTCTATAATTTGGGTGCTGTAATAAACAAAAGAGGAGAATAGCAGCAGCAAATAGAGTTAGTGTGTTTGTCTCTATTCCTGTACGCTGAGGTTTTATAGCAACGATGTTTCAGCGCTTGGGGCGTTTGCTTCACACGTCGCAAGAGGTGGATTTTTTGATAACTTTACAAAAGACTTTATTTTAAAGTTCTCAATTCAGCTGTTTTAATACTTGGAACGTTTTTTTAAGCTTCTTTTATATTCTTTGAATTTTAATAAAAATCCGAATAGCGCTTTTTAGAAATACATAATTTAGACTGAATTGTAGTCGGTTGTCCGTAGATTTAGTCAGAAAAATATTATTTCTGCTAATCAAGCAACAGCGAACGGCATTTTTGACCGACGAACCGGAGTATTCGACGCGTATATTTTTTTTAATGTATAACCACGCATAACTTTTTTCATAGTAGGTCCGATTTCAATAATTCTTTTTTTATTGGAAAGAGGTCCCAAAATTGAGAGAGGTCTTCAAAATTGGTCCCATTTAAATTTTGTCGAAATCGGCAGAGCCATTATTAATAACTCAACAATGATGTGAAAATTGCTACATCGCTCCGTGCAAAATATTCTTACAACTATTCTGTACACGGGCGAAGTCGGTCATGCTATTTTTTGGAAAAAAATATTATCAGATTATTACCTCATTCTCTCAAAATAAGCTCAGTCTTAACTTTATTTACTGTAGGTACTGGAGAAACTAAAAATCAACTATATCAATTATTTTTATTGGTTAAGTAACTACCTACATAATTATGTATCTCGTCCTTTTTGGAGTTGATGGTCTAGGCTATGATGATTGTCACATATGAAGGGTCCTCTGCTTGATATGCAAATATCGGACTAGAATTTCCTTTAGATTTCGCTTTGCTTCATCTCCATTAGTCTCCATCCTGAATACGAAAACAGTGTTCAAAAGCAGCCACCGGGTCTAGATAACGGCTCCTGGGGGTGCAGTAATTAAATTATAAACTTTTGCTCGTCCTTAGGAAGGGTCAACGCAAGTAAACGCCATATCGTAAAACTTTATAACGTGCCAAATAAAGGGGTTAACTTTTACATTTGTTTTATACTGCTATCTACGCGGCAAGATTGTTAAATTGTTCGTGGATGGAGCTGAAAGCTTTTGTTTGATCGGGAATTAAAGTCGTTTAGATTCCGATCACCGCTTTGGCGAGTTGTTTTAAAAGTGTTTTTGAGGTTTGTATCAAATTGTAAGCTGTTTTGTATTCAAAGTATTTTTTAGGAAAGATTGGGGATAAAGCCTAAGAATATTGAAGAATAAGAATTTTTGCTTTCGAAATTGTTTTCTTTAGTCATAAAAATCTAAATAATACTTATTAGATAATAAATGTACCTAAATAACATTATTCATTTTTGCTCTTACCGTTTTTATCCTTAATAAATAGAATAAACACAGGGGACATCTTACACATGGTTCCTGCCACCAAACTAAGTAAAACTAGTATTAATTATGGCTCTCAGAGACTGATAAACTACATATGCACATTTTTAAATACATACCTATATAGATAATACGTAAATAACACCCAGACACAGGGCAAACACATAATGTTCATCACATAAATACTTGCCCTGGGTGGGAATCGAACCCACGCCGAAACCAGTAGTCAGGGTCACTATTAACCACTGAGCCACCGAGACAATCTTAACTTGACAATAAGTAAACCTAGGCTACAACCATATTTACCAGTTTCTGCTTTCTCAGAATACAAAGAATAGATTTCTACGATCAACGTTTCGTTTCCTCTAATAAAATAATAGCAACTTCTCGATCATGGTACGAGAGTTTTTCCGGGAATCCCTATAACAGCGCTACTTATATCCCGTCGAACCCGGAAAATACCAACACCGTGCCATTACCAAAATTGCATTTCCGAACTTCTTTGTCACAAACGTAACGTGGTCCGGAGTCACAATTCGCCTCGTATAATTCAATTCCACTAAAATTCTTACAAAAGTTGCCCTTTAGCTAAATACCGTGAAAGTTTTTTCTACGTGACCCCATCAGCAGAGTCCCAGAGGGTCTTATGTGTACTTTCGTTCTCGTTTTATTCAACAAAATGCTGGTTGTGTTTTATTACTGGTTTTAGTCGAGGGTTTTATGTGTGGGATTCATTACTAAAGATGGAAATGCTTACGAAAGCGTCTTGGATTTACATAATTTATGTAGTACCTGCAAAACAGCGAGGAGTATTTTCGGAGCCGTGGAGCTCAGGGTCATGAGGAATTTACATATTTGTTTTATAGATTACTTTAGTACGTTATTAAGCCTAGGGATTTTTGTTTCTGGAGTTAGTAAATTGCACGTTACTCTGTCCTTGCTATACGCTTTTATATTTGATACTTATGTATGTGTAATGTTTGATACTTTTGTATATGTAGTATTTTTCAGAAAGGACTGCCTGTGTGGCTCAGTGGTTAGTAACCTTGACTGCGGGATCAAAGACGCGTGGGTTTGATTCCCACCCAGGGCAAGTATTTATGTGATGAACATAGATGTTTGCTCTGTGTTTGGGTGTTATTTAGGTATTATCTAAAAAAGTATGTATTTAAAAATATTTATAGGTATGTATTTTGTTGTATATCAGTCTCAGGCAGCCATATTATTATGTTGTCATAGCTTTGCTTAGTTTGGGGTCAGAGACCTTGTGTAAGATGTCCCCTAATATTTAATTATTATTTATTTTCAGAAAGGTTGTGAAAGTAAGTAAGTACACATGCCTTGTCAGTTATTCAACAACTATAGGTACAATAAGTTAAACACCAATATCATTACCGTATCAGAAAATTCAACAAGTCTTCCCTAAGTATTAGGTATACATTTCCAGCATAAGCCGAATCATATTCAGCGGATGTGAAGTTAGCTACAAGCTGCTAAATATCCAATCCCGACTGAAGCTCAAATAAAGCTGCGCTTAAATTGGATATTACATAACTTGAAACTAACTTCACATCCGCCGGCTAGAATGATTCAGCCTACAAGACCGATTCGACCTAGCACTAGCATACAACGCGATCCTGCCGACTAATCATAAATGTTGTACCGTTGTATCTAAGTAAATAGTCCTCAAAGACAAAAGTCTTACAAATACGAGTATGTAATACGACTTAAAATATTGCTAGTAACATAACTGGGTGTGTAAAATTTAAAAACATTACTTTCCCGTGGCATAGAATTGTCCATAAGATCGACCACATCGTCACGTAAAAATATCGTAATTTGACTGCCTCGGTGGTTCAGTGGTTAGTGACCCTAACTTCTGGATCAAAGAGGCGTGGGTTCGATACAATACAATACAATACAACAACACTTTATTGACACCAACAAGAAAACATAACAAAAGAAACAAAAACAGAAAAGGCACAAAAGGCGGTCTTATCGCTAAAAGCGATTTCTTTAAGTTATTTATTTAAGTTCGATCCCCACTAGAGCAAATATTTGTGTGATGAACATAAGTGTTTGTTCTGTGTCTGGGTGTTATTTAGTTATCTATATAAGTATGTATTTAAAAATAAGTATATGTAGTCTCTGGCAGCCATATCACAAGCTTTGCTTAGTTTGGGGTCAGAGGCCGTGTGTAAGATGTCCCAAAATATTTATTATTTAATAATTTATAATCAAGGTAAGTAATAATTATGAATTTAAAAGACACTTCACAAAATCAATATTTGATCCGATCATATCATATCAAATCAACTAGAACCCTGAAAAATCCACAACAACCCATATATATATATATATCTAAGGATTCTTTGACAACCAAACACGTCCGAAATTGCCGTGACCGGGCGATTATCAAAATCGTGACTATTCCTGACCCCAAGGCAGATGGTCCAATTGACCGGATCCGCATTATGTACCGAACCTCACCTAATGCCCGTATTAGCCGTTCGGTATAACCCGACAGATGGCAAACGGTGTATTGGTTCGATATTGCTTGCCTTTATGAAGTGCAAACAGTTTAGGGACCGTAAGTACTGCGGTAAAATATTAAGTTTGTTGTGTTTACAAACAATTTACGCTAGTTCAGATGCAAATAATGCCCTAAAATCAATACTTTCTTATTAATTTTATAAATCGGAAAGTGTGTTTATTGCTTTGTTTGTTACTCTTTCACGCAGCAGCGGAGAGACGTATCGATCAGATTTTGCGCATGGTTTGCAAAAGTTTAATAGTTATACTGAATCCGCAAGTAAAAGGTAGCGAACAACATTTTTTTTTTAATCAAGAACAACATACCATTAGCCACGTTATAACTCGACAGATGAGACACGGTATATTTGTTTGGTATTGCTGTCCTTTATGAATTTCAAACAGTTTAGGGACTTGTACTTGTGTAAGGTACTGCGGCAAAATATTACATCTGCTGTGTTTACAAGTATCCCCATAAGCTAGATTCCAGTAATTTGTATTTTTTGAAAGAAGACATTGTAAAAACTAGGATGTTTAACTTACTGCTAACAGCTGGAAGGTAAACGGTGCATCGGTTCGGTATTGTTGGATTTTATGAGGTGCAAAGCTGAGGACCATAAATAGGTACCTTAGTATCAACTGTGGTAAAATATTAAAGGACATGTCCACAAAATGTATGGAGGCTGGTATAATAATAATCAAAAATTCTAACCACAACACTTGTTACATTTCGAGAAAGTTTATATTTTTCTGAGTCTATTACAACAGTGTGGCACTTGTGGCACCGGTACTAAAAGTCCTCCAGAAGCTTTTCAACACCGTCGTCTTCGAGGGCATCACGCCAGAAGCATGGAACAGAAGCGTGGTGGTGTTGTTTTCCAAGAAAGGCGACAACACCTTATTGAAAAACTACAGACCCATCTCACTTCTGAGCCATGTTTATAAACTGTTTTCAAGGGTCATTACGAACCGTCTCGAGCGCAGGCTTGATGACTTCCAGCCTTGCGAACAAGCCGGTTTCCGAAAAGGCTTTAGCACCATGGACCACATTCATACGCTGCGGCAGGTTATACAGAAGACCGAAGAATATAATCTGCCACTTTGCTTAGCGTTTGTGGACTATGAAAAAGCCTTTGATTCGGTCGAGACATGGGCTGTGCTCGAGTCTCTCCAACGATGCCGTATTGACTATCGGTACATCGAAGTGCTGAAGTGCTTGTATAATAAAGCCACTATGTCGGTCCGAGTACAGGAAGAAAGCTCCAAGGCGATCCCTTTAAAAAGAGGCGTAAGACAGGGAGACGTAATTTCTCCGAAACTGTTTACAACTACTTTGGAGAACGCCTTCAAGCTCCTGGAATGGAAAGGATTCGGCATCAACATCAATGGCGAATACCTCACTCACCTTCGGTTTGCCGACGATATAGTAGTCATGGCAAAATCGATGGAAGAGCTCAGCACGATGCTTGAAGGCCTCAATCGGGTTTCTCAACAGGTGGGTCTTAAGATGAACATGGACAAGACGAAAGTCATGTGTAATTCCCATATTTTACCCACCCCGATTTCTGTTGGAAACTCGGTTCTTGAAGTCGTTGACTCGTACGTCTACCTAGGACAAGTAGTCCAGTTAGGTAGGTCCGACTTCAACAAAGAGGCCAAGCGCCGAATCCAACTCGGCTGGGCAGCGTTCGGAACATTGCGTAGTGTCTTCTCGTCCGACATACCTCAGTGCCTCAAGTCGAAAGTTTTCGACCAATGTGTGTTGCCAGTGATGACTTATGGCACAGAAACGTGGTCTCTCACTATGGGCCTTATTAGTAAGCTCCAAGTAGCCCAACGAGCTATGGAGAGGGCTATGCTCGGAGTCTCTCTGCGAGATCGAATCAGAAATGAGGAGATCCGTAGACGAACCAAAGTTACCGACATAGCCCAACGGATTGGCAAGTTGAAATGGCAATGGGCGGGGCACATAGCACGGAGGGCTGATGACCGATGGGGTCGAAAAGTTCTCGAGTGGAGACCACGTACCGGCAAGCGCAGCGTAGGACGTCCGCCCACAAGGTGGACGGATGACCTCATTAAGACCGCAGGATCGCGCTGGATGCAAGCCGCTTCCAACCGGTCTTATTGGAGATCCATAGAGGAGGCCTATGTCCAGCAGTGGACGTCCTTCGGCTGATGGATGGATGGATGGATTACAACAGTTAAAAACAAAAAAGAGCCCTCCAATATTTTTTTATTAATTTTGAATTTATTAGTATAAATAAATATATTTGGCTCAATAACTAGTTTATCTCTATCAATCCTGATTAGGTAACCTCCAAATTGTTAAATAAAAGCATTTTTACCAATTAGACACACTTTTAAAGTGTTTGTTTGTCACATTGTACCTACTAACTGGTCACACAGGTAGATTATAATTTTTAATATTAGCAAATTAAGCGATGAGTGTGGAAGAATCAGCTAAGAATGCAAGTAAAATAACGATAGAAGCACTTTATCATTGCTAAACTAGAAAAAGTAAGAAGCTGCATTGTTATTTTTCATACAATTTATTTTTCGCATAAAAAAAAAATTGGAGGGGTGAAAAAATCTAAATTAAATATTTTTATGAAGCCCATAAAACAAGCTTTCAAATGATGTATATATCATCTTGGTTCGATTTTTCTCTGAATAATATACCACTTGTAGACGTCACCTTTATTGTGCTTACAAGCATTCCCGCTCTCATGCAAATAATACGTTCCATGACATTATTTCTGGATATTATTTTGAGATATAGTAAAATGTATAGAAGAAAACTAAAAATAAATCTCACGTAGTAAATTAATTATGATTTACACATAGCTAGTAAGCACAGAGCATATACTTTCCATACCGGTTTTAGTTTTTAATTTTTTTCTTGTAGGTACGCCTACACGAAAAATTCAAATACTTACTAAAACCGGTACCTAGACCATAAACTAACCGCCTTTCAAATAAAATAAAACCGAAAAAATATTTTTTTTTATAATACTGATAGATATTTGAAATGTGAATAACTTTTTCATTTGCAATTAAATTACATTTCATTCAATGAATCTTCAGCTACAACCGGTCCAAATGACAACCAATTGACCGTACATACTTCATAATTATCACCAAACCCTGTAAACACCAAAGAGTTTATTTCAAACGTTTTCTTCTTTAGCAAAAACGTCCTAATTTTCAATTCTAAATAAGACCACCTCAACGTTCCCTATGAGCGTACAACGAACCCTCAAAATTATTCATTCGGCCATCGGGCCATTCAACTGCTCTTTTGAACTACCCTTAACAATTAAGACCGCAAATTTTTGCGTGTTATCCTTCCATAAAGATAAATATAAGACTTTATGCACACGTCCGGCAATGAACACCGTACGTATTAATCTAATACTGTTTGTTTGTACAACCCCTACCACGTTTCACAAACAAGGGGATGGGATTATGACGTTCCGCTAATTGACACCGTTATTTTGGAAACCTAACATCGGTCCCTTGTTTCGTGATGGTGCATGCTGATTAGTATTTAGTAATCCTTGGGATTATGCGAAATAGGACGCTTTTCGTACTGAGCATAATGATGATTAAGGCATGTTACATATCAGAATTTGAAATTGGCTTGAAAATTTGTATAATCTTTAGGCCTTCTATGGTCTATGAGTGATCTAAGAGCGTTATGTGCAGTGAAAGCAAAGTAGATAATACAAAAATTGGGGGACATCTCACACACGGTCTCTGACCCCAAAATAAGCAAAGCTTGTGATATGGCTGCCAGAGACTGATATACTACATATACATATTTTAAATACATTCTTATATAGATAGTACCTAAATAACACTCAGACACAAAGCAAACACCTATGTTTATCACAAAAATGCTTGCCCTGGTGGGGATCGAACCCACGCCTCCTTGATCCAGAAGTCAGGTTCACTAACCACTGAGCCACCGAGGCAGTCAAAGATTTATTGTATGTATTTTTTTGTAGATAATAAAGGCATTTGTCCGTTAAAAAATTGTAAAATTAATAATTTGTAATATGAAAATGCTTTTGTTGAGTAAAGTTTTCAGTTGTTGATTCTTTTTAGGGATCCGTAAAAACGAAACGAAAAAACGGAACCCTTATAGGATCACTTTGTAAGCCGTCTGTCCGTCTGTGTGTATGTCAAGACTCTTTATCTCGGGAACGCGTAAAGATATCGAGTTGAAATTTAAACTGTATACGTATATCTATGATCACTTGCAGTTGTGTAAAAGAACAACTTCTCAGTTATCGTTTTAAAAAGTTAGAGCCGTTTATGTCGTGAAAACCACATATTTCACTCACAAAAATCAAAACCTACAGGGTACTTCCGGTTGACATAGAACTATGAAATTTGGCGAGAAGCATAGTCTCAGAGTACACATATAGGAATAAATCTGAAAACTGTACATTTTTATTTAAATCAAAAAATAGGGCCTCAAAATGCACAAAATATGGGTTCAAAATTCAAAGTTAGTAAATCGTATCATGTAAGGTATATATAAAAGAACTTCATTAGCACATGCTAAAACAGGTTTTTAATCATTTTAACAATGTGAAATTTTCGATGTATGATGAGAACTTAGATTATTTACTTAAATAATCAAAGGACGAGAAAAGTGAAAAAAAAAACTTTTTTGTCGATGGTTATAATGTAGAGATTTAACTAACTTACTTCCCAATTTTGTGAAATTTTCTAGATATGTACGGAACCCTCGATGTGCGAGCCTGACTCGCACTTGTCCGGTTTTTATTTTATATGTAGAGTGCGATAAATATGCAATCTACTTGACACTTCAATATCAGTCTAGCTTAAGTCAGTTCAGTGAACTTACTCCTATCTTATGCCAAGCAAAATAAACCTATGATGCTATCTTTGCTTCTCCGTTTTCATATAAGCGAGATTTTTTTTGAGTTTATTCAACTAGGCACACGTGTCCAGTTGTAAACTAACTCCTTATTTTTCACACGCGTCGATTGTCACGTAGTTTTTCAATTCCAAATGTGTCACTACATTACTCAGTAGTAATTTTTCTAATAGTTAATTTACAAGTATACACCTATTAAATTTACATATAACAACCGATGCCAAACTTTCCTTTTCAGCCAAAATTTGATATGAAATCAGGCAACGAGATCTCTGTAAGTATGTATCAAAGCGAACCATCTCAATTATTTAGCATTAAGTTCTATTTATAAGCGTATTGAATTCTGCTTCCTAAAGACTTCAATAGAATCTTTCATTCCGATAAGTATCACTAAGAAGCCAACAAGAATAAAAACCTTCAATGTCACTACAATTTTTATACCTAATTTCTAGACGGTGCCGTCGACAATGTAAAAGTTCGCGATTTTTTGGCACTTGAACCAAATTTTGACTTGCTTGAAAGAGTTGATGTTACTGATCGGGAAGATGTCAGCTATACTAGCTGTGCGATATTCCTGTAAGTGGGTTTCTGCATGCAGTACCAGGCGACCTATTCTGCGCTATACCTAAGGCGTACTAGGCAGCTAGGAAGCCGTGGTGGTCAAGAGGTAGTGACACTGCCTTACAATCGTGAGGTCGTGGGTTCGAATTCCCGGTCCCGTACCAATCATTTTGATTTTATTTGTTAGTGAATTCATGTACCTACAATACCTACATGTATTAATGTCTGACAACATATACAATTACAATTATATTATGATCAAACCTGGCGCTGAAAAATAGACCTTTGAGTCTTTTTTCCACCACCGGCGGGGCGCTGGTTCCTGGATGATTTCCGGTGTGTTCCCGGGGAAGAGAGAATGCGGGGAATAGGAGCTGTCACACTCTGATGCCGGTTGGACGATAACTTTATTAACATAAACTGGTACCTGCCAATCCAGCATCCGGAGGTGCGCGCGGCTGTAGTGGATGACCACGCAGTTCCTGGTGAAGGTCCCGTTGCACAGGTGTATCCAAATACAGGAGTGTCCAAACACTACTTGCACATACAGACACTCGTCACTACACGATATCATGAAGTAGGTAGGTAGGTAGTAATATTTTTGGGTGAAAGTTTATTTTGATTTTGTATGTAGATTGTTATGCGGCCGTGCCGTTGAAGGACATGGAAGAACTAACGTTCTCGCGGTGTGGAGCGGGTGCTCGGGCGCACGGCGCGGCGACACATTCGCAAAAGCGATGCAAATGTGAATTGGCAGGTTTGAGCCATATTATGTCAATAAAAAGAACCATCCCCCCGGCCTTCAGGAGATAAGACAGCTCCTGAACACGAAAAGTTAAGGGATGTTGCGGAAATTAAGCGGCAAAATTAAGCGGGCGGAAAAAGGGTAGTACTATTATTATTTAACATTATTATTAAGGTTAGGGATTATTATAAGGTATTTATTATTGGGAAGGTAAAACGCAGAGTTTTACAACGGGTCGAACATAGGTGCCATTTCGTGTGCGTACCGAAACTACTCGAACGATACCGTCTGAAGAAGGTTTTACTTCTTCAATTATGCCTAGCGGCCATTGTAGAGGTGGTGAGTTGTCGGTTTTGAGTAGAACCACAGTACCTTTTGTTACCAGATTAGATTTGGTATTCCATTTCACGCGAGACTGTAAATTAATTAAATATTCTCGGCTCCATCTTTTCCAATATCTTTGAATTATGTCGTCAGTTAAGCGCTTGCTTCGTAACAAGTTGGCAGAATCAATGCGGGGATCGGAATGAAAGCAGTCTAGTGGACCTAGCGTCAAAAAATGCGATGGTGTTAAAGCTTCAGGCTCTGATGGATCGGAGCTCAGTGCGGTTAGAGGTCTAGAGTTGAGTATTGCTTCAACTTGCGTGACGACGGTGAGTAATTCCTCATAAGTAAGGAGAGCGTCTCCTATAGCTCGACGAAGATACACCTTGAGGACTCGTATCATGCTTTCCCAGCTACCGCCCATGTGGCTAGCAGCGGGCGGATTGAAATGCCATTCGATGCCTTGGTAAAGAGTTTCTTGTGTGAAAGCATCTCGAAATGCTTTAGACTTGAGAAACTCATTAAGTTCATCCAGTTTGGTTTTCGCACCTATGAAATTCGTGCCGTTATCTGAAAATAACGAAAGAATTCGGCCTCGGCGAGATATAAAGCGCCGAAAAGCGCGAAGGAATGAAGCGGTCGATAAATCAACTGAAATTTCGATATGGACACTACGGGTCGCTAGACAGGTGAAAAGAGAGAAATAACAGCGTACTCTACGAGCGCCACGGTAGCGACTAATTAAGATATCCTGAGGTCCTGCGAAGTCCACCCCAGAAAAAAGGAACGGTTTAGTACACTCGTTAACACGAGCTGCGGGGAGAGCAGCCATGAAAGGCACCTCTGTGCGAGGACTAGCTTTAAAACAACTGTTGCAAAGGCGAAAACGTTGTTTTACGGTACTGCGTCCGGAAATAATCCAATATTTTTGCCTTAGTAAGGACAACAGTAACTGTGGACCGGCGTGTAAGTATTTGCGGTGATGAAAGTCGATTATGAGATTCACAATATGATCTTTTTTAGGAAGCAGGATCGGATGTTTGCTATCAAATTCGAGGGAAGAATTTTCCAAGCGACCACCAACGCGGAGAATTTCACTGTCCAAGAACGGAGACAGCGGAAGAAGCGATTTGGATACGTTGCGGCCTTTGGAAATTGCGTTTATATCGCTTTGAAAGTGTTGGTTCTGAAGCGCTTTAATTACAGCCGTTTCAGCATACTGTAGCTGGGTGAGCAGCATGCGCTCAGAGCGTGGAAGTTTGCCTAGAAAGCGATATATGTATACTACGATACGGAGAAACGCGGACCAAGAAGATACTCGCTTGGCCAATGTACAGAGAAAAGATTCAGTTTTTTCTGTTTCTGTAGCGATGAAGACATTTGCCTGTTTTTTGATTTCAAGAAGTTTTTCATCTTGTGCGGGATTGAATAAGAATCGATTGATTGGCCAAGTGTGTATTGCATCTTGAGCCCATGTAGGGCCGTGAAGCCACAGCGGGTGATCTAAGAGTTGAGCGGGCGTGAGGCCACGACTCAAACAATCACTAGGATTTTGCGCACTTTCACAGTGATAAAAATGTTTAGAATCGACATTGTCCTGTATTTGGACAATGCGATTGGCGACGAAAGTGTCGAAGCGATGCGGGGGTGAGTGAACCCAGTGAAGGGCTACTGTCGAATCAGTAAATGCGAAAATTTCGTCAATGTGACGTCGCGGCGAAATGGTCTCGATAATGAATCGAAGTAATTTCGATAATAATAAAACAGCGCAGAGCTCCAAGCGAGCTAAGGAGACAACTTTAAGCGGAGCGACCTTGCTTTTGGCGCCAACTAAATTGACCTCATTCGGTCCAGAAGCGGGTTGTACACAGACGTACACAGAAGCTCCCATTGCCTTTTCAGAAGCGTCAGCAAAACCTAACAATATAACGCGAGAGTCAGGCAAAATACCTACGAAACGCGGTATTTTGAAATTCTGTAGCATAGGAAGTTCAGCTAAGAAACGTTTCCATGCTACACAAACATCCTTGGGGGGCTCATCATCCCAATCGATTCCAGCCGTCCAAACAGCTTTAATTAAGATTTTTGCATATAGAATTACGGGGCCGCAATAGCCATTAGCGTCAAAAAATTTCGCAACAGTAGAAAGCATGAGGCGCTTAGTGCACTTTGTCGGCGGGTTAAATTTGAGAGCAAATGAAAATTCATCTTCCACCGGAGACCATATCAAGCCTAAAAGTTTCATGTTATCTTCCTTATTAAACTCGATTTTTGAGGATAAGCGGTGGTCCGTTGGAATCTCTTTTATTACTTCAGCGGAGTTGCTAACAAATTTTATTAAGTCAAATCCTCCGCGCTTAAACAATTCTATTAAATCTTGCGATAGTTGAACTCCTTCTTCGACGGTGGACACGGAAACTCCAAGGTCGTCCATATAGAGGTGGTCGCTAGCGATTTCAGAAGCGATCGGAAGGTCCGTCTCATCGCGAGCGAGTTGTTTCACGGTTCTCATAGCGAGGTACGGCGAGCACCGTAAACCGAAACAAACACGGTTAAAGTGAAACATCTTTGCAGAGCTGTCTTCGTCAAACTTGTATAAAATATTTAAAAAGCGGCGATCTTATTCGCGGATGCCTATAGCCAGAAACATTTGTTTGATGTCGGCTGTCAGAGCAATCGGAAAAAGTCTGAACTTTAAAATAATTGCGGTTAGATCTGCTTGTAAGTTAGGCCCGGAATGTAAACAATCATTTAGCGAAGTGTTCGTATCAACACATTTCGCGCTTGCGTTTAAAACAATGCGTAGCGGCTTGTCGGGGCGACTTACACCATGGTGCGGGATTACGTAATAATCGTTATCAGTGAGCGCGGGAGCGGGCGAAATAATATTCCGATCGAGATAGTCTCTCATCACGGCGTCATATTCTTGTTTTAAAGCGGTGTTGGTCTGGAATCGACGTTCAAGAGAAGATAAACAACGTGAGGCGGTTGTTAATGAGTCGCCTAATGCGAAGGTTGTCTGGGAGAAAGGCAATGCAGTGACATAGCGTCCAGTTCCGGTATCGCGGTGCGTGTTTAGAGCGTAGAACTCTTCACAGTCGTTGTCTGCTTTAGACATGTGAGTTTTACTCGGTACCGATTCGAGTTCCCAGAATTTTGAAACTAAAGTTTCAATGGAATCGTTACTTGACGAAAAAAAGGCGTGGTTAATATCGTCGCGCGCGTAATTATTATTACAAGGGAGCGAGGCAATCGATCCTAAGATTAGGTATCCGAATGCTGTTTCGAGTAAGTCGGGCTGACCCGGCGGACCTAACAATTTTCCGGATCTCAATATTTCCATAAATATCTCGGCACCAAGTATCATGTCGATTTCAGCGGGCTTATTGAAATTAGGATCAGCTAGTTTTAAATTGCCTAAGTAGGTCATGGACGAAATATCAAATTCACAGCTAGGCAAATTACTGCAAATAGTTTTAAGAACGAGCGGTTTTACTTGTAAACAAAAACTGGGTTCGTATTGAGACATCAATGTTACGTCGGCTACACCAATTATAGTCTGGGAGCTATTGCCAATTCCTTTTACGGACGTTTCGGAATTATCATGGAAGATACGAATACCTAATTTTTTACATGCGCGGCGGGAAATAAAATGATTTTGCGATCCGTTATCAATTAAAATGCGTATTTGACTTGTTCCTGACCCGTCACTTCTTTTTATGTTTGCTAAAACAGTTCCCAATAAAACGTTTTGTTTTTGGTTTAATGGTTTCGCGGTAGCACTCATACTACAAAAATTAGATGGCTTTAAATTTTCACGTGTTTGATCAAACTCAGTAGTACTGGTCGATGCGGTAAAAATCCGACCGGCGGATCCTAGACTATCTGCCTTATCGATGCAGCGGCCCTGTAGGCATTCCTTACCGGGCGCCTGTACGGCTGATGGCGCGTTATCAGTTGCAAAGCACAGTGTACTGTGATGCAGTTTTTTACAGTGAAAACATCTATTTTCAGATTTACAAGCGTTCGTGTTATGTTGTAAGCTTAAGCAATTAATGCAGGCGCGTAATTTTTTAATGGTATCATATCGTTCGCGTGTGTTAAGCGATTTGTACTTAGGACATGTATATAGTTTAGAATGACTCGAATCTTTGCATAAGGGACAAGAAATATTATTATTGTTTACGATGAATGAGCGCGGGTTATTTTTGGATATGGTACCAGTAGATTTAGACTTCGTGTTATTAGTGCTGTCTCCTGTTCGGTTTAGAACTTTTATGCGATCACGAACAAATGAAACCAAGTCGTTGAACTTAGGTATTTCATTGTCGCGATTTTCCATTTCGAACTGGCGAGCGGTATCTTTATCTAGGCGTTGCAACAAGATGTACGTCATTACGAAATCATATAGATCGGACAATTTTAAATTATGAAGTGCAAGGCACGAGTTCGAAAACTGGTCAACCAGGTTTTCTAAACTTTCAGCGGTGGGGGAAACAATGGGTTTCAATGAAAATATTTGGTTGAGATATGTTGCAGCGAGATTTCTTTTATCTTCATATTTTGAAACCAGAGCGTTATATATGGTCTCATAATTTTCGGCACTAGGTATAAAACCAGCGTACACGTTCTTAGCTTTGTTTTTCAATTTACTTGCGAGATAAAACATTTTTTCTGTGGGTGAAAGCGATGGGTTCAAATGAACAGCGCTTTGGAAAGTTGCGTAAAATAGCGGCCAATCTTGGAAATTACCATCGAATTCAGGAATTTCTATACGCGCTAATTTAATTCCTTGTGACGAGCTCATGTTTACTTGTTTTGTCTCGGGCTTTGCGAGCTCGAACTGAGAACGTTTTCTTTTTATGCGGCAATAAAGATCTTCGAAAGCCAACCATTTATTAAAATCAGGCACTGAATCTTTATCTAGTTTCAGATAGATAAGGTTAATATCTTTAATGATTTGCTGGAAAGTAGTTCTCAATTCATCCAATGTTTCAACTGAACAAAGAAACTCGTTTAATGTTTCGTTATCATATAAGTTACTGCGCGAGAGGTCGTATATTTGTTGTACTCGTTCAAAATAGACCTCTTTTTGACTTTCTAGAAGTTTTAATTTCTGATCATTACTTGCGGAAGCCATTATTATTTATTATTTGAGCGAGCAAGTATGTAAGGTTAGAATACTCGTAAGATGTAAACAAGTTGTAAATACCTATTGTAGGTATGCGCTTACCGGCGAGTCCGGCGATAGATCGATCAAAGAAAACGGAATGTATTGGAATGCGATAGGTAAATAAAACCGATGCGTTAAGTAACTACGTGCGTTTTGATTAAGAATTGAAGTAATTGATGCGGAATTGAAATAAATCAAGCGGTAACCAAAGGAGTTCTTCGAAATTATACTTTGGTTTCAGTAGCGGGGTTAAACGGCGTGGCAAACCGATCACACACAAAATGGCGGCCTAGTTGGCTGTATGAAAAATAGATAATTTTATCGGTTTATACGAAAATGGGGCGATATAAAATAGGGAACACTGAAAATATCCAGAAATCTGGATATCGAAGGACCATTGATGGCGATGAAAAATAGACTTTTGAGCCTATTTCCACCACCGGCGGGGCGCTGGTTCCTGGATGATTTTTGTTGTGTTCCCGGGGAAGAGAGAATGCGGGGAATAGGAGCTGTCACACTCTGATGCCGGTTGGACGATAACTTTATTAACATAAACTGGTACCTGCCAATCCAGCATCCGGAGGTGCGCGCGGCTGTAGTGGATGACCACGCAGTTCCTGGTGAAGGTCCCGTTGCACAGGTGTATCCAAATACAGGAGTGTCCAAACACTACTTGCACATACAGACACTCGTCACTACACGATATCATGAAGTAGGTAGGTAGGTAGTAATATTTTTGGGTGAAAGTTTATTTTGATTTTGTATGTAGATTGTTATGCGGCCGTGCCGTTGAAGGACATGGAAGAACTAACGTTCTCGCGGTGTGGAGCGGGTGCTCGGGCGCACGGCGCGGCGACACATTCGCAAAAGCGATGCAAATGTGAATTGGCAGGTTTGAGCCATATTATGTCAATAAAAAGAACCAAAACCTATTGTCTAATGAGGGAATCATGGAAAACTTATATTTTTGTTTATGTTTATTGCTGTTGTCGTTTTCTGATGTAATCCAAGCTATATTTTCTCTTGTTGTGAGGGTAGATAAGAGTACTTAAATAAAAATACTGTAATTGTGACGAGTCCATGCTAGAACCATTTATATAATTTATTTTACTAAGTAAAAATGTGTAAATGATATTCTATTCTATTCTATGAGTTCTTTGGAATTTATGTACGGAATTTCACACCATAGGCTTTTCGGTGAAGGAAAACATCGTGAGGCAACCTGCATATACGTCCGTAGAAGAAATTCGATGGCGTATGTGAATCTACCAACCCGCACTGGGCCCGCGTGGTGGATATGGCCCAAGCACCTTTCGTGGGTAGGCCTACGTCCTACAGTGGACTACTAAAAAGGCTGGTACAGTACAGTACAGTACTAGGCAGCTGGGAGCTCAATTTTTGAAACGTTAGAAAATGACTACTTTTATAATCACAAACATACTATCCCGTTTGAACTTACACAGATTTTCAGTGCTCTCTTTTGGTTTTTCTTACTTAGTCTTGTATCCATTTACGCATACATCGTAGAGAGCTATCTGGTTAAAAATAGTCCTGGAACCATTGAAGTGCCGGGTAACATCCATAGATGACTCGCGCGGCGATAGATCACTCTTAGTGCCTAAATAATAGCCTTGGCAGAGAAAAATATAAAATTACTAAGTATTTCCTTTTATGTCTTAAATTCTGAAGCAACACGTGGCAAAGTTTCAGCTTTTAGTTCTATTTTTGGCTCGTCTAGACTTCAGCCAGACGGGCTCTCATACTTGTCCAGTTTAGTTTGATCGATTCAAAGCCAACTGAATTATGAAGTTACTGGCACTGATGAGGAATAGCGTATGATATTATATCGTGTATTTTATAGGTATAAATATATATAGATCAAATTATATTGGAATGTCGATTATAGCTTAGTGGGTAAACGTAACCTCTGTACTGTACTGTACCAGCCTTTTTTAATAGCCCACTGCAAGACGTAGGCCTACCCACGAAGGGTGATTGAGCCATATCCACCACGCTGGCCCTGTGCGTGTTGGTGGATAACGTAACCGTAAACGTAACCTCGCCCCACCTTAAAAACGTGGGGCGAGGTTTCAAGCTCTGACAGAAGAGTTCTTTGAAATTCATGAATCGTTACGCCACATAAATAACACAGTTTTGAGGTGAAAAAAAAAATGTGAAGCAACCTGCATACTTAAATGTTGAAATCCGGCGTTGTTATATTTAGAAGACTGTTGCTTTCTTCTTTTTTATGGCTTTAAAGCTTCGAGCAAATATCTATAGAGTCACAATCGTGAAAAAAGTGTCCGAGCCAAAACTCTGCCCAAGCTAGGTAGTGGGCAGACTTTTTAGTTAGTCGTAAGGCGATTTCAAGCCGACTATAACGCTGAGCGATGCCAAAGTGCTCAGGTACAAGCACTAATTAGGTGACATAACGTCGTGATGCCAGAAAACGGGTCATTGTGAATTATATTTAAGTTGGTATGTATGACGACGTTTGGACATTTTTTTACTACTTTTCCTTAGGGACTGTGGCTCTGTAGATATTTATTCGAAGCTTTAAAGCTATATTTTCCCTCTCTACAAGTTAGTTACTTATTTTAGTACTGTACTGTACTGTACTGTACCAGCCTTTTTAGTAGTCCACTGCAGGACGTAGGCCTACCCACGAAGGGTGATTGGGCCATATCCACCACGCGGGCCCAGTGCGGGTTGGTGGATTCACATACGCCATCGAATTTCTTCTACGGACGTATGCAGGTTGCCTCACGATGTTTTCCTTCACCGAAAAGCCAGTGGCGTTAAAGCCGTGGTGGTCAAGAGGTAGTAACACCCGCCTTACAATCGTGAGGTCGTGGGTTCGAATCCCCGGTCCCGTACCAATGAGTTCTTTGGAATTTATGTACGGAATTTAACGCCACTTATTTTAGTGTGACAATTAAATTAAAATCCACAAATCGCTTAAATATATAGAGTAAGTATTTGTATCTGAAAAGTAGAAGCTACCCTAATTCTAAAGCTTATAAGTATTTACTAATCACTAGACAGAATTAAGCCGTAGTGGTCTAGTGGTAGTAACACCCGACCTGCAATCGTGAGGTCGTGGGTTCAGATCCCGATCCCGTACCAATGAGTTTCTTTGGAACTTATGTACGGAATTTTACATCATTGGCTTTTCGGTGAAGGAAAACATCGTGAGGCAACCTGCATACGTCCGTAGAAGAAATTCGATGGCGTATGTGAATCCACCAACCCGCACTGGGCTAGCGTGGTGGGTATGGCCCAATCACCTTTCGTGGGTAGGCCTACGTCCTGCAGTGGACTATTAAAAAATGCTAGTACAGTACAGACAGAATTAAATATTTAAATTGAAAATCTAATATTTATCTGCCAAATGTTACAAATGGTCAAAGTTTTCAAAGTTGAAAGCGTCTAGACGCAAGTCAGACCCCCTTACCCCCATACTTTGCCAATTACTGTTCGGCTTAGACTCCGCTAAAGCAGAGCAAAGCGGACATAAGCGAATCAGAGCTAAATACCTATATCGTAGTCCGTACGCCGAATATAGAAAGCAAAGAACAGAAAAAATACTCCACCTTGATCTGCTTACAATTGAAGTTTTGCTTTTTGCCAAGTAAATACTGTATTTATGCAGTGCACTTACGGACTACTAGTTTGTTTATCGACATAAAGTAATATAAGGTAATGTACCAAAAATTAACCTATTCATAGTAAAAATTTGCACTTAAGTACATAAAAACACTAAAACTTATACGAAAATAAAAATACAACTAATCTAAAAGCCCTATAGCAGAGGGATTGCCCAAAATGCAGACGGCATTGCCTCGCTGAATAGCAATACCAAAGCTCTTGGTAAAAACTCTCGGCAAAAAATATTTTGCCGTCTTCGTTTTTGATTAATTTTTTTTTTTACATCTTAACTGATTTTGGAACTAAGTATGATGAGTACCTATAAGTTATACGTTTTCAAAAATAAAATATTTTGACATCAATTATTTGATAACAAAATTATACACCTATACCTACTCTATAAAATTTAACTTGATTTCTGCGAAAGTTACATATTGACATATTTAGAGTTGAGACATTGGTGGAAAAAATCGATTTTCAAACAATGTTGTAATGAAATCGAATGAGTAGTTGAAGGTGAGAAATTGGATTTTATTTACTTACTATTATTTAAGATCAAGTATGTATCATAACATTATTTACATGTGAATAATGTTATGATATTAATTAAATACTCATAATAATGTAACGATACTATTTATCGACGTTTTTCACTATTTTCGATGCTAATGTAACATTAAATTAAACCCAATTATATTATAATTGGGTTTAATTTAAATTAAACCCAATTATATTATAATTGGGTTTAATTTAATTACACATGTAGAAAATGTTATGATATCAAAATATACAATAAAATTAATGATAAATTAAGTTTTATTGAAAATATCGTCAGTATAAACTATCGATATTTTAATCAAAACTCTATCTAAAACTCTGTGGTCACGATCATTCGTCGCCCATCACTAATCGGCATGCCCATAAAGTATGACATTGACAGGTACTGTCTGTACTATTAAGAAATTCAGGACTTCATAGGTGTGATTTTTCTGACAGCTGTCGCAGAGATCAAGTTAAATTTTATAGAGCATACTCACTTGGGCACGTTTTCATATAGAAGCACCCTGCTGCTTTGGTGGGGTCTGGGCCTAAGTTATGACGTAGGAGGAGACTTTAATCTCTATTGAGTGATGAGTGCACCAGATTCTGCTGACATGAGTGTGCTTATTGGCACACGTCAGATTGCGCGACTATTTATTTGATGTATTACATTTTTATACAAGTAAAAACAAACAACCAAGTAACAGAAAAAATCTTAAGAGAATCAGTATGAAGTGTGAGAGTTCTTCATGTTTTTGACCGACGAAACGTAGGAGGTACTCAAATCGACGCGTATATATATTTATATATTTTTTATGTGTAACCACGCATAACTTTTTACGTTGTAGTCCGATTTCAATAATTATTATTTTATTAGAAATAGTATAATTTGAAGTTGGTCCCATTTGACTGCCTCGGTGGCTCAGTGGTTAGTGACCCTAACTTCTGGATCAATGAGGCGTGGGTTCGATCCCCACCCAGGGCAAACATTTATGTGATGAACATAAGTGCTTGCTCCAATCTACCAATTAACATTTATATGATGAACATAAGTGTTTGCTCTGTGTCTGGGTGTTATTTAGTTACTATATATGTATATACGTATGTATTTAAAAATAAGTATATGTAGTATATCAGTCTCTGTCAGCCATATCACAAGCTTTGCTTAGTTTGGGGTCAGAGGCCGTGTGTAAGATGTCCCACAATATTTATTATTTATTTAAATTTTATCAAAACCGACTGAGCCATTTTGGATAAATCAACAATAGTGTGCAATTGCTACATCGATCCACGCGTACTATTTGCGAATTTCGTACACGGTTGAAGTCGGTCATGCTGTTTGTTGCGAAAAAGAATTATTGAAATATAGGTTGTGAGGTAGGTCTACCAATTAACTTTTGGTCTGCGTAGTGGACTATAATCAAATTTTTCTAGTCTTTACAAGAAATCCAACCTCAACAATTGGATACTTTAAAATATAGGGAAGAAGCTCCAAATTCGAATCGTTCTCGATCCGGCTCAGAATTTGAACTTATCATTATTATCATCAACCCAATGAAACTCAGATATGATCATAAAGTTTTATGTTTAGACTACTGATGTAAAAATCTTCTTTTTCTTTTCAGCTATAGGATGTCCACTGCTGGACATAGGCCTCCCCTGAACTATTAACTGGTAGGTTAACGGTGCAATATTTCACGATTCATTGCTGGTCGTTGGATGCGACTGGTTTTTGACTGAGTTTATTATTTATGGGGTAGGCCTATGTATATTAGTGGACATCAGGTACTTATAAAAGTTTTTGCCCGCGGCTCCGCCCGCGTGGTTTTTTGACTTTTGTGCTATCCCACAGGAACCTCTTAATTTTTCGGGATAAAAAGTAGCCTGTCACTTTCCGGCCTTTGAACTATATCCGTCCCAAAAATCAAGTTAACCCGTTGCTCCGTTGGTGCGTGAAAGAGGAACAAGCCAATAAACTTTTCCGATTTATAATATTAAGTATGATATATGACGATGATGACAACGTTTTCTATAAGGTAGGTATATAGGTATGTTGTACTTGAACAAAAATTAAACTGATATCTAGGTTATGAAACGATCCCAAGCTCTCCGTAATTTAATTGCTGTCCACTGAAGTGAAATAAAAGCAAAATATCCAGAGACTCGTAACATATACGGCAATGTATCAGAAAAGATCGTATTTTACGGTCTTCTAAATTTATTATCCCGTGAGAATGAGAGTCTAACGCTTTGAGAAATAATAACAGACGATTTATATAAACGCTGCGAAACATTTCATGTAGGTGGTGGTCACATTCTTTGTGCATTTTGCGGTTTTTAAAGAAAATTACCTAATTTAGTAGAATAATAATTAAGAATGTTTGTCTATAAAAATTGTATAGAAATGTTGTTTTAATTCTAAATCGTCCTGTTACAGTAAAAATTTAAATGCAAATGTAACTGAAAAGTTAACGCCATTATCATACTAATATTATAAATTCTAAAAGTTTGTTTCTCTTTCACGCAGCAACGGAGCAACAGATTGACTTGAATTTTGTCATGGATATAGTTCAAGGGCCGGAAAGTAACATAGGCTACTTTTTATCCCGAAAAAATAAAAGGTTCCTGTGGGATAGTACAAAAGTCAAATTCCACGCGGGCGGAGCCGCGGGCAAAACCTAGTACTATTATAATAAATCTTTGGTTATCTCACACAAAACTAAAGCCTTAGATATAAAATAAAATATTTACTTGCTACAAAACTATACAGGGTTATTTCTAATCAATTAGCATCCTTTTAGGGGCTTATTCTTTACATCAAAACTAACAACTTTTGTTCTGCTACTTTTCTCAAAATTTATTGGTGTTCCATAGAAAAATATCGTTGACCCGCCACCAAATGTATAGAACAGCTGTTTTTTTAGTTTTGACAAAAGTTGCAGAACAAAATGCTAATTGATTAGAAATAACCCTGTATATCTAATCTTTTATTAAAATGAGACGTAAAAGAGCTCGATTGCAATTTTAAAAAGCCAGCGATAAATTGAAGAGCAACATTTAGTTGAGTTACCTATAAAGGAATTTTTTATTTAGAATACAGATAATTGGCAAAACCAATATTTTTTAATTTATTAGATTTTTATGGACTACATAATTATAAGAGAAAGGGATAAAATAAAAGAGCAAGAAAGCAAGTCAGGTAAACGAATTGATTTGTTTCTAGGTAGGTAGTATATAGTTATTTTAAAAAATAGCATGACCGACTTCAACCGAGTACAATTTGCACGGATCGAGTAGCATTTTTCACATTATCGTTGATTTATCAAAAATGGCTCAGCCGATTTCAATAAAATTTAAATGGGACCAATTTCGAAGTATGTAATATAAAAAAAAAAAAATATCAAAATCGGACCACTATATAAAAAGTTATGCGTGGTTATAGGTATACATAAAAAAATATATAAACGCGTCGAATTCAGTACCTCCTCCGTTACGTCGGTCAAAAAGGACAATATTTTAAGATTCGGCACAACAGCTACAATTTTAGCCTATACAGGGTTATTGGTAATCAATTAGCATCCTTCATTAAAACAGAAGATGAAACAGAATAACACCATCAAGCTCCTGATGCAAATGACAGAGCACGTTCGGCGAGGGCAGCACGAGCAGAGGCGCGAGAGGCGCGAACTGTCGCCGCACGAGCCGCTGTCGACGGGAGCGCGCATATTCCCTGACGAAGGAGTACTAATTACGCTGAAACCGGTCGGGTTCCCAGCGCCCCGGCCGCGATACTATACGTGAGTAAAAACCAGTGTTTTCTTTAGTATAATTAGTAACCTTTTGAAGGCTTATTATTAATATCAAAACTAACAACACTTACTCTGCGACTTCTTTCAAAACTAAAAAAACATCGTTTTATCGAGGGTGAACGATATTTTACTAAAAACCAACATTTTTTTTTTTGATCAAAAGTTGTTAGCTTTAATGTGCAGAATAAGCCCCTAAAAAGATGCTAATTGATTAACAAAGACCCTGTATATAAATTTGAATTTAGGTTTATACCAATTACCTACATTATTAACTTTCTCCTGAATCTTGAGTCGACGTAAGTTAAAGTTTTTCGGAACTTCGATATATAACTGAACATGGTAAAAACAGCTCCCTGATCTCGTCAGGGGAAAAACAAAATTAAAAAAAAAAAGAAACTATCTATGAGTAGGTACTCGTATATCTATAGTAAGAGTTGTAACCCTATTGTTCATTAAGTACTATGAATACCTACCAGACAACACGCTGGAGACTGTTGGCAGGTTGATGGATAACTTATAGCCTCGAGACGTCAATAACTGATCCAAATTGATAGAGCGGTGATGCACCTCCTGCTAGATTAGGCTAGTCTATATTGATGTTCTGGTTGCCGAACGGAACGTACATAGGTTCATCTTAGTTAGACATCCTTTGTAACCAATTACACTAATAGATTGCATAAAATAAATATATGCGCATGGTTGTAATTGTATTGATTTTGCACCATCTACTCGTATATCTAGAAAATGTAGCAAGTCGCTATCCCCTGCATTAATTGTATCTACAGATAAAATTAGCAATGCAATTTTAATAGCTTGTTGACCATCCGCTGCAGAGTAAATGCCTACTCTATTTTTTCGATGTTATATCAAGTACATCCATTGAATTTCGTCATATTTGATGATATTATCTGAGTATCGTGCTGGTAATCGGTCTCAGTGTTATGCTTCTCTGGTACTTCTGTCTTCTGGTATTATTTGTATGCCTTGGTCTATCTTCTGACTAGATGCAAGCCGCTTCTAACCAGCCATAATGGAAATCCATTGGAGAGCCTTATGTTCAGCAGTGACGTCCTACGGCTGATACATAGACGGACGATAAAGGTCTGTCTTTTGACATTCATTTTTAGGTTTCCGTACCTCAAAAGGAAAAAACGGAACCCTTATAGGATCACTTTGTTGTCCGTCTGTCCGTCTGTGTGTATGTCAAGTCTCTTTATCTCGGGAACGCGTAAAGATATCACGTTGAGATTTAAACTGTATACGTGTATCTATAGTCTCTTGCAGTTATGTAAAGGAAAAACTTCTCAGTTATCATATCAAAAAGTTAGAGCCGTTTATGTCGTAATAAAACCGCATTTTTCGACACTTCGACAAAAATCAAAACCTACAGGGTATTTCCCGTTGATATAGAACTATGAAATTTGGCGAGAAGCATTGTCTCAGAGTACACATATAGGAATAAATCTGAAAACTGCACGTTTTTATTTAAATCACAAAAAAATAGGGCTTCAAAATTCACAAAATATGGGTATAAAATTCAAAAAACGTAAATCGTATGATGTAAGGTATCATGTAGAGCTTCATTAAGACATGCTAAAACAGGTTTTTAATTATTTTAACAATTTTTGATACATGACGATAAAAGTAAAAAAAAAAGGTTTGTCAATGATGATGATGATGAGTATTTAAATTTTAACAACGTACTTCCAAATTTTGTGAAATTTTCTGGATTTGTACGGAACCTTCGGTGTGCGAGCCTGACTTGCACTTGTCATGTTTTTCCATTTATAGTCACTAATTTTATACCTTGCTATAAACGTTTAGATACGTTTTGCGTCAACCAGCTTCGCACAACAATATTTTTTTTCCTCCAAGGAAATGAACCTAGTTCAGATGGTTTTTTTTTTATAAATAAGTTTAAAAATAAATTAATAGGTAATTATGTTTTGTTTATAAATAAGCGACTAAACTTTGTACGGCTAATACAGCTTATAATATTGTCGCGCTACGAATATTGCGTAGCACCTCGGCACAAGTTGTAGACATTTAAACTACGAATAGTGTAGGTGTAATGTCCATTATAGACCGCTTGTTAGCCTCATTCACATTATCAATTTTTTTTTTAACGTTCATGTTATGGCGTAACTCTGAAACACAGAGATACCAGAGGGATAATGTGGTCGATTGAATAAAAAAGAAAGAGATGCAATGATTCAATATCGCATGAGTTAGAATGAGACATGAAAAATATCTCGATTCAGTTTCTAGTTGCCGTGTTTTTTTCTCAGTGGTGTCAAATTCCAATACATATTCGACAGTTTTGATAGCCCTGAGCAAAATTTTCCATACGTTTTTGTGGTTGAGAATTGCCTCAAACGGCAGCAGCGCTATATCTCTAGTTGTAATAGCTCTGTGATTTGAGAGCTATATCTTTAAACATTCCAAAATATGTCATTGGTTCATATACTTAGCTAAGTACCGCGAGTTGTACCACTGGATGTGGCTCGAGCTTGCTATTTTGTCACCGTGCATTCACTGATTCAATATGGTGCTGAACTGTGGGGGAGGTGCGCAGAGTGGGAAAAAGTGTTTCGCCTGCAGAAACGTGCCATTCGAGCGATTGTGGGGTTGAGTCAGGAAACATCCGTCAAACCTTATTTCAGGAGCTTAGGCATCCTGACTCTACCATCTATAATTATACAACAAGTAGCGATGTACCTACGTAAGGATGAACCTGGACTCCTACGAGGTGCGCGGAAGGAACCATGACTACCTCACAAGAACCGCGCATCAACTTGCAAGTGTGAAGCGAACACTGGCAAAGTCAGACAAGCTCACTCACGTCATGGGCCCCGATGTGTACAACCACTTACCAGAACATATCACAGGAGCCCCTACGCAGCAGAGTTATAGAACTCGCCTGAATCGTTGGCTTGTTGAGCAAACCTTCTATCAATTTAATGATTTTTATAAATATATAAAGTAACTAACTATGTATAAGTAATATTACCAAATAGGTATGAAGTAATGTTATTTATTGAATTTTATTATATATGACTTACAAATATGTACTAAGTATGAATTTTGTACTCGTATGTTGACATGTAAATTAATTTTATGAAAATAAATGAATATGAATACCTACCTTATCTCATTTTTATACATTGCCGTACATCAAACTGTAATAATTTTATTTTAGGGTAAAATACTATTAATTTTCTACCCTACCTGTCCCCTTAATGACGCTCGTTCTTTTTTCCAATTCACACTCATTAGTGATTTTTTCATCAATGACACTTTGAACTGAGTCATCGTTCCGTTCCCAAAAAGCTTTTGCTTTTGAACGGCGGCGGTCTAATTAATAAAAAGGGCAGTTGGCACCCAATAAGCTGTTAGGGTGTATTCTGTATCAGTATCATTGTTTGAAATGACGCGAGGTTACATTTTTAGTTACATGGGATTACAATTAGTAGTGTAAAACAGTACTCTAATTTTAGGTAATGTGATACAAGTAAATATATTTATATTTAAAGCACTTAATATTTAGATTGAGAACTAACTACCTAAAATATATGGTCATGTTTATGGTTTAGTTTGAAATAGTCTGAATAGTCAGTCAGAACCTCTACTAAGTGATTACTGTACTGTACTGTACCAGCCTTTTTAATAGTCCACTGCAGGACGTAGGCCTACCCACGAAGGGTAATTGGGCCATATCCACCACGGTGGCCCAGTGCGGGTTGGTGGATCTAAGTGATTAAACCTCTACTAATTACTTACATAAAATCTTCGCCAACAAAGTCATCTTCAGCAACGTTTTTCTAACAGTTAAAGAGAGATATTTTTTTATATTGTGTTAAAATTATGTCGTTACTTTAGTATATTTAACGGCTCTAATAAATAATAATTATGGACCATTCTTGTTGCTTCAGATACCTACTAGTAATCTAGTCTTAGAGAGTGCCTATACAATGTGTTTGTCTACCGGTGTAAAAGCCTTAAGCGGTGACATCTATGGCAAATTTTGAATAAATTTACTGTGGAATCAACTCTGAAAACGCCAAAAACAGCTTTTCCATAATTTTTGTCGAAAGTCTATAAAAATCGTATGGAACAGCAGTTTTTTTTTACTTTTACAGAGTTGGGGTCCCATTGTAAAAGTTCTTCAAAATTTGCCATAGATGTCACCGCTTAAGGCTCCGACACCTGTAGACAAACACATTGATGTGTATATGAAATTAAAGACTAATAAATACATTAATTTAGTAATGCCATTTCTTAATTTACCAGTTTTTAGTCAATTTTGTTTAAAAACTAGCAAAATAAAAATCAACAGTACCTATGCGTTGATAATTATGTCAGTATCAATCTTATTCACTGATAAAAGTGAACATTGTACAAGGGGTGTATTCTAATATCACCTCACCCATACGTATTTATTTACGAGGGGTAGATCTTGCACATTGGTAATCCGTATCATCTGCTACTGGATAAGTAATTATTTAAAAGGGAACTGTTATGAACCGCACGTAAGTCCAAACGCGTGGCGTGCCGTAATTGTACATCGAATTCTTTGATTAGCAGGGTGTCTATAGTTTATATCCTTTTTGAGACAATCCTATTGAATATCGTTTGTTTTAAACAAGATTATTGCAATTTTTTGCAAAAATTAGCATGACCGACTTCACCTGTGTACAGAATTAGCGAATATTTCGCACGGATCGATGTAGCATTTTTCACATTATTGTTGATTTATCAAAAATGGCTAAGCAAATTTCAATAAAATTTAAATGGGACCAATTTCAAAGTATACTCTTTCCAATAAAAAAAGAATTATTGAAATTGGACGACTATGAAAAAAGTTATGTGTGGTTATACATAAAAAAAAATATACGCGTCGAATTGTATACCTCTTCCGGTGGTTCGTCGGTCAAAAAATATTAATAAAATATATTCTTTACACCGGTATTTTAGTTCTATGCTCAGTACTTACCTAACCACCTTTACCTACCTACCTTTCAGAAAAATAAAGTTTGGATTTACATGTACCATAGGTACTTACCATTAGAGAATTCTGATGTCGCACGGAAAAACTACTCGAGAAGTGACTCATTGATATTATTCTACCAAAGCTTTTACACAAAGACATTTATGTACGTGCTGCATGACATTTACAGTTTTCCTATTTCGACTACTTTATGTCAATTTCATTAATCATATCATTTTTTCATAAGGTTTAATAATATCAAGTAAGTCGTAAGACGTAGGTACACTGCTGTCACATAGTCTCTACAACTGATTTCCAATAAGGATGGTTAAAAACAACTATTAAACAAAGCAGTCATATTCAGATCGAATTTTTTATTACTCATTGAAAAATCCTCTCAACTCAAGAGATAATAAAGAAACTCTAGACACGGACGCGCAGCAATGAGTACCTATACTTAATCATCAATCACTTTACGTTCCAGATACGGCACGCATGGTCTCCCTACACATTCGAAACATAAATTATAATACAGGGTGTGTCACTGCACTGTGTTCAGTTTACAAAACGTATTAAACCACGCCGATTGACTGCACCCTATATAGATGGACGACCATGACATGATTTGACGTAGTGCTGTGGCAAAAACGCATGCAAATTATTGATTTATGATGCGAATCCTCGATGTTGTAGATCCAAAGATACATTTAAAATTATGTGATTAAAGGTGCTGCATAAAGAATTTTAACAGAGATTAAAAACATATATCTAATAGGTACTTACAAGGTACAAATGACCTGACGTGGATTCAAATCCCGGTTCCGTAACAAAGAGTTCATCGGAATTTACGTTCGGAATTCCACACCACTGACTTTTCGGTGAAGGTGGCTTATCGTGAATTAAACTCCATACGTCCGTAAAAGAAATACAATGGTGTATGTGAATCCACCAACTCGCACTAGACCAGCGTAGTGGATATGGACCAATCACCTTTCGTGGGTAGGCCTACGTCCTGCAGTGAAATGTAAAAAAGGCTGGTACAGGTACTTACTGACACGCAGGTGTAGACATGCGGTCACAGCACAGATAAGATAATAGTAAAGGTAGCGGCACGTAAGTCTAGCGCTGAGGGTACTATGGAGGGGATGGCTGCGCATGGTGACCGCCATACTAAACCCATGCGCAGTCATCCCCTTCCCACTTCGCTCAGCGCTACACTTATATGCCGCGACATGTAAGCTTGGTCTAAGTCTACAGTTGTATTTTTTTTTCTTATAGGAATTAAGTAGTGAATAATAAAAAATCCTGGCTGCAGGGAAAAGATCTCTCCAAGCCTAACAGTTTTACACTCTGTTCGTAAGTTCGTGTCATCCGAAGCACACATACACATTGTTCTAAAGTTTTATAAGTACCTATCCTTATCAACATTCTACATCCAATAGCTTTTCTCAAACATCAACAAAACTCAGAACAGCAGAGCACACCTCTAATGTTAATACTTTTCTAAGTGTTGTAACACAACATTAGCTCCATTGTTATTTGCTACAGACCCCGTCTGCAATTTGCGCATCCCCTTATAAAAGATTACATTGTAATACGAATAGCGATTAAAAAAATGCATTCAAAGTTGCCTTTGTAACGAGGGTAGCACGTATCTTTTGTCGATAGATTTTTTGGGTGTCACATCACTAACTTGTTTTCATACAATACTTAATTGGGATTGATGAACTGTGACTTTTTAATTGTCCGAAAACTGTATTTTGCCTAAAAATTTTGGGGCTTTAACGTTACCTACGCGGTATGACAATTCAAATCTAAATTGAGTTTTGTGCTATGTATTGTTGGTGCTGTTTTATAGGATCCTTTATTTTTTTCGGGATAAAAAGTACCTACTCTCCTACACTCTCCGACTTGCAATTTCAAATTACATCCATGCGATTAAACCAATGCGATCTCTCCCTCTGTTGCCGCGTTAAAGAGTAACAAACAAACCAACAAACACACGTTTAGATTCATAAGAGAGTAAGGACAGCTTTGTGATAATACCAAGGTACTTAGTCACGTGTCACTGTGTCAGAAATAGCATCTCAGTTTTAAGTCTAGATTTGTTTAAAACTATCTAATGAAATAATTATTTTTTATACTGCTGATTTTTAGGTACTTGGTATATGTATAGTGTTGCCGAAATTCCACGATGTTTTTATAGTTTCTTTTTACTTTTTATTTTGGATGAGTCTGCACTTTGCGCTTCAAAACAAGAATGTACTTATGAAAAGTGTGTAATCTCAGTAAGCGAATTTTTGTAAATTCTTTTGAGATTAATAAATATTCTTAATCCAGAATTATATAATGAGGACCTTATTAGGACTTTTGAACCTAAATCTAAGCTAGGTTTAATAGCGTTTTAAGATTTATAACCTAATGTAAATTTAATTGAAATAAATAAAAATAAAAAAAAGGACCACAGGATCGCGCTGGATGCTATCCGCTACCAACGGGTCTTATTGGAAATCATTAGGGGAGGCCTATGTCCAGCAGTGGACGTCCTATGGCTGAAATGATGATGATGATGAATGAAATAATAAATAAAATAAATGACAAAATTTTAATACATTTATTTTAATATAAAATGCATTTTCAGTATCACTTTCGTGTTCAACATCAACATACATGAAGCTGACATACATTCATACAAATAACAGTAGTAAGCTTTAACGTGCCTTCCAAACGCTGAAGCTTGAACAAAGAACATGAAATACAAAGTCATAGTTGTGCTTCCTTTATTTGGTTCGGGGAAATCTGCTAAAATTGTAGTCGGTAAATATCAAACAACAAAAAAAGTTCAAAAGTTCAGTTAATGTTACTCGATATTTGATTTCGAAACACGTTGAAAAATTTACTTTACTAATATCTGTCTTGACCAATGATCATGTCAAAAATACTTTTCAATGGTTCAGAAAGGTTTTGTTTTTTTTAATTAATTCAATTGTATGTTTTGATTAGCTGATTTATCCGTGGCAGTTTACTATCTTTTAAAAGTATAAAAGACATTTGAAATTGGATTCTACACAATTTTGAGTTATTGTAATAAAATTTCCTGAACTATTACATCAAGACTTATCATAGGGCTGTCTCGATATAAAATAAAACTTTAACCGTCCGAAAGAAAAGGAAAACATATTTTTTGTCATCTTCGACTACAATTTTTACAGACTTTAGTTTGAGCTTGAGTTATAGTCGAGCCCAATGTTGTAGAGCCTATCCTACTTAAGTATTAAATAATAATCAGAAACAGTAAAACTAGTACAGGAATACTCGTACTTTGAAGCATAAAATTAAATGGCTTGTCAATTACAAATGTAATAAATTAAAAATACCTATATTGTAAAGTTTAGAAACTTTAAGTAATTAATAACCTGTGATAGTAAGGTATGTGATAATAAGGAAGCGTATTTATACGTCTAAAATTCATGAGATATTCTTATAAGTATATGAAGCTGTGTCGTGTACAATATCAAATTCATCATAACTATAAATTAAATTATTATTTTACCTCAAAACTAGTTTCTATTACATTATCTAATCTATATTACTAATACTAGATATAGTATAAAAGTATACTGTTTTTTTCTGTTCAGTTAAAAATAATTTCGAATTCACGCAGTTTCCATATTTTCATAAATCAAAACAGGAATAAATTATAAGAGATATGGCTTGGTCTATTATTTTTTTCGTATCACGGAATGTTTATTTTTTCTGGTGGAAAATTATTATTAGATGAAAGATTAAAACTGACACTAAGAAACTAACAAACCATGATAAAAATAATATGTATGTATTTACACAAGTATATAAGTTTATTTACAAAAGCCTAACATTAGTACTTAAAACTTACACATGTATCATACATACTAACTTAAGATAAAGAACTATTTATAACTATCAGATTTCATCAATGACTGATTTTAAGTAGGCAAATTCGGTTGAAAATTATGCACTAAAAATTTAAGTAGAAATATACAAATAGAAAAAATATTTAGAAAATAGTAATGTAAAATGCATTTGTTGTGTCAGAAAATACAAAGTAACGCTATAAAAACAAGCATACATTAATTATAAGAACTTCATGACAGTGATGTAAAGCGATAAAAAATAAGATATATAACACAAAAAAATAAACTGGTATTATATCTATATACACTTATTCCCTATTATATTAAACCCTCATATTGACGTAAATAGAAAGGTACATAAAATACTTTCACTATAGAAGGCACCCGTTGTACCTTTGAAGCAGAAAATATATAATATAGGAATAGAGATCCAGGTTATATTATATACTACTTAGAAACAGATTACTGTAAAAGATTACAAATAGGTATACTGTCGTATAAAAATATATATTGTAGCAAACGTGATGATATAATTCTTAAAGCCGATTTTATAACCATTTTTGGCAGTTACAATACTGGTCGCGCCCCGCACATGACACAAGCATACTTCCTTTATATTATTACATGAGAACATAAATTCTTATGATATTCCTAGTAAATTGTAACCGAACTATGCTGTCCGAAGCAATTATAGTATGGTTTATACTGCTGAGTTTTTGCCAATGATTGGCCCACCACTAGTGGCATATACTCTATGACCGTCGAACTCAACTGAAGAATTTCTCTTGATGCCGTCGTCAGTGTCCTTGAGCGGTTCCTTTTCATCCCTGTTATAATAAATGACAAATTAGTGTTATGAAAACAATTGTGAAGCTAATTTACAGCAAATTATACAAAAGTTGATTCCACTCTACTTTATGATAGAACTAATACTAAAGTAGAAGAATATATTACTTATATTATACAATTATATACAGTTTGGTAAAAAGCAAATGTACAATTATGCGGCTGATATGATTAATCACGAACCAAAGCAATAAATATGCACACAAAACAGTAAATAAAAATTTACAATCTATTTACTAGTAGTGGAGTAATCACATATACAGAAGAGAAATGACAGAAATTCAATGAAATGTTAAGATTCTTACACTGGTGTGGTCGGTATATAACTACTCATGGTGAAGGCAGCGTGAAGAGAGATAAAATGTTAATGTTAGTGGGTGGTAGTGCATTGTTAAATAACCTCAAAGTTATGGAGTGCTCTATGAAGCTTCGATTAAATTATTTACTCGAAAGGAGAAAACTCAATCTAAATCATAAACATAAAAATTATCTTCAAAACCGTCGTAAGAGATGTTCCAGATTTTTATCATTAATTTTATTCACACAAGTAATTTCAAACCAAATTATTGACAATGACTAATTTTGTACTCCATATCTATTAAATGACAACTGCAAATTATATTATTAGATTTATATACACTACAATTTATAATTTCATTTTAAAGCACAACAAAACTACAGCCATTTTCACACTAAGGCACAACGCCAAGCCCTGCAATTTTTGTACAGATACATACAAGTCGGTTAGGCCCAGGCGCATTGCAACCAAAACTTTTAAGTGTACTGTGACACGGGCCAAACCGCATCCGCACAAACATAGCATGCAGGCAGACTATGGCAGCAGGGGTGCCTTACGTCGGAGTGGACACGAGCTTGACCGGCGGCGGCAGGGGCGCGGGGGAGGGCGGCGCGCGCGGCTTCGTGCTGCAATAAGGGAGCGGGAAGCGCCAACCGTACAGACTAGCGGGCAGAAACATCTCTAATCGACACACAATAACGGAACAGGGGACTGGACTTGGACAATAAAAACAACAAAGACAATTATGATGAAGTGCTAACTGATGTAACTCATGAACTGATTGATAGTATTAATCAGAATATAGATTGATCTGTTAACACGAGAAGATCGTCTAAATAAGTCAACGTCTAATATTTACCTTCCGAGCTTAGCTTCGTCTTCTTGATGCTTCTTGCTCCGTCTACCGCAGATAGATGCGATGACGCCTTGTCGCCTGAAGCACAGCAGCAGAAGGTCCACAATAATGAGGCAGATAAACACTCCAGCCAGAGCGAGCCCGATGATCGCACCGCTCGACAACAGCTGGGAAGGAGCATATCCAGAGCGTTCGACACCTGTTAAAATACAAATAACAAGTTAAACTATGACAAGTTTATATAAAAGAGCAGTAGAAGCAAGATACTCTATTAAGGTTTTAACAAAAACGCTGTGCTAGATAATCTACTGCTCTTTCTATTGTTAGTTTTACGCGTCATATCAAACAAGCTGGAGATGTTAGATGAGACGAGATGATTGTAACAAATATGAAATGGTGTTTATTACTTTCCAAAAATATATGTGAAGATTTCAAGGCATGAACATTTGCTACAATCAGAAGAGCTTATGGTGATATTATAAGGAGTGCTTTTAGATCGATAAAACGTGCACCCAATCACCGATGGTACGAAAAGTTTTCGTAAACTATTCTAATAGATAAATTAAGAACTGTTACACTCATATAACAGAAAGCTCTCCATTGCGATGAAATGGGGTTTGAATGAAAATGAATGACAGATGTGAGAAAAAGATGATGCATAAATCGATACCTTACAAGTAACAATAATAATTTAAAAGAAAGAAAAGTTGTCAAGATGCAAACATTCCAAATAACTTTTTCCATCGCAAAATATAATTATGTTCAAACCCCATGACAATAAGTCTTCCAATAAATTGAAGCAAAATATAAAGGTAATTGATAAAAGAGCTAAGTATCTAATAAATTTTAAATAAACAAGGAACGCTAATAATGATAAACATAATAGAAGTTTGAATAACAATAATTTATCAACCATCACCTTTATCCCTCATAACAGTTTGTGATCTGAAAATGTCATCAACATGATTTTCAAACCACATCGTAATGTTTCATGGTTCTACTAATACATAATTATAAATAATTCAAATGATCTGACGAACTCACACATATTCTAAGTGTTAATATTAAAAAGACAATTTCAATAAATTCAATCATGCGAATAAAAAATTATAACATCTAGATTTTGATAACAATATGACCAAAAACTAGCTATTTATGAGTGTCATCTAACATGACAGATTTTATGAATTAAACTTTTAATATTACTATAAAATAAAATGCTAAATGTATATAGATATGTAATCCAGAAGTCTATCATCAAATCATGCTACTTAAGGGATTGACGTGAGTTAGCTTTTCATTATTTGAGGGGTGTACACAGAAAACATGCAAGTAGTAATTAGTACATTCCAAAGGAGTCTAGCTAGCAGGATTATTTACTATTATGGATATCATATTAATGTAAAAGATATTTACCCATATTTCAGTCAGGGCGACACAAACACACTTCATACGAACAAAAATAAAAAAATATGGTTTCTTGATTAGCATCTTGACAGCTTTCTCTTTATTGTTAAGTTGTTATAAGGTTTCTTATACATAGGAGGAATGGTACTATGGATTCACTACTTTAGGTCATTGGAATTGTAGAACAGCCATTTAATGATTTCGTTTGACAAAGTAAACATCACTTATTTGAATACTTGTTTCATCTGTCTTTATTCAGAAGTTTATCTTCTGCTTTATAAATTACTTGAAATATAGCAAATATAGCAATATTTACTTAATCAATATTGAGTTACACTAAAATAACAGCAGTCGTTTTTAAAACATTTATTTTCTTTCCACATTGGTCATATCTTTTTTTTTCTTCTATTAACAGATCACATTGTAATCTATTCTGTTCGTAGAGTAAAATTGATGCCTAACTACAATTTTATTTATCTTACATACTTTTCATATAATATGTAGGTGGTTTATCTACATTTACGACGATCAATCCTTCATTATTTCTTAAAGTCTATCTTTCAGATGGACGACATACTTCATTTAATTTATCCCTCTTATTTTATTCTACATCAAAAAGACAAAAACAGTCATCAAAAAGTCGTACACAAATCTTAACTCCTATACAAAATCCCTATTTATAATTTTTTGCCACGATATTTTTGGCTTTAGAACACTTAATTACGATTTTATATTTTGGCAGTGTTAATTGTAGATGCCTAATGTAACTACCTACTGTAGAAAATTGCGAGATGTAAACTTGTTAGAGTTGAAGCTTTTTGCATTATACACAATCAAGTATTCAAATCAGATATATATTTTATCTATTCATTAATATCGAAAGAAACAGTTTGAAAACATAACTTTTAGTTACTTTTCTGGGTAGAATATAGTTATTAACAATTAAGTTATTTACACAGTAACAAATTGTTATATCACAAAGAATATTTCCTACATAACAATTAACAGTCGTCTTTTGGACTTACTTTAATAGTTTTTCCTAGTATAATGATTTATTTTTAGACAAGATAAAGTATAAGCACTGTAGATAAAAGTTCCATTTTAGAGTGAGACCATGTGAATAGACTTGGACATCCATTTGGGTTACCTAGAAAATATTTTTTAAAGATAATCATACAGCAGATAGTTTAAGCACATGAATATCTACTGTAAATATATCTTAAACGTAAAGAAGCATAACTTACCAATAATAAAATTAACACCAACATAATATAAATTCGTTAATTTTAAAAATATTAAATGCCAATTCGAAATCATACTCTAATTACAAAATCAAAGCATTATTTTTGGTTATAAAATAAAAAAAACCATGCTCACACAATACAAAACTCTCAATCACAATATTTTGCACAATTGGTTATGAATTATTTTGTACCTAAAATCATTGTTAATATAAAGGCAAGAGTTGACAAAGGTAAGCGTCGAAAATATGAGTTTGGTACATGAAAAGCTCAAACTAAAGGTTACTAAAATAAATAAAATGCACTTACTACTAAGTGTACTTTGAAAGGAAAATTAATCACTCGTATTAGTAGAAAATAAACTGGGCGAAACTCTAAGAGCACAAAATAAAATTAAAACACTGCACTGCTTTTAAAGTCACAGTCACAAAAATAAACACAAAACGACAGTTGCAAAAAGAATGTGGACACAAGACGTGATGATGTGCGAAGAGTCTGTGGGCGGTTCTGACGCTGCCGTGTAAACGTCATAGAACCCAGCTTGGTGGACAGGAACTTCGTTACTTTCTTGGTTGTACTCACCGAGGGCAGTTTGGATATAGAGTTGAGCCGGCTGAGAGAAACCGAGGATGTTGTGAGCTCGCAGGTGGATTCGGTAACGAGTGTCGGGGTGGAGGCCTCTGATCTCATAGCTAATAGACTCAGAAGACTTCAGTTCCTCCATAAAGCATTGAGTTTCTGGTGCTACGTTCCATTCGCCACTCACTTTTATAACCTGAAAAGGCATAATTATTTGTTATTGTAAGTCGTTAAAAGAATATATGATATTCAGATAGCAAATACTTTACAGGACACTTACAGGACAATATGTGATGTCATACATATCGATAGGCTCGCCATTATGAGCAGGCACTCGCCATTTGAGTTCGTACCTATCAGCGTATTTTCCATGTATGAGAGATTCGGTACTGAGATTTTCTCTCCATTTGGGTACTTCGGGCGGTGACCTGAAAAGGTATTTTGTGGTATTATCAATACTATTTGTTAAATTTTTGCGTTTTTGTAAACATAAAATATATCAACAAACCTTCTTGGCATGATGACGGTCAATGGAGATCCCCAACTACCAGGCCCGACTTGGTTGACAGCAGCAAATCTGAAGTCGTATGTAAACATTGGCTGCAAATCTTCAACGATGTAGGGGGAATTAACAGACCACGTTCTGTTTCTTGCAAGGTTCCAATCGAAATTGGTATTCTCTTTGTACTGTGTTGTGTAAGCCAAAATAGGTGGACCCATATCTTCGGCTGGCCCAACGATTCCAAATGATACTGATGTCGCTGTGATAACTTCTTGTTTGGCCTGGAATGAAAATATATTATTTATAGCTACGTTCAGATAATAGGAAGAGTTACGAGTATATACAAGACTTTATATATCTTACTTGTAGAACGAGGCCTGGTGGGAAAGCTTCTCTAAACTGTATAATATGTTCCGCTTCTCCGAGTAGATTCGTAGCAATACATTTGTAGATGCCATACAGACTCCTATCCAGTGGAGTAATCTGCACGATGCTGACTGGCCCAGAACCGTATATTCTGACATGTGGCGATTCAACCAAGTCCAAATCCCGGAACCTGAAAAATATTTTTTTAGGATAGGTTAGATAATTAAAATATATAATTAGTCCGTTAGGTAGATTATAAAAAAATATTAGACACGTTATTTTTTCTTTTGTCAATTAAACTAAAATTGATGAAGATATAGCCCGTTAAAATTACACGTTACGTCACTTCTACGTGAAAAGTACAGCACATGCCTATTTTAACGAAAGCAAACCTTTTTGGTATTTAGCTCGAGACCTCTAAACAAGAGTTAGTACGAAACGGTAAAATTTAGAATGAACACTTACTTCCATTTGATTGTGGCATTGGGAATACTCTCAGCAATACAAGTTAGGTTCACAGGTTGCCCATTCCAGCTCCAAATCGGAATCGTAGGCATGTTTTCGAATGTGGGCCTGAACTGTACCGTTAATAGTCCATTCCTCCTCGCTTCACCACCTGCAAATATGATTCGAAATGACCATCTTCCTTAATATTACGGATCGATATATTCGGTCGGCCCAAGTGGCCTAGACACGGTACGGTACAGTAGAGTGCGGATAGTAGATGTTGGGTCGACGATGTCGTTAATATTGTGGGTCGAACCTGGACACGATTGGCAAAGGCAGAGGCCGAGGCAGATGGCACTGCAAGAGAGAGGCCTATACCCAGCAGTGGGATAAAAAAGATGCGGATGATGCTGGATGATTTGAATGTTTGGTTTCATTTTATTTAGACCAAATTAATTTTAGTCCTACTTACCATCATTTTCAGCAATACATTCATACAAGCCATCGTCAGTTCTATTCAGCCTTGTAATGGTTATAACTCCAGTTGACTCCATCTGGTCTCCAGTTTGACGGTTGGTAGTTTCAATGTGAATCCTTAAAAAGAAAACAACACAATATGTTCACTAAAGATCCAGTTATATTAAACCATACGCATCATGTGTATCACTATGATCAACTTTTAGTATTGGGCCAAGCCTAATATCGAAGCTCTTCCATAAAATAACTTCATTAACTCTTGAGTAGGTACAGCTACGAGTAAAGTAACAGTTGATTTTTTAGCAATTTCAGAATTAATTCCATAGTGGAAGTGGTTTATTTTGTTACAAATATATGCTAGTTGAATTTTGCGTAAGTAGTCAGTGACCCTATTATATTATTTTTGTTTATATATTTCGTCGGTCGGATTAGTTACCGGAACATTTCGAAAAACAAAATGTGTCGAATATTCGATTGCAATAATACCCTACCAGTTTCCATAGGTACTTATTTCAAAACAGTACCTACCTAATGACTTCGACACACGATTTTTATTTCTTTGTGCCTATATACTAACAGCATCTTACCTTCCATTATCATTAGGTCCATTCAGGAATCGTTCACCATTAGGTGATCTTCTAAAGCTGATTCTCGGAGCGGGTCTTCCAGTGGCCTTACATTCCAGCCTGCCTTCCAGTGTTTCAGGCGCTGTTGTGTTATAAAGTTCGAATATCTTAGGCTTGACGAGTACTTCGACTTCTATTTCGGTTTCGTTCTGGCCGGCTTGGTTGAGCGCACTGCAGATGTATTTGCCGTAGTCGCCGGCTTCGACGCGGTCGAAGGTAAGCAAGCCAGTTATTTCGTTGACGCTGTATCGTGATGCCGTAGCCAAGTTCTGGAACCATTTTCTTGCGTAAGGCGTCTGAGTTTAACCCTTAAGGTGGCTAAGCTTGGCGTTAACCTACTATACCATGACTGTAATAGGAATGTGACAGGCAAAAAAAATATTCGTTGTATTGTACCCGTTCACGAAACGTTTCGGTACTGACAAAATGTTCTCGACTATTTTTGAAGTAACTTGATGGTACGTTGAAATGGACATAGTATAGCGTGTCGTTTTCCGTGTCTGGTAAGTTTCCAGCACGGCTATAGTATGGAACTTTATAGTGGGCAGACCCCTTTATCACACCCTTAGTGTTATAAGTTTGTATGTAAGCGAAATCATAGTTATACAAGCGACTTTTTATTTTTTTCTCATTTTAAGAGCCCATATTCGATAGTATTAATATTCAATATTGTAATATTAATAAAGCTAATATTATTCAACTTGTTACTAAATTACAAAGCTAGATTATTTCGCTTAAAAAAAGTAATATAAGTAATCTCAACTCCATCTCGATAAATTTCCAATTAAAAGTTACCTCTCGCGTTGATGCCTTAATCCATGTGTAAGTCGGTGGGGGCTTTCCTCTAGCTTTGCAAGTAATCGAGGCCGATTCGCCCTCCTTTATTGTCTCAGTGGATTCACGATTCTCCATCTCAGGTGCTGTGTAAACCTGAAACAACACGTTTTATAAAGAAAACAAATGTGAGAGTTCTTTTTGCGATAAGTGACTGCAGTGTTTGTATCTGAATAACTGCACCTGCAACTGCACTGATAAGCCATGGTGGTTTAATAGTAATAATGTCCACCTTAAAATTGTAAGGTCGTGAATTCAAATCCTGGTCTCTTGTACCAATGAGTTCTTTGGAATTTATGTACGGAATTTAACACCACTGGCTTTTCGGTGAAGAAAAAACATCGTAAAAGGCAACCTGCATATGTCCGTAGAAAAAATTTGGCATATGTGATTCCACCAACCCACACTGGGCCAGCAATCACTCTTCATGGGTAGGCCTACATCCTGCATTATTAAAAAGGCTAGTACAGTACAGTACAACTGCACTGAAAATATTATGAGAAAAGTAAATATACCTCACTATCCCGGATATTTATTAACCTTATATTTCCCGTCTTGAATAAATAAGTATGGTATGAATAAAATAAATGTTTGTATGCCTTACAAATTTTCTTCAGATGATTGCAAGTTTATTTAATGCTCCACAGCGCCACTACAGATTTTATTAGGAGGAAGGCCTATGTTTAGCAATGCAATGTCGTATTAATGTTTTTTATATCCAGAGTTCCTCTGTGGTCTGTGGGTAGCAGTCTAAATATCAATTTTGAAAAAAAAATGCCACAAAATTTTGTTGCTGAGTCTTCACTGTGGCTATATCCGTAACAAGTTGCTTTCCATAGATATACCGCAGTAAATCATCTTGTTTTATTTCTCGTAATTACTTTTGTCGCCACTCTCTTGCGAAATTCCAAAAATCTACCAATTCATGGTTCGTACAGCACAGTACAGCTTAGTTTGGAGCTTATAACGAGTAAAAAAATTATTTTAACGTTAAACTGTCTAATATAATTATTTTTTGCAAAAAATAGCATGACCGACTTCAACCATGTATGGAATTTGCGAATATTTCGCACGGATTGATGTAACATTGTTCACATTATTGTTGATTTGACTGCCTCGGTGACTCAGTGGTTAGTGACCCTAACTTCTGGATCAAAGAGGCGAGGGTTCGATCCCCACCCAGGGCAAATATTTATGTGATGAACAGAAGTGATTGCTTTGTGTCTGGATGTTATTTAGTTACTATCTGTATAAGTATGTATTGAAATGTTGTTTTTAAACTTTCGCGATTTGAACACATTATTCAGAACATTAAAATTACACATTATTTAGAATATATTATTCTTATGTTTTTTGGTTTCCACCGCTTCACGAACTATTCTTGAAAAATAGTGTCGCGGCAGTCAAAAACCGCCAGATACAGAAGTCTGCTATAGCTGAGCATTTGCTTGACAGAGGTACTGGTCATTGGATCGAGCTCCACGACCCAAAAGTCCTCTCCACGGATCGACACTATTTTTCAAGAATAGTTCGTGAAGCGGTGGAAATCAAAAAACATAAGAATTTCAACCGGGAGGATGGATTTAAGTTATCGGCGTCGTAGAGTCCTGTTGTCAACAAATGCAAATCGCGTAGTGTAGGTAGAAGGACATTGTTAGATACCGTCAGTGTTGTGTGTCGTAGTGACAATTTTTCAAGTTCAAATTAAATTGGCGGTACCAGCTGTTGCACATTCCAGTCTACCCGTGACCACGGCCGATGCAACTCGGCCGAAACGTCGGGATGAGAAGGTATTTATTTATCTCGTAATTTTAGTGCGCGATTAGTCCCGTAGTATAAAATAATAATATGTATTGAAATGTAGTATATCTGTCTCAGGCAGCCATATCACAAGCTTTGCTTAGTTTGGGGTCAGAGGCCGTGTGTAAGATGTCCACAAAATATTTATTTATTGTTTATTTATTTATTTATCGAAAATGGCTCAGCTGATTTCTATAAAATTTAAATGACCAATTTCGAAGTATATTCTTATCAATAAAAAAGTATTATCGAAATCGGACTACTATATAAAAAGTTATGCGTTACACATGAAAAAAAAATATACGCATCGAATTGAGTACCTTCTCCATTTCGTCGGTCAATAATGGAAGACCATTGAAGATTTTGTCTTTGCAAACTTAAGAACGATTAATATAAGATCAATTTAAAAACTTACCTCAAGTTTGATGTTCCTTTCGGCTAGCTCTCCGGTTTGGATGACTACAGCTCTGCAAGTGTAGGTGCCATCATCGCTTTCTTCCACGGTATTGATCGTGAGGCCATTCGCGCTTATCACGTATCTATCTCCGGTTGAAATCTGAAATAGAGATATTTATTATCGTATTGTACTAGCTTCATTCGCGGCTTCCCACAGGAAACTATAAAAAAAAACAACGGGTTGCACTACAGGAGTGCCGGCAGAAGTGAAAACTTGAACATTAACGTTGTGCATTTCTGAATATTTTGGAATTAGGGAATAATTTCGCACGAATTGCTTTATTTATCAGTATAAAAGAACTAAAATTTATGTGGTAAAATACAATATGTATCACACACGTACAGTCGCGCAAGGGCTCTGCGCCACTTAAAGGAAACAGCAGGAGCAGGCATACATTTTCGCCGAGCGGTAGAAAGAGAGGGGGATACTAATTCCTCTCTTACCCCGCGCCGGCGGTCTACTATCCCCCTGTCTTACGAATTTTCGATGAGGTCACGTGTCCTGACGCGAGTTTAACATTTTTTACCCAATGAAATTATTTTTATCGTGCTTCACACACTAGGTGTATAGAAACTTTCTTTTTGTGATAAACATTTCAAAAATTGACGCGTTCGCAGGATTTAAACCTGCATCTTCTGGGACTCTGGCCCAGATGCTTTGTCCAATTAAGCTAAAACGATTTTTTACCCATCCCAAAAAGTGCACAACGCCGCTAATTAAGTTTGCACTTCAAAAACGGAATTTAGTGTGGACTATAAGACTATGATACTCTGCGATCTTTGAAATATATCGATGCTAAAAGTCAAGTCGAACCGTTGATCTGATATCAAAGTCAAAGTTCCTTTATTCCGTAGACATAACAATTGCACTTGGACGTCAAATAACAATGTTTGAAATATAATTTAAATAATTTAAATCAGAGGTACATACGTCTCAAGATTTCACATAATAAAGCAATACAAGAATTTACATTGCTACAATTCAAAATAATTTGTCAGTCTCATCCACAGGTCATTTGAATCAATTTATTAATTCAATGTTGCTGTATGCAAGAGTAACCACGCTCTCAGACTTATAAAATTAGTAAGGATCGTTTTTTAAGATGCCTATTTGTATTGCCGTCTATTAATGGTTTCTTGAATATTTAACTACTTTTAAGCTTATTCTATTTCATTTTACAACTAGGCAGCTTTTACTAATTACAATTTATTAATGGTTTTACAACAAAATAGCCAGCACAACAACTACTATACAAAAACCGTTTTGTATTATTTACCTACAATGAGGTATTTAAATTTACAAAAACAGTCCGAGAACTTTCTTCTTTTTGGACAAGCTTTATATTGAAAATTTTAATGATTACATAGTAAATGTAAGCCTTATTAGGTACACAACTTAATCAATAAACGTTGTTCTAATGCTTAAAAAGACTAGTATTACTTACAGAATTTCCTTCTTTGAACCAGTCGACTGTAGGCGCTGGTTCAGCAGTAACTTCACACATGACTTTGAAATTCTTTCCTTTGGTAGCGTATTGGTTTTCATTAGCGTTCGTCCACGTAATTGCAACTGAAAAAAGTATTAACATGTTGATAATTTTTACAATTTTGATCATCAAATAACAAAAAAAAATCAATAATAAATTGTAATTAATAATTATTCATAGCTTGTGTCACGGCAGGACTTGTCTGCACCAATAAGCAAACTAACTAATAAAACATGACATGAAACTGGTTTCAACTAGTAGACCAATCGTCAAATATTGTTAATCATATGATGATATTCAAATTCATCTATCCATCAGCTATAGGACGTCGACTGCTGGACATAGGCCTCACTTATAGACCGCCAATAAGATCGCTAGAAAGCGCTTGCATTCAGCGCGATCCTGCTTGCTCTGATGGTCATCTCTTCACCTTGTGGGTGGGCGTCTTACGCAGCGCTAACTGGTGCGTGGTCTCTTTTAGAGAACTCAACCCCGTTGGTCACCAGTCCTTCGATGTGCCCTACCCACTACCATTTCAACTTGCCAATCAACTGATCAGTTACTTTAGATCTTCTACAGATCATTTACCCTCATTTCTGATCCGATCTCGCAGAGAGGAGCATATCATATAGCTCTTTCCAAAGGTCGTTAGGCTATTTGGACCTTACTATATACTGAAATAAGGCCCATAATGGTACCTATTTATAGTAGGACAGTATACTTACCGAAGGTGTCCAGAACGACGCTGGCACTGAGAGGCATGTTGGTGTAGGTTGCCACGCAGGTGTAGTTGCCCGCCATCGCAGGCGTGATCGAAGATATATACAGATATTGCAGCTGCTTGGCTGGCATCGGCTCCGTGTAGATTTCCGGTCGGGTTCCAGGTCTGTAGGGGTGTTAAAAACATTTTAATGCTTAGTTTTGGCGGGAACGCGGTAAAATCATGTCGCCTCATTGTATTATTTTGTTAAACTTGTGTTATTATCAGTGATAATTAGTGAAAAGTTGTGGTATTTCGCATGTATTTCGTTGATTATGAGCTGATTTACGTGCATGAGTGTAGGCAAGAAGACATAATGTGACGTATCAGGTCTTTCCGTGTTGTCACCAAAACTCCATAGACGCCTCTAGTAAAGTATCCACTGCTTTACTGAGGTATGACTTGGACTTTTGATAAAATATAAAATATAATATCAAGTAATAATACTTGACACTGGCAAATGCACAACAATGCGACGCCAAACGAAAGAAGAAGAAGAACATTTTAAAGCTTGGCTTAGTTCAGCATACATTTAACCGTATATTTTTATTTTATTTTGTCCTTGTTTTAAAAATCTTAGAAATTATTTTTCTACCACTTTTGCTAAGCCAATTCTTATGATACTTGAGTTTCTGCTGCAAATTTGAGTTGCCCTGAAGAAGGCAATCAAGAAGTGGACCAGCCACATAAGGAAACAACCACCTTGTTTCCTGATCTGTGAAATGGACGTCAGGCGTCACGCAGACAACTGTAGCCTAATTTTTCAACATACTGCGGTTGAAATTCTTAAATTAAGATGTGTGATTGGTTAACGACTAGGCCACAACCGCAGGCTGCAGCTGTCTGCGTAAAGCTTCAATCAAGATACGCTAACCCTTAAGGAAACTATTCTCTAATTATTACAAAAAAAAACTGCTAACGCAGCTTCATTGATGTCCAAACCCCGACTAGGCCGCAACCGCAGGCTGCAGCTGTCTGCGGAACGCTTCAATCAAGATACGCGAACCCTTAAGGAAACTATTCTCTAATTATTAAAAAAAAACTACTTACGCAGCTTCATTGATGACCAGGCCCTTGGGGTCTTTCCACTGCGGCTGCGTGACGAGCGCGGGGTCCGGAGCATCAGCCTGGCAGGTCAGCACCACGGACTTGCCAACCGCCACGGTTTGCTGCTTCTGGTTCGGGAATATCCTAAGGTTTTGCGCTGAACATCCTGTGGACAATATAAAACTATGTTAGACTGGATAGACTCGAAAACAAAAATAAAGAAGATGGCTAGACTTAAGCTGTTAGAAGATATTGCTTCTTCTGAGAAGTCTTGCAAGAAGCAAAAAGCTGTAGCGTAGTGCTTAATTTTGTTGAGAACATTAAAATATAATACGAATAATATAATTCAATGACATTTGGTTACAATAAAGCAATCATATAACTTTTAATTTAACCTGATACTAAAATTATTGTATTCGAATCTATTAATTTTAACCGACTTCCAAAAAGGAGGAGGTTCTATGTTCGTCTGTATGTATTTTTATTTGTGTATGTTCATCGATATTTTCACAAATTGTGAACCGAATCAAAAAAAAAATTCGTTCGAAAGGATATACTTACCTACTCCCAAGGTGGTCTATTTTTTATTTAACTATGTTCATCGATATTTTCGCCATTTGTGATCCGAATCAAAAAAATATTTTTTCGTTTGGGATATACTCCCAAAGTGGTCTCATTTAAATTTTATCGAAATCGGCTAAGCCGTTTTTTGAAAAATCAACAATAATGAAAAAATTGCATGCATCAATTCGAGTGAACTATTAGATTTTTGTACTCGATGGAAGTCGGTTTTGCCATTTTTTGCAAAAAATAATTATCTAGTTTCAGGAATCATTCAAAATACCGCAGAGCCAACTAACTAACGAATCTTGGACACGTATGGACAATCTTAAATCTTTCGACAAATTTAAAATTCTTCAGATTTAAGTCGTAGACTCTCATTAATCGCAAGTACGTTGAAGCTTCGTGGGATATGAGCGCGGCAGCTGTTTACTTTACTGCTTATTTATTTAACACTTTATTGCACACCATTTATACAAAAAGAGGACTTAACGCTAAACAGCATTATCTGCCAGTCAACCTACAGGTACAGACATTGGGAAGTAGGCATGAATAAATAGACAAAGAGATAAATTAACTAGAATCAATACAGATCAAAACTAAAATATATATATATATATATATATAATATATATTATTAAGAATAAAATAAATCAGATTTATTCAAAAGTCAAATTACATTGCGTCATTTAAAACATTAAAATACAAAAGTCAAGCCTAGCTTACAAAAAATTAATCGAAAAGCCCGCCCCTGATTGTCCCCGGCGCAAAGGTCCCCATCACACTGGCTGCATTACCGCGCTATATATAATATAATTTTTTTTTTTATTTTTTTCAATTTCAAAATAAATAAAATACATAAACTATTATAATAAATAATAAGATGATAACTAGTAAAAGATAAAAATAGCTTATCCTATGTGTTCGAGATTTTGGAACTTTAAGTAATGCTCCCGCACAAGGCGCTTAAAGACAGCCTTCGAAGGCGCTTGCCGAACAGTGGATGGAAGCTTGTTCCAAAGGCGCACGGCTTCAACGCGGAAAGAGTCGTGCACAAATGACGTACTGTGCTTCGGGGTGCTGAGAAGAAGGATCTCGGGGGCCTAGTGACAACATCTGAAGCCATGAACGTAAAAAAGTTTTTAAGATAGGGCGGTGATTTAGCGTCGTTTAAGATGGAGTATAGCAGTCCGAGTATCCTAGCATTTCTCCTGTCGCGGATCGTAAGCCAATTCAATTTTTTGCGATATTCTGAAATATGCTTTTAATGTGGCCTTAAACTTAACTTTAGCTATTCCCATAAGAGAACGTAGAAAAGGATGTAAACACGTAAAATAATTGTACCACGTACGTAAATTACACATAATAAAATGAGGGATCGCTGCCAACGGTTCTCGTTAACGAAGTTTACCACAATTTATTCGCTGGCACGTGACGCCGCCACTTTTAGCGAAGTTACTCTTTTGTGTAACTTATACGCTTGGATACTTTCTTATGTACTAAAGCTAAAGTTTGGTTCACATGCTCAGTACATTTATGATAAGATCACAGGGAAGAAATTTACTAAGCAATTGGAGCCTCTCACAATTCTCACACTAATTCCCTGCGCCCCTGATGCCAGGAAATACATTCAAACATGAGGAAAAATTTAGAACCCAGAATAGAAATTCCAATATCAGTCTGTATGAAAATCAAATTATTAAAAAAAAACCGGACAAGTATGAGTCAGGCGAGGGTTCCCCTCGATGTGCGAGCAAACACGTTGTCAAAATAATTAAAAACCTGTTTTAGCATGTGCTAATGAAGTTATTTTATATGATACCTTACATCCTTACATCATATCATGATTTACTCACATAGAATTTTGAACCCATATACATATTGTGAATTTTGAGGTCCTATTTTTTGTGATTTAAATAAAAATGTACAGTTTTCAGATTTATTCCTATATGTGTACTCTGAGGCAATGCTTCTCGCCAAATTTCATAGTTTCTATGTCAACCGAAAGTACCCTGTATGTTTTGATTTTTGTGAGTGTCGAAATATGTGTTTTTTTACGACATAAACGACTCTAACATTTTTAAACGCTGACTGAGAAGTTTTTCTTTTACACAATTGCAAGAGACCATAGATATACGTATACGATTTTAATTTCTATTCGATACCTTTACGCGTTCCCAAGATAAAGAGTCTTGACATACACAGAGACGGACTGACGGACAACAAAGTGATCCTATAAGGGTTCCGTTTTTTCCGTTTGAGGTACGGAACCCTAAAAAATAGCCATTTTCTATAACACAATTTTGTACAAATAACAACGACAGTAACATTTAATTTCTTTCATGGAAATTTATAACAAACAATTTATACAGAAGTATCAAATTTATTTGTTTCTAAGCTAGGGTAAATAAAATTAAAAGATCAGCAGGATAAATACGTTTACAATTTACATCCAATAAATAGTCAATAGGTATAAGTAGGTAAGTATCTAAACTATTTTTGGCTCTACTGTAGTCGTAAAAATAATAGGCGTCATTCCCAAGACATCAGTATAGTATGATCTATTTCCAATAACCCTACACCATATCACATTCCCAGTATCTCTGAAGACAAAATCCCTGTATCTAGCTAGAATGAACTCAACCCTTCCAGCTTTCCATAACGAGGCGTGCCCACATGAATAGACCCACAACACTTGTGGCGATCCCTTAGATGTGAAGATATGATGTAGTCAGTACAAAAGAGCTTCGTTCTGTGGCCGATTCTGAACCGTATTGTGTCATCCCTAAGGTAATACAGTGGGTGACTTGTTTTCCCTGCTTGAATGGGTGTCTAGTGGGCTGCTTTTGGTGTTTTACTATGTAAGCAATGTTTTTGATTGAAGAATATGTGCAGGCTTGTAATACGAGAAGTATTCGTGTGGACTGTTCTAGATTTCTTGCTTCACGTGTTTGCAATGCAATTATTCAGAAAAATGTAGCAAAAATATGTTTGTAGATTGTGATGAAAAGACACGTGCAAAGAGTGTAGAAAAGACGCGAAAAGGAAAAAACTGAAATGCCAGCCACCTAATTTAAAAAAAGAAATTTTACCGAAACCGACTACGCGCATATTTACGAATGCGCAACACGCTACCGAACATAATAATATCATTTTTAGGAATTTTCACCCTTATTTACAGTATCGCATAGTCATCTTGAAGCACTCATAACATGCTAGGATGTTATATATATTCTTTGTAGTCTGGCGGCTCGCAGAATTTTTTACAAAGTTTTTAAGCATTCAGGGCACGTGTCTGGGCCCTTCGCTTATCCTCGAGTTTTCCAACGAGGCCCGCTAGCTGCATTTTTACGACACCAAGTTGAAAGTACGACAGACTGCGTGCTTTTTGGCTACGGACAGATCCAACAGAAATTCAAGATGGGATATGTCTGGATCTTTTGTTATTAAATCTTTATTATTTTATTATTATTATAAGCCTGTTCCGTCCCACTGCTGTATGTCAGACGATCTGTGGGCCAAACTCACTACACAATGGGTTTTCCAGACTGTCAGACCAGTTGGCAGACCCAAGCGGAGATGGCGGGACGAACTAGACTCGTTTTTGACCGACGAACCACCGGAACCGGAGGAGGTATACAATTTGACGCGTATATATATATTTTTTTATGTATAACCACGCACAACTTTTTTAATAGTAGTCTGATTTCAATAATTCTTTTTTTATTAGAAAGAGTATGCGCTCATACGGCGTTGAATTGTGCAATTTATCTATGTTATGCAAACATGCATTTTACGGTGTATGGGTATTTGCTACATATAATTGTTAGAGCGCTAGATAAGCCTCTCTGTAGATCTCTATGGCACGGAAAATCTTTCCCTCTTGCTTCAACTTTCGACATTTTTGTCCTGTCTCTGTTACTCTTGCAAAGGTTCTGTGCACGCTTTGAATGGCAATATCTCGTCTGCGGTGGCCCTAAGAAGCATTTTTCTTTATGTTATAACCTCAACCCTGCAATCTGGGGAATTATTAGGAGTTTCCGCACAAAAGCTGTGATTCGAAATTTTTATAGCCCTGTTTTTATTTGCACGTAGACTATCATGGAAATGTAATAAACAGAGTGCAATAGCAGAATTTTAATATTAGGCACGTAGTTTGTTGTTTTCTTGTTTTGAAACACAAGAGAACAGTTTCAGTAATCAGTTGGTATGATAATTTTGTGAAAGAAGTATGTAGAGTGATAATGAGGATGTGGAGGAATATTGAATTAATATTTTAATAGATAAACAAGAAACTTAAGAAGCAGAACTTGCTCTGATAAAAATATTTTTTGTTGATGACTATGATGAACTTTCACCTGATATTTTGTATTGTACCTAGATTTTTATAGGGGGAGATTTACTGAGTTTAAAGATTCTAAATGGTTCTCAAATTTATTGTTAATGATAATATATTTATATATTTTCCATAAACGTAAGTTATTCACACACAGTACAATTCCAATATTAACCATAAGTAATATATTACTCTTAATAATAAAATTCTATATTTTTAAAACCCATTATTGTTCTAATGCATATCAATTGCCCCAGTGTCACAAACGCATTTAAATAACAACGACTCCATTACACCTAACCCCCAAGAGATCCATTTCACAAAGAAAGGTACACCTGAGAAGTATTACAAATACCGCATCAAAAGCTTACAGTGAATTTTACAGTATGAGGCTAAGTACAAACAGTATGGGTATATCTGCTAGACAAAAGCGCGCGAAATGTTTAAAATATTAATTGGTTATGCTGGTGTAAACGCAATCTCTTATTTCATATTGACAGTTGCTGATGGACTAGTTGTAGTTGGAAAAGTAGGGGGCAAAAGACCACGTGGACGCTCTCCTATCCGGTAGTCTGATCAAATCAAATTGATAATCGGGCTTCGAGTTTCCACTCCTTTGAAGAAAGCCGAATATAGAGTGGCGTAAAAACGGCTTGTCACTGATTCCAACAAAGCATTTCAAGACGGGCGGACGGACGGACGATCTTCAGCAATGAAGTGGAGGAATATGAAGATGCACTAGTAATGTAGTACAATTGGAGGTAGAAAATATGTACCTAGGTAGCTAGTAAATTGACAGCCAACAGTTTCCACATGTGCATATAAGCAAATGTAGTTAAGCAGTGAAGTTGGGGTTTTCTGTGTAGAAAATTGGACTGCTCGGTGAGTTAATTTACTTATTGATTTGAGAAACTTTGATAGTTACAATGATACGCATTTTTTTGCATTTTGAATAATCAGTTACACTTAATTCCAAAAAATATGGAGAATAATGTAATTTTTTTGTTTTATAATCAATATTTCTCAACAGTGCCTCTATTCGCATTTGACGAACAGGAGACAAGAATGTGTCTCTACATTTAATTTGTGATAAATATAAACTATTTCACACCTGTTTCTTGCAATACTTTTTGTAACATACATGATCTTTCATTTTCTACTAAACTTGATACAATCCATACTGTTCTATTGACTGCTATACCTTCAAGGCGCCGAATTTCATCAACTACAGGGGGATAGGGGCTCGTACTGACGAGGGGACAAGTGAAATAACCGTCTCTACGGATTAAAGGGTTTTGCACAATTTGTATACTTCATAACAGTGTCCTGGAGCAGTTTCGTATTACCAATTATGTTCACTTTGTACTTAACAAGCTGCTAAAATGGATGTCTGGCCGAAATCCATTTGTAAGTTTCGTAATGAACGTGTGATGAATTAGTTTCGTAATAAAGGATTAGGTTTGTCAAAGTTATAGTAGTGTAGTATGCTAGTTGGTGATTAAATCTTGAGCGTGGCTCATTTACAAATTGGTGTAGAATATTTTCGCATAAGTAAACAAAAGCTGAAATAACTGTAATAAAATGAACTTTAGACATAAGAGAAACGTAATTATAGAAAAGTTCATTTTTTCGACTAAGTGACAAGATAATTAGGAAGCACTCAGAAATTTAGAATAGAGAAATCCTGCTACTATACCAATGTATAATTTTGCTAGTAAAATGAATTAAAAGTGAATTTGATTTATAAACTAAAGATACTCTACATTCCGAAAATATCATAAGCATAATATGCGAGCGAAAAATTATTTATCAATTCAATCGAAATCAACATTGGTATATTATTTGCTTTGTCTTTTGATCTAGGCTATTTTTTATAGTTACATACCTTCAGGCCATTATTTACCAGCAGGATGCACATCTATCTAAGCAGAAGCTAATTCCTACAAAGATATTTCGACCACCAAAATCTCGAAGGAATGCAGTAAACAGATATGCTTTGGATACGTTATACGTTACTGGCATTTGATATTTTCCTTGAATTTTCCCTCGTCCCCTAAATCTGTCCAATTTCACCTTTGGCTTTTACAATAGGTACGCAAATAGCGCAGGGCGACGTGAAACGAACCGAAACAGTTTCAGGTCTGCCGGAGACCCTTGGCTTGATTTCCAATGGGAATGCCCAATGGAAATCAAGTTCAAGACCGCTAGCATTGTTCGAGGCCGCTGGATTGGCACGATCAAGCAAACACAGAAAAGACATAGATAAACTTAGGTCCCGTTATATTTGTACGAGAATAATGCATTGACTTCAGTAAAATAATTACATCCTTCATAAAGTTCAGTATATTGTTCTCGTACAATTTCAACTGGTATTTTAAAATATAGATATTCTACAAGCAGTGTAGCCAGTGCATTTTGGTCTTTTTATAGGTATTGAATTTGATAAAATATTTAAAAAGTTTGCAATTAGATGAAATCAAAAGAAAACCCCCAAAAAGAGAAAAACGCATAAATTAGGAACTCATTTACTTTACATATGCTTTACATGATGTAATTTCAAAATCTATTACAATATGTATTGTAGTTTGAATACTTATTGATATTCTGTGGTTAAAATGCAATATGGCTTTGATTCAAAGGCATTCACTAGTTGCGCAGTTGGTCCATGAGGTTTGTTGTACACCTCATCATCCACAATGTATTTTTCCAAAGTAGATATTTTTAAACCACGATTTTTTATAAAATCAGCTGCGTTGTATTATATATACAAGGCTATGCTAATAACATCACAGGTACCCTTACAAGTTTTATGTCTTGCGGCTGGGTTTCGGTTCACGATCATCGCTAAAGAACTGTCTGCAAGCCTGTAGGCATGTAAAGGCATAAGGGGCCTTGTGATTAATCGTTCAGGCATTATTTCCTAATTAAGCTCACCTTCCCCTTTGGCTGCGTCGCTCAGGGGAGTGCCGAGAAACTCGAAACAAATACAAATGGCTGCGAAATGGAGAAGAAAATCGGGAATCCGGTGAATTAACGCTGAACACAAATTAGGAAAGGTAATTCTGGGACGAAGGTTGGAATGAATGTGATTGCTTCGTGCAGGATAAGGGTTGTTGCGGTTTCCTATTAAAATAAACCAAGGAAAGATTCTAGCTGAAAGAACAGTTAAAAGAAACTATATAGGAATCACTACATTTCGTCTTCAATTATTTCGGGAAAAGGCAGCCGACTAAAATCAACAACATGGCTTAGTGGTTGCACGCAGAAAAATGAAATAGAAAATATAGGATAATGGTAACCGTAATAGTACAAAAAAAACTGTTTGCGCCTGTGCACTACTTTGCAGGGCTCCAACCTGGATCACCAGTCTTAATTTCTGAGTTCCGACTTGGCAGACAGATACAGTAACCAATTTGATTGCCTAGGTATACCTGCTATTTAAATCTTAATTATTTTATAAGCCTACGTATTTGTAGTTATCATAATATTGGTTTTATACTCATAGTAATTTAATCAAAGAATAAACCTTCTGTTTACATGTTCTAAACATAAACACATGCACTGATACCAAAACAATATGGAAATGATGACTGCACTAAACAATTACAATAGTTACCCTAACCAAATACCAGAACAAACAATTTGCAAATCAATAGGAAATATCAACACGCAAACAAAACAATTAGATCAAAACGCCGCAGTTACACATATAACTCAATTATTTCTACCATAGGAGCTGTATAAAATATGTAACACACAATCTGATGCCAGTTCACCCCATTTGACATGTGACTCGTACTGAAAAGGTTGTAATTGAGGTAAATGAAATAAATTACACTTGCGAACTGGGGAGGGAAGGCTTTAACGAAGTTACTCGTAGTGTGAGCAGCGATGAGTCATATTACAACTATTTGAGACAGGGTTCGACATTTATGTCTATCCGTGTAGGTTTGATGATAAAGCAGTATAACTGATACCGGAAAGATGAACACTTCAAGAACTGCAGATAATTAAAAAACTTCTACTAAACATGCCCACACAATATTCAATTTTTTCATTCGTTTGTTTCATTTTCTCTTAAAACTATTACGTGCATAATACTTTTTTATCAGTTGGATATACAATAAACTAAGATAGAGTTCTTAGGAAGTATGTACTGTGAAAGTGTAAATACACTCAATGAAAGCGTTTATCGAACTACTACCCAACTAACACAATAAGTTCTATAATAGCCATAGAGCCAATCCAATAATTTCCTAAGGTAATAGGATTAAGTGCTAGAGCATGCTCTGCAACCGTTATGCAACAGACTTAGAGACACTTTGGGCACAACTTTTTGCAGGCTATAGCTCCATATCCACTCCATAGCAGTGGCAAAAAGGTGCCTCAAAGGCTGCAAAAATGCACTACCGCCGCTCTAAAGCTCTTATACCGTCTATTTTTGTGAACAAAGAACGAGTGAATGATTTAGAACATAATATGTGACCAAACTATATTTTAACTGTTTCCATCTTCATTCTCTGGATGGTATTTCAATCTTTTTGGATAAAATGCGTCCGTCAAACAAAGTGAACGAATTCATGGCGTAAATATTTTATTTTTATCATTGAATATAATTATAATGTTTATGTGCTCTTATTAAGTTTAAACTACAAACGCTTTTAGGTTTACTGTGCAAATGTGTAATGTTTCGTAAGTAATTTTAAACGCGCTTTCGAAATAACATCTCAATGCGCTTAAAATAATATAAATATTTGTAAAATATTATTTTTGATGACTTGAAATAAGCTTTTTTCACATTTCATTAAGTAATAATCGAATAATATATGCAAAAGGCTTTAATAATATCAGTCAAATGAGCTTATTTCTTCCAAAAACATCATTTATAACCTCTATTTCTGCAAGTAAACATCACAGTTGTTTAAGAAAACATGGCGATCTTATGATACAGCCTTAAGTTGCAGTTTTCACCGGAATATATCCATTATGAGAGGTTAAGCGCTAATTTGATCTCTTATAGAGCTTTAGAGATATATGAAGGGATTTTTGTTTCTCTTCTGCTACTTGAACCTTTAATAGAGCTAATATTTCGTCTTTATTGCAGTCTGAAGTGGCATATAGTAGATATTTAGAGCTCTTACGCAGCTGCTTTAAATGATTCACTTTTAACTCTTTAAAGCGGCTTCAAGGCATATTACAGTAATAAAATCAGTTCATATAAAGCTATCAGCGGTTTAATGTTCTTCGGTAACTTTTTGCAATCGCCTTTAGTTGTAATTAAGACGCAATATGCACTCTTATAAAGATAAAGGTGGCATGACTTGTCTTGCTGAAACTTGTAGTGAATTTTGTAGCTATAAACATTTTGGCAGCTATTAGGCAACCCATAACTACTTTTTGAACTTTTAAACCACCATTATAAAACTCAAAGTAATAAAATAGGCAGCATTTAACGCTTGTGTGCTAGTTGGGTAGTTATTGTGGTCATAAGATCGCTAATGAAAGATTATGAAAAAGAAATACTAAGGTAGCATGCATACAGTCACCAGTTTTAATGTTCGATATGTTTAATATTCCAAATAAGAAGGCGAGTAGGCAAACGTTACAAACTCTAATCATGAATTAATTAAGAAGTAAACATTTGCTTAGGTGAAGTAACATAACAAAAACAAAACTTGAACGATCCGGAAAAGATACAAAGGAAGGCTCCAAAATTCTAGTAGCCACTTACGGAAACGATCTCGAGGCAGGTGTTCTACGGCTCGGGATTAGCATTAACGTCCGTGTACCAGTTAAGAAAGGCATTACAATAAATTTCCATCGTTAAAACCTTGCTGAACTCGCCATTCGAAGGGCATAGCAATCCCCAATGTTGGGCCGTCATTATCAGTTTAGCAGGAGGGCTCTTCTACTAAAAAGTATAAAAAGACCGTTCTCAAAAATCCAGCTAAGAGCAGGGGCGTAACGAAGTGTAGCCCACTTAAAACAATAGCCAAATACGAGGGTGGGATGCTGCCACCTCTGCGGTACGTCCCATACTTAACCGAAGAGACTGGAGACCACTCAATATGTGCTGAATTTGTAGAATTTTTATGGGGCGCATTTTGGACTCCTTTATTGCGAGGGATATTTACGGCCTCCCTAGGGCTTAATAAATTTGAGTTGAAATTTAAAAATGCCCACAACGGTTTCACTGCGGCTTGCTGCAATTGAAAAGGGTGGTTTTTGTGCGAGTTTGTTCCTGTCTAATCAACATTTGTTTACCAGTCGGCCCTCAAAGCTAAGAATAGCTTGCGAATTGATCCAATTTCACCCTTGGCTCGGCGGCAGTCCATTAATTACGATGCCTGGTTCTTCTTGGCTAGGGCGTAAGCCTTCCCTCAGTTTATTGCCCGCAAACAAACCGATCATTTGAACCCCGCATTTGTTTATTGCCACCCTTGAACTTTACATCTCAAATTGACTCTGGAAAGTTTAAATACTTAGAAGTTTTGTAATGTCACGATATTGAGTGAATGGAAGGGTCTCGATGCTGGCTTTGATTGCTTGTCAAAATGCTTAGGAAAATTAATTGCGCGTGAATTTCTGAGCAAACTCCGGAGTGTAGTCTTTCAATCAGCCGTTAGGTTTGTCAGCCAAAAAGTTACAATTTAGTCAAATCACTTATTCTTCAAAATATTTTCGTATCTAAAATTAGTCTTCTGAATGAAGTCATCTTCAGACATTTCGTTTGAGTAGTTTAGGACAATTCGTTGTTGTGTAACACGAACTTGTGTACCAGCATGATGTCAGTTTAGATAACTCTGGCCAAGTTCTCGTCACCTACGCGCTTGTTACGTTCAATTGAAGACGATATTTGCAGTGTTGAAACCGGTTGAACGAGTCATTTGCCATTGAACTCTACGTGTTATCGGCTTCATCGGTAAACACACCTACTTACATTTAACTATTTATAGAACTCAAACCATTTAGCACTAAACGTTACTTGACATTTTTTAAGCAATTTTTGTGTCAGCAGCTTTGCTTCACAAAGAAGATTTTCAAACTGAAATGGAGCATAAGTTACCCATCCACAAAAATAGGGTAAAATTGAGACGTTCAAATTCCATGACAAAGCAACATAATCTCACAAAAGGTGACATCGAGTATCATAAAGACTTGCTCGAGATGAGCTCCTTTTTATTCAAAACTCGATGGAGCTCTGTTGCGGACGCAGGGAAGCGTTTGCTAAGCCAACGTCGTGAAATTGCTTGAGAATTTCATCTCGTCTCAAACAACTACCTAGCTGCGAAACTCGCTTGCAAAGGAAACTCATTCCGAAATTTTGACTATACGGGATTGTCAAAAAACTTGTAACACAAAAATAATTATGCAGTGAAATATGATAATCGACATATGAAGATTTTACGCATGCTTTATTAATCCTCAGAGCAAATAAAAAAAACAAGAGATAATGTTGTGAACCAATAAGTGAAACCAACCAAAACTACGCCTCGCCGTGTACAGGCAATTACACACACATCCACGTACAACGAAACTACGCCTTAGCTTGTCAGTCGAACTATGGCGGCGCAACACCGACGCACTCACACATGTATAAAAAACCGGCCTCACTTGACTGTTCAACGACGTTATCTCTTGATTTTTTTATTTGCTCTGAGTATTAATCACGTATTGTGGATTATTTTTTAAACATTTCAAATTAGAGAAAAAACATAATAATCTACAATTTGCACAAACATTTGTCCATCATCTAAAACAAACATTTCCCGCCGCATCAAAATGGCGGACGGCGCATCACAATTTGTATTCTGCACCTAGCGGCTGTTCGTCTGGCCAGATTAATTATCACATCCCTCCATGTTTGCCAATAAGCCAGCTTTAAATTCACAACATAAATCCCAACTTCAGCTTACGCGTAGATTACTCTATGAGAAGAATTCCGCGTAGGATTATAATTGTGTTGAAATTACGTGAACTTCGGAAACGTCGATTTAAACTTTGAGAGGACTTTCGGGGATTTTCTACAAAATCATAATTTATGTCGGAAGCATGACCGTTTTCTAAACGTTCGATACAATTTAGAAAACCGATATTGTACTAGTATCGGTTGTGCCTAAATAAAAAATCTTTATTTTCTCCATACATAAATATACGTTACAAATCAAATGTTTCTTAAATGTTAGATTAGCTTAGAAAAGTTTATTATCCCTAAATGTACTGTATGCTGAGTGTGAGTTTTGTCGTAAACATGACGCGCTCTTCGGCGAGCGCACAAGCATATAATTTGTATGAACTTGTTGTGTTTCAAAAATGCGCCACTAGTGGCGCTGTACATTTCAACATACAAATTACATGCTTACGCTCTCGCCGAAGAGCGCGTCATGTTTACGACAAAACTCACACTCAGCATACAGTAATCGATAATCCTATTGCTCTACCTGTAGTTATAAAATATAAGTTTCGGTTTGTATGCTCCAAATATAATATTTGTTACCTTTATGATAACATATTAAAAATGTTATCTTAAAATTTTATTAGATGATACCTAAAAACAAGGTTTTTGCAAAGAGCAAGAACTTGCAGAAGTATCAATATATTTATAGAAACTTACTATACTCATTAAATACTTCTAATATTAGACCGGCCACACTACTCGAAAATGAATCAGCTGTATAGGTAGGTACTTACATTTTGTTGAAAATTTATAACCTTTTTGCACGGACTAGCTATATCTGTTTTCGCTATTTCGGGGTTGGTCCCGCAATAAAAGTTGGTCATAATAATGAGTACAATAAAATTCTAACATATGTCCTTTGTCTAAAAAAAAAATATGTGTATATAACAAAAACATTCAATCTATCAAGCTAGATGTATCAAAATCTCACTGCAATGCTTTCCATCACGCACCGTTTACACAACCTGCCTTCGTTTCCTCAGATAGAGCGTACAATCTAAAAGACAATCAAAAAGATCAATCAAGGGCCTGTCTATAATGGCAAGGCTTTAAAAAGACTCCAGGACCAGCGTAAAATGATTTCTACATCGAAGTAAACTGTTGTTCCAAAGGGGACGTAGACCCATGGAACGTGCTATGTGCCGTAGTCGGAATATTAGTCACAAGCATAGATCACGCAAGATGGGGCATGTTGTCTCAACGTCTAACGTCGTTTGATTGATTGGGGACGTCATTTTGGACACTACTTAAAATCATTACTGTGCAGTGTGCGTAACTGAGTCGTCCCACAATTATTACTCAGAGAGCACAATATAATATTTAATTATTTATTCATATGCGCTCCAACAACACCGCACTCTGTAACATTTGCTGAGCTAACATGCATTTTGATGAATATACATGAAAATTTGTACATAATACAATTATTTCGCAGTGGATAAATAGAAGGCCTCTCTCTAGATATCTTTGGTCACAAGGCTCACGTATTTCGCAGTGTTTGCTAAAGATAGTGTACAGGCAAGGATTATGAAGACAAATTGACGCTTTACCGCCCTCTGTGCTGACATGTGACTAGCAAACAATATATCACACGAAACAGCACAAGGAAACACCATGGAAAATACATTAAGATCTGAACAGATGCAAGCTTACAATAAGAAAGTATTACAAGTTTACAGTTACGCTAGAAAGTATCCTATTACTTACCTAATAATGGATTGTAATCTTTTCCCACCTGCCCAAGATTCACTTGAGGACTTAATAATGATAGTAAAATCGAAAACAAACGAAAGACTTTTGTTTAATATAGGTTTGCGTTTGACTACATACTGCCTGATGTTAAGCAGATATGTGGTCTAGGGTGTAGCACGTTTACCTAGACCTAGAAGATACCTATTTACCCGATATTTGAAGACGTCTATGTTGTGCTTTAGAAAAACAGACTTAGGTACGAGTAAAGCGTACATGTGAAAATTAATAAAAATTACGACGAATGTAGATTTTTATCAATTTTATAGCTAAGGACTTTAGCTTTCCAGCTGAAAAAACTGCATTAAAATCGGTTTACTCGTTTAACCTTGTAGAGAGGGTATAGAGTTAATTTGTAATACCACAGAAAGAAAAATGCATCAAAATAATGTCTTTTTATGAGGCAGCGTTAAAAAAGGTTTTAAGCAAAGAAATATGGGCTCGGCTCACGTGGCGCGTACAGGCGCGATATTTTTTGCGTAGGCTGCATCAAGTCACGCTCCGTAGCCTTTTATCCGCTATTTGGGGATGAAATCCTGGATAAACACAAGTTAAATATAGGTACTTTAAATTTTTCACTGAATTTATCTACGAATTCTACGACGTTATGTAATTGTGTTGGGATCACAGAGTTAGGATTACAAGTATCGTCACATAGAGTGCGTTATAAGAACAAGATCGAAATTTTTCAAAAATAATAGTTTCTTGTCAGAAATAACAATGCTTATATGAAAAAAAATACTGTGCAATAAAAAATAGATTAGCTTAAATGTGAGCCAATGGAGTTGATACGTAGTTACAATGTTTACTGAGATAGACTGTAGGTATTTACTTTTAAGAAATCTACTCACAAAACATACTAGCCAAATGCGCCATAACCACAAACAGAAAATTGTGTGAGTGCTTCATCCAGCACTGACCATCCCTAAGTCGATAACATAGGGACATTCGATGAAATCTTTATACCTATAGTACCTACATCATTAGGAGTACACATGTTTTGGCTTTATTTATTTTGTGTTGGCCTTATTTGTATTTCTGTTATAGTATAATTATGTAGATACGCTGTTGATTATAAGAAATAAGTGAAATAAAATACACTCCTGTTCAGCTCAACCTACACATATCCCAGCACACACAGGTGCCAAATGTGTGTACCTTTATAATACATACGTTTTGCACCTTCCTTTGAAACCGTCTCACGTTGCCATATTTAGGTATCGCCAACGACCCGGAAAGTTGGATTTGTTGCGTAAGGGAATTTAATTAACGAGTTCTCGCAAACATCTAAGCTTCAGGGATGGGATGCGTGTGCTAGGCATGAAATTGGGGAAAGATCTGTGAAGACTTAGGAAATCATATACTGGTGCGGTAATTTGGACGACATTGAGCTTTGATTGAAATTTCGTCGCCGTTTTCAGGCTTCTTTGGCTTGTAGGTGTGTAATGAAATTCTCTTGTTGTTGTTTATTTTAAGGTCATACTTTAGTTACTATCTATATAAGTACTGTACCAGCCTTTTTAATAGTCCACTGCAGGACGTAGGCCTACCCACGAAGGGCGTTATATAAGTATGTATTTAATAATAAGTATATGTAGTATTTGAAGCCGTGGTGGTCTAGTGGTAGCGACACCCGCCTTACAATCGTGAGGTCGTGGGTCCCGGTCCCGTACCAATGAGTTCTTTTGAATGTATGTACGGAATTTAACACCGCTGGCTTTTCGGTAAAGGAAAACATCGTGTTGCCTCACGATGTTTGGTTTTGTTTTGCATATGTCAGTAGAAGAAATTCGATGGCGTATGTGAATCCACCAACCCGCACTGGGCCAGCGTGGTGGATATGGCCCAAACACCCTTCGTGGGTAGGCCTACGTCCTGCAGTGGACTATTAAAAAAGCTGATACAGTACAGTACAGTAGATGTAGTATATCAGCCATATCACAAGCTTTGCTTAGTTTGGGGTCAGAGACCGTGTGTAAGATATCCCCTAATATTTATTTATTTATTTACTTATGCTATACAAGTAGCTTAATATATTTCAATAGTAGTAAACATTATTATTACTACTATTGAAATATATACCAGAAGTCGAGATATGTATATATATATATATATATGTAGTATAGCAGACTCATCAACATCTTGATTTATATTTTTACAGTCGTTACATAGCTATTTTGCATTTACAAATACGTACATATTGCAGTACATATCTACAACACCGATATGGTGAGAAAATCCTACGGATATCCTAAGATTATAAACGCGAAAGTTTGTTAGGATGGATGTTTGTTACTCTTTTACGCAAAAACGACTAAACGGATTGAGATGAAACTTTGCAATAATATAGCTTATATATCACAATAACACATATGCTATAAATTATAATGATATTGCGTCAAAAATCAAAATATCATGCGGGCGAAGCCGCGGGTAAAAACTATTTATACATATATTTCTTTGGCTTTACTTCAAAAAAAGCCCCTACAAATCAATTATATATTATTTTTTTTAGTCATGTGAAATGTTTGATTCTGACATTCAACAATATTTTGATCTCTTGGTTCTGGTTTCTAGTGAACTACTTAGAGTTCCTTCAAAAATACTTTTAATGAGTATTCGTTTAAAGAATGTTCCTGGCTAAAGAAAATCATCTTCTAGTAGTTACTATTAACTTTATTGTAATTATAAAGTCTACCTCTAGAAGTCGAATACGTCCAAAATTTAGCATTTACTAGCTGTGCCCCATGGTGTTACCCGCGTTAGCCCGAGATAAAAAGTAGCCTATGTGTTAATCCAAGGTCTAAGCTACCTTCATACTGAATTTCATTCAAATCGGTTCAGCCGTTTGTGCGTGAAAGAGTAACAAATATCCATACATACTCACAAACTTTCGCGTTTATGATATTGGTAGGATAAATGAGATGATATCGCTTTCATTTTACTCATCAACTAGTTTTGTTGTACAAATATCTTCCAAGGAGTTTCTGAGAGGTATTTTCCTTAATTCCACAGATCGAACTGACTAACAAACCAACTAAATTGATCTAAATTACCATCCCATTGTCTCAGTTTTCAACGCCAGAAACTTTGTCTAATAGACAATGGAATTCCAACTTCGCACAGTATCCTGAGCCTCATTAGTTACAATGTTTATTGTGTACAAGTTCTTAACTGATAGAACCACACTTAACAAAATCAATTTGTCGATAGAAGTTCGAGCAGCGTACTTGTTAACTATTTCCTAGTAACTACGCCACAATCTGTGGAACTTTCGTAGTAACTATGTTGATAGACTGTAGAAATTTGTATTTTGTCATTTTGTAAGCTGAATGTATCTGTTTTGATTTAGTTGTAGAGTAAGTTTGTAGTACGAAGCACGAATCTAAAGAATTTGTAATGACTGCTAGGTTGAATATTTCGCACATTCTACTGATTCAGTCATTGTAGGTACCTACTACTTATTAAAAACTTACTAAGGGAACCTTGAAATCGCAACAAGAAATCATTCGTGGCAATCTTACGTATTGTGCTTACGTACATCTTGGAAAAGTTGGATGTCATTTTTTGACCGACGAACCACCGGAGACGGTATACAATTCGACGCGTATATATCTTCTTAATATATATAAATCTCGTGTCACAATGTTTGTCCTCAATGGACTCCTAAACCACTTAACCGATTATAATAAAATTCGCACACCATGTGCAGTTTGATCCAACTTGAGAGATAGGATAGTTTAAATCTCAAATTATAGTCGCAATTTTAATTTATTTAGCCACGGCAACGCGTGGCCGGTTCAGCTAGTAGGTATATATATTTTTTTATGTATAACTACGCATAATTTTTTTTGTAGTTGTCCGATTTCAATAATTCTTTTTTTATTGGAACGAGTATACTTTGAAATCGGTCCCATTTAAATTTTATTGAAATCGGCTGAGCTATTTTTGATAAATCAACAATAATATGTAAAATGCATCGATCCGTGCATAATATTTGCGTTCTAGCGATGCGCCCCGGCTTCGCACAGGTGTATTATACATATAAACATTTATCTTGAATTACTCTATCTATTAAAACAAATTATATGAAAATCCGTTGCGTGGTTTTGAAGATATAAGCATACATGGGGTCAGACAGCGGGAAGCGACTATTCACATATAATGATTATGTACATGGGTGAAGTCGGTAATGCTATTTTTTGCAAAAAATTTTTTGTTTCGTAAACAGAGGAGTTTTTTTCATTACAGGAAAAATATCGTTTTGAACATAATTATTTTTCGCAAAAAATGGTAAAACCCGCCTTCCATCGTGTACAAAATTAGAATATTTCGCTCGAACTGTTTACATTATTGATGAATTTTAAAAACGACTTAGCCGATTTCTGTAAAATTTTAATGGGACCACCCCGGGAGTATACCCTTTTAAACTAAAATATTTTTTTTCGATTCGGTTTACAATTGGCGAAATTATCGATGAACATACAAACGAACATAGAACCTCCTCCTTTTTGGAAGTCGGTTGAAAATATAATTTACTACTTAGAAAATAATTTTAGTTAGGTGCTTCGAGGTTTTTTTGTAATATTATACCTTCGGTGAGTAAGTAAGTAGGGACTAGGTATATTTGTAAAAACCACAAAACTCAATAAGTAAAAAACAAAAACATTCCCCTTCTATCACAAGAACTCAGGTGGAAAAAAACTCAACCTACACTTCCCTCCTTCGACTTTACAAGCAAGTCAAAGATAATTGAGATTATTCACAAATATCAGGGAGTAAGGCTACTATCCCCATCGCTCACCATTCATCATATTTTAACGCATTTATCAAGTCCCACCGCCGAAGCCGAAAAATTGGCCGTTTTCTAATTTAACTTTAATCCAAGGGAGCAAAATGATTCGGCTGCCGGCGCTGCACTAGTAAGGATTTCTATCGCAGAGTTAGAACTGTAGATGACGTGGTTAGAGTAAGATAAGTGAAACTGAATGAACTTTAGTTTCAAAGAGTTATTTTTGTGATAAACTTTCCAAAAATTCGCCGCGAACGCAGGACTCGAACCTGCCTCTTCGGATCACTAGCCCGACGCTCTCCCAACTTCAATTAGAACTTCAATTTACTATAGTGAATTGAAGTTCTAATTAAGCTAGAAAACTAATGTAAAAATAGCATTATTGAACGTACGGATAAGTGACAAAACCTTTTTATTTTAGGTAACAGTTAAATATTGTCCATCTACATCCATCAGCTGTAGGACGTCCACTGCTGGACATAGGTCTCCCCAAAAATAGGCATTCAATATACTTGTTCTTTCAGGAAAAAAACGTACCTATGAGCAAAATTCACTGATATTGTCGCTAGTAAAATTTAACTGCACACAAAAACTAAAAATTTACGTTTAAAAGATAAGAAAAATAATAGTTCCACCACAAACTAGCGTTATCTGCTTCTCCGTCGGCGATTTCCTTATAATTTCCAATTATATTTCCCGTCCAATTTTCCGAGGCGTCGCCCAGGGCCCTCGTCAACTGCACACGTTTGGGGCGTAGGGTGCGCTCTATAGGTGCCATGATTTGACCAGAAAATAACCTCCATGGGGCCGTGTGCTACTCAAAATCTGTCATGTCGTGGAAAGATTGCTTAGAGAAAAAATACTGATACCTATCACTATTTTTAACGAGCAATTATTTTATATTAGTTTATTTATTTATACAAAATACGGATCAATAAATCGGTTTTAACGTTTAACCGTATTTAAATAGCTTTTCGCTATAAGTTACATTAAAAAACGCTATTGTCAACAAAACACGAATTTTAATTTTATTTCTAACACGCATAATAATTTCACATATATGTTGTTACGCAGAAGATAATTAGAAAGAACATAATAGCATTTCGTCTTGAATAACGGAAGTGCAAAAATATAACTGTATAATGTAGGTATCAGTCTAGAAAAATCATATAGAAACCATCATTAAAGAAAACATACCAAGTCGAAGCCATCAATACATGACATAAAAACTAAAAAACACGTAATGGGATATTTTAATCGAATAAATGCATTGTCATCTGTCTTTGAAAGACGTGCAAAGTTTAAAGAAAATCTCTTCGCTCAAAGTAGGACAAAATGTAGCTCGATTTTTTCAGCAAGCAAACATACAGGTGAAACTAATAAAATCGTGTTAATATTTAACGTAATAATAGCTTTGCTTTGCTTGAAATATGTTAAAACTAACTGACACGGATGTTAGTAGAAAGAACTTATCAACACAAAAAATAGCGTCATTGATGATCTAGAGTTGTTTAATTTATTTCACGTTATTTCGTTAAATGAAAACCAACCTTTCCTGAAATCCGGACAGCCCCTATGAAGTCGAAAGGTGAACCGAGTGCCAATTACCGTATTTTTTGTAGGCTGTATTTTCACAAGCAACAGGCGATGCTTTACCGGCTGAATGAACTTTCCACCATAGAGTTTAAAAGGCTTTTTGATGTCAGCGATGTATTTATTTTTGCGGTTGAGAGAGTAAATGTTCGAGTATTGATGCGACCCGATTCGATAGGTAATAACAATTTTCGTTTTGGTCTCACCCATCCATTGGCTGTAGGATGCAGGCAATATCCTGTATGGTTTTCTAATAAGTAACAGTGGTTGGCAGCGGCCTGCACCCTACGCGTTTCTGCGTTCTTAATTATATCGCCAGTCCACCAGGTGGCGATTTTCGTCTCAACTTATTTTTTTAATTTCAAATGATGTATGTCCTAGGTTTCTAGGCTCGGTTCGTGTTTTTTATTCTTTCTTATCTAAATGTATGTGAATGACGCTTGACTCAAGAAATTGTAGTAGGGGGCTGTGTGTAAAGTGCTATTTATTAATACATAAAAAATCTATGTGGTGAAAATCTATCTTTTTAACTGCTACACTAAGCCCGATTACAGAGGCGCCAGCGTAAATTTAATAGCACTGTAAAAAGCATTCTCTCTATCGAATGCCTAAAGTGAAAAAGAAACAGAACTATGCTATTTAGCTAATATAATTACGATGGCGCCTCTGTAATCGGGCTTGATGTATTATCAAGCACAGCCTTAATATAACTTATAGGGTGCCATATTAAAAATATTTTTTTCATTCAACTGAGTGTCGCTACCAGAAACCTAACTTAGCCCTTTCTTACATTATAGGCCAAGGTTTCGTCTTTTATCGTGACGATTTCCACGGCTATAAATCAAAAGTTATATAAGCCTGTATATACAGAATACAGTTTTTATCGCCAGAGTTGTTAAAAATAAGAAAAATACTGTACTGTACTGTACCAGCCTTTTTAATAGTCCATTGCAGGACGTAGGACTACCCACGAGGGGTGATTGGGCCATATCCACCACGCTGGCCCAGTGCGGGTTGGTGGATTCACATACGCCATCGAATTTCTTCTAAGGACGTACGCAGGTTGCCTCACGATGTTTTCCTTCACCGAAAAGCCAGTGATGTGAAATTCCGTACATAAATTCCAAAGAACTCATTGGTACGGGACCGGGAATTCGAACCCACGACCTCACGATTGTAAGGCGGGTGTCACTACCTTTTGACCACCACGGCTCAGAAGAAAAATACAAAACACACTAATTAATTTAAGGTTAACTCTGCATTTATTAATAAAGCTATTTGCGTATTGAATCCTAAAATATATTGACACGACTTCAAAAAGTAAAATTATAGCATTTCACAGCTGCAAACGTAGAATCAAAAGGAGTTAATTTCCAACACGTCTTTTACTTTTCAAATGGCGCTACGCAAAGGAAAATTCGTGCAAACTCAGCTCTCATGAAATACATTATTAAAATATGTACCTCCGTTTATTTATGTTACATTTCACTGGCTGCCTTCAGCAGTCGGCGCTTCAGCATCGGGAAGGCTTTGTGAGACAAAATTAAATGTCAAGAACCTTGTCGTTTCTTTGTTTTATAATCATGACTTACGAAAATGCGGGTTATTGGTTCGGATTTACTAACTTTCTGAATAACGTGATTTATTTTTATGAACGCGATATGGAGTCTCAAATAAAAGGGCTTTTAAAAGTTTTGAAACATTTTTACGATATTACTTTGCTCTTGTCATTATAACTAGATACGTATAGACGAAGTAAGCCTTAATGTATCTGAAATGAAATGAAATAAAATTTATTCGACACAAAATACACAAATATTAAACATTACAAAACCAAAATTGAAAAACAATAAAGGATTAAAATGACAGAAATGTCGAAAAGGGCTCATCTCAGCATTAATGCTGAGTGCAGGCAGATACCTTACACTCAGCGCTGGTTTTCAGATGAGCCCGTTATCGAGGGTATAAACAAAATACAAATAATAAATAATCGTCGAAAAGTAGGTATGGACAAAGAGTACAAAAATTACAGAAAAATACCATATCAAGAAATCAAACAAAACAACCAGTTCACATTGAAACTAATAGAAATACTTACATAATAAAATACAAAATCAAATTTACATAAAGGTGATACAATCTATAATATAAAAATAAATCGTAAAATGTGTTGGTAAGCGCATAACTCAAGAACGCCTAAACCAATTTGGCCAATTCATTTTTTAAATGTTCGTTGAAGTCCAAGGATGGTTTTTACGGCGTGAAAAGTTCGAATAATTGTCGGGAAAACCCTAAAAGCAGCCCTTTTATAATTCACATACAAACGTTTTCTAACTAAAATATAGAGGCAATTTGAACTTTATCTTTTTGACAGAACGAAGTCTGTCGAGTCCGCTAGTATATTATATAACTATCCTTAGCAAAAAAAAACGCGTAAAAATACATTTGAAGGCGATATAACAAAACAAATACATAAAAATATCCACATCATAAAATAAAAACTTTGTTAAAGAAAAAACAATACCTAACAGCAAGTAAGTAAGGGACAGAAGATGGCCAAAAAGAAAGAGAAAGCTTGAGGTCAAATAAAGATCTATACACTGATAGCATACCACACGTTGAATATTTCTTTATTTTTCTTTTTGAACAGTTTTACTAATTCATAATATTAGTGCTTATACTTTAGTCAATGAAAACAACAAGTTTTTCTCAATTGTAGATACATGTTGTCCTGCTTTTTAACTACCAAAAATATAGCATACTTAGTAAGAAACAACCACAAAGTTTTACATCTTGCGAAACAACCCAGCGCTAGAAATAAAATAAAACCCAAGTTCCGTCACGTCTTCAGAATATTCCCTCGTAAAGTGTGGCAGCTTCAGGGAACATAATACCTACTCCCATTATTTCCATGCATGTAATAAGCTAAGTCTTCTGAATAAACAAATTTCTAGCTCAATTTTGCGGCTTCGTATTATCTGTTCCCCTAAATTCATAAACTTCACACTTTCCACCGAAGGGAAGCGGAGCTAGCGAACTACAATGATTTGCATAGCTTTGTACAATGTATATCTCTGTACAGAGTCCTGTAAAGCGTTGTTAAAAGACTATTATGTCTAAAAATTTCATTGTAAAAAGCCTATACTTGTTTGGCGTAGAACAAAATACTTACTACCCGGTGCTCATTATCGTGATTGTTTCTTGATAACCTAATATGACATTAATGGAGTGCATTCACGGTCTGTAACGCTAGATAGGGAGTGCACTATGTTGCGTAGTGAACTCCCAATGTTTGGCGCAATTGCATAAAATACTTGACAGTTCAAGAGAGTGTTTTTTTAAATACAATTTTGGACCACAGACAACAAGGTCCGTGCCTTTTGTAAACTAAATTTTGTCCTTAATTAAATATGACTACACAAAGCGGAGATTCATTTTAATCTTAGCCGAAGTTAGTACAAAATATTTTCGGTGCATTACGTGTAGAACTACATAAGTAAAAAATAGTTGCAGTGCATTGCGTACGTGCGAGTGAAAAGTGAAAAAAGTAAAAAATGATTTTGCAACGCACTGCTCGTCTCAACTGCAGATCTCCGCTCCGGTTCGCTTCGGTGGAGTCTGGTCCGTAGCGTCTTGGTTGTGATGCGGTGTAACCCTCCGAAAATTCACAATTTGTGTTTGTAACATCCAGAAATTAACACTGCATTAACTCGCTTTTCGTCTTAGAGCAGAAGATTAATTCGGAATTGAAGTTATAAACAGCAATAGCTACGTAAATGTACCTAGAAATTGCGGTATATAAAATGAAATCGATATTTGTATGTATGCCCTTCTCCTTTTTTGGGTAGGCTTATGTACAATAGTGAACTAAACGGTAAATGATTGGTACAATAAAGTATAGTGTGTACCCCTTTAATTTTTTGTTGTTTAATGTGTATAATTTTACGAGTTATAAAATTTTTATTTATGTGTCGTTACACAAATGCTTAATAAAACAAAGCCAAACAAGTTCTACTCTACCTTTATTCTTGAGTAAAATACTCAAGAATAAAAAGTAAATTAGATTAAAACGATGATTTCATCTTTGGCTTTAATAAAAAACAAAGTAGAACGATACAATAAAGGAACTCATCAGTACTTAATTTAAACGATAATATATTATTACAGCTAGTCTAAAACACTAATCGCAAAATAACCGACAGTAATAAAAGTAAGTAAAATTAAGTTACTATACTTTCACTATTGCTATTAACTTTACATGCATTCCGTATAACAGAACTCTATAAAGATCGATATAATGACCACTTGTATATTAATTTCAATTACTACTTAAAGTCGATTCAGTAGAGTACCAGCTCCATAAACCGTATTTTTCCAATATTATAATTTGCGCGCTACACTCACTGGCCATCACTTCTATAACCATAATAAATGCGTCATCACAAATAATTGCTATAAGAAATTGCCTAAGGTTATTCCAATATACCTCCACATACAGGATGTTTGGATATTACATTATTATTTGAAATTTACCTGAGTGCCTCGCGAGAAAAGTCCACTAATGAAATGCGATGCGTACTAAGATATTTTTTTTCTTTAACTAATGTTATTGTACCTAATACCTAAATATTTATTTACCTAAATGTAATACCTAATACGTAATACCTAAATGTTTATTTTTAATAAAGTAGGCGAGTAGTAAGCATCAATAGAATACAAATGGCAAGGGACAGTGGTGAATGGCAAAAACTATACGCCTATGCTCAGCAGTGGATTTTAAGAGCTGATGATGATGAAGGTGCAAGAGATATAAATAATATTGTAAACATTTAGTTATAATTAATTACGTTAAGTGCTTACACTTGCCCGAAAAAAGCGCATATCGTCAGAAATCATATTATTTATTTAACCGAACATCCTGTATACACGTTGGCTTCTAATGCGGCTTAATATCTATTATTTAGACTCATCTCGATGCAGGCTTCCACGGTCGTAATATAAAAAGAGAATTAGTGGCATTAAAGCCATATTGCTTTGTATTGAGAATGACTTTTTTCCGGAAAAGAAAGTCATAGACGTACGATATGGGACATGGATTCAGTAGTAGGTACTTGGGTTGTTTATAAGGTATTTTAATTTATAAATAAAATGTATTACCGATGCTCAATTAAAAGTTTTAGCCAGCTTAGCTAATAGTCTAATAATTAAATAATTAATCTGACTATTATATGTCGCCGTTTAAAATCATCCATCCATTTATTTTGGTCAACTTTAGTAAAACGTTTTTTTTAATGTTTGTTTTTTTATCCTGTTGTATATTGTTTTGGGTCAGTAGAAAATCGTAAAACGATGTTCACTAAACTTGTGTATTATGTGCACTTAATTAACAGAAAGCTCTAAAAGTGTAGTTCAATTTTAAATTCAATTACACGGGACAGATTTTCATGAATACCTACGAATAGAAATAAATATAATACAATTTTCGATATTGAACTCTGTTGAACTGAAAACTAATTTACAAAGTGTTGTAAGTCTGCATCCAATGAAAAGAGACTGTTCTTTAAAATCGTTTTATTCGTTTTAGGTATTTTTGAGCTGGGTTAAAGTACTTCAAAATGAAGCGTAATTCTTCTTCACAATATTAACCTTACTAAGTTGCTAGAAACCTTTTCACAAATGCACGTGACAAAAAAAGCTCCTCTAAAATAGCTAGCTTAATGCACTTACTTCCTCTCTTTCGATAGGAAAAAGATAAAGAAGTGTTCTCACTCGTTCATTAGTAATCCTCGGTCGTCGCCTGCAATAAATTCTAATAAAGTTAATCGGAAAGGAGCAACCCCTCTTTTAATTTGGGAAAATCCAAAGGAAAAGAGTATTCTTTTATTGGTTTCGAAGTGGGTCGCTTATTCAAAAGCCCAGTCTCTCGAGTCAAATTTTAAAAAGAAATTAAGAGCATTGAGAATTTTTATCAAATATCCAGAATCTTGCTTAATCCGGGAGTAATTTTGGTAAGGAAGCAAGGATATTAGAAGCCTTATTCTTAATTAACAGGCATTACGAAACTTGATAATATGACGATATTTGATGAAAAAAAAATACTTTGACTGCCTCGGTGGCTCTGTGGATAGTGAACCTGACTTCTGGAACAAAGAGGCGCGGGTTCGATCCCCACCCAGTGCAAGCATTTTTGTGATGAACATAGGTGTTTGCTTTGTGTCTGGGTATTATTTAGGTACTATCTATATAAGAATGTATTTAAAATGTCTATATGTAGTATATCAGTCTGGCAGCCATATCACAAGCTTTGCTTACTCGTAGTTTGAGGTCAGAGACCGTGTGTGAGATGTCCCCCAATATTTATATTTATTTATTTAAATTACATTCTGTAAACATGTCTAAAGTTGCCCTATTAATGGAAAAATAATTAAACTAAAGTTTTTTTTTTAAATTAAAATCGTCGCGTCGTTTATACTTGTTTATTTCACTAGTACGACATTAAACCAATTACACTAATTATTATGTCCATGTTTTCTCATAGACGATAGGGTCGTTTGTGACGTTCTCGGATGGAAACTACATACTTGGAAACGCAGCGTAGGACGTGCACTGACAAAGTGGACAGATGACTTGAGGGGTTAGTACAGGTTTACACATAAGTTGAAACTACAGTAGTTTCCTTATGTCTATATATACATTTTTGTACAGCGACTCTGGCGAAAACGATAATGAACTCACAAAAATAGTGCGTGCATGGAGTCCCTCCGCGCGGAAGAAGTGAAACTTCGTAATGTTGAACGTTTAACGCAACATTGCTTTCATACCCCCTCCATGGTAACGTTAAACGTTTAACGCAATCTTGTTGGAAGTCGCATTAGAAGTTTCACTTATTAATTGTATGCAGCCACGTTTATGTACCTAAAATATGCTAAATCTGATTAAGACCACGTGGACGCGCTGGATATGATTCTGTTCCATCCAGTTTTACTGGACCTGTAGGAGAAGCTTATGTCATATGTGGACGTTCTGCGGACGGACTGGACGTTGGTATGAAGATAATTATGAAATTCCTGCATGAAAAGATATCTCAGTACTGCCAACTTTCTAATTATGTGCAAAAAATACTATTTAATATCTAAAAATTTTGCTAAATGGCTCAAATACCAAACAAAATACCTGTGTAATTGTGTATAAGGCTACACACACACGTGTACTCTACGTCTACAGTTCTACACGCTCGTCACGTACCGTCCCGTAACGAACCGGCGCGACGGTGGCGACACTGCACGTGCGGCGGCGGCGGCTGGAAACTTAATTGTCCTATTCGATACTGACAGACAATGCTACGTTTCATTGATTGAATCGCTAATATTTAATGAAATGGAAAGGCCAGAATGATGTAGCGCTTTTCATTCAGGATATCATGGTATTGAATATTGGCTAGTAGATTTTTTAGTAGCCTAGGTGTACTCACAGCTGTTACTAACATGGATTCTGAATTAACTTTATTTCTTCTAAGGATGTCCTCATTTCTGATAGATTTCGCAGAGAGACTCCATATATATTTTAGAAGTTTGGTATGGTAAACAGAAATATTCAAAAGAAACTAGAATGCAACTTAATAATGGTTCTACTGGTCTACTTTTGCTTCGATTTTCATTTCTCTGCAGCGAAGCGCAATGGAAAAGTTAAGCCAGTTTAGTAAATCTGAAATGGACTGCAGAATTAAAACACTGTTGTTTTTCCTAGGATTACAGTTTTCATCATTTAGGTACGATACATTTTTCTGTGAATAGGTTTGTTTTGATTGTACTTAAATGGGTTTCGTTTGATAAAATTTACTTAGTCATATACCTACAAGATTGATTTGCCTATAACATTAGAGTAAGTTTTTTTCCGCTGTGAAGCTCGGAATTAAACGCAAATTTCACGCACCTAATCGCAAAAATATAAAATTTATATGTTAAATATTCAAATGATATTGATTTTATTGTGTAAAAAATATAGTCGCGGGTCATACTTGAATGAGATTAGCGCAAATTCGAATGAAAACGAGGTGAATGGCGTACAAAAAGAGAAGCCTATGCTCAGCAGTGGGCGATTACACTCTGAAAATGATGATGATGATATATAAACAGGCTCTAAAACTACTGGGCCGATTTCTTAATGTTTTTTACTTATAGAAAGCTACACTAATTGCGCATAGTAGCATAGACTAATTTTTCATAAAGGTGTTTTCCAATTATTCCTCGACTGGATGGGGCATGAATTATTAATAAGTTTTTTTACAGACAGGTCAGAGTTTGATAACATGAATATTTTGTGAATAGCTACAAACGGAATTGTCAATATCCACCTCACACACTGATCAGCTAAATAAATACGCCTACATTAATGTATCCGAATCAATTTCAATGAATTGCGGTTGGTATAAACATTTCATGTTAACCATAAATTACGCGCGTATTTAGAGTAGAAACTGGATAATGTTGTATCTGAAACTTTGCATGTAATTAATATTGCAGGAACCTGTTTAATTACTGAGTAACTAAAGAAAATAATTACAATTATATATAATTATTTATGCATCTATAATATTATTAGCTCCGACTTATTGTTGACGTATTGTTTTCGTCGATATGATTTTTGTTGGTTTGTTTTGCTATTTTTGGGATTCAAAATTTAAAACACTAAATAGATCATTGTACATTGGGTTAGTTAATCCAGTGTACGACTCATAACAAACAAACTTATAAGTAAAAGTTTTTGACATTAAGATGAACTAAAAATAATTAATTCCAAAATCGCGAAAAATAAATAATTTGTCTATTTCAGAGTAAAAGTTGATTGACTATGGACAAAATATACCTACGTGTTTCATCGGACAATAACCTTGAAGCTCAAATTGATGATACAAAACGTTCAATAAAATGAACTATACTGCATACATCATATGGCGCTCGAAAGGCAAATTTCCCTAACCGATTCAAAAGTTTGTAAGTGACAAACAACTAATGATGAAATAAGATAAATGGCCATTTGTAATAAAATAAAGGATACTAATTTGTTTTGTAGCATTACCTTACCAATTAACTTTGCAACATTATCTCTCGCACCCACACCGAACTAATCCCATAATGAATTAAACCGTCTCGCAGACGTCGGCTGACGTACGGGCGGTCCCAGCGGGCCATATGTCCCGCCGACAGGTCGGGACGGGGCTCAGGTGTACGCCTTGCCTAATATGTCACGTCACTTTCCTCCACTTCTAGTATTTGTTGTAGATGCAGCTTAGACGCGTACTTAGCTAAATACTGTACTGTATCAGCCTTTTTAATAGTCCACTGCAGAACTTAGGCCTACCCACGAAAGGTGATTGGGCCATATCCACCACGCTGGCCCAGTGCGGGTTGGTGGATTCGCATATGCCATCGAATTTCTTCTACGGACGTATGCAGGTTGCCTCACGATGTTTTCCTTCACCGAAAAGCCAGTGGTGTGAAACTTAGCTAAATGAAAAGGGTTATTTAAAAGTATGTCACTTTATTTTTTTTTTCAATTCTGTCCTGTTCTTGTTAGAACCTCAGGCGTAGTCACCTCTAAGCGTTATTATACTACAGACAAGCAAATACATGACAAATTATACCACTATTTGTATCAGTGTTAACAACATAAATTATTTCTTCGCGTAAAACCTTCATCGAAGTACTTACATCAGCGAAAACTAGATGTTTACTATCTAAAATTGTATATGAGTTTGCATAATGAAACAAACCTGTCGTTTTTGTGTGATTCCACACATTTATGGTAGGTAATTATTATACCTCGGTTTTGCCACTGTACAAAAAATGGAGCCATACGAAAACTACTGTAGTTTCCGTTGGGGTTTAAACTTATTCTAACCTCAGCTTTACTTATCATGTACCCTCAGCCCGAATACGATCTTTAGTTTAGAGATTTTATCAGTGAGTCTCTCCAGACTGTGACGCCAAGATTTTTTTTCGGGTCACATCCGTTGACGGAACATATTGACTGGTGACAGGTGGAACTTATACGACGAATGTTTTTGTTCGTTTTTATGATCCACCTCAAGCGAAAGATGCCACAGACTCCGACGCTCATGTTTACTTATATTTGTGTGGGAAAGATAATAAAATAATATATTGCAAAGTAAGTACTTGGAAGGGACAGACAACAACAGCGTAAATATAAGTTGGCTGTGCCAGGTCAAAGGGTATGTGTGTATAGTAACAATGTGTATTGTATGGCTATTACTATATACAATAAACTGCCTGATTGTTTTAAGGAATTAACATTTAACAGATTTAAATCCAAATTATTTAAATTTCTTATTGGCAAGTGCTATTACGACATTGATGAATTTTTAAAAGAGCGTTTTAAAGTAACAAATGTATAATAATATAATTAAATTTGACAAGCATGTATATTTGTGTCCTTTAAAAAAAATAACAATATTTGTACACCTGCAAAGGTAGAATATTTGATACTATTTATGTAGGTAATTAGATCTACGTTAGACAATAATTATATTCTCGCAAATAAACTGATTTTATAAAGACAAATAAATCTTCCACAGTAGCATGTACTGAAATAATATCTTATAATTAATTATATGTCCACATAATGATTATTCATTTGATAATTCTAAAATTACTTATTGGTTGTTGAGAATTGCTTAGTACCTTATTCGCGATTATTTACTTTGATTAATAACATATTTAGATATGTCATATTAAACCAAGAGCTAGCCAAAAATAATGAGACTTTATAGTAAAATAAAAATAATGATTCAAATACAATAATAATTATTGCATTCGCATTACTCTCCAGTGAATATCTATTTTTGCTGCTTGGCGTCGAAACTTTCGGTCCGTGGGAATCTCTAAAAAAATCTATAAAACACTTTCGCCAAAACTTGTCGACGCTGCTGGTGACAAGAAACCTGGCATATCCCTCGCGCAGAGAATTGCTCTAGCTGTTCAGTGAGAGTGCTGCAGCCACCGTTCACCGTTCTTGGTACCCTACCACACGGACACAGGATTTGCTTCGAATTTTAGACGCTATCTTATTTTGTATTTAAGTAGGTTTTATATTTTGTACATATTTATTGAACGAGCGTAAGTGAGGTCTCAGAGTCTACTGGGACGAGCCGGCACTTGGGTGTATGTTTGTATGAATATTTGTTCGATGATAACTCAAGTACCGCTCAACCGATCTCCATGAAATTTACCGTGAACGTAGTTTATATTTATAGAATTTTTAAGTTCAAATATGAGAATCTTCTGTTCAGTGGTTGCGAAGATACGAGGGCCGTGGTAAAAAGAGGCAAAACAGCGCCACTTTTTGCGGGAGTTGCGGATGACTATTTTAAACATTTCACTGAATAAACTATGTCTTTCAACATATGTTTAAAATAGATCGCTAACTTTTATACAAATTTTGTTAATTTTTTTTTTAATCTCATTAGGTATTTATGATATAAAATAGGAATAGCGCGAGGACCAAGTCCGGGGCGAACTACTAGTATTAGGTAGTTTAGCATAATCATTGAACATTATATTGCATGTATTCTTATCAGATCAGAGATTTAACAACTGATACGAGTATGAATACGTTATATGGTAAAATACTTTCAGCATGGTCCGAATTTTCAGCAAATACCAATAAACAACGATATATTACAGAGTAATCCCCGCCTACCTCGTTATCACTTAATTAATTTATGTTTGTAATTCGTTAATATTAAACCCTCGTATATTTTTCGTAAAAGCGTATTATTACCTACTATTGAACACACTGCCCTGACCACAACAACTCAATTAAATGAATTCTTTATTGCTGTTTTTCTAGAGTCTAGAAAAACCAACATTTACTAGCTATGGGACCAAGTAGGCTTTACGAATAAGTAATTAAGTAAGTTCGTATAGGCCGGGTCGCCAGCCCTGGTGTCATTTTTTAGGCCGCCTGAAGGCCTTTGACTTGACTAAACGGTTAAAACAACCGGGACCTACAATATATGTAACGTGTCATACCAGCCACGGTAGCTTCACGAAAGAAAAAAAAAAATTTATATGCAAACCATACATTTCATTACATGGCATTCTATGTAGTACTATAATATAGTAATGAGTATTGATAATTGTAGAGATAGCACTCTAACTCTGTAAAGTTAAAAGCTTGCCTAAACTTGTGATCTGATAACTTTTCAAAAGTGCAAGCCTCGTCTTGGCAACATTTGACATCAAAACATTTTTAGTGGGATCTACTTTTAACGACAATGAATTTCAATTTTATCTAGTAGTAGCAGAAAAAAGTCATATTATTTTTCTCAAGGCGCCAAAGCGAAGTGACTCGCTAAGCGAGGCGGCTTAAAACAACAAAGGGGCGGTGTGTTTGCTTAATCCTCGACCAAATCCTGTTTGATATCCTCTCCCTCCTCAGATGTGACGCTTCATTTGCCAAAGGATTGGAGTTGTCCCTGAGATGGGTCAGGAACCCTATCCTGGCACGGTCGACTTTAGCTGCATCTCTATCTCATAACATTTCTACGGGAGATATTTCTGAACAACGCACGGGTTCGTGCTAGGATATTGTGGTCATCATTATGACTGGGATCAATTCATACAAAATAAGATACAAAAGTGTATCGAACATCTGATTTTCTGATGAAGATTTTGGAGTTGATCTCATTGTAAAAGTTGGCCATGATAATGAGTATAATGATATGGGATCATGATAATGAGTAAAATGATATGGGATCATGATAATGAGTAAAATGAATTGGAATCATTGATGTTTCATATGAAACAGTAGTTTCCCACACAAATATAATTGTTTTTTTAACGTGAAATAATGTTTAGTATTTGCGATACCAAATAGAACAGGATCAATAGTATTACTTAGTATTAGTCATATATACCAGCCGTGTATGCTACTATTTTAAGTTGATTTTAGGTGCAAAAATATATTTGACTATATTTGAATACTGTATTAATCCATAATAAACGTTGGCCATTATAACTGCAATAATATCCAAAAATATAAATATGACCATTGTGTAGGCCCCTCAGAGAATGATAACGAAGGAGATAATATTATCGAACGTGCCAGAATAGACCCCAAATGTCTGAATGTAACACGTAAGAGAGGATAATAATGTGACCCGAGTATGAGAAAGGATAAATATTTTAGTCCACTTGACTGCAAACGCCATGGAAATGGTTCCATTTACAACTCGGTTTTATTTTGCGTTCCGCTTCCTGTATTTTTGATGTACTTAAAAAAGGACTAGACAGTTTTGCTAGCACATCATTTTGAGTGTTCGTATAATTTTAAGGTAATATTTCAATCAGTATTAATACCACATTCATTTTGTTATTCTTATTTTTTACGTGTTCACTAAATTTTCAGTTTTCCCGGGACTCAGTAATTTATCAGCCATAGGGTATTCCCGGGATAACAGCTTCTAAAATTTTCCAAAAATAACGGAGAATCCAATCAAAATTAGATTGTCAAAATATTTTTTATGTATAGGTACAAAACCATGAAAACTTTAAAAGTGGTGATTGATTGATTGATTAAACTTATATTCAAATTTAGCATAGATCTGAAAGCCAGTCTCTAAAAATTTTTTGGGAAATAAATTTGTATCCATATATTTTTGAGCCCGTAATAGGTAATTTGAATGTCACAAAAAACTCACCAACAAAATTTGCCTTACATATCTGATTAAATCTCTTCAAACTGCCCTGAAGCGATTCTTACCTGAAAAATAAAACAGAATTTCGTCAGTAAAATAAGAATACTATTTAGTACCTAATAACCATTTATCCTAAAGCGCAATTTCCTCGAGCCATCCGCGAGAGATCGAGCTTATTTTCGAGAAAAATCTTGGATATTGTGAGGGTCCTTTACGTCCTTTAGTCCAAACCATGGATCTAATATTTACTACTTGCTGCTAGATAAACATTCTAGTCGAAAAAGTATGATCACTTTTTTGAAGAAAATTTTTAATTTGTTTTTATACGATCGAGTTACGAAACTATATACCTAATATTACTTTATGTTAAGTACATAGCCATGCCAGGTAAGCAACACCTAAAATTTAGAATTATACCAATTTAAAATCCTGCGCAGCACAGCATTGTGTTCATCTCTCTGAGATATTAAGAGTAACATTTGAAATCTCATGTTGCCTTCACATAACAATGTAAAAAAATGTTAAAAGATAAAATTATCAAATTTATTTATTTATTTCATTTACTTGGTCATTCGTCAGGCATTGAACTTTTTGACCGCATAAATTACCAGATGGTATGCAGGGTATATAGCAATTGCATGTAATCTTTAAAAAAAATAAATTGAAGTTTAGGATGTATAGGTATGGCGCCTTATTTGTTTTTGCCACTGGATGTTGATCCAGCCGTACATAGGGAACATTAGATCCATGCAGACATTCTGAGCGCCGTCAGAATGCAAAATGGTGGTCAAATAATGAGCTTGTCAGTGATAACAAACGGCAACAGCTCGGGGCTAGCGCTGAGTTATGTGGGAATTTCTGAGCTAGATTCCCTGAAGAATTTGAAAAATTGTCTCAAGCACATTGTTTACCTACTTGAAATATCTACGAAAAAAATCAGCTAAGATTTTGGACGCTTGGATAGCCAAAACTTTTGCTCATCTAAAGTAACTAAATATTTTAATAAATCCATTTTTGATTTGAATTTGAAATAAAACCACTTTTAATTTTTCATTCATTCAAACATGGGTATGTTTGAAATAAATATTTAGTCCGTAAAAGTAGCCTTTTAAAATTCATCACCACGGCAGTCGGCTATATTTTCTGTTTTATTAGTTATAGCTGATGAGTACCTGAAGTTAGAACAACTGGCTTTGCCAAGTCATGAATGGTAGAATAAACACATTTTACATGTTTTGTCGACCCACCTGTAGGCCAAGCATGCGACTATGAAAAAAAGCCACGAAAATTAATTTTTTTCGACGTGTGAAAAAGTGACAGATATAGACTTCTGTCTCGTTACGTAAACACGTCGAAAGGAAAATTACGTCGTGCGCATCCTAGCCCGGCTTGTTCAAAAAATATTTCTACTTCGTATAAAATATGAAATATAATACACACATAATATCGTTTTTATCTAGAAAGACCTTTTAATCATGCATACAGATTCAACTATTCCTTTTGATCCTTGTCCCTTACTATTTATTCCTTTTGTTTCTAGTACAAAGCTCGTATTCTTGTGTAAATACTCGGGGCCGTTACATGTATTTTATCAGATTAGAAAGCTATACGGGGTTATCTAGAACTGCTGTACTAAGCTGGAAGGAAGTGATTCAGACTATGTATCATTATGAACAACTTTTACTAATAAATATATAGGTATCAGCTGTTTTACACATTTTGTCGATTGCAAGTTGCAATTTTGTATAGAGCATCGCGATTTTTTCTCGAATTCCGGGTTGGTCCCAAGGTAAAAGTTGTTCATATTGATGATCTGGTAAAGAGGATGATTACACCCACTTTCGGCCTAGAAGAGGGCAAGCAGATAACTCTGAACTTATTCAATTGTTAGGTAGAGTTTGTGCAAATAGAGAAGCGTCGTAGGCGAAGTTGCCCGTGCGCCGTTTTACTAATTTTGTTACGTTGACAACACTTCTCTATCATTGTTAGTATAATAAAAGTGTTTGATATTTAGTAGATGCCAATTCGGTTATACCAAATAGTCGGTATCTTGGCTCCTGGTTAAAATCTTATTTTTAGTTCACTGTAACACCACGACGGATCTCTTTTTGCACAAACTCTATTTACTTTTAACTAATCCGCTTACGTTCAGCTTTACCAGTCTAGTCTAGGTAATTGGTTTTATTATAGTATTTTTATAACGTTTTAATCCTTTGATCCGGCTGAGACCTGATTTAACAGGATAAAAAGCTCTGTTAACGCCACGGGCACGCCCGCGCAAATAAATTTTGATAAAGTTAATTAAGTTGTACAACGGTATTATCTCTGTCAAATTTTACCTCCCCTGAACTGAATTAAAATATAAAATGTCATCTCTGCACTTTGAAATGTTTACGCACTGCACCCGATTTTTGACTCCCGACAAAAAGGAGTTGTTTTTAATGGTCAGTATAGTAAGTACACGTAGTCACTATATGAGTCTTAATTAAACAGCCAGGAGAGACGATGTCAATATAATAATTACGTTATAAATCTATGTTTTGAATTAATATTTAGTGTATTTCCGCTATCTTGTTGTAGGCAAATAAGTTTAAGGGCATTAAGTGCATTAAGGACATTTACGGGAAAAAAAAAAAAAGAAAAAAAAAAATACAAACAATTACTAATATTACAATAATTATACATTTAAAAACTTAATTTTACAAAATAGATAAAATAATAATAAATATCACTTATTTTCACTACACTCTATATTATATTTTTAAAAAATAGTACAATAATAATCCGTTAACAACTAATAAATATTATAAAAATCTTCTAAAAATAATATGACAAAATATTGAAAACACTTCACTAATAAATAACACCCTTATTCTCACTGCACTACACTCTGTTCGACACGTGTTTCGCCTCTCAACGAGGCATCTTCAGGACGTGTTGACTCTTCGAGGTCGCTCGCAAGACAGAGTGTAGTGAAAATAAGTGATATTTATTATTATTTTATCTATTTTGTAAAATTAAGTTTTTAAATGTATAATTATTGTAATATTAGTAATTGTTTGTATTTTTTTTTTTTTCCGTAAATGTCCTTAATGCACTTAATGCCCTTAAACTTATTTGCCTACAACAAGATAGCGGAAATACACTAAATATTAATTCAAAACATAGATTTGAAGATGAATTTCCGCAAAGTAACGCCTGATTCAATCAACTACGTTATAAATACCAATTAAAGTATATTTTCCGCAATCTAGTGTTCTTTACATAAATAAAAATATACGACAGCTCTTGTTTTTAAAGAGCAAATAAATCGCGTATTAAGTACTTGTGAATAATTATTTTTCGCAAAACAGGCCGCAATCGTATAAAAAATTCGAATAGTTCGCTCGAATTTTTGTATGGAATTTTCAAATTGTAGTGGATTTTTTAAAAACGACTCAGCCGACTTCACAACCTCGGGAGTACCTACACCCTTTCGAACTAATTTTAAATTGGTGCACTTCTGGCAAAAATATCGAAAATACACCAAAAATACATACAGACGGACTTAGAACCTCCTCCTTTCAGCAAGCCGGTTAAAAAACGAGCAATCATTAACTTAAGCTATGAAGATATAGGACGTCCGTATCGTATACAGTAAGTAAACTTTTTCAGCTAAAAGCCGAAGGAAAGTGAGATGAAGCGCCCTACGTGACTGAAAAGAAAGCAAACATTTTTTACTGTCGCCAGTAAACAAAAAGTACTGCCGAGTTCGGTCGTTAATTTCTTCAACTTCCTATCTGTTTTTATCTCGTGATGATATTGTTGTTTATAGGTTTGGTTGGTTTTACCGCGATTAGAGAAATTTATTGTTAATAGTTTTAAAAAGCAAAGTTTTATTCACAAGACTCATTTTTTAAACTAATATACTGCTAGCGCTCATAGTGTTGTTTGGCTACATGTTTCTTAGATCGTAATTAAGGAACGTTCAGCACGATCAGTCTTCCGATGGATGACTGCGAGTGATATTTGTAACCATGGAGGAGACTGAAGAGCGCATGGGCCCCGTTTTTGTTGAAACAATAGGTCACCGATTTTAAGCGGGGGCAGAGGTAAGCTCCGCTGGCTGTAATTGGCTGACGCTAAAATGACGCAATGACAACATTTCTTGTAGTGGTGCCAAAAATGTTACTAGCAAAATATCGATATCGATATTTTTGACTTGGTTCTACTTTGAATAAAATATCGTATCGCAATAACTCATCTTTTTAACTATTGACACGATACTGGATCAAATATCGTATCGAAACCACACAATCGTATCGTCTCAACAAAGAGCGGCTTTAGAAAATATTATTTCTGTGTACTTTGCCACTTGCTGTTTGGCCGACGTAAATAAGTATTGTTCATGTACCTAAAACAATAAACTTTGATGGTATAAAAGACAATATGTTCTATTTTTTTAAATACGATACCGAATCGATCCAAAATATCGTATCGAAACAAGCGGATCGATACACTGCGATGCGATCCATTGCAATCCAAAGTATCGATACAAACACCTGGATCGAGCATCCCTAGTCGGTAGTCATCTAAAGCGCCTATCGATGGTGAGCGAGGAAGCCCCGCGCACTTTCTCCACTGGTTAATATGCTCCTTGTTTGTATCTGAGCGCTGCCGTGTCTTGAATGACACGTTGAACTGTAGATCCCGGTGTTTAGGCTGTTTAGTCATGCCATAGGCTTTCATCTGACTTCCACTTCTATACTGTATGTAAATTCGCAAACCCGTAACTGGACTTTTCTTTTTGACATGGCCCAATTGCCCTTCGAGGGTAGGTATATCTGTTCAGCAATGTACTATTAAACATTGATTCTATACGGTAGAGTACACTTACAACAGTATTTTTATAATGATTAATGACAAAAAATTGTCATATTACCAACATTTGTAATGTAATTAATCTCACCCTTAAACCACAATCTAAAAGGGGTACACACGGGTAACTCCACACCACATTTTTCATGGCTTCTTAGATAAAAAAAAAAAACTCAGCATATTTTTTTTCCGACTGCCAGTAATTTCGACGTAGCTGTTAGAAAGAGAGACAGCAAAAGATAAAAGGTTAAAAAAGGACAACGAGAGAGGGGAACTTAATCTGTTCGTAATGATAACCTCTACACCTGGAGGTTATTTGGCCAAAAATTATGGCCCTCGGTAATGAAATGATGTGGGCAACATTTGGGCAAAGTAAAATGAAAGGAAAATATTGAGCTGTCAAATTAAATTGGAGCACGTGGAGGCAAAATTGTTTTGGGCAGGGTACGTACTAGGCACAATTTTGGTAGGCGTAAATTTGGGAAGGTAGGACGTGTTATTATTATTATGTTTGGATAATAAACATTATTTTGGTTAAATTGCTTAGATTAATGGTTATGTGCGATGTGACTACGTATTTGCTTTGGATGATATCTATTTTCATTATCATAACTTTCAATTTCAACATGATTTAATAATCAATTATATTTTGAATTTGAAATTATAAAAGAAGTCGTAAAATGAACCCTACCCTTGTAAATTATAGTCTTTCTCTTAATATTTCTTGGTTTGACTTTTCCAAATTCTGAAACAAAATTCCGTAGCGAGTTTTTCTTTTATTTCAAGCTAAACTATCAAGATGACTTTTACCTGTCGTTAAATAACGTCAAAAGTTAGTCCTAGTACAACACATAGAATATTTAAGTAGGTGATGAATATCTACTTCCCTCTGCTTTTAACATGATTTTCTTACCTATTACAAGAAAGATTGCATAAGACCAGTTTAGTGCAATGTGTGTATATATTTCTTCCGTTCTGTCCCCCGGCAGACAGATCCGAGGGACATACTGGAATAATTCTTATATTCAGGTACCTATAACTTTTAATCAATTCAAAGTAAAAATCGCAAATATTTTATTCCAAAGAGATTACGAATGAAAACCGCATTACTTAAAGTCCTTAAGCAGGTGTCATTTCTGATCTCTTCTATATCTATTTGTTTCTAAAGAAAAATGTGAATTATACTGATAGCGAAATAAAGAGCGTGAAACTCGCTGAGCATACGTAATACGGAAAGGGAAACAATTTGGTACAGTACCTACTTACCGTGGAAAATAAGACTTCGCTACATTCTTTTGAAGATAAAATTAACGTAAAACTTTTATTTATGTTTTAAGGACCTTACATTTACAATAATGATTCCACTGTATCAAAGATTTCATGATCTTAAATGAAGCTTAAATCGAGCAGTGAGAATGAAAAATATGGCTCTTGTATTATGAAAACATTGTTGAATGTACCTAGATTAGGTACATTGAATGATGTGTTCTTCGATTCGTATATTACCTATTAAAATAAATAAACTTGACCTAATGATGAGTATCGATGTACAACCGCACGGATTTGTATCGACTTACGGCTCACAGATATAGAAACTGTATACGAGTGACCTTTGGTGTCACAATTATTAAAAGTTTGTTATTATAGTTTTATCTTGAATCATTTATTTAAAAAAAAAATCTGAATAGAAATAGATATATTTGAGTTAAGCCCAAGACAAAAGGTTTGAGTACGGTTGCAAGCGTAGAGAATAGTGCTTAGCGATACTGCTTACGATTAAAATAAGTCGATTTTAGTGAAAATGGAAATAAAGAAAGGTTTACTTGATGACCAAAGTTTATTTCACCGAAGTGACCATTGACGTAACCAGAACAAACAATATTATTATATCATGCAAAACACATTTAAAGACAGGCGTCATTACATTAAGCTCGATTACAGAGGCGCCGTCGTAACTATAGGTATTAGCTAAATAGCATAGTTTTATTTCTTTTTCACTTTAGGCATTCGATAGAGAGAACGCTTTTTACGTTGCTAATAAATTTACGTTGGTGTCTCTTTAATCGGGCTTATTATATTAGTTGGTGGAAAATATTTCTAAACGAAAGAAATAAGTCTGTATTAGCAAAATTGACAAGATTTGATAGCAACTAAAAATGTTGTTTTGTTTTTCAAATGCATGATACTCGTAATATAGTGAAAAAGATACAGCTATATTTTAAGTTGCTATTAAATTTATGACGGTGCCTTTAAAATTGGCCACCTAGTAAGGTGTTACCAGTTTTTGCCATTACCGACATCATTCTAAAATTGGATTAAGAAACGTACTCGTACGAGTATACTGTTTTGTTGATTACTTTATAAGAATACTTCCATAGAAATCAATTGAGAGAAACACTTTTAGGCAAAGTCTATTTTGATAAAATTCAAAGCTATTCGTGGAATGTTGAATTCCAGGTGCGGAAGTTTCAATGCCTTGGATATTCCGAATGCATTTTTCCATGTTGATATTTACGAGGTATTTTAAAGGAAATTTCTCTTGCCCTGGCCTCTAAAGTTTGCTGGTTGTTTAGCTCTTTCCTTGAAATATAGCTGGGCTCGGAAGAAACGGGGAAGAAAGGCTTTACAACTTTGTAGTCAATACATAAATCTTATTTTGTTATTTATTGGTAAATGCATTATGGGTAGAGCAGAATGAAATTGTTCTTATTGGACGGGGCATTGGCAGAGAGGACTTATTCTTACTAATTAGTTAAGTTCCTAAGTGAAAGTTCTTTTAAGAAATATTTGAACTCTAAATCTTATTATGTAGATACTACGTACTTGGTAAAATTACCAGAGATAATACTTATACACAAACTCGACCAACACTTATTTCAATTTTTTTATTTTTAACATTTTAATACTTATTGTCTTTGTTTTTTAGTTCTCTTTCTGTGTAAATTATTCAGCCTGCAATATAACAATCCAATCAAACCTAGTTTAAGTATGTAAAAGTCTACAAATATACTTTGTCGTCAACTTCGAGACATAATACTGAATTCAGGTTCTGAATCAACAAAACGGAGTAGTAGGTAAAAGCTCAAGGTATCATAAAAACGTAGCGCTTTCCCACAAGCAAACATTTCGAAAAGTAATCAAGAATCCTCCGTCATAAATATAAAGGTTACTGAATTAGCCGACAATGTAATAAAACTTCAGCCAAAATGCTGACACTTTATACGGTACGTGCCGCAAAAATGTCATCAAACTTGAGTTACATAACTTGTTACTCAGTCTGAGTGAGTCATTACCCGCGACTCACTCATCTGAGTTACGGGGCGAGTTACTTACGCGTCATAAACCCATCTTGTATAACTCCAGAGCCTTAATCAGACGTAATCTAGTTAAAACTTTCCCAATAATATACCCCTGCATTTGGAAGATACTGGTAGATAGATACAGTAAGGGTGGAGATAGAAATAAAGCTATTATATGGACATTGGTCATGGTCACACTCGATAATGGGCTAGATGACTCAAAAATATAATTAGTCCGAATGATAGATTTCAAAAAAATATTAGACATGCAATTTTCTTTTGTCAATTAAACAAAACTTGACGTAGATATAGCCCGTTAAAATTCCGCGTGACGTCACGAGTGCACTACAAATGTACAGACTACGTCGCACTAGTGACGTCACTAGCCCCCAAACTTTGACAAGATTTATCTTTGTCATTTGTTATTTTATTGACAAAATAAAAAATACGTGTTCAATACTTTTTAATAATCTAACAGACTAATAAGGGGCCGTTCAAGTATTACGTAAGCAGATTTATTACAATTATTTACCCCTCTTCCCCCTTGTCAGCAAAAGTAAGAAAAGCTCTTACCCCCCTCCCATTGATACGTAATCATTGGTACCTCTACCTATATACATTTGCATTTTTATTGATGATTCATTAAACAGATTTATGCAGGAAATAAATAACTATTGCTGATGTAATCACCATATAGACCCCCCCCCCCCATGTCATCAAAAATAAGCAACGGATAGACCCCTCCACCCCCCTATAGTGCTTACGTAATACTTGAATGGCCTCTAATAATAATAATAAACATTGTGAAATGAGGCATTATTTGGCGGGTGCCGCACCTCATCTTATAGCCCATCTTTGTAAGTCTTCTATCACCACATCACAATACTGTAAATCATATCTAGCAATAGTTATTATCATCCTACTCTATGCACTTAACAGATAAGTTATATAACATTTAATGAAAAAGGGCCTCTCAGTGTTGGCTGCGGCTCCACTGATGCCTGCCAAAGGACCAAGCTTTGTTTGGGATTTTTACTTGAATAAAAGAAATAATAATAAATTCAATTGAATAAAGAGAAATAAAAATAATAATGATTTTGTATGCAGTCATTATGCCCATTGGCATGTAACTTGATATATTTTATTAATCGACGTTTTCCGATAATACAAATCGTACGTATCACGGAGCAACTAAGGCAAATGATTTAAATGTTCATTATTTTTAGATTGTACAATTATTTGTCTGAACATGTTCAATATTTGGTTTGCTTTCGTACTGAATTGATTTACTGTTTACAGAAGCTAAAATGGCAAATCTAGGCAACGTTATTTGCGTAATAGGGTTTAACATTATTGTATTTTTTATATGATGTGTATTCCACATGTTGTTGAACTATCTAATTAGGTACCTCTTGAGTAGGTAGATAGTGAACGAGTGGGTAGTTCTATTCTATTCTAGTGGACAAGACGCTTTGGAAGTTTGAATATTGTGTATGAACTCTTTTAAATACGTCCATGTGCGCATTTTTGTGTTTGGTCTTGTGTAAGCAGTTATTTGAATGGCTTTATTTACAAAGTATCTATGATAAAATACAACCCTTAATACAACAATTTACTTAAGTTAGACACACTACATAAAAACAAAACAACATTAAATCCTAGACACGAGAAAGAAGACTAATCACCTCTGAAATAAATCTTCAGCTTTCTAGACTTTCGTCATAATATTTCGGAGATTGGCTTCCAGTTTGACTCCAAAGCTATAAGGCTGGTATCCAAGCAACCCATCTTAATCTTCATTCCAATTTTCGCAACAATCAAATCAAAATATATCATCCTGAGTAAAACTTGAAGGAATTTCTTAGTTACACTTATTCCTCGCGAGCCTAGCCCGTCGTGCCATTTGACTAATGAGATAAATCGTCTACCACTGAGGGTGATTTTTACCCCCCAGCAGTTGAACAAGTAATCTTTCAATCTTTTAATGACATAAGTTCTGCCGAGATGATTGTCGGATTTTGAGGAGATTACAAGACGGATTGGCTGGGCTGGAAATGTATTTTTAGACTTTTGTGAGAATTTCCACTTTGATGCGGCCTTTTAACTGACATATTACTTTAAACAAGGGTGAAACAGAGGTTATTTTAGTTATTCCTATATTCGTCACCATTTCAGCCATTGGACGGCCTCTGGACGGGACTGGACATTCCCTATAAATTTCCAATAAGACCGGTTGGAAGCGACTCACAACCAGCGCGATCCTGCGGTCTTGATTTTAATTTTAATTATTTTTGATCTTTTTATGACGATGCTATAGCAGATACATACTATATTATTTTTATTTTTTTAGAAGTCATTTAAGGTAATTAATTAAATAGTTATTAGTAATTAGGTTATCGAAAACCTTTGTAAAAAAAAATCTAAGCGCATGTCTATATGTCCAAACAATAAAGTTTTTTTTTTTGATGACACTTATCTTTCCGCCTTTTAGGTGGATGCTCTACGCTGCGCTTGCCGCTAGGTTATTCGTGTATTAATTGTAAATTATCAATGAATTACGATTGATCAATTACGATCTAAATAGTGATATAGATTTAGTTCATAAACAAATGACAATTGAAATCGGGCAATGCATAACATTTTTAAACGACTTCCAAAAAGGAGGAGGTTCTATGTGTATGTATTTTTTTGTATGTTCATCGATATTTTCGCCAATTTTGAATCAATCGAATCAAAAAAATAGTTCGAAAGGGTATACCTACTCCCGAGGTGGTCCCATTTAAATTTTATCAAAATCGACGGAACCGTTTTTAAAAAATCAACAATATTCGAGCGAATTATGTATTCGAATGTTGTACACGATGGAAGTCGTTTTTGCCATTTTTGCGAATAATAATTATCTATCATGTATTTTAAGATTCTGTTCATGTATTCACGTATTTTATGTTTCGTACAAGTAATATGGGATACATAAATATTTTGTAGTAAAATTATAAACCCAAGCGAGCATAATCCTTCATCGCCGCCGCCGTAGGAACGAAAAACAATAAACAAATCCGGCGCGATAAATAAATTTCTACGAGCGAGGATGAAATCCTTTCTAATAAATCTCTTCGTAGAATATGGAATTAATTTTCGCGAGATCGGAGCTCCCATTCGTAAAATATGAGGCTTTTAAGGCGTTAGCTTCTATTTACCTCGATTACGTTTCCAGAATATTAGAAGGAAATTTTATTGATGCTTTTATCTATTACATAACACAGCGCCGTAAAATTTATGAATTCGTATTAGTTCGTGTTCCTGCCGGGCTAAGATGGGCACCATGCAATATTTGACCAAAGATACACAGACGGACAGAGTTAAGGCGAAGTATATATCTGTCACTTATTCACACGTCGAAAAGAGTTATTTTTGTTCGTGATTCGTGGCCTACTGGAATTCAATTTTTGAAACATTCGAAAAATAGTTTTATAATCACATGCTATGCTATCCCGTTCGCTCTAATATAGATGTTTAATGCTTGCTTCTGCTCTTACTCGTTCTTGCGACCTTTTATATACGCATACATCCTAAAGAGCAATCGGTAGCGAGTCCATGAATATAAGTTAATCTTCTAGCTACCTGATTGAATTGTTTAGTAAAAAAAATTGCCTAATATAACCAAAAGAATTAGTGTTAATTTTTATCTAGTTGAATTACTTTTACCTTGAACGACGTCCACAAGTGGTATATTATTCAGAGAAAAATCGAACCAAGATGATATATACATCATTTGAAAGTTTCATTTATGGGCTTCTTAAAAATATTTAATGTGAATTTTTTCATCCCTCCATTTTTTTATATGTGAAAAATAAATTGTATGCAAAATAATAATACAGCTATGTATTTTTTCTAGTTTAGCAATAATAAAGTGCTTCCATCGTTATTTTACTTGCATTTGTAGCTGATTCTTCCACATTCATCTCTTAATTTGCTAAAATTAAAAATTATAACCTACCAGGGTGACCAGGTTAGTAGGTACAATGTGACAAAAACACACTTAAACTGTGTCTAATTGGTAAAAATGCTTCTATTTAACAATTTGGAGATCACTTAGTCAGGGTTGATAGAGATAAAATACCTATTTAGCCAAATATTTTTATTTATACTAATAGATTCAAAATTAATTTAAAAAAAATGGAGGGCTCTTTTCTGGTTTTAACTGATGCAATAGGCTCCGAAAAATATGAACTTTCTTGAAATGTAACGAGTGTTGTGGTTAGAATTTTTGATTAATATTATACCAGCCTCCATAAATTTTGTGGACATGTCCTTTAATTTATTATTTGATTATTATTAGTCTGTGTATTTTCTACTGACTTCCATAAAGGAAAAGATTCTCAATTCGTCTGTATTCGCTTAGCCAAGACATAGGTTTTCAAAACTCTAACACAAAGACTAGTCTCCTACAAGTTTCACTTTAGTGTACCAGCCTTTATAATAGTCCATTGCAGGACGTAGGCCTAACCACAAAGAGTAATTGGGCCATATCCACCATGATGGCCCTATTCGGGTTGGTGGATTCACATACGCCATCGGATTTCTTCCACGGGCATAATTATGTAGGTTTCCTCACGATGTTTTCCTTCACCGAAGAACCAGTGGTGTGAAAATCCCATCACCTCACGATTGTAAGGCGGGTGCCCACTGTCCACACCACTAGACCACCACGGTTTTAAGCATGTTTAAATATGAATACATATAATCTGTTTTTTTTTTTAGATCTACAGCATTAATCTATTTAATATCCAATGGAAGCCTTCACTCACATTCCCTCAGCCCCCAGACAATGCACGCAATGGAATGGAAACGATCAAAAACGTAATCCATTTCCTTTTAGATGGCTCTTGATAATAATTCTTAGGAATATATCTCTTGGCACCAATAAATGCGCTTTACTTTATATTTTCTTACGGTGATAAAGTTATTTAATGGATATAAAGTTTATAACATCTATAAAGTGTAGGAAGACGATATGTCTTTATGAAAATCGTTATATTTCATTAACGCCCACATTAGCTGAGTGAATTAAGTTTTTGTGAGTTCTAAAACGATCATTAACTAAATAATATTCCAATTCCAACTAAAAATGTACGCGCGATTCAAAAAAACGTGCCTAGCTAGGCACGTTTTTATTATTTATTTTATTTTAGTTTTATTAGAATTATCTATCTACAACACAATTTATTAAGAAAATAATTGGCTTATTATGATATTTTAATATTAGCTCAAAAAGATTCTCCATAACGAGCAGAAACGAATTTAAACCATCAATTTCACTAGACAAAATATAACTAACCTAACCCAATCCACGTTTTATACTTCCCGTTTTTTTACTACCTTGAATTCACCCCAATTCCACCACAAAAGGTATTCTCTACATTTTGTTAAAGCTTGAACATAAAAATAACTTTATAAAATTAATTTGTTCGCCGACTATAAGGTGTCGCTCAATAACATTTTACGATCAACAAATTACAAAATTCATCCAAATAAAAAGGAAACGTAGTCGTTCGTGCACGACGCTACATACGCTGGCGTCTTAACTTTTTTCTGACACGTAATACGATGTATAACATCGTCAATTTCTTCGCCTGCAAAATGAAGCTAACTTTGTAGAGTTTTTACGCCCTTTATAAAATTAACGATAACAACATTTTATGTGGAAATAAAATTGCGTCAACTGCTTATAAATGGCGCTGCTGGTGTCTGGATAATTTTTTCGCTTTAAGGTATAACCACGATATGGAGTATAAAATACCTCAGATCAGGGTAAGATCTGTAGGCATCAAGTTGCCGTAGTTTCATTTCTGTCTGTCTTGTCTGGCGTTAAGACCGATCACACATAATATTAGTCAAGCCACCACGTCACAGTAACAAAAATAATATTCTTTCATACATTCTCTATGAGCATATCCTCACAAATATCAGTGACCGTGATTGCCGGTGATGGCTCTGTCTGACACGGTCACTGACATGTTTATAAGAATATTTTTCACTGTGACGGTACAGTGCCGAAGCTGTGACGTGACGGTGGCTTGAGTAATATGTATGAATCGGCCTTAAAACCAGACAATACAAAACAGACAGAAATGAAACTGCGACAACTCGATGCCAACAGATCATACCCTGATCTGAGGTGTTTGATACTGTGTTGATACTGTGATGCCTTTGAGTAACTTTATGTACGAACTGCGATACTCCTCTGCCATTTGGGCCTCCCTACCAATTTTGCATCGGTCCATTAGGAGAATGAGTCAGAGGGCTGCAGCCAGACGACAACGACGGCGGCGGCGGTGCGTTATTGTTCCCGTTAACAACTCATTTGAATGTTATGTGTTATGTGGGCGCATGGAATCAACTCTAGTGATGACAAAGGCGAATAATTTAGTTTTTGCTGCCATTTTCGAGGAGATGAAGTCAGTTAATTAACTCTAATTTACAGTTGCATTCCATAAGTAACTTCAAATGTACGTGTGTAAATGTTTGTTTAATCTGTAGCTTATATGAAAATGGTCCATTATTGTAATTGATGACGAGTTGTTGTTGATATTTTTTTTATAGAATATACAACTAAAGTAATGCCTAAATCAAATTTTTAGGGTTCCGTACCCCAAAAAAGAAAAAACGGAACCCTTATAGGATCACTTTGTTGTCCGTCTGTGTGTATGTCAAGACTCTTTATCTCGGGAACGCGTGAAGATACAAGTATCGAGTTGAAATTTAAACCGTATAAAAACCGTATACGTATATATATCTATGGTATCTTGCAGTTGTGTAAAAGAAATACTTCTCAGTTATCGTATAAATAAGTAAGAGCCGTATATGTCGTAAAATACCGCATATTTCGACACTCACAAAAATCAAAACCTACAGGGTACTTCCCGTTAACATAGAACTATGAAATTTGACGAGAAGCATTGTCTCATAGTACACATATAGGAATAAATCTGAAAACTGTACATTTTTATTTAAATCACCAAAAATAGGGCCTCAAAATTCACTAAATATGGGTTCAAAATTCAAAGTGAGTAAATGGTATCATGTAAGGTATAGAGATTCAACTTACTTTCCAATTTTGTTCAACTTTCTGGATTTGTACGAAACCCTCGGTGTGCGAGCCTGACTCGCACTTGTCCGGTTTTTTATTTGGTAGGAACTTACAGATATTTCGCTCTATATTATTTCTTAGTTCAAGTAGTAGTATTCAACTATTTGTGCTATGAATAATACTATATAATAATATATATAATAATACGAAGACATTCCAGTTATAATCAAAAAATACGTGACTGTAAGTAAAGAAAGCAGAACAATTTGAGCAGCCAAGTGCTTTAAATAAAGCAATTGAACCTTCTGGTTTTTATTTGCGTACAGTTTCTTGGCCTCTATCAGTCTGCAATATACTTGTACGTTGGATGTAGACTTCTAGACTTCTACTTATAAACGACTAGCTGCCAGTCTCGGCTTTGTATAGTCAACACTTTTTGATCAACATTATTCAGCAGTCTCCAAAAAAATTATGGTTGAAATATCATTGGATTAGAAATAGCATGAGTTGAGGTATCAATGGAGTGGGCATCTCGATGATCTTTGAAAAAAAAATAAGAATACGGAAAATTAAACTTCTTAGCGGCGCAGGAGTGCGCAGCTTGTAGCTTTGGTACGGCCGCCAAGAAATTTGATTCGGCGTATACCGCTATTTAGCTGCGTTCCTTGTATATTACGGAACCCTAAAACGATATGAGAACCTTACAATAACATCAAGAAGTTCGTAACACGATACCACAGAAGAAAATAAGGATAATATGAATAAGTCAACCTACTTTGACGTCATAGCTCCTTCCATCTCCCATAACATTACATTCTCATCGTATACAATATCATTAACCCAAATAATGTTAATAAATTCATGCCACATTTCGTTACCATGTTTCGGACATGTGCTGACGATGCTTCACGCTGCAGCGGGTCCAGATACGGTCAGCCAGCTTCGTGGTTATTCTGACGGTATTTGAATATCATCCGATAATATTATTCTGGTTATGAAATGCGGAGTTCAGTTTTATCATTACAAATATTGCGTGAATTACGAGTGTATTTTAAACTGCATAATATTTAGTTCAGTTCAAATTCTATGTACAAACACCCTGTTTAGAATACAAATGTACGTATAATTAATTCACAATCAATAAGATATCAATAACATTTAACTAAGTGTCACAAATTACAAAAAATATATTAAAGACAAACAGATAATTATGTCAAACTTAGTAATAACATAATTTTTACGTGTCGTAACCAATGTCGACTTATTCTGTATTTATTAGAAATTAGAAACAATGTAAAGCTTGCAGATACGTTAGTAACGTTACCTATGCTAATACTCATAAGAAATATTGGTTTTCAGTTCACTATTTACCCAGTTTCATAGAGATATTACGTCTCTAATTTACGAGTATATAGTTTAGGATAACCGAGTAATTTCTATTTCATTAACAAAGTTGTATTCACTTGATTTTTACTGTAGAGAAGTAAAATTCAAAAATGTTATGCTTTTCGTAGTAAGTCCTAATTTTTTGTTTGACCTTTTTTGTTGTACCTTAGAAGCAATACAGACGTAATAATTTCACAAACAAATTATGTACACAAAGATCAAACCAATCTTAATAACCAATCAACGTTTCTTTCTTACGTTACGTATCATCCTTGACGGAGCCCATAAGGTCCAGACTCTACCAAAATGGACAAGCGCTAAGATGGCCATCGCGATCTAATTCGGAAACCAACTGCATAATATCATATCTGTTTAGGTATTGAAAATCAACTAAAAGTAAACATTTTGAAAATGGAATTGCCATAAAGGTCAAACTCTACTCTTATTAGCCAATCAACATCTCACCCCTAATCTCCTTAGTTGGTAAACCGCAATCAAGCCGAGGACAACACGGAACACAGCCATCAATCCTAATACTGGCTGTAGCAGACTTCAGTCCGGCTAATCAACCCCTGATTTCACCCTGGACGGAGCGCATAAAGCCTACACTTCACCAAAGCGGAACAGAGCGGAGATTTGCGGAGATGAGCAGAAAGTTGTCCGTGTTTGCAATCTGTGAGTACGACACTAAGGTCATAGTTGCTTATCAAGATAACAAAACACAATCATGATAGAAATGTTGTTTTTTTTACAGATATAACATTTCTACATCAATTTAGAGCCTGCAGTTACCTACAAAAAACAGCCTGAAAGGTTAGTCCGAGTAAAAGTAATTTTGACAGTTCTATACATTTTATCTGCGACTATATCTATATTTTACATGCGACTAGAATTATGTTTATATCCAGTGCCGAAAAGTTATCAAATTGAAGCCACGTAAACCCAGTGAAAGACGTCCACCGAAAAGGTGGACCGATGATCTAAACACTACAGAAACACTTTGGGTACCTGACGCTTCTACCCGGTCCATACGTCCCACGCTTGAAAATGATAATGACCTTTATATATTTCTGCAATGACCTTACGGAAGGTGACGCACTACTCAGCGCTGCAGATATTCTCTCCACTCCGCTTTAGTCGTAGTCTAGTCTTTCACCCTGAAAGGGGCACATAATGTGTAGATCACATAGCAACAGGAAGAGCAAGGAAATAAACTGTCAAAGTTGGAACTAAATTAAATAAGACACAGGGAAAGGAAATGTTTTATTACTTAGTTTCTTTTCAATTATTCTGTAGTATAATTCTTCCTGTTGTTTTTGTCAGGAATATTATTGGTACGCAAAATAAGTTCGTTATATTGTTATTTTGGAAGTAGTAGGAAAAGGAGGAACAGGTTGGGATATAAATTAAATTTCTTTCTATACGTATAAGTAACCAAACTATGTTTAATCTAATATAATATAAATAATATGAAAATCTGAGCGTCACGAAACAAAATTGTGATAAACAGAGACAATTATCTCAGGACGGGTTCATTTGTTGGACGTCGCTTGTTAACACTCTTCAATTCGATTTCATTTAGAAAAGATTCATTGTATAAAAAGTTATTGATAACACTTCTAAAACAGTTGGTAGGAAGGAATTATTCCAGTCTGTCCCGTACCTTTCGATAGTTTCGATACAGGAAGTTTCTGGTTCTCGGAAATTCTCGGCGAGCATAATCGGGTGATATTTTTTTAATAAAAATAAGTATTCTGGATTTGGCTGTTAATTGTCATTGTTAATGTGCGTGTTCTATAGATAGGTAATTCATCATTAAAAGATAACCCATTATTTACTAAAGTTTATACTTTTTAGCCGTGTTGGCTTAGAGGTAGTGACATCCGCCTTACAATCGTGAGGTCGTGAGTTCAAATCCCGGTCCCGTACCAATGACTTCTTTGGAATTTATGTACGGAATTTCACACAACTGGCTTTTCGGTGAAGGAAAACATCGTGAGACAACCTGTATATGTCCGTAGAAGAAATTCGATGGCGTATGTGTGGTGGATATGTCCTGCAATGGAATATTAAAAAGGCTGATACAGTACAGTACAATACTTTTTAGCACCCAAGGTACACAGAAAATCCTAGTGAAGTAAAAAAGATTATTAATGTCAAATTTTATTTATTTATTTACTACGTACCTGTACCATTTTCACATCATACCAGTCTCAAACATTTCACTGCTTCGGAAGTATACGAAAATAAAGTGATTATTTTGACATAGCTTGATGTACTCGTAGATTCGCCCCGACTGACCTCAGTTTAGCCCTACAAGATTAATTAACGAATAATTTACTGACTGATAAGTGATGACTGACAATAATGCAATGTTTATTCTAGATAAGTACAAAATCAAAAACTTAAATGAGCATCATACTGCCGAATCATAAGAAAACACGTCAAGTCATTTATCGATGCATTTTTATGTAGAGATTTTTGTTTAGAAATGTTATGGTACCATTTTCACCTCACAAGCAATTTCAAACGTTTCACCGCTCCGGAAGTGTTATATACGAAAATATTTTCACCTCACAAGCAATTTCAAACGTTTCACCGGTCCGGAAGTGTTATATACGAAAATAAAGTCATTATTTTGACATCGCTTGATGTAGATTCGCCCCGCCTGACCTCAGTTAGCCGGCCAAGATTAATTGACGATGTGCTGACTGATGACTGACAATAAGACGTTAATAAACCAAGTGATTAATCTATTTTGTGAAAGGCCACGGCGTGAGTGAAGACCATGAGAAGATTTTTAAGGTGAAATTAGGAACTTAGGAAAAAGATTTTACTATAATGAACTTGATAACACATTCCTACATCGCTGTTAATGATCTTATATGAAATAGTACTTAATAATCATCATACGTAGTAACTATTATCTAACTTGTGTTATTAAGATTAAGATACAGAATATTGTATAGGGGATCATTTATATTCATCTATAGGGGAGGCCTATGTCCAGCAGTGGACGTCCTGTGGCTGATGGATGGATATATTCATCTTATGTTATTTTGAAAATACAAACGGTTTTTTCCAAGAATATTAGTAAATTTCATAAAATTTGTCCTTTAAAACACTGGATTACTTTTAAAATTAAAAATAGAAATCGTAATAATTTTCATTAAGGACGAATAAAATGCCACTAACTTTAAGTTAAATGTACGTAAGTAATACGTACTACAATAAATTACTATTTCATTATTTTTTTATGAAAATTATTTATTGGTTTACATTTATTTTATACATACATGTAAAATTAGCTGTGAATTCGTGCTTCATAATCAATTTTGTAGTCGCATTACATCAATGTCTTGCCCCAACTTTGCCACATCAAATTCGGTGAGAAATTTTCGATTTCATCCAACATGTGCGTTCTTAGCATATTTTATTTATTCAAGTTCTCCAGTTATAGGACATCTAAATACCTAAAACCAAACGCATAAACATCGAACGTTAGACTTACAACGTTGTGCGAATGTAAACATTGTTGAGTTGTCTAAACATTCGCGTATTCCCTACATCTTGGATGTGAATCGATACATGCGGAACCACGTAGAGGGCAATAAACTTACGATGACTCAGTTTTAGGCCATAGGCTCAGAGCAAATAAAAAATCAAGAGAGAATGTTGCGAACAAACAAGTGAAGCCAACTAAAACTACGCCTTGCCGTGTACAGACAATTACACACACATCAACGTACAATGAAACTACGCCTTGGCTTGTTAGTCGAACTATGGCGGCGCAACAGCGACGCACTCACACATGTATGAAAAACCGGCCTCACTTGACTGTTCAACGACGTTCCCTCTTGATTTTTTTATTTGCTCTGAGACCATAGGTACTAATTATATGAACAATAAATAACAATATAAGCCACTTCAAAGTATGTATCAAATCCTGCCAGTCACCGAAAAATAAATATTTCCTACGACAAACACAAAAATAATGCGCGAGTTAACTCGCGCACAAAGGGTTCCGTACCGTTATAAATTTTATTTATTATTGAGGCGAATATTTACAACTAAATATTATGTGAATATTTAAAGCGTCTACTTGTTGCCATTATTAATATCGAGCGAAAAACGGTTAACAATTCAGGTTTGTAGTGTGGGAACTCCCATTAAATATTTATTTTATTATATTTTCAGTATTTTTATTATAGCAGCAACAAAAAGACATCATCTGTGAAATGGTTCATGAGATACAAGCTGGTGACAGACAGACAGACGGACAGCGGAGTCTTAGTAATAGGGTCCAGTTTTTACCCTTTGGGTACGGAACCCTAAAAAAACAACGGGTTGTACTCCGGGAGTGCCGGCAGAAGTGGAAACTTATTCCCTCCGTCTTACGAATTTTCGATCAGGTCACGTAGTGTCCTCATGCGAAGTTATTTTTTTTTACTCATCCCAAAAAGCGCACAACGCCGCTATAGAAGTTTTTACTTCAAAAACAATAAGCCGATTTAAAATACACTTGAATTACCGACATATTTTCCACGTTTACAAATATTTCTGTACACAAAATAAATAATCACTATAAGGGAGACCCGTGTCCAGCAATGGAAGCCGTACAGCTGCTAATCAATACAATGAATCATTACAACCCTTTGGTTTCTTCAAAAACAACTAACATCAACTTGAATTTCTCTCATGATATCTCTCTATCTACTGAAATAGCTCACGCGAAAATGCCTGGTTCCCATCATCAAGTTCCATTGCTAACGTAAACATTCTCATTCTGATTCTGATCATCAAAGTTCATCGACTTTATTAGCTCAAAGGCTCAAATAGATTTTTCTCGGGATCATCTTATAGGAAACTTGGACACTGTAGAGATATTTTTAGAATACTAGAGCATGTTGTTTGGAATCACGAGAAAAGTTTGCGAATGCTTTGCATGGTTCAACTTGTGACTGTTGCTTTCGAATGCTGTTTGTGAAACTGCAACGGTAGAATGTAAATATTTCAAATTTTTGCTTTCGTGATCTCATCCTTTAGGTATTGTTTATGTATTTTTATTAAAATGCTTACCACTTATTAGTAATTCTCGAAATTGTGAAAATATTTTTATTTAGGAACCACTTTTTAGACATTTTGTGAAAACATTTTTAGTTTTAATTCAACTGAATTCATTTCGTATCGTAAAAGTAATCAGCCGTTTTTAAAGTCAAGTCAACGCACTTTTCGCATAATACAGTGTTATTCGAATCTTTGTTTTGAATAAATATTCAGTGTTATATTCAGAACAAAAGCCGTGGTGGTCTAGTATGGTAGTGACACCCGCCTTACAATCGTGAGGTCGTGGGTTCAAATCCCGGTCCCGTACCAATGAGTTCTTTGGAATTTATGTACGGAATTTAACACCGCTGGCTTTTCGGTGAAGGAAAACATCGTGAGGCAACCTGCATATGTCAGTAGAAGAAATTCGATGGCGTATGTGAATCCACCAACCCGCACTGGGCCAGCGTGGAGGATATGGCCCAAACACCCTTCGTGGGTAGGCCTACGTCCTGCAGTGGACTATTAAAAAGGGTGATACAGAACAGTATATTCAAAAGAAAGATTTGAAGATGAATTTCCGCAAAGTAACGCCTGATTCAATCAACTAACAGTGTTATTATTTTGCGTTGGGCGTTTAGTAAAATTTAATAAATAAAAACATAAATGACGATACCAATTTATCCTAGAATATATCCACCGTTTAGAAAAACAGTCTGTATTCGTTTAAATAGTATTAAGTAATAAATAATACTTAGATGTTCTCATTTTTAGGTAAAATTATTTCTAACAAGTACAAAAATCAATGCCTAAACCTTGTCCCGATCTCATTCAAGATATTCCAAAGCGATCCCAATCGATGTAATCAAACCAACACAAAAGAGATCATTAATTCCTGCCGGCTATTTACATCAAAAACATTTTAAGCCCCGCGTCTCCTGAATCTTAACTCTCTAATCTGAATTTCAATGGAGCTGAGAGTAATCGCCTCGATAAACGTTTGACCCGTCGCCTACTTTATAATGTTTATTTAAACGGCTAGGGCTTGATGCCGTTAGGCCCAAACACTAATGCGGAAAGGAGCGGATATGACGTGTGGATGGATAGTATTGGATAGACTGTTGTAGTCCGTGGGCCCACTGTAATACCAACATACTAAAATGACATTATTTGCTCAGCAAAAACAACACTCAATCGTGAGTGGAGAGAGTTTCTTGCGCAGAAAAACCCAAGAGAACCGGGAGCGGGGAGATGACTGCCTTGCAAGGGTTTATTTCTGCCATCGGTACAGAGGGCTCTGGCTTTGATTTCTGTATAAGTAATTAATTAATTTAAATATATTATGCTTTGACTGTTAATTATTGTCATTATTTTTGTGTTTAATTGGCACTGCCGCGGCATATGAAATCCGTGAAGCGTCATTTATTTATAGGTATTTTTGGTTTGTTCTTTGCTAAGCCAATATAGCAGTTCTGCAATGGACATACGGGCCTGCCCAGCCGGACTAGTTAGTATGCGCGCCACGGATTATTTCGTTCGTAGTGTCAGAACGTGACAGCTTTATGGCAAAGTATATATCTGTCATTTTTTCACACGTCAAAATGAGTTCTTTTCGTGGCTATTCGTGGTCGCATGATTTACTAGCAGCTCCGCACATCTCCGTTCTGCCCCGCTTTGGTAGTCTGGGCCTAAGATGAAAGTTGCGCCTGTTGCTTACGTATTGTAAGAAACGAGGGCTGTGAACTGTTTTGCATAAATGTGAATACGGCTAGGGTTAAGGCGTAAAGTGTGTTGTAATGCGTATTAAATCCTACTAATATTATAAACGCGAAAGTTTGTGAGGATGGATGTATGGATGTTTGTTACTCTTTCACGCAAAAACTACTGAACGGACTGAGATGAAACTTTGCAATAATATAGCTTATATATCAGAATAACACATACGCTATAAATCATAATGATATTGCGTCAAAAATCAAAATATCAGCGGGCGAAGCCGCGGGTAAAAACTAGTAGGTAAATATTTTAAGAAAAACTTTAGTGCGAAACAAGATTCGGCTACTTATATCTCAGAATGATAAACGTAGATGATGCGCAGCAACGGTGTTTCGCTAACCCCGGTTTTGAAGAAAGGCGTTGGTACTTGCTCAGATAGAACTGTATGAGAATTATCGCCGTGAGCCCAACTCTCTCGAGGCTGGTGCTACGCGACGTTGCTTACCAATGTTGAATCTTCTTGTACTTTCATCATTATAATTATATCCGTAGTCATATATACCCCATATATAATTAATCTCTCGTTGTTTATCAATTGGTTTATATAGCATACATTAATATAATCATTCAAGCACACACAGAATTCGCTCTTAATCTATTTTAATTTATCAGCATCCCGGAAGAGCACTAGCTCCCGCAAACTCAAGGTATCCTACCGCGGGAGCTAGAGTTTTTGTTTGTAATCTTCTAATATTTATGTGATGAATATAAGTGTTTATATAAAACTTTTATAATTATCCTCGAACGACATTATTTTACAAAAAGCTACTGTTCGCCGTTCATCGGTATTTACAATTTTTTAGCTAGCTTTTTATACTACCAACGCTAGCTGTTTGTCACATAGGACTAAAATCAGGCAATAGTGATTTTGCTAGTTTTGTAAGTTCAAGTATTTATATTATTACGCTTGCCTATTTTTATTATTTTTAGTTAATATTTAAGTTATTATTTAACCTAACACGTTTTATTTGGTACTAATTATATAAAGTAAAAGTCTTAAAAGTGTTGTAAATGGAAATATTTAAATTGCACACTGACGAAACGTAATCATTTATCTCATATCAGTATCTGACTCTGAAAGAAATAGCCATATTATCATGGAGGCCATTCGTAAAATTTGTACTGCTAGATTTATCTTAGGATTTTATTCGAAACAGACGGCCAAACTTTTGTTGATCGCTCAACTCTTCGCGACTCTGAGTCAATGTTGAAGAGGCTTTAAAAGTAGGTGAATGGTCCTCAAGTGACAGATTGAGTCTGAGATGCAGATTGATCGTGCCTCTGAGTAAATAAAAGTAGAAGATTTACGATTGTTTAAGTGGACTTAGTAAGGCGTAAAAGTTTTGTTAGCATTGCACTTGACTTTTCTAGGCGATTGTGTGACTTTGTGATAAAATTGTTTAGAGAGTTATAATGTAGAGCAAGTTGGTTTATAGTAGTTATATTAGAACATTTAGAACTGCAACATTTAAACTGTGCAGAGTCGTAAAATAAGCATTTAGTCTAGCAATAACCAATTTTCATCATGTGTGACATTTCCAAAATTATATATTCGCGAAATGTCTGAATTGCAATTGGTAATTAATATTCTATTCATGGGAAATCCCTTCGCAAGAAGTTTAATCGTTTGATGACGTAAATTCACAATAATTTTAATATACATTTATTTCTCAAATACAGGTTATATTAGAGAAGTTTTGAATTCTATGAATCTGCTTCATAATATTCTTCTTGTTATAGTGAAACTTTATAACGGTAAGCAATATTTACGTTTTCAGTGAAATTAGTAAGAAGGCTTTGTACTTACTGAGGATTGGATATCACTCTTGTTCAGTTTCTCAGTTTCAAAGGTTTTCGAGTTGGTCACGACTAGTCATTGGCTCATCGAGTAAGTTATAGTTATTTCGCTTTCATTCTCGAGGATAAATTAAAACTGACATAAGTTAATTATGTCGAAAATTCACATATTTTAACGTGATAATGTCTTATAAATCAAAGACTACCAGCCGCACGCACTAAAAAGTGTCACGTTCCGCCTGAGCACAGAGTGCAAGCGAGAGCGCGGAACAAGCGATAGAGACTTCGATCAAGAGTGTATTCTTGATCGAAGGATAGACAGGAACAATCGGAACAAGCGATATACTCTTGATCGAAGAATAGAGAGGAACGATCGGAACAAGCGATAGAGACTTCGATCAACAATGTATTCTTGATCGAAGAATACACAGGAACGATCGGAACAAGCTATAGAGACTTCGATCAAGAATGTATTCTTGATCGATGGATAGTCAGGAGCGATCGGAACAAGCGAGATCAAGAGATTCTTGATCGATGGATAGAGAGGAACGATTGGAACAAGCGATAGAGACTTCGTTCAAGAGTGTATTCTTGATCGAAGGATAGAGAGGATCGATTGGAACAAGCGATAGAGACTTCGATCATGAGTGTATTCTTGATTTAATGATAGAGAGGAACGATCGCCCTAAGCGTTGGGCTTGTTTCAGTCGTTGATTTAACAATGTTTCCTGAATATGGTGATATCGCGTAAAATTATCGCCCGATTTATACTTAAACCGACTAACAGACAACATTTTTTTTCGTCATTGCTGATGACGATCTCTTATCCCTTAATTGTCTAAAATGTAATTCTTTAGTTGTTGAACTTATTTTTCTATGGTTTCATTTATCGTTTATTAGTTTGTTGTCATCAAAACTGTAGGTGAACATTATTAAAAACAAACTGTTTCATGCAGACCATTAGACAAGCTGCGTTTATTTTGATGCGAGCTGCAAGCTCTACCTCGTTTCACAAATATTTTCGAGGGAAACATTCTATTAAAACTTTGCAAATATTAGCTTAATATCTAGATAGTAAACCGAATGGATATGTATTTTTAGCTCCATGTTTTTAAATCTCAAAACATAAAAAATATCTATTTCCATTGGATTTATATTTATTATGTTGTCGGGTATGTATTAGCCATTTGTGGATAAGCCTGTGTTCAGCAGTTGACTATTAAAAGACTGGTACAGTGCAGTAAAAGTATGCGGTGGTGTAATATGAGGCCGTTTAAAAAGCAGGTAGGTACTTAAGTTATTTTTAAATTCTTGGCATCTCCTATAAAGAGGAGTTATTATACCTACATGTATGTGTCATTCTGCATTATCACCTTAAGTTAGGTATATCACAGAGCTATTACAACTAGAGAGATAGCGTTGTTGTCGCTTGAGGCAATTCTCAGCCGCAAAAATGTATGGAAAATCTAGCTCAGAGGCGTCAAAACTGTCTAATGTGAATTGGAATTTGACACTACTGAGAGAAAAAATACGGTAACTAGCCACTGAATCGAGATATTTTTCATGTCTCTTTCTAACTCATGCCATATTAAATCATTGCATCCCCTTCTTTCTTTTCTCGATCGACCACATTATCCCTCTGGTATCTCTGTGAGTTATCTAAGGTTATATCTTACATTTATTATTTCTACTTCGATGTATGCAACTGCATGCATGCTCTACGTGTTTACTTACTGAAAAACCGTTCAGAAAAAAACCTATATTCCAATTCACTATTTTTTACCAAACAAAAAATATTCAAAAGGATTTTGCCATGCGCAGGCGACATCTTTCAATACAAAAGCGTTCAATATTCGAATCGCACAATAGCTCTCGAAAACCACTCGATACCGGTGTAATGAAAGCCGGATATGCCCGAATATCCCGGATGTGATCACCGCAGTCCCGAGTCTTTTTTCTATAAAAAGCACCCTCAAAAATCGAGCACACTTCAGCAAATTCGGTTTTAGAATGAAGTTGAATGCTTGTATTTGTGATGGGGCTGCTCTAAATAACATTACTTACGAATAAATTAAAATTAGCGAAATGAGAAATTATTTATTGTAATTTTAGGATTTATGTAGATATACTCGTACATAAATATCTGTACAATCCTACATAATAAAGGATTATTAGATGTTGCTTATAAACTTTCGCGATATGAACACATTATTACTATTTACTACGGTACTAATAGCGCTCTAAAATTACGAGATAAATAAATACCTCATCATCCCGAAGTTTCGGCCGAGTTGCATCGACTGTGGTCAGTCTACCCGTGACCACAGTCGATGCAACTCGTCCGATACGTCGTGATGACGAGGTATTTTTTTATCTCGTAATTTTAGTACGCGATTATTAGATGTTGGCAATGACTTCAGAAGCTGGTATAAAATGTGTGTCTACGTGCTTATTTTCAATAAGTATTGAAACTAGTTATTTGTATATGTATGAATATGCCATATATTTTAATAATCACCTGCATAATTTAGCGACTTTACGCTTTAAACGGCACGTCTTTGCCCACGAGTCTTTTTTTCTTACGACGAACCCTGTTACTATTAAATAAAACACTAAAACTGATTCATTCTTCTTCATAAAATTGATAAAATAAATCACAATAAATTTGTTTTGCAATACAGTTTGCTGATGAAAACTAATAAAATCATTATCGGATAGTCATCAATGCAACACTACTTAATATATTTAACATTATACCTTTAAAATGTCAAAACTCCACCAAATGATCTAACTATAATGTATCCTTTCCATAACCGCTAAGAACTAGGGTCGCGATGATCTTGACGAATAAATAATTACCTATACGAATATAATTACCTATTAGGTTCGCTTTAAAAATATCACTATGTTCTGCTAGTTTTTAAAAGATAATAAATGCATGCTGAAAATAGGTAATATAATAGTTTTGTATTATTTTTACAACATGTGCAATATTTTTTAATAGATTTTCAACTGGTCCAATCTCGGCAGTTATGGTCCCACAAAACGCTCACAAAAGAATAAGGGTGTTTTTCTTCCAGAGATGTGCTATGCAGCTCTGCAGCGAAGATATGAGATCTACGCTACGAAAATATGTGACCGTTTCCACTAATACTACGCTAGATACCTGTGCGAGGAAGATGCGCCGCCGCAAAGTAGATGTGCGAGAAAGATGCGCATCTCGAGCTATGCTATGTATCGATAGTAGGGAAACGGGGGCTCGCGATGGCCTATAGCAGGCATCTATAGCACGCATCCATAGCACGCATCTATAGCACGCATCCATAGCACGCATCTACAGCACGCATCCATAGCACGCATCCATAGCACACATCCATAGCACGCATCCTTACATATAAAAAACATATCTTAGTTGAATCCATTTCCACCAGTGCTAAGCTATGACCAATAACTAAACCAATTAATATGATTGATGGATATCGAACGCAACTATAGCATCGTAGCATAGCACATCTCTGGTGGAAAAGCACCCTAAGTATGTGACGGTTTGCGTCATGAGCGTTGTAATAAACTTACTGGTGTATAATTTTTAATCATTTCACAGTTAGTTCTCACCATTGATACATAATGAACAGTAGCATTGTCACCGTTAAGCACCAGTTACTCACCGTATTATTCAACGCCGAAGCTTGATAACTATAATTTTCTGTTCAATGACTATGATCGCAAAGATCGATTTGTCAAAGAAAGCGAAATCATTCGACCATGGATTGGCAGATCGCAGAAATTACAGGTGAACAAACTCTGCAGTTGACAAAATAAATAACTTTAATCGTTGCGTATAGTCTCGATAATCGATTTATGAACGATTGGAAATTTGACTCTAGTACCATATAAATATCTTTACAAGTATACCAATTTTTTTTCTCAATTGAGACCATGGTCTGATATAATTTGTCTGATATAAGTCGGTGTTGCCCTTTTTTTCGTAAAAAAGGGCAAAACCGACTTCCATTGTGTACAAAATTCATATTGTTCATGATGATGTAGATGCATACAATTTTTACATTATTGATTATTTTTCAAAAACGACTCAGCCGATTTCTATAACATTTAAATGGGACCACCTCGGGACCATCCTTTTGAACTAAAAAAGATTTTTTCGACTCGGTTCACAATAGGCGAAAATACTGATAAACAAACATAAAAAAATACACACAGACGAACATAAAACCTCCTTCTTTTTAGGAGTCGGTTAAAAAGTAATACGTTCAATCTCCATCCATTTTAGATAAGATTTAATAAGAAAAGACCGCAAGAATACCTATGCTTAGCGAAAACCTCTTGCAAGGGATTGTGGACTGAATTGTTTTTTAACCGACGAGACGGAGGAGGTACTCAATTCGACACGTATATTTTTTTGTGTAACCATGCATAACTTCTTACATAGTAATCTGACTTCAATATTTTTTTTTCATTGGAAAGAATATATTTCTAAATTGGTTCCATTTAAATTTTATCACAAAGCTGAGCCATTTTTAATAAATCAACAATAATGTGAAAAATGCTACATCGATCCGTGCGAAATCTTCGCGAATTCTGTACACGACTGAAGTCGGCCATGCGAATTTTTGCAAAAAAATATTTATCGTAATCGAAGATCGTTACAAACTATGATAGTCATAAAGGTAATATTATTTGCTTCTTCATTGTCATTGGAATTCATCTGTAGGACGTCTGGAAGATTTAAGCCTTTCAGACTTCAGTAACCAGATTTTGGAAGCGGCGAACATGCCGTATGTTTATTTAGTTTTAATCATGTTTTCTATTCCATGCTATAACAACAAGTAGCGAGAGACAATTCACTTACACAAATGAATATTGTAACATTTTGAATGTTTGAACCAGCAACCGCATGTGGGTAAATTTATACCGGATTGAAAACTTATCACCACTTCCTATCTCCCGCCATAAGGGTCTATTTATACCAAAATCAAATCCTTTACAAAACGCACTTATTTTTCATACTCTGGCTTATTGAAGAGTTCTTTGAATTGCAAATAGCTGGGCCCAGGGGCGGGTGCCATTGAAATGTCAATTTGTTTTCTATTGGGGTGACTTGTTTGCCAGCCCTGAGACATATCGGTTGTGTCGGGCTGTCGGCCCTCAGTATCCGATTCTTAAGGTTTCCCTTTCAGGAACTTTGTCAATGTTTGGTTTCCGTGGTCTACATAACAATGAGAGACCGATTGGAGTTGGAAAACTTAGTAGTACAGTAGATTTTATGGAAAACAGTTGCCGACAATCTGGTAGCGACACAAAAGCCAATAAATAGCTTAAAAACAAAATTTCGACTTCATTATTTAACAATCCTGTATATATGGTGGTGGCTCTGTACTTGGAAAAATCAGACATCTAAATGTTACAATGGTTCCACAGACATTGCTTTTTGACCCAGAACAAAATTGGTAGGTACATTCTGATTATAAGGTGGAGCATCGAACAATCAAACACTGTATGCTCGGAATTACTATATATCGTACTTGACGGACGTTTGTATAATTAAGAATCAATCGAGCTTACCTGTTAAGAGAAGATTGATGATAATTATCCGAAATCACCGAAAAAGAGACTGCATAGCTCCATTATTTATTTACTAAATGCATAGCGTCTTCGGCGCGCGTATTATTTACCACAGTTTTTAGAGTATTTTAAGTTTTTTGTATAGCAACACTTGTCCGTTATGTCATTGGAGTTCAAAGTAGAGACGGGGGAGCATTTCACAACCTTTATATAGAGGCAGAGCAATATAGGAAGGACCAACGTAGGACAGATTTATCTTTCTGGCACTTCCATAATGACATCGATCGAGTCTTACCTGTATTATACCTTATAATTCCCTTGATTAAATGACTCATCACTGCATAGTGTTACCTCCGGGCAAGGGAGGGAGGGATTGAGTCACTATGCAGTCTCTTTTTCGGTGATTTCGGATAATTATCATCAATCTTCTCTTAACAGGTAAGCTCGATTGATTCTTAATTATCCTTCAATCACCTTAAAAGAGACTGCATAGCTCCATTATTTATTTACTAAATGCAGATGTTTAGAGGGTTGTGAAATGTTCGGGTATTTTTTTTTTTATAATATTTTCTTGCCTTTTTAATTGGGTTTGTTACAAGGCAAAATATATATATACGTATTATGTAAGCTAACCTTTACCAAACTATATTTGTCTATTGGACCCCAGATGCTATGTATGCTCTGTTGTTTTTGTGCTTAATGCGAATCTGCATTTTATATTATATGACACATATCTACAAAATAGATTAGATACCTAAGTAGGTACCTAACTAATCGGATATTTTGTATTACTGTTGTACTTATACCCAAGAGAAGCAAAGTTATTTGTATAATTACAGCATATGACAGTTAAAGAGTATTTGGATCAGGTGAACTTGTCTACTTTCAAAAGGACAAAAGAAGCTTCAAATGAGTTTTTTTTTTTTTTTTTTTTTTTATTATTATTATCTTTATAGATACTATCAATAATCTGATTTGATAAAGCTATCTCGTATTGGTTTGCTAAAGCTTGTTAATAACTGCTATAAATTTATTTTTGAGCATCAATAAATGTAGTGTGTGGCCTAACCCTAGTTATGTATTTACTAAATAAATAATGTCATTATGACTCATTTACTAAGTCACTTTAATATGCTCTTAGTTTAAGTATAGCTCCCAACAATGGCCTTAGAACATATTTATACAATATATCAGCTTGTCTGGTGATTTCCATTAAATTTTCCTCCCACAGGTACTTAATCTATACAGTATTAAGTAATAATAAAATCTAAGAATTTCCATCTGTTCACCATGTGGTTAGTGGGTCATGTCAAGATACTTATGCCAACTGATTTCATTACCTGTCATTCATCTTTACCTATTTCTTACAACTATTCTTGAGATAACAATTAATTTATACCTATCTATACACAAATTGTCACCTTTGTCACTTACCTACCAGCATACCTAATATTAAATTCGCGTCCTTGTCGCTGGTTTGCCAACAATTACATTTGTACATTTACAATTACATACTACAAAAAATGTTGATTGTATTCCTTATCTTAACTTGTTTTTTAAACAATATTTTAATATTACATACCTATTTTAATAGGCCATTCTTAATGGATGATTCAGTGTCATTTATTTAGAAGCTGAAGCTTACATTTTTTACGAGAAATTGGTAAAGAAGGTAGTAGATAGTATCTCCAAATTACACATATTATTCACCACCAACCCGCACTGGGCCAGCGTAGTGGATATGGCCTAATCACCTTTCGTGGGTAGGCCTACGTCCTGCCGTGGACTATTAAAAGGCTGGTACAGTACAGTGCAGTACACATATTAGTGTTACTTATCTACTGAAATAGGTATATTACCTATAGCTCACTATCACATTAAGTGGTAAGGAGCTTTTCATCATACAAATAAAATTCTGTAAAACTATAGCAGCTTAGACAGTAGTATGTAACAAATAAAGGTTCTATATGAGTTTTAAGGTAAATATCCAGCAATATGCATGCCCTACAAGACAAGCTACAATACATACCATATTATTTTGTCATATGATGTGAAATAATGGGTATCTAACAAGGTCGGCCAAATTATTTAGGATCTTGATGCTGTTTTTGTTTTTTATTCTAAGTACCTACTAGGTACACAATATAGGTACAAATTGTACAATGATGTACCTAAGTACTTCAATTGTCCTTTCAGACAGACAAACTTAATTGAATATATTTTGTCCTATTAATTATTAAAATTAATATGAATATGTGTTTCTAACTGACCCATAAGGAATTTTTTGAAAAAGATTTTTATTTTTATAGGTACTTGAATCCTGTGAAAGTTGGATTTTTATTTATTTGATGTGGGTGTATTAAACCTTGGCTCAATATTCTACTTAAATAAGTGTAATTAACAATTGTGATGATGATGATGGATGAAGTATATCATTAATCTTCTGACAGCTTTAATTAATAATTTTGATAATGTTGTCTATTACTTTAATTTAATTAATTAATACTATATATTTTAATGAACTGTTTAATAATAATATGATATCTTTTAATTAAATATTTATTATCTGGGTCCCCATGAATAGAGGTATGAGTAGGTAACTAAAGCCTAAGGAACAATTATTGTCTATAGTCTGTTGTCCAGGATTTGTCCCCTAGACTTACTTAGTCCACATTTCCCCTTTAGTTTAAATTATAAGATGGATACCTACTGTCACATTTGTGAATAAACCTTCAGTAGGCACTGAAATTCATTAAGCATAATAATAATTATCATGAAGATTATTGCTTCCTAATTGTTATTTACTGGTAGAATCTAATTATTCAAGCCCGTGTAAGAGTTGTAATGGTATACAACCATAGGAATACAGAAATTTATGATATTATTATTATTATATACCCAAATCATGTATGGTCTATCACAGTATCTCATGCCTGTGTAAGGTGTTTCATCCGTTGGACTGAAATTACTTTAAAGTATCAGTGGATACACTGTATTTAAATAACCAATATTTATATAATTGTAATATAGTCAGCTTGATTATGTTAGTAATTCAACTTAATATGTAATTAATAAATAGTAATTAAACTATAAATATAAATAATTAGTAATTAAACTTAATATGTACCTAATGTTTATAACTTATCATTCTAGATTTCTAAAGGACTGAAGGATTTCTGAGTATCATGTTTTATGATATATAAGTATTAACTTTTGATGGGATACCAAGTTAGGTCCGGTCTTTCTAAAGCCTTGAATAGGTAGAGGTTTTGCTGGCGGATAAACATACCCGCTGAGATATGCAACTTAGCCCTTTCTATTTATGAAATTCATTGATATGAAATAATGCCAAGTCGATGATGAAATCCTTTCTAAGATATCCCCAAAGCATAAATAAAATAAGAGGTTGTAGGCCTCACATACCACAACATAATAACTACCGATATGGCTTAATAATTACTTTTATGCATTCTATTCCCAAGTTTTAGGGCTCTGAACATGAAATTTAGCTTTTTTATCTTTGATTTAAGATATGAGAGAGATACTTTTAATTACTACAGTCCATCAAATCTAAGAGGTACCGTTTGACGTTTCATATTTTTTCATCCCATCCCTATCATTCAATTGTCAGAACTGTCAAACGGTACTTCTTAGATTTGACGCAGTCCGTCAAATCTAAGAAGTACCGTTTGACAGTTCTGACAATTGAATGATAGGGATGGGATGAAAAAATATGAAACGTCAAACGGTACCTCTTAGATTTGATGGACTGTAACCACAACAGTGATGAGTGTTTCACTTTATGTATTAATATCTAAGTAGGTCCCTATATGCATACATAATTGTTATGTATAATAATTTACCCTGTTCCTTGTATCAAGTGAGGAATGTATGTAATAGATAGGTAGGTACCTGAATAAGGGGTACTTATTTATTTTGTTGTTTATATTTTTGTAGTTGAATTTATATGGTATTCAACATGCACTGCCAGCCATTGGCCCATGGTACCTATGGTCCTTCCTGGGTAGGCCTATATGATATAGTATTAGACTATTAAAGTCCGGTTCAGTATAAGTACCTGTAGGTACTTACCATTTTTTGTTCTAGAGATGATTCTACTGATATGGTAACTTTGATTGGTACCATGGTACATTCAAACAATGTATTTATAACTTGCTTGGTGTCCATTAAGTGAGGTGACAGAAATAATTTATTTCTTTAATTTGTAATTTGGACACATCCTGAATACCTACTCAGAATTTAGGTTATTAAACAGATGGAAGAAGGAAAATACTATTTTTGCATAAGGTTCGTTATGAACTTACTGTCAGAGATTTTTAATAGGTGGTTGCTGTGACCCCTTATCTCTTCCTAAGCACAATATGGCATATTATGGTTACATTCCAGACTTACCTTCTTGAGGCAAAAAAAAAAACCATAATTAGTTATCCTCGTTTAATGATTGCTCACCGAGATCAAGGCATCAGTACTTAAGTACTGTGCGTATAGCATTTGGTATATACCATGCTGCGGTGAATATATTGTATCCTCAGTGGGATGCTTTCTTCTGTGCGTTTAACCACGCAGGTTAACTCAAGACAGAGAAAATATGATGTGTGTCTTTTTGACCACTTCACCGCTTCAACTTTTCAGAAGTAACTAAGTATAATGATTATTGTTTTTTGTCGAATTTTCTGGCAAAAAATACCCAGATGTAATGCTCTCATTATGAGGCTATTATCTTTGACCAAGTTATAGCATAAAACGCAAAGGTGAAAACCGGAGTACGGTCCTGTTTCTAGTCTGTTTGACGTACAGGTCGTACATACGTACATAGATGGCATTAAGGAAACTTGAGTTCCAATAACTAGGATACAGTTTTCTTATGGTTGCTGTATTGTGTTGTTTATAAAACGTTAGCAATGTTACGGTTTTAGTTTCGAATTGCACTTTTTGTTGCTAGGTAGCTTGTGCAGAAATCACTTACTTGAGTGGGTTCCCAGTTTGGGTAGGTACTTAATGTCACTATTTAAGACCTTTTACTTGTGTTTAATTCAGTTTTGTATATTACGGAAAGCGTATTTACTAATAAAATCGTTGATTATTCAACGGTACATATTTTTGCACGTAGTCACATTTTTACACAATTTGTGATGTATACTTCACTTCTCGTAGTCTACAGATTATCTTAAACGCTATTTACATAATAATTTGTGGAATCGGCTTAGTTTCAAAAACATTTTTCATCAAAAGGATGAAAAATCAAGCCATTTTACGACGCACATGAAGGCACAATGACATAACGGACAAGTGTTGCTATACAAAAAACTTAAAATACTCTAAAAACTGTGGTAAATAATACGCGCGCCGAAGACGCTATGCATTTAGTAAATAAATAATGGAGCTATGCAGTCTCTTTTAAGGTGATTGAAGGATAATACGTCCCGTTGGAGACATACTGCCGGGCCTTCCATCTCGCAACTTATTCTACTATAAACAATCACTCTAACATGATCAGCAACTTTTTATCATTGTACACTACAAGTAGGTCGTTAAACTGTCCCACTGTTGAACACAGACCTCTATTCATTGCGAGTTTTAGGTCAATTGCTAAAGACTTAGTAGCTTCATCAATCGTAGTACCTACTCTGCTACTCTCGTAGTAGTATTAGAATTCATTCACCTGATAACAATGATGTATACGTATACATTTACTGTATCCGTACTGTAACGTCATTTTAATACACTGCACCACTATCCTACTAATATTATAAACGCGAGAGTTTGTATGTATGGATGTTTGTTCCTCTTTCACGCAAAAACTACTAAACAGAATGAGACAAAACTTTGAAATAGTTGATGATTGGAAGAACAATAACGATTAGAGATAGATAAAACAAGTGTAAATAATAATCATTTTCAGGATTTTTATCTTGAAATACGAGATGCGAGGGTGCTTATAGTCTTATACATCAGAATAACACATATGCTATAATCTATAAAAACATTGCGTGAAACGAAGTTCTCCGGGTCAGCTAATTTATCATATACCTATCAATGAACAGCGATCGGGAAATATACATCACGCTGACCTAATATAAGTATGTAGATTACACAAACGTTATCTACTTTCTCCTACCTTTCGGAAAGCATTTCATCATCATTATATCAGCCATAAGACTTCCACTGCTGGATCTAGTAGGTCTTTTTAAGCCGCCATCCAATCTCAAAATACCTGTATAGAGCCCTAGTTAAACTGATTTTTCTCCATCAAACCATGAAGTGGTCGAATAAAAATAAAATACACAATATTCTCAAAACTATACGGTAGGGAATTCAATAACCCGAAACACAATTCAAAAAACTTGATAGAAATTAAATGCGAAGATACCGCTTTTTAGAATAAATTCATGATTTCTAAGAAAGTTTTTTACATTTTTGGGCACTTTTCTACAGGTTTACAATTTTTTTGAATCTGTTATTTATGTACATGAATCGAACTATAGCTTTCATCCATAAAATTTAGGAAAAAGTGGTAATATCAATTTTATATTGATTTTTGAATGCAAAAATCGGGCTTAAACAGGGACCTATTGGTCTTCACCCGCTCATATGAAAAACTAGTTTTTAACCGCGGCTTCGCCCGCATGATATTTTGATTTTTGACACAATATCATTGTAATTTATAGCCTATGTGTTATTCTGATATATAATCTATATTTTTGCAAAGTTTCATCTCAATCCGTTCAGTAGTTTTTGCGTGAAAGAGTAACAAACATCCATACATCCAACCATCCATCCATCCACCCTCACAAACTTTCGCGTTTATTGTGTTATTCTGATATATAATCTATATTTTTGCAAAGTTTCATCTCAATCCGTTCAGTAGTTTTTGCGTGAAAGAGTAACAAACATCCATACATCCATCCATCCATCCTCACAAACTTTCGCGTTTATAATATTAGTAGGATTACGCTGATACTAAAGCGCCTTAAGTAACTAAGCTCGTATAGGCTGGGTGGCTAGCTCTGATAAAGTTTGTGGAAAAAGAGAAGCGTTGTAGGTAAGGTTACCTGTGCCGTGTGCTATTTTACTATTTTTTTTCGTTGACAACACTGCCCTGTCGTTGCTAGTACAACTAAAAGGTTTTGATACTTGGTAAACACAAATTCGGTTTTCATCAGTACTCGCGTCTACCAAATATAGTCGGTACCTTGGCTGCTGATTCTGAACCGTTAAAACCACCGGAACTGAAAATTTAACTTGTCATCCGAGCCATGGCAGCGCTGTTTAGAAGATTTAAAAGTCAAGCTACGTAGTGTATCAAAAAGATTCACTGACGTACGTAGTGAAATACACAAAAAATACAAAATACAGAATGTTTTATTTACCAAAAGATTACACATATACCAATAATAATATACCAATAACCAATAACAGCACAACTCATCGCACAATAGGTAGGTACTACTATGAGTTCGTAATCCACTCGAACGGGCCCTCCCTAGCCATCAAGTACGTTAAGCCAGAATGGCCAGGAAGCCCCGTGGCTCCGGACCCCCGCTGATTGCAACTAAGGTAAGAGTTGTACACGATTTTTGTACTACTACTTATAGTTTACTTTACACACATCCTAGAAGTTCCTAAACGTACTAAATATTGTTAAAAATACCCACTTTACCCATCCAGAAGATTCACTGACCTAGGTAATAACTAATAACACCACAACTAATTACAAAATAGGTAATAGGTATAACTTATAATCGTAACTCACTCCACTAGGCATTGTCAATGCCTATTTCCCAAATTCCCCAAAAACCAATACCAAATTCCCCCAAATCAGGGATAAAAATATCCCAATAATTCCCCAGTTCTAGTTTTCATTTTCCCATTCAATCAATCCCCACACCAATACCTACCCAATAGAGATGGAATTCCCCGCAATTTGGGGAATTCCAGCAAATGGGTAATCCTGCTGTCCCTAACTATCAAGCAAAAGCAGAATGGCCAGGAAGCCCCGTGGCTCCGGACCCCCGCTGATTGCAACTATATCGCAAGAGTGGTACACGATTATTCTCCACTACTTATAGTTTATGTTCCGGAAACAACAATAAAAGCCATTTTATGACAAGATTATAAGAAAGCTATTGCAGGGTTAATTTAACTCTGTATTAAATGTTGTCATGGAAATACGTAGGAAATATGACGTCATTATTGTATTTACACAATAACTGAAACAAATAAATAGAAAAATAATATGGTGATTTCAATGTTTTATAAAATTATGTTTACGCTTAAAAATATTATTTAAATTACAATCTTGGTACCTATAGCAAAATGGACAAAAAAGTTTAAGACATTAGGTACAATATGTGTATCAAGATTTTTACAAAAGGCCTAAAACCTAGTGTTCTCTTTTAGGTAACTTAAGATTGAATTAAAAAAAGAACACTTCTGCTTTTATGTGATAATGATTCTCAATAAAATAAAGAGAGCAATACGATGTTACATAAAAGCTGTAATTCGTTCAGTCGTTTCCTTAAAAAAAATAATGCCACATGAATCGCAGCACCGGAATGGGCACATGGAATCTGATGACAGCTTTAAGCACAATCATCTGCCGAGCACTCTACACGAGCTATCTTTCTTTCAATTCACGCCACAATACAGATAAAATCAGTAGCTCAAGTCGCAATCAACCAACTCTAGTAACAAAATGTTACATGTCATGATCCAGCTCAAAAGGATGTAAATTTTTTTGTGATAAAGTTATGGCATAGTTATTAAATATATTCCATCCATCCATCAGCCGAAGGACGTCCACTGCTGGACATAGGCCTCCCCTATGGATCTCCAATAAGACCGGTTAGAAGCGGCTTGCATCCAGCGCGATCCTGCGGTCTTAATGAGGTCAACCGTCCACCTTCTGGGTGGAAGTCCTACGCTGCGCTTGCCGGTACGTGGTCTCCACTCAAGAACTTTTCGACCCCATCGGTCATCAGCCCTTCGCGCTATGTGCCCTGCCCATTGCCATTGCTATTTCAACTTGCCAATCTGTTGGGCTATGTCGGTAAAAGAAATATATTGCCTTCTTTTAAAAAGTAATCCTGATGTTGACACAACGTATATTTTATGGAAGTCTAATAAATAAATACAACACGAGCTGGTATTAGTATATAGCTAACTGATAAATTTTAGGAATTATAGGATATGTTATTATAATATGTTGGCAGTGCAGGTGCACATATAACGGAGGACTGATGACTGAGCCTAAAATTTCTCGCTGGATGCTAGCCGCTACCAATTTATCGTCCCTATTGAAGATCTATGGGGGAACCTACGTCCAGCAGTGGACTTCTTATGACTGACGAATGGATGGGTGGATAAATATTATAAAAAATACTCTATTTTTGGACAGTACTGTTAAAATGTTTTAAATCATAAAAGAGTGCCCAATTTTCACCAAAGATTAAACTTGAATTAAAATCAAGATATACTCGTAGCATACTCAGTCCTATCACTCTTTGGTACAAGCCCTTCTCTGCTCAATAGAATAATAGAATACGTCTTCAATATTACTGTTATTATGTTAGACGCTTTTTTGTCACGTTTGAGATTATGATTTTTACGATAAAAACGGTCTTAAAATTATTCGAGACAAAGAGTTTCAAATGGATTCCGAGATTGTACTCGTACATGAAACGTTAACATAATTTGACGTAAAAGTAATTTTAGAACGTTTGTGGAATGTGTTGGAAAAAGATTTTTTTACTCGAATCACCAAACATCATTCTAAGTGATATTGGAAAAGCTATGAATTGTTTTTTAAATTCAAAACAGGAGGTCTTCAATTATACTTTACGTTGTTTAGGTACGCGATTACTCCGCCCATTATGAACCGATTTTGATGTTTTTTTGTATGGTAGATAAAGTGGTCTCATTTAAATTTTATGGAAACTTTCTACGGGTTTTGAAAAAGCAACAATAACGTAAAAATTACTACATCGATTCGTGCAAACTATTCGAATTCGAGTATTGTACACAATTGATGTCGACTGTCCCATTTTTGGCGAAAAATTACAATTTCTTTAAAGAAATGAGGAAAGTCATAGTCCAAAGTTACCGACATTAGTCTAGCGGCTGAGAAACTTGCTAATCAAGAAAGTTTCTACCTCACCTTACAAAGCAAACGCCGAGTAATATTATCCAGCAAATGTTCAAAGATTGTCATGATCTACAAGTCGCGTTTTTAACGTACGTATAATATTCATCGATTTATGAGGATTTTTTTCCCTCAAAAAGAGGGAAATTTGCTGTCGCGCTATTTATCAGCCAATTTCGAAAACATTTAGCAAGATTATTTAGTAAAAACTTAACAAGATTTGCGAGTATGAACAGATCGGTCAAGAGCTAGTCGAGGTACAAGCTTTTGAAGACTCAGTTAAGAGTGCGCCTAATGCCATGAAACAAACAGATTTTACCCGCGCTTCTTGCATCGCCCGCTATCATCTATGCTGCTTTGTTTAGAGTCGAAAATCGCATGACACAGTTCACGATGAATTTGGCTTCGAGCGCTAACTTACATTTGTGACATTTTTTTTTTATTTATTAATTAAAAATTTAAGCATATATTAAAAAAACTAACCGATTGCTCTACTAGAACATTAGTCTAGCTACTTAATTTGTCAAAAATAATGTGGTGTTGTCGCTGATAATTTCGAGGATTTGAAAAAAAAAAGTTTTTTTTTATGATGTGATGTTTTAATTATTTTCTAAGGTAACCATATTATTTTCCAAAATTCTACTCGATTACTCTGCTACTATAGGTTTTTTCTTTCCTGTAGTATTTTTTTAATATGGATATTTATGTTCGTTATCTTTACACGACGTCTTTAAAAAGTCGATTTTGGCATTAGGCGCCCCCTTAAAGAGATGTGTCGCGACGTCGACACAGTACAGAACAGTACTGACATCGAACAGTAGTTCAGAGAACTGCGACTAAATATAATCTTTCGAAGAACTGAATAACCACATTTCATTTTTTTTTGTCTAATAGTATAAAATGGTGGCGTAACATACTACAATCTGTGCACGTGTTCACACGCCATCCCCACACTAATCCGATATTATGAAATCTTACATCTGCTCGGACAGTTGCGTAACCGTAATGAGTATTAAAGGACTATATACTTAACACTCTATTAGAACAGGATTATGAAATATTATATATGTGGGTGCGTGTTTTTGGTAGAAATTACACATAGTTTGAGATCAATAAGTAGTCAAAAGAACAATGATAGCAAATATTGATTGGGGTTTTATGTAAGACGTTTACATGTCAGAAATGACAAAATTTTGAAAATAGTTATCAATCTGAATAGGGTATGTCGGGTATATAGGTTGTAATACCTAGTCTTTACTAAATTATATCAAATGAATTCATTTTTTAAAGTTCCGTACCTCAAATGGAAAAAACGGAACCCTTATAGGATCACTTTGTTGTCCGTCTGTCCGTCTGTGTGTATGTCAAGACTCTTTATCTCGGGAACGCGTAAAGATATCGAGTTGAGATTTAAACTGTATACGTATATCTATGGTCTCTTGCAGTTGTGTAAAAGAAAAACTTCTCAGTTATCGTATAAAAAAGTTAGAGCCGTTTATGTCGTAAAAAACGAAAATTTCGACTCTCACAACAATCAAAACCCACAGGGTACTTCCCGTTGATATAGAACTATGAAATTTACCGAGAAGCATTGTCTCAGAGTACATGTATAGGAATAAATCTGAAAACTGTACATTTTTATTTAAATCACAACAAAATAAGGCCTCAAAATTCACAAAATATGGGTTCAAAATTCAAAGTGAGTGAATCGTATCATAGAAAAGAACTTCATTAGCACATGCTGAAACAGTTTTTTAATTATTTTAACAGACGGACAACAAAGTGATCCTATAAGGGTTCCGTTTTTTCCGTTTGAGGTACGGAACCCTAAAAACTAAGACCAACTGTTTCACATTTGCTAGCAGATATAAAAGCTGCTGTTAGAGACTACATCTATATGAAAATAATTATGTTATTAATATAATTATATTAATTTACACGATACTGTAAAAACCGCTGAAACCAACCAATGCCACAGATTATATTATAGTTACAACGTTACCAATGCATTACAATCCAATAGGCTAACAAAGGGGACTGTTATACCGTGGCTCAAATTACGAAAAACAATAAAATATATTTAATGATCGGTCGTATTTTGTGCCAGTTCAGAATTATGTGACTTACATCTCGTTGTTAATATGAGATGGTCGTAAAATTATTCCATGTTCACGCTATGCCTTTTATGAGTGTGACGTCATGAATAAGGATTTTTACATTCCTTTTTGTATTGCTTTAAGTGCCTTTAATGAGTATTTGACGCGCCTATCGTGTAATATCTCTGGTTAAATGAAGAAACGTGGTGCTTGACGATAAAAAATCTTCTATATGCATTTGATGCAGTCATATTGTTGAGTTGAGAGAGTCGTTATACCACCTAATTATTTGGTACCAAAAGTGATACTTATTGAAATGGTTTTTAATTTTTTTCAGTGCTAGCTAAGACGTACAAGTATTAAGTCATTGACATACATTTGTAATGGCATTTTAGAAGTAACTACAGGATTTAACGAAACGTTTCGTATCGTAAAATATTTGCTTTCCTAAATATAATATAAATCTTTTTCACTGTGAAAGTAAGTTTAAGTCAATTTGTTTAAAACCACTTTTCAATATAATCAATTCAGAATAAGAAAAAGAAATTCCTTCCCGTGAAAACCAAAAGTATCGCTCAAAAATCTACATCAATTAAAGTCGAATGCAACCAATCTATCAATGACCAAACAATTTGTAGCCTCTAAGTGATTTGTATCCAAAGCACGTGGAGCATGTGCATAACGAATGCATATTTCATTCACGACGTTCATTTGTTTTGACGTGCATGAGTGCACCGCTTTACAGGGCTGTGACGTCATCAGACCTACTCTCTAAAGAGTACCATTTTTGTTTCTAAAGTGGGCCGTTTTTGTTTTGTTTCTAGAATAATATTAATGAGCGTAATTTGAAAGAGACAAAATCATTGTTTTCTTTGCCAAAGATGGAATTAATTGTGCGTAATGGCCATAAGAATCAATAAGTATATTTTGAAAAAAACATTACGAATGCATCATTCACGAAGTTAATTTGTTTTGACGTGTATGAGTGCAGCGTTTTACAAGGGCTGTGACGTCATCGGACCTACTTTCAAAAGTGGGCCGTTTTTCTTTTGTTTCTAGAATAAAATTAATGAGCGTAATTAGAATGAGAGAAAATCATTATTTTCTTTGTGAAAGGATGGAATTAATTGTGCGTAATGGTCATAGTAATAATTTTTGAAAATGTACATAAAATAATATATTGGTCGAAGGTAGGAAATATACTAAGCTGACATGAATTCATAATATTGTACTTATAACATTTGTCTGGCATAAACACTCGCACGGCCAGCCGCCAGGGTTGCTTTTAATATTTACCAGCGAGTGTATTTCTCTTTCAAAATAGGACTATGTCTAACTGTGGAGTATAGAAACAGCTGGTTCAGTACAGTAAGAATAAAAATAATAAAAAGTCTACTAACTTCCTCGCCAGTACAGTAGGTATATGCTTTCTGTGATTGAGGGTATTTAATTGATAGTTCAGTTTCTAAAAATATATTTTTCCAGTTTTATGGCATCATTTTGCTACTAAACCTGGTATTAAAAATGTATACAGCATTTTTCAGTTTCAAAATAGATCGTGAATAAATCATAGTGATGTAATCGACTGGATATGGAAATGTAAGGTTCTTTGTTCAAACCAAAAAACCGTTAAAAGGAAGTATGAAAGGACTACGTATAACAAATTCCATTTATAATAACAGAGCGTGTTTGATAGACGATTGTTGAACTATTAAACTATGCCAGTGGCTTTGTCAAAATGTGGTACCTTCTAATTTGAGGGGTAGATTAAATTTTATTGACTGATTGGAAACAAAAGCCTATTGTTGTTTTTTGTTTTGTCAAAAACTGTTGTCGAATTTCGTGAACCGAATAAAAATCCTGTTAAATCCTAGAGTATTATGTAGTGCTGTTAGTTTTATTCTATGGTTTTATTGACATGAAAGTTTGTACGCATGTTAGTATGTACTTGTATTCTCTCACTATAAAATATATGTGAAACTAGCTTTTGCCCGCGGCGCCGCCCACGTGTTATTTTTGCTTTTGTGCTATCCCACAGGAACCTATTATTTTTTCGGGATAAAAAGTAGCCCATGTCACTTTCCGGCCCTTGAACAATATCAATGTCAAAAATCAAGTCAATCCGTTGCTCCGTTGCGGCGTGAAAGAGGAACAAACCAACAAACTTCTCGGATTTATAATATTAGTATGATGATAGTACAAATATCTGTATATTTGAATTGAATGGAGAATTTCTTCGCTTCCAATAACTTTTCATTACTAACTGTTTATGGCATCGCACCTACGTAAAAATTTACTTCAGCGCTTTTCTAAAATCCAATCCCTGTGTCAACTCTTTGAACAAATCATACTCAAATCAACATAAACTACAGAAAAGTGCTATTTTAATACCATAATTAGGCTATTGCCTGCCTACAATTTCACCATACCAAAGCAATATTTTTGCGATGTATTACCGTTTGACTGATATCCGCTCTTCATCTTTAACGGCTATAAAAAGTATAAAATTAATGGCTAACTAATATCCGTGTTACAGTACCAATTTAATGTTGCCACTTACCCCATATTTACTTTAGGAAGCATCAATTAAAGACTGAGTTAAATTGGTACGTGTGAAGCAGGAACACTCGTATCCCATCAGTGTTACCAGTAATTTCCTGTTCAAGGCATTTGTAACGTATATGTTGCTACTAATTTATTTTGGTGGGTTTGTTTTTGGTGGCAGCGGTTTGTAGAGCAGTGCTAAATGAGCCCATCGAAATTGTAGTACTAATTTTGCTTATTAGGGTGATTATAGAATTTAGCTTACGGTTTTTGTATGTGTCGTTAGTCTCTGAAATTCAGAGATTATTTTGGTGATTTGAAATAGGCTTCGTGTTACAAGATGAACTGAAAAGTTTTGTAATGCTCCTTCTATATCAATAGGCTTTCTCTTTTGTAACACATGTACAATCTCGACATTATTGATATGTCGCCTTATTCGACTAAACATAATACTAACATATTATGAGTTAATAACCTTTATCACCAGGTAGAAAAACGAGTAGAAACGGAGTTACTTCGATTTAATCGTTGTAGTATTCTCTAATCAGGTCTATATTAATATGTCGCACTACTACGTTTAATTAGTAATACATTTTACGAATTTTTTAACTTCAAAGACGAAGAAAACGATGGAAAGCCCTTGTAAAGCCGAAATTCTCCTAACTGAACATACCTTTTTTTCTTTTCAATTCTTTGTTTGCAAGTTAAAGGGTAACAATAAAGGTCTTAAACATAACATCATCTACCAATAACAACCTAATACAAGGTGTGCAAATATACACATTTGTTCAATTTTACAATTAATAATATAACGCCAATTTTGAAAACTACAAAAAATAATCAATTTTTAATATTTGTCACGATAAATATGTAGGCGGCAAGATGCGTTGCCCAAAAACTCTTTTAATGAATAAAAACTATTGCTCGCTAAACACTTTTTCAACTCTCTACAAAATTTATAATAAGGCAAGTCCACAATTCCGTTCGGTAAAGAGTTATAAATGAGAGGTACCATATAAACGCAGTTATTCCTAAATAATTCCAGTCTCACATTAGGCATATTAAGTCGTAAATGAGTGTGTGTTCTTCTACCAGTATTGTCAAAGGGATTCAAAAGGGAAGGATTACATTTCACAAATTTTGCTATTTCAAAAATATAAATAGATTCGTTCGTTTTATAGTAAAGCATACAAAATCCAAGCACAAACCAATAAAATTCATTACCTACGGAAGCCTAGTATCTTAGTACTCAGAATGCTGCTACAGTACTTACTCATATCAGAAAACCCCATACTTCCGACAATCCGTATTGTCTATACTTAGTTGAGGTTATCGCGAGTACGCGTCGAGCTTTAGCATCCGTTTTACGGTTGGATTAGTTTGTGGCGCAGTGTAGAGGCAACCTTATCTAAATAGTTTTCTTTAGATAAGCCAGAGGACGAGAAAAAACCTTCACTTTATGAGATCACGTTTTAAGCTCCGGGTGAGGGTACCTGCAACAAAGAAATTTTAAATTTAATTATGAACTTCATTAGCCCGGCTCTTTCAACATAAATTAGTGAGAATGGCCACAGAATAATAATAGCACAGCTGGCTACTTTTGTAGATGCGCTATTTTTATAAATTATTTGGCAACTAACTAAAATTTTATAAGGTTTTAATTGTACTCGTGATTAAGTTTTTGATGTAGTGAAAGTACGGATGCTGAATAGATTATTTATTAAATCTTAATAAGCAGATTGATTAATTTAGATCTTCATTAAAGTAGGTAATTATTATGAAGATTAATTAGCTTCACTTCTATTTCGTAACAATCACTCTAGCTTGAAGTTAAAAACGTTACAGTCCCATATCACAGGGAAATACAATAAAAAATCAGAAAAGAAATACAAAATGTGAATGTCATAATAACCTTTTCTAGTATAAGTGCTAGTGTGTTCAGATGTACAATGAAGTTCTAGTAAATATTCACAAAATATAATTAGCTCAGTGAAGTGTGTTCCTAGAGAAGTAATTTAAGTATGCGATCAGATTCCTAGCTTAAACACACTACCAGATACCTAACATCAGTAGAGTTGTATTCGAATTCGTAGTTAGTATTAGTCTAAACAGTTTGCAATTAATTGCTAAGTCAAAAGTACTCAAATCCATACTCAAAACCTCCGCCCGTATGTGGGTAAAACAGTCACACAATTCTAGTCACAAGTTACTTAGCAATTAATTATCCAACTGTCACGTAACCACATAATATAATAATTTATATGTGCGTACAAAATATCTTCATACCCGAAGTTAGATGAGATAGCAATCTCCCGCTCGCAATTTTATTTCTATCGACATCGATAAACTCCCCCTACGTCACATCCAATTACTTACAGCACATCGGCGTACTTCACTTTATCTAAACTTCATCTCAGTGCCTTCCCTTCGATAGATAACATCCTATAACTGCACAATCTCATTTTATATCGACACTTATGGACAAGAAAACCGAGCGGATGCTATCTCTACTATTGTGTTGACTTTCAATACGAAACATTAACTATATCTTTATACCTTATATTTATTTCTATGACTGTGTATTGGAAATGGAAATGGAATAGTCTTTTGTTGAATTCGCTGTGAAACGTTGATTTATAGTTTCTTTTCTGCGATACGATGTGTACAGCGATGGGATGTCTAACAGATTGATTTCAGTTTTCTTAACCTACATTTGTAAAAGTCGGGAGGATATATCTCAAGCTAAGAAGGATGGTAAATATTGGATTTCGTTTTTTAAGATCATGAAATTGTATTTTATCACAATACTGACTGGAAAAAATAATAACATAATTATTGCTACGCTATTTATAGAGCGTTGATTTTGAAGCCATTCTTCAAAATGTTGAGTGGCAACAGTCTACCACTTACAAAGACATGGGTTATTGCACCAGATGTAACTGTAAGATACATATTTTTTATAACCTAATAGATCGTTTAATAAACTATGTCACAAAGTTGAAAGAATGTTATAGTGTACGAACTACTAGAGTTTAAAAAACATAAGTAAGCTGATCCACAATTTGCTAGCCTCTACTAACTATTTTCCAATAGTCTAATTATTATTTATAGCTGTTTAGTACAAAATGCTTATAAACGATTAAACCCAATTTTTTTTTAATTTGTTTTACACAAAGGTAAATGAACTTATTAGTACCGGTCAAAGGAAAGAAACAAAGCATGACTACGGAGCACTTACAACCACCCCACAAGGAATTCGAGACTCGACAACAAAAGCATACCAATTCAATCAAAATTCCACTGAAAGGTCAATTATTATCGATGTTCAACAAAGCAATAAAAGAAAGGAATCCTTATTGGAACAGCCCAGTCCGCGAAATTTAAATCAGATGAAAATGTTTCAGTTAATCAAAGGTAAAAGATTATTTTAAATTATATTATGTTCAAAGCTACATTGTGTTGTACAGGTTGTGTAACGAAATGAGGGACGATTAAAACTATGCTTACCTAGATATGTAATTAATTTACAGATTACAAACAGATTTTAGAAAACTCGAAATGGATATAAAAATCTGTATTCTATGTACGAGGACTGATTAAATACTCAGTAAGGAAACTATTAGAACCATCGACACGACGAAGAAGAAGAAGAAGAATACTCAGTTAATAGATTTCAGAATTCAGCAAATACCTACACGAGTATAATAATATAGTACTGACATTTAAACAAAAATTACAGATTTTCTCACGTAATTTTTTTATGAAAGAGTTATTATTAAGGTACTGAATTTTAATCCAATGCGTAATCCAAGCTACAAAAATTCAAGTGCATAATTTATAGTGTGACATTATGACATAGTTGCAAATTCATGTACATAATAGAGATAATAAAAAAATATATCAAACTAAGGCCACATTACCCTGTACAGTATTCTGAGTGTGAGTTTTATCGTAAACATGACGTGCTCTTCGGCGAGCGCGTAAGCATGTAATTTGTATGAAGAAATGTACAGCGCCACTAGCGGCGCGTTTTTGAAACACAACAAGTTCATACAAATTACATGCTTACGCGCTCGCGGAATAGCGCGTTATGTTTACGACAATACTAACACTCTGCATACTGTACCTACTCAATTATTTGCTTTATTTGTTTTGGAAAATGATTATACTATTATTTTCTTTCATTACAATCTTCATAAGGAATTTTATATCTTTTGACATTGCTTGTAAAATATGGCGGCGTGATGGCGGCCTTGAACATAAATCAAATTAGAAAATCAATTTAAATTAAGCATTCAATGCGGTTGTTTTACTCTGCGCATTAATTTACTATACGAGTATGTTAATGGATTTTTTGAGCTACTGTACACAGTTTGGTCCTACTTTGCAAGATATTCTTTGATAATAATCGACAAACTTTATTAGCTTACGTATTATACTCGTATATCACTGATTTCTAAATTCTTTGCGCTGGAAAATACATTTTTGATTACAGAACACTTTGTATGCTTTTCCTCCGAGAGGCTTACACAGGAGACTTAATTAAACACTCGATAACCCGCGTCTAACCTTTTTCCAAGCTTTCGTTCCTAATTGAAGGAAAAAATTCATCAGACGTTGCCAAGGAAAAGAAAGGGAGGAAATCTCGGACATTCCTTTCGTTTATCGAAAATTCTTATTAAAGAACGAATATATTTTTGCATTGCGCCCGAAATCGAAGAGGATATTTTTAATCAGGACGATTTGAATGAAGGCTTTTGATTCGTATAAATAACGCGCAGGTGAAAGAGTATGACTGAATTCAATTTTCCGAGTCTGTAATTTGGGTTTATTCATAAAGTTTTTAGTGATTTTACTGACTTGGGCCCGAAATATATCAAAGCGGAACGGAACGGCAGAAGTGCGGATATAGACAAGTCCGTGAGTCTTTTGCATAATGCTATATATATGCTTGACTATAAACAAAACACAATAAATAAATAAATAAATATTTTGGGACATCTTACGCACGGCCTCTGACCCCAAACTAAGCAAAGCTTGTGATATGGCTGCCAGAAACTGATATACTTATTTTTAAAGACATAGAGCAAACACTTTTATTCATCACATAAATATTTGCCCTGGTGGGGATCGAACCAGAAGACCAGATCACCGTGACCAGAAGTTAGGGTCACTAACCACTGAGCCACCGAGGCAGTCAAACAATAGTGGCAGAGATTTTATTTCGTTTTGCTCTATTTAAATATATTATGTAATTTCTGCAATTGGTTTACGTTTGCTTTGCAGATATTGTTAGATACGCACCGTTTTGGTGGAATTTGGCTCTTACATAACTACTTCCGTTGCTTCATTATGAACCTGTTGAATTTTCGAGTACCAATTTATTGGACATTTTTGAACTGACGTTTGAAAGGTTCATAATTTGAGAAAGGTTTCTTGAAAAGAACAACTTGACACAAGATTTAAGGTTTAACATGTTTGTAAATTGGCTTTGAATTTAAATATTGAATAAATTAATTGAATAGATGTAGGTCGATTTTGATTGGATACAACGCAGCAAATCATCTAAAATCGTAACGTGGTTCCATCCTATATTGTACCTAATCTGTGTTTCTTTGTTTTATGAAAATGTAGATAACTAGAACTACCCTAATATACCAAAAAAACATCGTGCAAAAACTTGCATATAATTTGAAAAAGTTTAGTTCTTTTAGTTCTAGAAATGAAATCAAGCGTATCAATATAGCATTACCAAATGGCAAATTTAGGCCTCACGTTGCGTCCACCAGATTCTCTAATAGATTTTCCAAAAAATTGCAGAACGTTTAATACAGGGCTAGTAACTATAGCAATTTTGTGATATTATAGTAAGTAGGAATAGTGTCATAAAAGTTCAATTTAATAACGTCAGCACTGCAAGCGAAAAGACATTGTGGCGAAGTTGCGGACAATGCCACAAAAGAATACGATGGCTGGAAGAAAGTCATAAAGAATTATTATTGTGGAACTTTATTGAACGGAAATAAAAATTTCTTTGAGCATCCAAACATTTCGAAAATTGAGTTAGCGTTTGATTATATTCACTTAACTGGAGGTAAAGGTAAACTTTCAATTTCTGTAATCAATATAAGATGCCAATAGCCTAATAAACATGACGTATAAATTTTTTCACCGGAGCAGTAGCGTAAAATGTTACCTACAAAGAAAAATAAAAAACTAGGAAAACAGCAGATCAAGCATCAAAACGATAAAAACTGGTCCTGAGTAACACTCCGAAAGATGAAGTATCTGGTATCTGATTTTAAAATAATATAAATAAATTTATTATCTCTATATCACAATTATTAAGATAATAGAGAAAAAAGCCTCATTTTGACCAAAATATAATCGAGAAAATTAATGTTCGAGACGACTTGTTGGAGCGGGCCGAATGGGGACCTTCAAAAAGAGGCTTGGGCGATTCGCCCCGCGGTCCGAACCGCTTGCGGGGCGAAACGACGCAGGACTCTTGCTATCATGGTATTTGGAAATTGGCACATAACTGAAACCAAAAACAATTTCACCACGGCGCCACAACAAAAGCTTCATAAACCGGCCATTTGTATTTTCTTTCAACGTCTCATTTGGAGATAATACGTCTAATATAATCCCGCAAATGAATAAAGAGTTCCGCTAGGGGAAATTCCCCGAAATTGGGGTGAGTTTGTGAGTGTAGCAACACCGGAAGAGGGAAAAGTGAACTGAAGCGGACGAGACTGGATTAATTTGTTAAGACAAGCCGCTTTCACACCGGGTAATAAAAATAGACGGGTCAGTAATCGCTTTTGTCCTATCCGAAGTGATTTTGCTTTCACCCATTGTTATATCGATCTTCCCATTCAAATTTGGTGGTCAATTTATCCGATACTCTTTCTAAATTACATTGTAATGCAATTACTCAAGGTATTATAGTAATCTTTGCGAAATTAAAATGCGAGACCAAATTTATTTTAGTAGAGCTGCTGTCCTTCATTACGAGTGTATAAATAATTAAATACCCTTTTCTACACAATTTGACTCTGTAATAGAAAAAGTTTTCTGAATGGCGCCATGGAAATGTTCAAAAACATAGTTTTAGTGACTAAATTAATACTGCTTGACTTTGTGGGGGGTACTGCCGTCGCCCGGATACAGTATGAAGCTTTGTGTCTGCGAGTTGACATGCCGCCATTGAAACTTGCATTATACAGCAACGTTTATAACAAAATATGTATCGAAACAAAAAAATGCATTTCAGACAGACCATAACATTCAATCATTATATTGCAACTTGCTGTGTACACTGACACACTACACTTGTATATGCAGTTCTTAATTAATATATTTTACCTGTGTTGTATGTGACCTCATAAGAGTAAGCAAACTTTACTATTGTAATTATCAAAACTGTTCATTATTATGTTTATGGATATTCGTCAAAACTCCGTGACACCTTATTCACAATGGGATGGTCTGAAAAATTTGCATATTAGGTATAACCCCGTTGCAAAATAATTTACTGTTTGATTTATTGCTGAAAAGCTTTAAAAGTAATTAAATATTGGCGGTAACCTATAAACCCGGTGGGCCATGAAAACGTTGTGATGCGAATATAATTTATTTACGCCGATATTTACGACAATTTTATTATTAACGTAACTGTAAACGGTCTCTTGATCGACTGTTAAAATGTCCATTAAATTAAGCATTGAGTTATAAGTTAAAAGTTTATGATTGAACTACTTTGAAGACTTAGTGTTGTTAGCTTTATTTTGTAAATTGTGCAGTCGGTTCAGTTACAGAGTTTATTTATTTTACGGTATTCAGTCCCGTTTCAGTTATTTTATGTGAAAACGGTTTCACAAAATTGTATTGAAATAGTACCTAATGCTTAATGTTTCTTTGGCTCATCATTGTATTTGCTATCATCAGCCATAGGTCTCCCATAACTGGACAATGGACATAACAACTTCCTCACTCGATGTTTTTACGAACTCAATTTGAACGAGTGTGTAATAGTAGATTGTATCATATGGGAGCAAAATAATATTTTTACAGCGAGGGCGCTTTTTTGAATCCAGAGCAAAGTGAGGGATTCTAGGGTACTATCCCTCGCTACTCTCGGGATTCTTTAGTAGAATCCTGAACGTAGCGAGGGATTCAAAGTACGTCGCCCGAGCCAAAAATATATTTTGCGTCCGAGAACAGAAGGCGCCTCATATTTTACTATAATATTATTATTTAATAAAACGTGGAGTAACAACTAAATTGAAATTAAATGGTATCTACTTAATAATAAAACAAATTAAAAGTACATTCATTTTCTTGGTTCTTGCTGATCACTAACATTACAAATACTTCCAAATTCAAAAAGTCCGCGGCAAAGATCATTCCGTCGCACTTATTTGTTCCAAATTCAAAAAGTGCGCGGCAAATATAACTCCGGCGCACTTATAAAGTTCCTTACAGAAAACACCTCCTTTGGGCGCACATAAAGGCGGACCAAGTAGTCCTTTTCGAATAGATGTAATGAAAATATTGTTATGGCGATGTACTTGTTTAGCAATTATTAACGATTAATTACCATTTTAATACATTATTTACTGTTATAAAATTAAAAAAAAAAGTATTTTATAACATTGTAATCGCATCAATTTATAAAATTGGCATGCCAGATCTGGAAAACATGTTTTTCATAAAGGACGGGCCATACGAAAACAAAGTCGGTATAAAGCTCGCACAGCAGGGGTGCTTCAATAAAATTTGATGGAGTATCGCATATTTTCGCGGCTTACGTTTTCCCGGAAAATATAATAAGCGGGTTGTATCATTTGCATATAGATCACATACACCCTTTGCCGTGGACGTATTTCAGAATTTTATTTTAAAGGGGTAAACATGTGCTCAAAAAATTACACGAATGACATAAATTTATAAAAATTTAACTGCCTTTAGCGTGAGCTGATTACCTAAATTGGGTTTTATTTTTCGTAAAACGTGTTTTCAATTTTTTTAATGCAAAATAAGGCTACATTTGTCCACCAACACGCCTGAAGGAAAGCGAAGTTGTACCTACCCGAAGATAGAGTATGTAGACCTAGAATATATATATATATCATCTAAGCTAAGCATATCTTCAATGTAATTAATAAAAAGTTTTGTACAGGAAACAATTATTGGAAAATAAATCGGTTTGTAATTAAACTCTACAAAGTAGGGAAATATTTAGCCCCAACCCCCACCTTGATCACACCCGTACCGTTTACGCACAGATATTGTTATTTACACGCTTTTCTTATGAAGAGGCGGTAAATCACATAATGCTCATATTTGCAGGTCGGATTTGCGTTTTGCATATTTGCTCTATGGTAATTAAAGCCCCTTGTTGTTTCTAAATGGGTTTTATTAATATGCCTTGTGTTTGTTTTCATAATAATATGTTTAATTTATGTGTATATGGACAAAATTTGACAAAAAAATATTATTTACGTTTTATTTTTGAACGATTTCAAAAAAGAAGATGTTTCTTTTTTTGTTTGGTAGATTACAGGACTTATTTATATTTTACTGGTGTCGGAGTCGTTTTTAACAATCAATCAATTGATTCGTGCGATTTATTTTTACTAACCGATACATACGGTTGACGTCGGTTGTGTCATTTTGTCTGCCTCTGTGGCTCAGTGGTTGGTGACCCTGACTTCTGGATAAAAGAGGCGTGGGTGCGATCCCCACTCAGGTCAAACATTTATGTGATGAACATGGATGTTTGTTTTGCGTCTGGATGCTATTTATATTATTTCTATAAGTATGTATTTAAAATATGTATATGTAGTTTATTAGTATGTGGCAGCCATATCACAACCTTTGCTTAGTTTGGTATCAAAAACCATGTGTAAGATGTCCCCTGATATTTATTTATTTATTTTTGGCGATAAATTTGATTATGTATCGTAATTAATGCAGTGGTCTGTAATTCAGGTTATTCGGTCCTAGCAATCAAAATGTGTACAGTGATATTTAATCCAACAATTTTCTCGCCAGTAGCGTTGTTTGTCGACATAATCCGGGATAAACGGAATGATCCGTGGATTATCCAGCTTTACGCGTTTTGTGAAATTTATATCTTGATGGTACTATGCCTAATTTGTACAATGTTTATGTGATCTTAGAAATGAACGCCGAATTTTGATACGTACATTTTACGCACGCGTTTGCCTAAAAAATAAGTTTGTTTATGTATTTTATTCACATATATGTAGATGTCCATTTATTAACATAAAATTATTAATGAAATTTATTTTCATTTCACCTTCAACGCTTCTTCGCTTCTACTAACATTAATTTAGTCTCAAAGATTTGACACAGTAACTAACATAAAACATGATGCAACATTTTTTTTTTCCTTTTGCTTACTAAGTTACACAATTTCACAACTTTAATCAAAATAAAATAATTAGGATTGCAATGGAAAAAAAATGGTCCATTTGTTAAGAAAAATCCTTGTGCATTATTAAAAATATTTCAGAGTTTTATCATATTCAGCTTTTTTGACTATAGCGTTACTAAAGCATAAACCTTCTCGTAACAGTTAAGTAAATACCCTAGAGTCCCTAGACTAGATAACACAACTACTTCTAAAAACAACAAAGTAAAAGTAGCTCTACGCCGCAAAACCCAAAGCTCTATGCATAACAACTCGCGAAGTTTTCGAAAAGGTCCAAAACTGTATCCCAACTTGGACCATAACTTGGATGTTGATTTGTCTGCTGGGTCTATCAAAATTCCGCAAGTGTCACCGACTGAAGGGATGGAGGGGACAGGGAACCGAGGGGACAGGAAGGCAGCCTGTTATGGAAACAGTGTGGCCAGATTTAGCACATTTCTGCGATTATATCAGAATTAAATCCCCGATTAGACCCAGGTTATATTGTAGATCACAAAATTTTAGGAAAAATGTAAAAAAACGTTCTCAAAAAAGTACGATACTTTGTCCAAATAACCATGTTTTGCTTGGGTGTTTTATGTAATAAGCTTGTTCAAAGCTCTGATGCTTTATTTATAAGTGTCATGCTGCACAAAATTAAAAACTATTAAGTTTTCAATTTAAAGTTAAATATGCAAATTAATTAACAATAATAGTAAGATTGTTCAAAGTTCTACTGCTTTAACAAGATTTAGAACAGTTTTTATTTTTGTGCAGTTGTCATGTTCATAAGTAAATAAATCAGTAGAGCTTTGAGCTATCGTTTTATTATTGTTGTTAGTAAATATGTATGTTTGACATTCACGTTTTCAGATAATTTTAATTCGCATGTATATGTGCCGGCAGAAGGAGGCAGTCATGTTTAAAAAACATGCTACAGTACTTACCACCTCACTATTCAGAATAACAGTTAAGATTTCTGGAGGAACTAGAAGAAGAATATTTATTTATATAATTATGTAAAAATATTAACAGGGCTCAGTATAGCATTTTTTTCTTTTGGAAACCTAAATTAGCAGACTTTTGCAGGATTTTCGCTAATTTTAGTCTGGTCACACTGGAGCCGAGGGGACAGGATGGAGCCCTGTTATGGAAAACAGATCTGCATTCGCTTTGGGCACGTCAACGCCACCCAAGAAGTTTTCATTCGAATATTCTTATTAGAATCTTTCTCAAACTTTCAAGTTTTACGGTACTTTAATTGTTAAGTTAGGAGTTATTTCGTACTTGTTTACAAGTTTTTTGTTTATTAAAACAAAAAACTTGTTTGTGGAGAAAATATGTTTATACTGTATTTTCTTATTCTTGTACAAAAATGTATCTATCCATCAGCCATACAACGTCCACTGCTGGACATAGGCCTCCCCTAAGGATCTTTAATAAGTCGACCAGTTGGCAAGTAAAATACTTGATGATGATGAATAAATTAAACGGAACGGATAAAATGTTTCGTTTCAATTATCTCGAACATAAGAAATCAATAAATGGATAATTCAATGAGATATTTTCTTAGGCCTAAAATTATTTTTTTTACTCTCACGTCTTTCACAAAGATGCCTGATTTTATCACGCTATCCTAATGAGGCTTTATAGATTCACATACATATGTACCTACGCCATCAAATTTCTTCTACCGACGTGTGCAGATTGCCTCGCGGTGTAATTTTACCAAAAAGCCATTGGTGTGAAATTTTTATACATAAGTTCCGAAGAGCTCTCACGATCTCACGATTGTAAGGCAGTAGTTACTACTACGAAACTACCACGGTTCCACGACTCCTTTCGAATTGTACGAGTTCAAAATTCTGTGCGATACCATTATGTGCTCATCACTTTAATTTTTCAGTTATTTTCCCTAAAGTTTGGAGCTATTTAAAACGTCGTGAATTACATTATATTAACTACGCTGCATGGACATACTAAATTTATGTTAGGTCTGGCTATGTCGAAGCCGCCAACTAATGATCTAGGTTAGTTAGGTATGTAGCTAGGCACTAGGCATATGTATGTATGTGAGTATAGGTAAAATACCGCATGGCTATTACAACGCATATATCAGATAATGGGATGTGTCACACGTTGCCCCTTAATTTGTGACGTCATTTATTGGTATAATTAAGGCTATTGATTAGATAATATAGACATCAGCTGACGGTTATGATGACGTAGGTATTTCGCAGAATAGGTACTTATGTAAAAAAATGCTCAAAAACTAATGCCACTGTCTTTTTGCAGTTATGTGCTTATTAATAAACTAGATATAATCTCAGACCAAAGAAAAAAAGCTTCTTTGTACGTGTGTGTGTTGTGTCTGTACACGGCGAGGCATAGTTTTTCCGGCCTCACTTGATTGTTCACAACATTCTGCCTAGATTTTTTTTATTTGGTTTGATTATAATGAAGGAATCCTTGTACTCTGCAGCGGAATAATTCAATAACGGGCTGAAGAATGATCAAATGACCAATTCATAGTATTGACAACTTCTACCTACTCTTATTGTAGATTGAACATATATTATTATTTTGCTACCAAGATAACCAAAGTTGAATGTTTGTATCAAATTCTAAACTTTGACTAGATTAGGCAAGAGAAAAATCTTATAGCGACAATAAAACAAAATGTTCAGTAAAAATTAACTATTGCAATGAATAAAATCTCAACATTGTTCCGAACTGCCCATTTCAAACTTTGCAAACGCCATGACGAAAGCGAGTACTCAAAATGCTAGAGGATTTTGGACTCTACTCCCTTGATAGATGGTAGTTTGTTGTTGGCAGGCGTGGTTGTATCTTACAGCTGTATCTATAACACAAGAGCTATCAAACCGAACTGTAGACCGTAAACGCTGCAACATTTACAGCTCAAAGTTTCGAAGCGCAGTGCAAGTTATCTAAAGGTCGTAGTGAGAGCGCTGCTGGAGCGTTTGATTACGAAGTAGATTTTAGTACCTTTCTTTAGAGACTAGAGTTGTAGCGTCTTGGAATCTGTTCAAAAATATTAATGTATTTAGTAAATGAAACCGATTTATTTTACTCAGAATGAATATAGTGTTTTTAAATTGGCTAAATTAAAGATGACATACTGCACATGTATATTATTTATATTCAATTTGACTACCTCGGTGGATCAGTGGTTAGTGACACTAACAACAGGGTAAAAGAGGAGTGGGTTCGATCCCTACTCAGGGCAAGTATTTAAGTGATGAACATAGGTGTTTTAGTTACTATCAATATAAGTAAGTATTTAAAAATTTGTATAAGTAGTTTATCAGTCCCTGGTAGCCATATCACAAGTTTTGCTTACTTTGGGGTGAGAAGCAGGGTGTAAGATGTACCCAAAAATTTAAAAAAAATTGCATAAGCACTCGCATTTTTAGTTCGAAATAAACACAACAAACAAGGATTTTTCTGACTGATTAATGAGAACTTAGCCTCGTGGGATGATAAATGCTAATTAAAGGGGCGCCTAATGCCAAAATCGATTTTTTAAAGACGTGGTGTAAAGGTGACGAACATAAATATCCATATTAAAAAAACTATAGGAAAGGAAAGAGCCTATAGTAGCAGAGTAATCGCGTAGAATTTTGGAAAATAATATGGTTACCTTAGAAAAAAATTAAAACAACGCATCTTAAAAAAACCTTGTTTTTCAAATGCTCGAAATTATCAGCGACATCACCACATTATTTTTGACAAATTACGTAGCCAGACTAATGTTCTAGTAGAGTACATAATTAATTAGTTTTTTTTTTAAATATGCTTAAATTTTGAATAAATAAATAAAATGTCACCTAAAAATATAAGCTGGCGCTCGAAGCCAAAATCATCGTAAACGGTGTCATGCGATTTTCGACTCTTAACAAAGCAGCATAGATGATAGCGGGCGATGCAAGAAGCGCGGGTGAAATCTGTTTTTTTCATGGCACTAGGCGCACCCTTAAAAACAAATAATTCAAACATTACGTGAGCTAAGTATGCAGACAGCGCTAAACTAGCTGGATTGCCAAATGAACCGAGTGGGCCGATCGCGCCCGAACAGTTGCACGGAGCGAGTTGGGATGCAATTTCCTCGACCTCGGCTTTGTCTGCCTACATTGTGAGCCGACGCACGTACTATTTTGAAGGAATAAAGGGACAATGCGGTGATTTGTGAATTTCCTGAGGGATATTGGTTTTAGGTTACTTTCTTCTCAGACAGTAAAAAAAAATAAAAATAAGTACGACCTTTTGTTTACACTTTGCCATAGATATGAAGTAAGCTTTTACATATACCTACTTAATCTATGACTTCACGTTAAGTACTTCATAAGTCATAGCCGTGGTGGTCAAGAGGTAGTGACACCCGCCTTACAATCGTGAGGTCATGGGTTCGAATCCCCGGTCCCGTACCAATGAGTTCTTTGAAATTTGTCACTGGCTTTTCGGTGAAGGAAAACATCGTGAGGCAACCTGCGTACGTACTTAGAAGAAATTCGATGGCGTATGTGAATCCACCTACCCGCACTGGGCCAGCGTGGTGGATATGGCCCAATCACCCTTCATGGGTAGGCCTACGTCCTGCAGTGGACTACTAAAAAGGCTGGTACAGTACAGTACCTCATAAGTATATGAAACACCTATTTCAACTTATTTAAAAGTAGGTAGCCTATCCAAAAGAGCTCTGGCTACTGGCGTATTTACAATTAGCTCCATCATGTTAGGCGTAATGAACCTTCATAATAATAAGTATCACAATAACAAATCGAATCGTCTAGTATTTTTTTTTTCATTTGGCATGAAACAAGTTAAAAGTACAACAAACTTGCAATGAACTTATGAAGTGATTTATTTAATCGATCTAATTCATAATTTGAGAGATTTTGTAGATTTATACTAAACTGTGCTTAGTTATGATAACAATTAAGTATTTCGCTGAGTTTTTCAACAAAAAAACATTTGCCCAAATACTAAAAGCAGTAACTTTTTGCCGTTATATGCTGAAGACATCGAAAAAAACTTTCGAGAGTTATTTTCTTTATATTTTATATACCTACTAAGTATCGTATCTTCTAAAATTATGTGGGATTTTTAACCCGCCATTAACTGTGGTATTGTTTTTTAATACTAGTGTTACACCGTATACCTGTATCAGCCTTTTTTTTAATAGTTCACTGCAGAACGTAGGCCTACCCACGAAGAGTGATTGGGCCATATCCACCACGCTGGTCCGGTGCGGGTTGGTGTATGCAGGTTGCCTCACGATATTTTCCTTCACCGAAAAGCCAAGTGGTGTGAATTTCCGTACATAAATTCCAAAGAACTCATTGAAACGGGACCGGGATTTGAACCCACGACCACACGATTGTAAGGCGGGTGTCACTACCTCTAAGCCACCACGGCTTCACACGTATACCTATACAAGGCGTTAAATAACCAATTTTGTCTATAAAAATATACAAAAAATGAAAAACATGCTTACACATTCCGCGTTACCTAAATCGAGCGTGATCAGAGTAGGTAAATACCGTCTCATTGTCTCCATCGATTTCCGATAAGAACAAATTGATTTTCGAAGAGAAAGTGTATTAAGCTGCTTTGGAGAAAGGTTTAATGGCTATCTGTGTGGTATTTCATCATTAAATAATGAGTGGAATCAATTTATGAGATCACAAGTAAGCTACTTACTTTCGTATTACATGGCTGTTTCTGTCGTAGGTACATAAAACAACCACAACATTCTTCGTGAAACAATTTATGTTTTTTTTTTATTTATCTCTTGGCCACAAAGTCCGTAGTTTGTGCCTCTTATTATTATTTTTTTAATTTATGTATTAGCTAGAGTTTATACTTAGTCACTGAGATGGAAAATAAATTGACTATTTTATCGTATATTTTGTAACTAAGGAGGCACGCATTACGCAAGTTTAGAGAATAAAATTTTCTACGCCTTCTAAAAATATATTTGAAAAACAACTAAGTACCTATTTATCTTATGTTTTGTAACTAAGTTATTACTCAAGTTTAAAGAATAAATTTTCTACGCCCTAGAAAAATAATAAATATCTGAAAAACAATGGTTACATATATTATCATAAGATCTCATTAATGATTCTTATAGGAAAACGTACCGTACTTGAGGTATATGGCGAATTTGAAATAACACAAAATACGTAGCATTTCGAAAAATATTTTTTTCGCGTTAAACAACTCAAAAAGTGGATGGACGTGATCGCAGGATTAGAACCTGCATATTCCTATGTAATACTCGGCTTACGTTAAAAGGTACATTATCTCAAGCACAGTTATTACCTATCAATTTGCCTCACAGAAGCCATGGAAATATAACCCCGACTGTGAATAAAATAATATAATTAAATCAAAGAACAAAGCGTGCTCGCACGGAAACCATAGAAAGGTTCGATCTCACAAAGGGCCGAAGTACTTCTACGGCTTCCGAAACCGCACTCTAATATCCTCTCCATTACTTCGTACCGGGAACTTAATTAATTAAATATGTCTAAGCATGTGTTAAACATTCCAAGGACACGAGCAAATGTTTAATTTATCTTTGAAGTTCGATACAAATTGTACCTTTTTCCTAGAAGCTCTATTTTGGAGGTTTTCGAGATAAAAAGAAATCCCACTAAAAATCTTATCATGAAAAATATTGCTAACGAAATCACTCAAACTGTCAAAATGATCTTATGTAGAGCTAAGCCTCCAACTCTACGTGCTTTAAATGTACAAACCCTCTATTATCATATTTTTTTCACTTAAGTCAAAATATATGGGAAAGCCCTACAAATAAAATATTGATATTAATCTTTCGCATAAAAATAATCAGTTCTCGTATGAAATTCATTGGCAACGTTATTATTCATTCATTCATCTCGTGTCAATGGCTAGACAATTCCTATTTTTTTTTTTTTTAACTATATACAAATTATTTACATGGTTTACATGTTTTGGGACCAGTATCTGGCGACCTCTACCGCGTCCTCGGTGGCCAGGTTCAGGCCTTTCTGTGTGCATTGTTTTGGGCAAAGCGGGCAAACTAAAAGGTGTGCCATGGTTTGGATGGCAGCACCACATTCACATTGTTTAACGTTATTATAATTACCATTAACACCATACACATTCACCAAATCACCATAGCTGTCATTCACTTATCTATTCATATTTCATTAAGTTAAAACCTTTTTTGCGTACCTACCTGTAATTTATAAATTTAATATTATATTTATTCGTATATTCGAAGAATTGATGGGCAAAAAGTAAGGAACGCTAACACAGAGATAGACCTCATCAATTCCGACATATCACGAAAAAAGTATGTACTTAGCTAAGTTCACTCAACCTTTTAAACGAGTACTCGAGTCGACATTACTTACACCACTGGCTCTAACAGATTAGGAAGTTTTTACAAATTGTAGGTTTACCTCCAGGAAGTTCCCTCAAATCCATCAAAATGCGCATAAATCAAAACTTCCGACAATCCTCCCGAACCGGAGTTTGCGAAGAAATGTCGCTTTCAATCTCCGAAAACGTCTCCGGGAGTTGTTTGTCGTGTTTTTGTTTGCTCTATTGATTGCTGGAAATTTTAATGCCCCTTGTGAGACGTCTTTCCAATACGAAACTGGTTACGGGCATCTTTTTGTCAGTTAAAATCGACAAGATTGACCGACCACCATAATTGGCAACAATAAAATAAAGGCATGCCAGAGTCGCTTAAACAGCGTCAGAAAAATACACGCACGTTACGAAGAAAACTGTTCCCAGAATCGGTGCTGCTCATGAATAACAGATTAATTTATACGGGCGCTATTGTAACAAATTACAAAATCCAGTGTAACAGTAACGTAACCCGCAGAACCTAATTTGCGGACAAGTACTGATAAAAGAGGATTAAGTCGGTCCAAGTACATAACAACGCCAACGTTGCTACGATATAGTGACCTAGTTTTAGTAAGAAAAGCTGCAAACCCAAGTCTTTTACACTAAAATGAGCAAAATGAAGTCTCAGCAGCTCTGTAAAATATACTTCGAGAGAAAAATTCCCCGACACGAATATTAAAGTTGAAAGAGGTCTTTATTACGCCTAAGAGGCATGTGGAACAGTTGTGCAAGACTAATAAACGATCAAGTGTACACCGTAAAACTTCAAGCGAAACTGAAGTCCACACGAGAAAAAGCTTAAGGTCTTTGTTCTCGACAGCCAAAACAAACGATGTGTTTAGGCATTTGTTACAATAACAAACATTGGGGAACAGGGCACTCTCCACAGAATGGGCAAAAACGTGCCTAAACGACGCGAATTGGAAATAAAACCACAGCGATCGGACCGACGTGTCATGTTCCTGTGAATAGGGATTAAGAGCTTATTGTAGACGAATTTTGCGGAACATACCTGTTGTTACCTACCACTCGACTTGTGCGGTTGATTTATTACACGTTACAAGCAAAATCACAGTTATTTTGCTTGTTTGCAATTTGAGCAGGCAAAACTAAGCTTGTTTTCTCACAACCACAATGAAATTGCTTGATATTTCACTGCACGCAAAATATGTGTTCATACATTCAGGGAAGTGTATGAGCAAGACGTCGACGTGCACTTAAATGGGAATGTAAAAGCTTATTTCTGTGAATGCTGCATCTCGTAAGTAAATAATATTTTAAATTTCCATATTTCTACAAGCACGATAAAAGTGCCTTTTCTGTTCGCAGTTATGCAAGAGCGGCTATAGTAGATTGTAGCAAGCTATTGAAACATTTTTACGAAAGTCGAGGCAGTTATCCTAATTGCTTTTACTGTTGTTTACTCAATAAATATCATTCTTGACAGCACCTGCCGTCCCACCTTATCTTTTCGTTCGCGTTCCGCGCTAAAACCTTCATTAAATACTGTGAACCTAAACAAACTAATATTTTGTAAGAAAAGGGCCAATTAGAGGTGAAATTCGGCAAAAGCTAGCCCCCTCACGCGCCGGCAACTTATTTGCGGCAATTTACTAACAAAACTGAGCAAACAAGGGAAGCAAAGCAATGCAGCAATGTAATACTGCGGCAGTGATAGAACTTTTTCAGATCATCCTTCACAAAAAGCCAAATACAAGTATCTATGGATAAACGCTGAAGATTGCGTAGCATCATAAAATTGTGTGAAACTAGTCCAAACCGTTACGAACTCCAGAAGTAGATTTCAAATCTCTTGAGCGTCATTCCATAAAGTTGCCTTGCTTCGATATCCCAATCTATGATTCTGAAGTATTGTAAGTACATGTTATAAAAGAGAATGGTATTGATTTGCGGATGACATTTAGCTGATAAAGCAATGTTTGGAACTCATGTGCAGGGGACGATAATTGTGCAAATAAAGGTAGGAGTATCAGCTATTTGTTTATATAGCGAAGGTGTCTTAATTGATTTGGTCTTTTGTGACAAAAATACCTCGCCAATAACAAAAGCTTTTCCTATTTCTTTCGTATAGAGATCGGAACATGGGAGAATACAATCTTTCACATAAAGACGCCAAAAGCTTCGTGTGTGTTTTATCTGTCACCACCTTGATTTATGTTCTTAACATTGTGTATTTCATACCACACTTGAAACGGGTATTTGTCGTACGCACATGTTAAAAACCCACACGCCAGTTCAACCACGAAATTGCTACCACATGTCGCGACTGTTTTAAACGTTTGCAAAAAACCGTTACCTGCATCTCAAGTGGAGAGTCAAGAATTTGGGACTTGATAAAACATTTTTAAGCTGCTACTGTGTTATTGGTATTCTTTTCAGAATTTGATGCAACGTTTTACTAAGTTTAACTACGATTGATTTTGAAAAAATGTCACGATATTTTAGAAATCGTATTCTTACAATCTCTATTTAGGTAGGTAATCAGAAAAATTGCTAGTTGGTAAAGTAAAATAAACACAAAATCTGAAGTGAAGTAACTGCTGTATAAAATAAAGATACAAGCTATGAGTAGTACACTTGCAAACACCTCTAACTTACTTTTATTTTTTTATGGACTGGCGGGTAATTTGAATTAGTACTTGAACCAACGAACACACTCATATTTCGATAATACAGCAAACACCGCTAAGTTTTGTACAAAATTCAAATAAAAAGTGGATCCTGTTTCAAAACTCTCTAAGTTAAAACAAGTTACAGTTGCAAAAACCGCTTACTCAAATGTCACTTGCAAAAGTCTCTATGTTACTTGTGTCCACCAACAAAGACCGCCATCTTGTTAGTGTTCAGTTCTGTCAGCTACGCTGTGGTGTGAAGTTTTGTTACAATTTTTTTGATTTAAATATTAAAATGGGAGACCACCAAGAACAAGATGTAAATTTCGCAGCTCCCGGGAAGGGTCGTAAAAAGATAAAAGACAAATCATCGTGGAAACGAGAGAAGGCAAAAATTGAAAGGTAAGAATAAACAATACATAGCCCTAAAACTTTTCGTTCAAATGTTATTTTTTATTGCAGCAGTGTTTCCAACATTTAATTTTAGATTCCCCATAAGCTATGTTTTAAATTTCCCGGATATTTTTTATTTAATATCTTAAATTGACTTGACATTCTTGTTAGCTACCTACCCATGTTAATGGGTAGCTAACATAAAAATATTTATGCTTTGTGGTTATAGTACAACATTTTGTAAGTCCCGTTTGTCGGCCGAGAATGATAATAATAATGTTTTTTTTCGTTTCAGACACAAGCCAAAAAGGCTACCCAGGCTACCTAAGTGTGAACATGGTAATAAAAAGCAGGGATATCGATGTGACGAGTTAGTGATTCAAGATGTAAGTCGATTTCATAGACATTTTTATGAAAATTCTGATAAAATCAAACAAGATACTTTCTTGTTAAAATATTGCTCTGCTAAGACTCCAAATAAAAAAAGTAGCAATACCAAAAGGAAACAAACTATTACATATTTAATACCTAAAACAGAAAATACAGAGCAAGGACGAAAAGTAAAACTAATCAAGGTGTGTCAAAAATTTATGACGTCAGTTCTTGGTATATCCAAAGATCGCATTCAAAGAATATGCAAACAAAATTTAACATCAATGTCACTGCCAAAAGAAAACCGTGGTGGAGATAGAAGGTCTAGCAAATATGCTGGTTGCACGGAATCAGTTAAGAAGTTCATAAAAGAATTGAAATCAGTGGAATCTCATTGCACACGAGGGAGATCTAAAGTTCAATATCTGAGCAGTGACCTCAGTATTCGCAAGCTGTGGAGAACTTACAATAATACACATGAAAATTCAGTAAAATACGAGTTTTTTTCGACGCATTTTTACTACCAAGTTTAACTTGAGTTTCAAAACGCCAGCCACAGATGCCTGTTCAAAGTGTGCCGAAATGAAAGAGCTTATAAAAAATGAAAAGGTCCAAAGCCGTAAAATTATTTTGATGGCCCAGTTCCGGGTGCATAAGCTTCGAGCAAAATGGTTTTACAAAAATCTTGGCGTGCAAAACGACAATGAGATAACCTTTACATTTGACTGTCAAAAAAATTTGCCGGTACCGAAGCTACCAGACCAAGCTACCTACTACAGCAGACAGTTGTATGTGTATAACTTCACAATTTGTCAAGGCTCGTCCCGTGCTAAACAAAGTCCAAGCAATACATTTATGTATACTTGGCTTGAGTCAGAAGCTCCAAAAGGAGCCAATCAAATAGCGTCTGCAGTGTATCATAGACTCATAAATACAGAGTATCCAGAAAACGTGTATCACGTACGTCTCATGTGTGATGGCTGTGGGGGCCAAAATAAAAATACAATCCTTTTTGGTATGTTGTCTTACTGGCTCAAAGTAAAGGCCCCTAATAACATACAAAAAATTTCTGTGATATTTCCTATAGTCGGGCATAGTTTTCTTCCACCTGATCGGATTTTTGGGAATATTGAACGGCAAATAAGAAAAGATGAGATTATATTAGTACCTGACGAATATTTAAAGCACTTCGCAGTCTATGGAACTGTTTTGCGTTTGGGTCACGAATTTCAATGTTATGATTGGAAACAATCAGTGAAACTAACTCTGAAACCACCTGGATCCTGGCACTTCGGTTTCAAAGAGACAAAACTATTTACAATTATGAAAGACGGCAACGGTCGTATCGTTGTAAAAGGAGAGAGTCAGTATGTATCACAAAATGTTAATTATGGAAGTATATTAAAGAAAAACAAAACCTTGATCCACATGAACCCACTTAGAATTGGTATTGGTCATCCAGTTAACCCTGCTAAACTAAAAGACGTGCGGGCTCTTCTCACGAAGCATTTTGGTGAGAAATGGCAAGACCTTGAGTTTTTGCAATTTTTTGTGGCCTTATTGAATCAGGATCCAGCTGTTGAATTTCTAGCAGCAGAAGATGAGACTGATAATGAGTCAACACTGATGGAAGAATCTGAAGATATTAGAGTGTAAGGAATATGACATTCGTTTTTAGGAAAAACTCTGATTTAGATATTAAGGAAAGTCATGTTAATTAACAATTTTGTATGCTCCCTTACTTACATTTTTAATCCTAAAATTATTTTACTATTAAACTATTACCATAATTAGCTATGTTATTTTATTACACTAACATCAACCTCTAAGTTATTTTATTACTCTAACATAAACCTCTAAGTTCTTCTATTACACTAACATAAACCTCTAAGTTAAATAATCACTTTCAAAACTCGTTAAGTTAAATTTTAAATCACGATTAGTGAAACATTTTATTAGCGATCGTGGTTTATTTCTACTCTAAAGACAGCAATAATAACCCATTATTTAGGGTAAACTCATTTAAATTACTGGCAACACCAATAATGTCGCGAGACAGTTTTTTCTGTTTTATTCGAAACCATGATGTAGAAACTTAGCTGTGTTTGCAAGTGTACTACTCTAGTAACAATTAGCTAAAATAACATTTTAAGTCAAAGCAACTTGCAAAGGAAGAGTATAATTACTAGAGCCAGTAGTTACTTCATCCATTGAGAATTTTAAATGAAGTTTTCTACAAATTACGGTTACAGCGATAATATTTCTTCGGACTATAGTACCGACAACGCTAGTGTTAGGACATGAATTTAATATGTGTAAATGTAGAGGATGCCAAATAACTAATGAGGACTTGGATCAGACTTGATGACAGAGGGCGCGACGTTACATTCCATTAATGCATATAGTAAGTACTAGAATACGTCGTCTTTATTCACAAAGGAATAATAAACAGCAAAACGACAAGTGAGAAATCTAATAGGTACATAATATGTATTAAAAATAGGCATTATCTAGTTTTGTAATAAACTATAGTAAAATTATTTTCCAATGCCATTGTTCTACTTGACTTAATACGCTAATTGTGCTAATTAGTTTTTACACTGCCTCAAAAAATAAAATAATGGTCTTACGTGTACCTATACTTTGAATGCGTCAATAACTTAATTGGGTAAATTGGTAAAAATATATTTTTGGGAATAACAACATGGCTTATCATAAAATTTTAAAATTACTTTATAAACTAATACAACGCTGCGATAAGTAAGTAGAACAATTTTTTTAGGCGGCAGTTTATATTTCAAGGTACCTACTTCTGCCTATCTAATTAATGTTAAATAGGTATACAGAGTTAATAACGAGGTAGGTACCTACTTAACTAAATTAATACATTAATAATTTTGGGAAAACAACGTACCAACAGTCATAAAATTTAAAAAGCAATACCTACGCAGAACACTTAAAATAGCAGTTTATACTTAGATAAATAAAAAATACTTAATGCCTTTATAACATACTCGTATACAGAGTTCCAATAGGTATATTTTATATTATAACAAAATTATTATCATATAATACGGGACTAATCGCGCACTAAAATAACGAGATAAATAAAATGACTGCCTCGGTGGCTCAGTGGTTAGTGACCCTAACTTCTGGATCAAAAAGGCGTGGTTTCGATCCCCACCAGGGCAAATATTTATGTGTTGAACATAAATGTTTGCTCTGTGTCTGGAAGTTATTTAGTTACTATCTTTATAAGTATGTATTTAAAAATATCTATATGTAGTATATCAGTCTCTGGCAGCCATATCACAAGCTTTGCTTAGTTTGGGGTCAAAAAAGAAAAAATGATGTAGTACATGATAATAATGTGTTCAAATCGCGAAAGTTTAAAAACAACATTATAACAAAAATTAAACACTTTGAAAAAAAAATTAACGTTTATACGTACTTACGTACCATACATCAATGTTAAAGATTTACCTTCATGAAGATGTGACGAGAGTTATTAATGGTGAAAATTAGATATCAAAAGTTGGAAGTTCTCCATTACGCTTTTAAAGTTAAACCAACATAACTCAAACTCTTGCACGGACCATTAAAGTAACATGGCGCTTTAAGCACTCCCTCTTTGCAAATTAAGTTGGCAGAATAAATTATACGAAGAAAACAGTTTCAAACACCTATAGAGCTAAAAGCCGAACTACTAAAGCGTGCTACACCCTAGATCGCATATCTGCTTAACATCAGGCGGTATGTAGTCAAACGCAAACCTATACGAAATAAAAATAAGAACTACTGACAGCAGTAGGTGTATATAGTAGTATCATAAAACGTAAATGTAATTAAAATCAAATCTTACTTTAATCGCCATTCACTCTATGTGAAATGTGAAGTCGATAATAAATTGGTAAGTTATTTTTTAAAGCAATTTTAAGGTATGTGTAGTTTTAACCATCGAGCTATATTACTACGTATAGAGAGGACAACGCACATCCCTACCATGTTCCGCCCAATTGCAGCCATATGGCTGCACATCAATTAGTTGCTAGCTAGCTCTTGAGTAAATCAGTCTAGTTTGTTTTAAAACGAAAAAAGTTCAAAATTATTGAATATGGTCTCGTGTGTGTTAAGATATTGCACGAATAATACAAAGAATACGGCGAAGTGCAAAGGAATAACTTTCCATCGGTGAGTAATTAGATAATCATTTTACAATTAAATGCAAACAAAATATTATCAGATGGCGCGTGGACGCCATGTTGCGATTCTTATCATAGACTAAAAATGAAGATGTGACATTGTGTGTGTAACAAGTGGAGGTAAAATTAGCTAAAGCTTCTTCTTATAGAGGAAAATAATAATCTAACACATAAAAAGTACACATCAGTGATTTAACAAAAAAAGATAAAAATATATTAATGATAAATACCTAATATACATATAATAGTACATTGCATGTAATATTAGTGTGATTAGGCAAACAGTGGTATATTATATGAAATACTTAAACGAATGAATTAGTTTAACTTAAATATTTACATTATGATATAATATTACGTTCGTCGTGGAAATCTTTGAGGGAGGCCTATATCCAGCAGTGGACTTCTACGGGCTGATGATGATGTACTGTACCTGCCTTTTAATAGTCCACTGCAGGACGTAGGCCTACCCAAGAAGGGTGATTGGGCCATATCCACCACGCTGGCCCAGTGCGGGTTGGTGGATTCACATACGCCATCGAATTTCTTCTACGGACGCATGCAGGAACCTGATGAACCTCACGATGTTTTCCTTCACCGAAAAGCCAGTGGTAAGAAATTTCGTACATAAATTCCAAAGAACTCATTGGTACGGGACCGGGAATTTGAACCCACGACCTCACGATTGTAAGGCGGGTGTCACTATCTCTAGACCACCACGGCTTATCAAGTTATTTGTCCCGGTACGGACACAATTCGCAAGCTACCCCTGTGTAGGTAAGTACCACGTCAATGATCGGCGAGATGATGATGATGATGAATATAATATTTTCTACTGATTAATAATTCAACTAATATTATATTATGAAGAAGAAAAAACAAAGTACGAATTCAATTGAAGCGTGTGTAGGTAATATAAACATTGTCACTTCTGTAGTCAGTTAGAATCTTAGTCTATAGAAACGACAGAATGTTGAACGAAACGCGTAAGCGCTTCGAAGAATTGCGGCGCTTTCGACCTTTTTGCCACGAGAAATCTATACCTTTAAAGTGTTCTAGCGCTGCGTGTTTATACTGGCTGATTAGACGACTAATTATTGTTACAGTGCTGAAGCGCACTTTAGATTATATTCTTAACAAAATTGAGCATGAAATTTGGTCAGGGTAGCTTCTCTATACGTAGTAATATTTCCTCAAAGGTTTTAACCCTCTTTGATGATAATTTACAAACAATATCAACGATTTTAAACAAAATGCAACATTACCCACATATTTTATGGAACTAAACCTTTATTTATAATTTTAACAAAATAAAGTTTAAACTTGATGCTGTCACGACTCAATCCAGCGATAAGATTATAATGCTTCGGCTACATTAGCGGGCGAAGATTCGTATCGTGTTGGCGCGACAAAAACATCGTGTTCGGGTATAGGCGATGTTCTTGTCTACATTAAGGCGGGCGAAGATTCGTGTCGAGTTGACGCGATGCATCCAAAGAGAATGTAATAGTACACGACACTGAAATGACGTAGATGTAGCCACCTAAGCGAATATTGGCGCGACAAATCCCTTTGATTCGCGCCAGTTTACCGACAGCTCCCCGATACTACATCGTCTTCGCCCGAATACTACGCGATGACACGATGAACCCGGCCACATTTATCGCGTTAACACGAATATTCGCCATAGCCCGCTAATGTAGCCAAAGCATAACAATAGACCAAAACATGGTAGAGAATTTCACAATTAATTCCGGACGTATTCACGTAAGAGGAAACCCAATTAACAATGACATAATAAATAAACCCTTGGAAATGCAATAAACTTTCCCGAACGGGAACTAGGAAATACAGAAACGAATTTCCACAAAGCCATTAGAGTAGTAAATATAAATTTGAAGCAAAATACTCGTAAGTCCGTTTGCGGAGGTGCCAATAAATTGGGTGCTAGAGACCAGGTAACCGCTATCACCAGGAGCACTCGACCAAGTCGCGCCGCTTGGCTGACCGCTCGCAGTTAAGTCGTTCTATCGAAATTGTGCTACTTCACTTGTAACTCATTGTTTACTAGTTTTATTTATTTTTGTATAGGCACAATGTCATCATGCGATTGGATTTGCATTAAAATATTGTTTGTCTGTAAAGTCGGTTTATAGACGATTTTACATGATAACATGATTTAACATCATATAACGCTACCGTTTTTAAAATAACTCTAATTTAATCATTTATATTTTTTTTGTGAAATAAATGATTGATTGATTGACATAAAAAAAATATTGAATCAACAACTGAAACAAGCCAGACGCTTAGGTCGATCACGTTATTACGTCAAAAATATTGGCACCGATTTGGCTAAAGCAAATGACTAGATTGAAAAGAGTAAGTACATCAAAAGCAAACCAAGAACTTGTAACGGCGAAACTTACTATCTTATTTGTACTAAAATATGATTTTAGCGAACAAATGTGTCGGAGGATTTCAGATGCATATCTCGAATTGTGCCGTTTAATCCGATTTCCTAGGAGCAACAACAATGTTTGTCCTAGCTCAAGCTTGTGATCAGTACGCGCCATGTGTCTTGTGAATCAGTGATGGGTAAACATAAATTGCTTCAGTTAAATATACATTGTATTTGTCTGCTTATTATACATTTCGTATTATTCTACGCTTACCATCCATACTGTTGGTTAGCGATTTACTGTTGACAATTGAGTGCATCGCAAGGAAGTTTTATTGGGCCTTTATTGTTTATGGTCCGTAATATTTCAACTGTTTTAATTTTTATTATCATGAAGGTTTATTGCTTTCTTTGTCAATTCAATTTTATTACGAACGGTTTCATCTAATTTTGATATTTTTTGTAAGTTTAACGTTATTGTCATGATGGCTTTTAGCTTCTATAGTATACCTTATATGTAATAAGAGAAGTTGCTAAATTTTAAAATGAGAGAAATTCGTTTCTATTTCGTTTTAATCAATAAAATCTAAATACCTAACAATATTTTAGGACATCGTAAAATAAATATCAAAGCTAGACTGCAATTTTCTGCCTTACACATAAATTCTATAGGTACATAAACTTGAGAGTTATGTGTCTTAAATCCGTAATCGTAGCTCACAGATAAAATTTCTGATCAGCGATAGAGCTAACACGATTATTAAGCAATCGTCCTATTTTCTAGAGGATTCCATCTCAACCATCATAATACATATTTAACCATCATAATAGAATTAATAACAATGTGTCTACGTGTCAAAACCGCAGCCCGTCAAGTTCCAAAGTCGCTCCCGAAGTGTTCGGCTTGTAATTAACCACTGCTTTACTCCAGTAATTATAAGTTAATTTGTCTAAGCATCGTGATTCATGCCTCTTTATGTACACAACCTCAAAATTTCGCCGCCGCGGCGGTCTCGGGCGAATTAGTATTGTTTAAACTGATTAAGCAAGTTTATATTATCTAATTAGTGGCGTAAAAGGGAATTGCGGAACTGCTAGTGTTAAATTAAAGCTCTGGCCATGCACGAGCAATTCTAGAGGGTTAACTTTTTGGCACAAAGCGTTGTTTTCTATTTGGATCCGTGTAATTAGAGCATAAGGTTTTGTATTTACGGTAGCGGTCGCCCGGAAAAGACTACTCTTTGCGATAAATAAACGTGACATAGTCTAAAAATTTTACAGTACTTAATTATACTGACTACTACGAATCATATCTATTTATGTTTTTCATTCATGGAGGTTGCCAGTTGCCACACTATTTTTAGTATTTTGGTTGTAACTTCGCTAACAATTCATATATTAACTATTGTAAAATTAATAACCAAGATACAAAAAGCAAAGTCTTAATTACAACGAACAGATAGCATAGTGTGATATATATGCTCGTATATATTCCATCGTATTTATTTCGTGTATTCTACTTGAGAAGACCAACATTAAAGTGTGTTATGCTGATTTCCCTTTGAGTGTTACCGATGTCGTCATTACCATAATAATGGATGAATTTGCTATAGAGCGACGAAGCAGAATAAAAGACGTGACAAACACAATAAGAAAAGAAAATAAACAGGAACATGAACAAATTGTTACAAACGAAGTTAAAAATACAAGGTAGCTTGTAGATGCGTTAGTTTCAAATGAAAATAATTCTCCAATTTGAAATAATACTGCGTAATCTAATAATCTTGTTAAGTAGTGGAGTATCTCATCGCAAACAACATCATGTCACAAGAGACGACCTGACACTCTCATCTCGGGAACAGGTAATGATTTATGAAGTGCACATAAAGGAAGTGATACACAGCGGAGTCAGTAACATTAGACCGCATCAAAATAAGAAAAGGGATCGTATCAAAGGCAGTAAGGCGGGGTTCCCAAGGGAGAGCCCCTTTATTTATGGTCCGCGCCTTTGTTAGTTCCTTCGAGAAATATAAATAGTGCGTTGAAATCGGCACCGAAGCTTTTGAGGGGGTATTGTAGAAAATTAATGATGTGGTCAGTGCTTGTATTGGATTAAAGATACGGGTGCGAAATGCTAAAAGCCTTGGGCGTGTTTGTATGGCTTTGTATAACATGAAACACTTAAGTGAATGGCGAAGAGATCAAGGGGTCGCAGAAGGGTGTTGAGATTGCCGCGGGTCTTTATGCGTTACCTAATTGAATTTTTGTGTTATGAATATCGTTAAGAGCTAGGTGGTAAGTAGCCATTTTGTTTGGGGTGTATTTGTATCGTCTTTTTTTTTTTCCTCGATACCATATTAAATTGGTTTCAGCGCTAGTAGCTGAAAACATTCCGTGACAAGGATAAGTTTTATTTCCTAATAGATAATTATTTTTTAGTAAGAATAGTTAATCCATATCTTGTATCACTTTATTGCCAGTAGATCAAGAATAATCTAGATCAAATCGTAAAACAGGGCATTCTAATGGGAAACGATAAAAGTTTTACTGCATCGCGTAGTACCGAATGTTTCCACAAAATCGTAAATATTGCCCAAATACAAAACGACCGGAACATTACGACCCTTTCTTTCATGGGGTTTATAACTGTCTAAATCCTTCACGGGTATGTTGCTCGGGTGTTAATAAAGTTTCGGATACTGGGAAATTTGCTAAACGCACTGAAGCTGACAAAACTACAGGTTTGTAATATAAACTTTGTATTGTTTTTTGTAAAACAATCTCAAAAGTATAATTTTCTACTGAAACATAAACATAATCGCGAGTCAAATTGATATTCTTATAATAGTGTTTTATTTAAGTAATAAAATTCTGTAAAAAGATTTTTTTAACTGTAATTAAATTTATGATTCGTACCTACATGTTGAAAAAATATTGTGCGTTGAAGTATTAATAAATTTGGTTATATTTTAATACAATTCATAACGGCAATTGTCATCTGGCGTATAGTTCACCCCGGGTAGAGCTGAAATTTTAATATGCACCGCCACATTTTAATAGCAATGGTCTGTGCAACATTGCATTTGTATATTTTAAATAACGGTTTGAATTACATTTTTGAGCAATGGTGTATGTAGTTTTAGATATGGCTGTAATATTTGTACGGCTGGTAAGGGACCGAGGTGTAAGACATAAACAAAAACAAGTCTATGCCGAGCACATCGACGTGGCATGTTTTTTGTTTCCGAACAGCGTTTCATCTGGGACTGATTTTGATTGATGATAATTAGTGTTAACCCTTAGGAAGCATCGTTATTGGACGTCCGCTAGGGCCTCCTATAACATAGGCCTCCCCAGTTTAGAAGCTCGTCATTATAGAGATTAAATTGTCTGATGCTCGTTAGATAATTATGTTTTAAGATAGTCATATCAATAAATAAAAATTATTATCTACGGTAATTTTTAATTCAATTTTACAAAGTAATTGGCAGATTTTTCCTAAAAACTTCGATGTTTGTAGAGATAAACTACCCACATTACTATTTTTTTGTTTTATACTCCACAAATTATAACCCACAGCAATATTTCATTCAGTATCATGAATTCTAAAACCGCAGCATGAAATATTCGGTCTTTTTAAACTGGGGACATTTATCATTCGTCCGTGGATATGCTCTTTCTCAGGCGGAAAATACTCAGCGGATAAAAACTGTCGAATGGAACCGATACCAGGGCAATTTGTCACTGGGTATTAGAAGTATCGTCGGACTGAATTAATGTAAAATATAGAATTTACAGAACTTGCTGTATGTGAAGCTTATAAAAGCTTTTGAAATCGCTACCAAAGAAAACGATAAATGAAAGCAGAATGGGTGGACAGATGACACGACCTGACTAAAGTTTAATAACATAGGTTGGATGCTAACTCATCTTACTGGTAACTTGGTAAGTTATAGGTTGTCTTGCAGTAAAATTGATGATGGTGACGTCAATATGAGACAATTGTTAATTTACGCAATAAAGCTTTAGCATTTGGATTATCTTTAGACCTTCAAGGGTCTGTGGATGATCCAATTGCTTTTTGTGTACTCAGTAGTAGTGTATGTAGTTTTAGTTTATCAAATAGTATCGTATTTTGTTGTAGTTAACAAAGGCACATTTGTCCATAAAAAAGACGTAATAAAAAAAAAGTTGTTAAAAAAAAAGTTTGTCAGAGTTTTTAAGCCGCCTACGAAGGCCTAAACATATTTACGCAATTTTTAATATTAACGCCTATTTACGCAATCAAAATACATAGGTATTTATTATTTCCGACTAAGTTAAAAACTTTAATCTAGCTGTGGTCTCTAATTACGATGTAGGTAAAAATACCAAATACCTACCTACATAGGTGTGTAATGTGTATGTAGTTCCAGCACCTCATAATTACATACTACATACATAATTAACAAAATTAGTAGGTGTTTTTTAAATATTGCAAACTCTACCGTTTTAAAAAGTAATCTTTTTAAGTTTCTCAAAAGAAAAGACAAAACTACAACAACAGTTGCACAAACACCCTATGCGTTACAAACTATGCCAAACTGGTAGAATATAGTGGTTAATTATTATTATCATACCAACTTGTATGACCCATATAAATACAGATATATGACTATGACTACATTTATAAAAGAATACCTTTAATAGTATCCTACAATCTTTAAACAATATTGCAATAAATAGCCGCTATAAATTATCACAGTTCAACGACTTCCCAAATATGATATCACGTTAACGCCAACTCCTTAAGAAGAGACGCTAGCGACGTCACGTGCATTATTCATGTTCATGCCTTGAATCTTATGACGAAAATTCTACACATTCTTTATTGACCGGTAGAATTTAAGGGAGATGTTCCAGTACGAAACTTTTAAGAGATACAGAGCACTGGAGTCGATATTTTTTACGTCGATAAGAGAAAACGTATCAGGAAAGAAGTGGCGACTATAGAAAATGTCAAGATAGAATTAAGACGTTAGAAACTGCCCAGCTTTGGAAATGGACAAAGATAAAACGGGGAACAAACCCAACGAAAGGCTCTGGAATAAGAAAATTATGCAGTAACTACTACAATAGGAGAAAATTAGACATTACGCTTACTTATGATCATATCTATGATATACTAATGAACATTTTCATTTTCATTGGTATAATGGATGCTCACGCAGGTTTCAATTAAGTTATCATATTCATATTAAAGAAGCATTATAAATAGGTACTACGCATGGCTATTCGTAATGTGCACATTTTATAATCGGATAGTGGACGTAGGTATAACAACAAACGGTAGACACATTTTCAAAAAGAGATATTGCAAAAAATGTAGAGCTTAGACCATCACCCCTACAGTGTTGAACCATTTGCTCTATTTGTTTTAGAAAATGATTTTCCTATTATTTTCTTTACTAATAATATCCATTTAAAGTAATTAAATATTTTCGTGATCATAGTACATATGACACTGCTTGTAAAATAAGGCGGCGTGTGGGCGGCCTTGAACAAAAATCAAATTGGTAAATATGAAAGTACAAAATAATGAAGCATTAAAATATACCGTTACTTTTTTGGGAATTCGATTACCATATTTTAACAAAAGCAAAGCAAAAGTGCAAAGTCTGTGCCGACTTTGTAAGATTTAATTGTAAATTACGAATTATAACAAAAACAAAAAAAAACAAACAAATCATTTATTTTGACATAATAAATGTGTTACAGCGTCATTGTATACATCATCCATACGCTCCTGAACTAAGACTGTGTCTCAGGAGCCAGTGGCTTCTCCAAATTAACATAAAAAGCATGTCAAAATGTAAATAAAGAGTACTGTATGTACTGTACTGTATTAGCCTTATAATAGTCCACTGCAGGACGTAGGCCTACCCACCCACTGCAGGACGTAGGCCTACCCACTAAACTAAATAAAGAGTAGACTTAACTAATTTAGAAAAATAAGACGTAATCCTTTAGAAGTATAATTGAAAAAAAAATCCGATATAAATTATAACTACTAATTGATACATTAACAAGATATATATTTCAAACCAAAGATAAAATGATAAAGAAAACTAGACATGTCTTAACTAATTTAGGAAAAAAAACAAATCTTATAAATTTAATTTAAAAATTTGAATTGACGTATAAATTACACATTTTATAGAACATGTTTTAACGATTAAGCTCTAAAATTCCTTTCATAGGGATACACATTCTAAAATCGTCTGCTAAATTCTCCCCCGCTGCATGTAACCTTGGCATTCAGATAAGACCGGAATCGTGAGCGCCAGTAACCTGTTTGTGGGGAGACAATATCTGATCCGGCCTTCAGCTATGCATGCACTTACCCGCCGAGAAAATTGTATTCACGAGGAGTCATTTAATTTTAATGAGCACAGGTAAATTGATGGTTAAGTGGAATGACAATTTGCGTTGTAGTTGTTTGTTTGCGGTAGTGAGTTGGTAACAGAGATTGGGATCAGTTGCTATGGAGGTTGTGTTACTTTTTTAGTTGAAAACTTGACTATCCTTTACATTTAAAGGATCTATACAGAGAGTTGAATAATTATACAATTTCCTGGTACATGTTTCCGAGAACGAAAATATTTTAGATTTTAGGATATCATTGTACTTCCTACTAATATTATAAACGCGAAAGTTTATGAGGATGGATGTATGGATGTATGGATGTTTGTTACTCTTTCACACAAAAACTACCGCACGTATTGAGATGAAACTTTGCAATAATATAGCTTATATATCAGAATAACACATAGGCTATAAATTATAATGATATATTGCGTATGTGGGCGAAGCCGCGGGTAAAAACTAGTACGCAATAAAATAGTTGCACGAAAAATGATAATAAGCTTGTACTATGAGATCGAACCGGACATCGAAAAAAAAAAACAAAATACATAATGTATAATATCCCATACATTTCCGAAGATCAAATAATACTTTGTATAGTATACCCAAAAATATGACTATCGCGTCTTTTCCAGAAGTATCTCGTAAATTTTTGAAAAGTATGTTTTAGGAACAAAAAGAAAGTTACGTTTTATTTGTTTATTTACTGTAGTGTTTTTTATTGTTTCGTTCTATATAGCAACTACCTGGCATACTATTACATCCCATATACCGGAACTAGCTTGCACCTCAACAGTGTTGCCAAACTTAGATAACAATTTCTAACGAGGCTTTAGTAATAAGCTCGTAGAGCAAGTTATGATCGCTCTATATCAAGCTGGAGCGTCCATAACCATTGTCTGAACCGCTGTCTCATGAATTCTGCTTGGATGGAGTTACATGGTGTAAATGACCTCTCTAACATCGGAGACTATGTCACTGTCTCTTGATATTAAATAACTGTTGGATATAATTTTGTCGCCGCACGCCAAAACTTGTTCTGGGTCACCGTATTTATTTTAAGATCAGATACGGTAGTAAAATAGTAGAAGGGTGTTTGGGCCATATCCACCACGCTGGCCCAGTGCGGGTTGGTGGATTCACATACGCCATCGAATTTCTTCTACTGACATATGCCGATTGCCTCACGATGTTTTCCTTCACCGAAAAGCCAGTGGTGTACATAAATTCCAAAGAACTCATTGGTACGGGACCAGGATTTGAACCCACGACCTCACGATTGTAAGGCGGGTGTCACTACCACTAGACCACCACGGCTTCATTTCATTACATTTAATTTTAATTTAAAAAAAAAACTAATTCAGCACAACACTACTGTGCTGAACACAATTCGATTGGATCTTATACATAGTGAAATACTTAAATAAGTTATAAGTGGATCGATAGCAGATAATAGTATTAATAACACCAATAAAAAATCATCATCATAAAATCAACGTTATCCTTACTTCGGTACCCTTATTTATTTATTTATTACTAAATATTCAAGCATTTACAGTACTTAATACCAAAACATGCCTGAATCATTAGGTATACATTTTTTAAATCTATGTACATTTCTTAAATCTTAGTGCAACTAAAATGATGCAAACAACATTGAATTACAGTATTAGTACATAGAAAAAACAGATCAACATCCGGCTCGTGAGCAACTAACTTACTTATAAAATAAAAATAAAATAAAAAAGCCTTTTTATTTGCTATAAATCTAAACATATTTACAATTTTAAAAACAATGAATTTACAATTTTAATTTTAATGTTAGTATAATTAAATTAAACCTAGTGTTAGTATATGCAGTGATTATATTTATATAGCAATCCCTTGCTGGGTATAGGCCTCCTCCAATTTCTTCCATTTTTTCCTGTTTTGTGCTACTTCGATCCAGTTTTTTCCCACTATCATAACTATGTCGTCCGCCCAACGTGTTTGTGGCCTCCCCACGTTTCTTTTTCCTTGTGGCCCGCTCCATTTTGTGCTCTTAAGAGTCCAGCGTTGGTCGGTGCATCTCGCTACGTGGCCGGCCCAGTGCCATTTCAGTTTTAGTATGTGCCTGAGTGCGTCTGTGAGCTTGGTCTTTTTCCTAATTTCGTCGCTTCTTATTTTTTGAATTTTTCTTAGACTCAGGATGCTTCTTTCCATTGCCCGTTGACAGCTTCTTACTTTGCATTTGGTTTTATTTGTTAGCGTCCAAGTCTGTGAGCCGTAGGTCAAGCAAGGCAAAATACATGTGTCCATGACTGTTTTCTTCACTAAACTAACTTACTTAAAGGCTTATAAATTCAAAGGTATATTTGTTAGTTTATTGGTTTGTTCCTCTTTCAGGCGACAAAAATCAATTCATGGCATGGACCATTTAAAAGTTTGGCGGTATGAAAGACGGAAAATGACATTATCAAGCTACCCCTATTGTTATGGGATAGAACGAAAATTAAAATATGACACGAGCGAGGCCGCAGGCAAAAACTAGTATGAATATAAAACAAAATCATTAATTAAATGCTGTACATAAAATAAAGTTAAAAATAACTAAACAATGATTATCATCTAGATAGAATTTAAGCAACGATGGTAAAATTCTCAGATTGTAAAACTTTACGATAGCTTTACACGGAGTGGTGAAATTTTGAAAGTATAACGGTAAGTTCCTAAAGAGTCTTCAAATACATTTTCGTTTGTCATCGAGAAACAAAATGATTCTGGTGTTGCAATATTTTAGATGCCGATGCAAAAACTTGGCATGAACGTGACAAGATTAGATTTTAGATACTATTCTAGATGAGATAAGTATTTTATGTTAGAAAGTCTTAAGACATAAAAACCAAATTTCGAATCATTTTAAAGTAACAATAACTATACGTTTGTTTTACAGCGAATAAATCCGCGGTTGACCACCAACTCGCCTGATAGTAAGTAGCGTTGTGGTCGAAAATGATATCTGATTGATTGATGATTGTGTTGAAGATTGTTCCCTTTTTACAGACTTCATAATTATTTTTTGCAAAAAATAGCATGACCGACTTCACCCGTGTACAGAATCATTACATAGTATAAAACAAAGTCGCTTTTCGCTGTCTGTCCCCATGTATGCTTATATTTTTAAAACTACGCAACAGATTTTGATGCAGTTTGTTTTGATAGATAGAGTAATTAAAGAGAAATGTTTATATGTATAATACACCTGTGCGAAGCCGGGGCGCATCGCTAGAACGCAAATATTATGCACGGACCGATGTAACATTTTTCACATTATTGTTGATTTATCAAAAATGGCTCAGCCAATTTCGATAAAATTTAAATGGGACCAATTCCGAAGCATATTCTTTTCAATGCAAAAAAGAATTATTGAAATCGGACTAATGTGAAAAAAGTTATGCGTGGTTATACATAAAAAAAATATATACATACGCGTCGAATTGTATACCTCCTCCGGTGGTTCATCGGTCAAAAAGTGGAGGAGATTTTTGTAAATTTTTAGGTAAATAGATTTGTGATGTTTTTTTTTCTATTTGAAAGCTAGTGCTTCTCGTCGTGTCCCACTATTTGATTGAGATCTTACCAATACCCATTTGTTGAGTTAGTCTTAAAATACCTATTTGATTGATTTGACTACCTACGTATTATGTTGTCGAAAGTAACGTTTTTTTGCTAAAATGTATTATTTAATTAGGAATCTTATTTGATAAAGCTCTCGCAACAAGCACCAATTTAATAAACGTTCAAGACGTACATCATCAACAAAGTAATCTGACAAGATATTTTATCCAGAAAGCCAGTTTGATTCCAATGAAGGGTTCTTCGAAAATTACACGGATTCCTATTATAATAATCGGTGACGCGTAAACCTTTGTTTCAAAAGGTTCCCGTATGATCTCGGTCAAAGCCAAGATATTGAAGGTAGGTAATAATTTCACGCCCTTTGTTCACACCTCAGAATTTCCCTTTAACACAAAATGAGGCATGTCAGACGATGTAGACAACAGAATATTTCTCGGCACTTTTAATTTATCTTGGCTCTAAAATCGGGCAAAACTAATTATAAACTGCTCATATTTTAATACAAGACGTTGTTTTGGAAAGTGCAGTAACTTTTAGTAGTTTATACGAGTATTCTCATTATTACTCATTTCAAACTCATTTGCAACCTAGATTGTGAGTCGCAGAAAAAAATCTGCTGTATAATGTCTTAAGTAGAAACTTTTTGTATGAAGCAGCTATGAAAAAAAAATAATTTAGTGATTTCTCAGTTAGTATTATCGTAATAGTTTTCAAAATGATAAGCATACTATATATTCCTCTCTGTCCCTGTAAGTCCAGGGACATAAGTACACAAAGAAAAGTCTTCTTCTCTCCACTTCTGACAATTACAGGTAATTTCTAGAACAACAAGCAGAATAAATAAAGAGCTCATAAATGCTATTTATTGCATATTTAACAACATAATTTAGATACTAGTTGATTATTCATCTAACTCAATCAGAAATAAAGCTACTAAAAGAAACTAATCAAAATATATCGGTAGTAATATCGAATCAACGCACGCTTGTCATAATGAAATAGGTATTTCCGAATGAGATAATCCAATCACAAGCTCGACATAACCCACAAGCTTTCAATCTCTCAATATCTCAAGGGTGAGTACACATCTTGATAACAAACATCTCAGTTATTGTTCAAACATAGATAACCACATTGGAGAGGTACCTCATAGTTTTAAAGGATTTAGATCTAAAGCCGCCCACAGGGCCACGGCTGCCACCCACAGCTACGCCGATAAATCCGATATGGTTCATTAAATTCTAGCATTCGGCATGCATCAACCTGAACGAAAAAGGCGTATTGTAATGCTAGTCTATTGCAGTAGGATAACGTTTGTTTTCTTTAAGTTATGTGGCAAGTAAGTACCTATAGAGCTCTAAATGTGAATATAATAATTTGATAATCATACTTCTACTATTAATTACAATGATTCACAGCCTTCTTGATTCCAGTTTATCTCTCTCGTACGTGCTCTGTTATTATTTCTTGAGTAATCTGTTTCAGACTGTGGCTTCAGAGTTCATTGACTTTTAGATAATTTTTAAAGTAATATTTTGAAATTCAACATGTGGAATTTTGACATATTTTTCTACTAGATGAAAGAGAACAACCAGACAGTGCAAAATAAAATTTCAAATATTTTTTTAGTATTTATGGAAATTAAATTATGTTGTAACTTAATAAAAATACACTCTTTCTTAAATTCCATTAAAAACACGGTCACAATAATTACAAACAAGGCCCGTCAATTTTAGCCCGAAAACCCAAAACAAAGACTGTTTTCATTTTATTAATGAAAGAAAAGCAAGAGAAACATTGATCGAAAGGCTCTGATAATTCAAAGGCTTTGCAAGGTGAAAGCTTCTACTACAGTGTTGTGCTGATAATTTTTGAATTATGGCAACGATTTTATCGCAAATGTCAGTAAAGACATGCTTTCTATTATGAATTAAAATGTTAACAATGATTGAATTTGTTATCATTATTATCTTTTCGTTGTACGGTGGTTATTCTTACTTTTCCTTTCCCCTTGATTTTACCTTTCTTTTCCTTGTCTTTGGAATTTATCTTGCTTTCAAATAAGATACCTACAAGGAGAGCAGAGCAATTTAGTAAGGTGAGATCCGCATGTTTTGTTTATCAAAGTCACGAGAGTTTCATTATTATCTTTTCTTTAACTATATTTTCGGATGTTACGCTGACGAAATACCATCTTCTATGTCATATATTTATGTCAATAAAACTTTTTGATTGATTTATAGATTATATCTTCAATGCATTGATGGTACAAATTATAGAATCATAGATACTTTTATATAAAACTTATGTAATTAAAAATCTATCTTATTCACATACATGTAGTTTTCCATTAGACTTTCCACACTTAAAAGACAATGCCTGTCACAGTTTCATTATCGATGCAGATTTTACACCCAGTTTGACGAACCACCATAAAAGATGAACCATTTTAATAGACACACATATTATATATTTGACTTACCTACGTTATAAAAAGTTTGAAACCTTGAATTTGACTGAGAAGAGTCACCCACTTACATTAAACAGACCTAATTCAAAATTTATCTAGTATCGATACATACGTACCCATAACATAACTGCTTGAGGCTTGAGCATCATGAAACCGTCCCAAAAGATGAAATTGAAAACACGCCAAATACCTGAAACAAAGTACAAACATAATTTTAAACTCAATTTCATAAAACAAGTTCTTATTTACCGTAACACGGAGCTTATTAAAATTCCTTCCGACCTTCATATTTTGTACATAAAATATTCAAAAAATGTTAACAACCAGGGATGCTAGTATAATTAAATATTGTCACCTGAAATTTCGCACCGAGACTTCATTGCAGTATTATGAGAACCTTTAGTAAGTAATTTCGGAATTTTATTTAGTAAAGATAAAGATCAAAATACCTACTTTATTTCGATAATACCATATCATAAAATATCTCGAAGATGTTATAAGTATAGTCGTGACTAGTAAATAATTCGATAGTTTTTGAACCTCATGAAAACATGTAAAATTTTCATTATAAGTAACAATCATATCAGAAATATATAAGAGTACAAAGTTACTTTTGAATTGAAGGGATTTGAAGTTACGAGCAATAAACAAAACGTTATTGCTACATAGGGGTGGGTTATTTGAGTAAAATTCAATGTTGCAATTTTACCTACAGTAATAAATTGACATCATTATTGTTTTATTTCTCATATGCTTAGATAAATAAGATGCATTCAAAAGTATACTTTACGAATGATAGAAAAAAGTAAAGATAGCTATGATAGACTCCAGCTTAACAAATATGTGCTAAACTATTCTTATGTACCGAGGATTATAACAGAGCTAGGAGTATATCCTAATAAACTTTTAAAACTCACCCATAAGCGTAATGAAGGCAAATAACACTAATTTTTATGGTATCTCAGGATGTAAAGTTTTAGATGCCATCATTGTTAATTGTATCAATTTATGGAACCAGTGGGTGGCGTGAACAATTGCCTGTTAACGACACTGGAGATAGATGAAACTTAACCGTATGACTTGTTATAGTTAAGACTTTTTTTTATATTAAATCTATTGTTTCAAAGAAATGAAAGAAATTAATTGGTTTAAGGTTTTTATGGTATTAATGTGTATTACTTTTGTTGCGACTCAAATATTAATCGTATAATATTATTGAATTGCATTTTGTATAACAGAACATTAAATGCCATTCTAATAATCGCATATTGTAAAATAAATTCAATTAGGTAGTCTTGTCACTATATTTATTGAAAAATAGGTATTTTAAAAGACTACATAGGATATAACAGAATTTATAAAGACGCGCGTGGATTTTAAAGTAAGAGTAGATATTTGGGTCTAAAAGTATAATAATAATTACTTAAAACAGTTTGACCAATATTTGATATTGTTACTACACTAGTTGTGTATCGTTACTACACTAATTCGTATCATAAGCTTAACAATATCAATATTCTCGATACTTACTTAGCTCTTCAATAAATTTGCAGTATTTATGTCCGTCGAAACATGAAACCCATAAAACCGCGTTTCATCAAACTTCTCCGAGAGATAAGTAAAAATAAATTTACGAGCGCAAAAACATAAAGTATTATTACATCGTACAAGCTTTTAGATAACTTTACCTCGAACTTAGTGAAATAAACCGTATCATAAATACTGATACTGAAGTAAATATCCTGTATTAAATCCATGATTCATGACTAAAAAGCAACCCTCATTTTTCGCGGGCTCTTAAAATACGAGTTTTTATTTGACTTTCAAACTTAGTTGCATGTCTAAGTAGATTATGGTATTTGGTTATTTTTGCTAGTAACATTCTTTTTAGGTGTGAACGTTCTATTTAAAGTAATATCGTTCACAGATTACATTTTTTCAGGAGTGTTTTTTCTCAACACACTGATTCCTGTTTCTCTGAGGGATCGAATCAGAAATGAGGAGATCCGCAGACGAACCAAAGTTACCGACATAGCCCAGCGGAATAGCAAATTAAAGTGGCAATGGGCAGGGCACATAGTTCGAAAAACGGATGACCGTAGGGGCTGTAAAGTTCTCGAATGGAGACCGCGGACCAGCAAGCGCAGCGTAGGACGTCCACCGACTAGGTGGACTGACGATAAATTAAAGATCACAGGAACGCGCTGGATGCAGGCCGCTTCCATCCAGCCTTATTGGAAATCCATGGGGGAGGCCTATGTTCACTGCTAAACTGACTGGATTCCAATGTCAGTCCTACAGCTGATGAATAGACTGAATTTCTAGCCCAAATGATCTTTGAAGTGTTCTAAGAACCTACCAGTGAAATGTTAGCAAAGAAATTGTTACTTAGTCATCTTATTTATATTTAAAAAGAAAATAACTTTTTGACTTGTTTACGTAATCACCGCATGATCTTCAGATGATTCTAACTCTTGTCCAGCATTAGATATAATGATAAACCCCGGAAAGATCAAATCTCGTAATAATTTTAAAACTTTATTTTTTTAAACACAATATTCTACTTACTTAGTAAAGTATCAGTATCAGTAACATTCATTTAAACGCTACACTAGATCAGGAAATTTATACTCTAAAGAAGTCCTAAACCATCGTCGAATAGCCGTAAAGTTGCTGATACTCAGACATTATGGACTCTTTCCAAAAGATACGATGTTTTTAAAGTTTAACAACTGCACTCTTAAAAATTTCTTATAGTAAATCTTCAATATTTAAAGTATCTGGGTCTCTCAAGAACATTTTATGTATATTATTTGCTGCCATATTCAATATTGGTTTATTCAGTTGGTTAAATATGTAGGTATTTTTTTGCGAAAAATAATTACGTATAATTGCTCACTAATTATACGTAATTATTTTTCGCAAAAAAATCAAAACACCGACTTCACCGTGTATATTTATATTTTTTTATTATAATTAGTCCGTCAGTTAGATTATTAAAAAATATTAGACACGTATTTTTCTTTTGTCAATCAAACAATTAGTGACAAAGACTAACCTTTGTTAAAAAAAAAAAAAAAAAAAATTGTTAAAGTTTGAGAGTGGGGCTCGTGACGTCACTAGCTGGTACATTTGATAGCGGTTAGTGACGTCACGCGGAACTTTAAAGTGTCTATATCTTCATCAATTTTTACTAAATTGACAAAAGAAAAAATACGTGTTTAATATTTTTTGACAACCTATTTGACGGACTAATTAAATTTTTTAGTAAACATCCCTATTCGAATAATTTGCACGAATCGATTTGACGTCCATGTACATTTTTGTTGATTTATAAAAAAGCTCAGCTGATTTCGAAAAAATTGAAATGAGATTACCTCGATAGAATGTTCTTTCGAATTAAAAAATATTTTTTTTAAATCGGTTCATAATTTGCGAAAATGTCGATGAACATACACAAAAAAAAACATACAGACGAACATAGTACCTCCCCCTTTTAAGTTGGTAAAAATAATAACCATTTCTCTCGATGCCAAACTCGATTCATAATTTTAAACTCAAAAAAACGTTAAAAGATCAGAGCCGCTACGGCAGACGCACAAAAAACCCGGCAACCACTTGACCGTAGCGTGGCTCCATGTTGCAGGGCTGCCATAAAAAACAAAGCACTTTGGACCGCAGCCAGACCAACCCCGCTTCAGGCTCAACCTCATTGAAAAGATACCTACATTTAAAGCCAGAGAGAGCACTCCAAATTCATTCCGTTACGTTAAAATCCTTTAGGAAAACTTCCAGTGGCTTTGAATCATAGAGGAATTTCAAATTGCTACGCTTTAAATCATAATGAAAATGTTCGTAAATTTTTAATACTCGTTCAAACCTTTTTACGTTTATTTATTTTTGATAGCACTTTTGTTGACTCGGTTGACAGTATCACAATTTGAGATGACAACGCCCTTGTTATCGCAATACGTTGAAAAGGTTTGTGAGAAATATGAAACAATGAGCTAAACTGATGGCCCGTACAAAAACTTCGCGATTGAAAATCGTTTGTAGCTCCCGACCGACCGGCCGAGCGAAACGTCAGGGACCATAAACAATCTCTTGAATTCTTCATTTGTGTGTTCCGCATTGCGTTCAGATTATTGGGCGCCTTGAGGTCGACACCGGTCGCCGATCGACCCTCTCGATCACGGATTCCTCGACTTTCAACAAATCTTCCGCGACATTCCCTTTATTTATAAAAAAATGTCCCATTCTTGCGTTTTCGTGACTGAATTCGAAGTTTGTTCTTTTCTCGAGACGTTTTACGTTTAGTTCAGGAAACAGTTCGACATTTTGCGATCTTAGCCGTCAGCGCTTTTGAGATTAAAATTAATCCACTTTTGTCCAACCGTCGTTTTCGCTTAGCCCTCCGAGGATTTATCCACAAAGGTGGTAAGACTTCGCGAGGTGTTTCATAGAGCTTTTAATTTTATTTAGCGCTCGACGTGCCTCCGGTCGAGATTGTCTGCTCCGGCGAGATACCTGCGCTTAAAATAGAACAACTGCAGGATAAAGAGCTCTACATTTCATTCTTTTGACCTTTTTGCTGCAGAAAATATTTCAAATTCCCACATAAGATAAGCTGTGAAACATAATGCCGAAATAAAAGATAATGCTGACCGTGTTAAAGTTAATTAAGCGAATAAGTATTACTGCGCGAGAAGAGTTACAATCGAGGCGTTCTTTAACGGTATTCACTGTGAGATGATACGAAGCAGCGATAGCTTTATAGCTCCAATTACAGACGGCCCATCTCAAGATGCACTTGAAATTCGATCGATTTTACCATTGCGTTATATTCAGAGTGCAGCTCACGTCCGGCAGATAAGAATTACAATATGATTGAATACGCATTCGGTCGATCGAATTAACATTACGGGTAAGAGAAGACAAAAGGCCTGTCAAAATGGATGCACATTATTCATGATGCGTTTTTAAGGGGCCGAGACGATTTTCGGAGGGCGACGGCTTTCGACTTCCCCAGAAGCGTCAGAGTCGGAACAATGGATGTCGATCGTCTCGAGATGCCCCAACATCACGCGCGCTTTTGTTCCTGATTCTTTTGTTTCTCTTTTCTTTTGTACCGTAATTTGGCAGCGGGAAGCTGCGTTTGATTAGGCGTAAAATTGATCTATTTTATCAACAAGTTTTGTTTCAAAGATTTCAATGTCCGTAAAATGTTTGTATTATATTTGTTTTTTCTTTTTTTTTTTTTCAAATATATGTACTAACTTTGGTATTTTAAGATAAACAACGTGCAAATGAACGTAACCCTATCTAGTGTGTTCTAGTATCTAGTTTGATTTTCTCGAAAATAATGAGGATCATAACTAAGCGTATTTCACTTTCGTACCAAAAAACAACGTGAATTTGCTATAAAGAACTAATAAGGTAGAATTTTCATACAAAAAGTGTAATTAAGTTTTAAATGAACCAAAAAGAAATCTCTTTACGAGCTCCACCGCAACACTACCCAATTCCGACAAAAGGTTTAACAACTTGGAATGAGCACAAAAGTGGCTCTAAGAAATGTCCGTTACAAAAAATAAAGGCACGCGCCTGGTCTTGGGCAGAAGCAGGTAAGTGCAGACTCCACTAAAGCGTAGTGGAGCGGAGATGTGCAGAGTTGAGCAGAACGTTTTAGTCCGTAATGGCGTAAATACGTAAACCTACGCATTGCAAATGCCAATAATGCTTTACTTAATGTTTTAAAAAAACATAAAAATTCCGCTTTGATCACGATTGTTTTGTTTCTTGACAAGCAAATATGGCCTGCAAAGTGCATACGTCGATTGAAAATATTCGTTGAAGTATGTGAATCTACCATCACGCTCTAATTCATTGTTGTAGTTATGGCCCAACCGTCTTTAGTAGATAGGGTTATACTCAGCAATGGACTGTTAAACAAGAAATGTATATACCCTTAACGGGAATAGGTCGACTTACCCTGTAACCCTGTTTATATGTATATATCGGCTCGTTCAAACGAGCCGAAACTCGGTGGGGACCTTCCAGATCAATCATCTGACCCTGGTTACTATTGAAAGAAACTACTCGCCAAGACGATTTAAATGAGCCCAAACTTAGTTGTGTCGTTTCATTGCGAAGTTCATTGACCACCTTTCAGCTCCATCATCAGATTAGCACCATGTGATCATAATATTTCATTGTCACGCAATTTACACCTGTATATAAAATGTCAGCTTAATCGGTAACCGGGAAGTGGATCAAGTGGATTAAATCTTGCAAATAGATTTGATGGCAGACATCGAATAGGTCCTACTAAATAAAAGCTTATAAATTACCGATACGGGAACCATGGCATTTATCTAGTAGACTCTCAGACTATTATAACTCTTTTAGCTCTCTCATCTCGGCTTCGCTTTAGTAGAGTCTGGGTCTAAATATTGCCACAATGCGGGTACAGCTTTGCAGTGAGGTGCATTTCCTTTCCTGCATTGGAAATGTAAACATTGTTAGACCTTGCTTTGCGTCGCTTCCAGAATATTTCACGTTTTGCTGACTATAGCTTCTGTATCAAAGAAGCTACTTGTGAGATGCTACTTTATTAAGCTTTGGACGAAATAACATTGAATATAGTAGACAGTTGTTCTATTTTTGAACTATTAAGCTTTGAAAGGAATACTATAGAATATAGAGTAGATTGTTTTGTTCCATTTTTGGACTTATCTTTGGTACAAGGAATATTGTTTTGTCAATATTGAGGTTACACGGTAGAGTCATTTCATCATCATCATCTTTACATAGTAATGTGTACTTCACAAACCTTCATACTACAATCTTGCTTTAAATAGACCTACTAAGTACTTCTGGTTTATTCTTTTACAGAGCCTGCCTGAAGTAAATCCAAGTTTTACCTACAAATTAGCTGCCAATTTTGATTTACGTACTCTTTTACTATCTTCTATGCAAAAGCTGTGTTCCATATTGATGAAATAGATAGATAGATAGATAAACGCTTTATTGCACACCAAGAAATAACCATAATAAGAAGATATAAAGATACAAAAACAGTGTAACAAAGGGCGGCCTTATCGCTAATAGCGATCTCTGCCTGGCAACCTTAGGATGAAGAGGATAGATAGTGTATAAATAATGGACGGGGTGCGCATTATATAAAAACATATATATATAGTTATACATATAAATAAAGCATTCAGATACACTGCTGCTTGAAAATATTGAGGATTATTTATTTTTAACTATTACCGTATTTTAATATTTAAAGGAAAACCTCACCTACATACTAAAAGGTTAACATGCAAGCTGTTATGATAACATAAACTACCCGGGATTTACAAGATCGTAAATTAGTTACCTACACAAAAAAATGTTTGAACGCCGAAATATTTCAAAATGATAGCGCAGCCCTATTTCATAAGCGCTATAGTTTTTACACTTTTGACACAGTTGACGACCGTTGGATTAACCGCTAATCCATTTGAAACAAAACAATGGAATAAAAACAAAAATGTTTCTGCTCTGTATATCAAATGACAATCCTGCAGTCTAAAACAATAAACCACGGTCGTTTAGATAACAACACTGCAACATGCTCGGACAAAGCAGTAACTCAGTCGCACAATAATAACCGAGAGTGTAACGTCATAGAAAGGTTATCAACGCTTGATAAAATGTTGGGAACAGCTGATTTGTGCAATTTTGTGAAACTACGTGGACATGACATGTCCACGTAATTTCAAACACACTCAACCAAACGCTCAACATTTCAACCAAATGCTCAAGCTAACTTGCGGTAGGCTTGACCATTTGGATTATCTTTAGACCTTCAAGGGTCTGTGGATGATCCAATTCCTTTTTTTGCAGTTGTGAATAATGTAGTTTTAGCTTCTGTTAGGTACGTAGTGTTGTATTTTGACCGACGATCCACCGAAGGAGATATACAATTCGACGCGTATACTTTTTTTACGCATAACTTTTTTCGTAGTAGTCCGATTTCAATAACTATTTTTTATTGGAAAGAGTATACTTCGAAATTGGTCCCATTTAAATTTTATCGAAATCGGCTGAGTCATTTGTAATCTTGTGTTGTAGTTAATAAAGGCACCAAGTCATATTTTGTCGTATCTACTTGTACTGCGAATCTCTACTTCTAAGAAATAACCAAAGCTGTACCTGTTCTGTAATGTCTAATTTTATTACTAGTTTAAACCGGTCATTTAATAGACTTCTGAACACAAGCCTACTCACGAAAGACTATATGAAATTATGAACTACGCTTACCCAGGGTCAGTTAGTGAATTGACATAGACGCTATCCAATTTCTTCGGTCGTATGAAGGCTTTCCTTCATCGAAAAGCATTGGTCTAAAAATGTATGTACATAAGTTTCCAAAGAACTCAGTTTTTATTATGTTTTCGTGTTCAACTGGCAAGGAGAAAACCAAGATAACCTAGGTTAAACCCTTACTATCAGACTTCACAGTACAAACCCAGACGTTGGTTTAAAGTTCATTTACTGTTTGTTTTCTTGTTATTAGGTACAAAGCTTAATGCGGGAATGCGGTCGACTCGCATTCGTAATTGCTGCAATTAACAAAAACGTCTCTTATAATTTACAAGCTGAAGTATCAAATGAGATATGACCATTAGCTCTACATGGAAATGATTGTGAAACGTCATCGCCTAGTTTAGTTATTAACCTTTGACTTTCATCTCTTTGAGTGAAGTGAGCTATTTTGAACTCGAAACTATTAAAAGCATCCTGTGCTATTACTATAGCTTGCTATGTGAGAATGTAAGTTGTCTCATTCCTACCACAATACCTTTAGCGTCGTATTGGTATTCATATGGCTCCATATATTCTTCTTAAACCTACTTTTGTACAAAATTCGGATCTCGGAGACGGCTTTAACGACTTTAATGTAATTTGATTTTTAGATAAATATTTTGGTTTATCTGTGTATTTATGACAAAATATTTATTTTTTCTTTAATTTTGGCTCCGAACAAAGCAATTTCTTGAAAACTTTTGCTGAAACGATTGCGAACTAGCAAAATTTTTGAAGCCACACAAAACCTACAGCACTTTTGGTTTTATGAATAATCTCAAACTGATATATCGGAGAGTTTATCAAAGATCGTACTTTCAATCATATTTAAGTAGATCTGCAGGCCAATCGCGTTAATTTTAAGCAGCTGCGTTCCATCTGTAATTCAGTTAAAGTTCGGTTGCAATCGTAGTTAAGTTTCGATTCAGCTTCAAGGAATTAGGTATTGCGCTAAACATCATACACCAGCCGTTCATTTGACACCGGTTACGTTCCAACTCTGATCGAGTTGCGTTTCAACTTTGGTCAGAATCATTAGTGCGATACGAATATAGGCAAAAAGTCGAAGTTCGGTTAAAGTTCAATAGTAGTTCAGCTGTAATTTTTAGTGCGATTGGCCTGCTGAACTTGATTTGTGAGTTGGAGTACCACAACCACTCACAAAAGAAGTCGACTCTTTACTTCAATGTATAGCTATCAATGGAAAATTATGGTGAAAATATTCTGCAAATACAAACGAAATAAGTATGTTATCATGATAATTCAAACGCAACCAGAAACTGCAACAAAACAATAAAGGGGTCTAGTTTGAATACATACAGGGTGTAACTTTTATTCAGCACAAACACAACGGTTAATTCAACATCGAGCTGCACAGCAAAGTTTTACATGCAACCGAGCAACTCCGAGCGAGTTAGCAGTTTACTATTCGTGATTTACGAAGTTAAAGGACTCAGAAAATGTTACAAAAACCAATAACATTACACAAAACTGGTATTTGATTTTATGGGCTGAGTATTATTTTAACTCGATAGAAAAAGAAAGGTTTTGATGAAAAAAATTGTCTGTAAATTTCGTGTAAAACTCTTATACTTCTGCTCTGCTAGTTCATTAGAACTGAAGTATACAATGCACTTAAAATATGTATCTTTCCTGAGAACCGTAAGCTATATTTTTGCAACTGGGATTTTTTCTTACAATTTTTTGAGTGATGATTTTGTATTACAAATGACTTTAATACATATTACTACAGTAATAAAAGAGTATAAAATGTGATAACTACATTATTTCAATCATCACATTTTACGCACTTAGATTAATTCTCACTATTCCATGTTTTTAGCATTGCGTTAACGATAACTCCCCGCCCCGCACCGCGCCCGACCCGCGTCCGCCGTATGTGTGAATCGGCCTTAAATCTTGAAAAATCGCTTCAACAAGAGCTCGTTAAATATATAAATGACCGTAATTAATCACACCCACCGACACCCTGAAATCTTTCCCCTTCCGACCATCTCATGTATCCTACGCTACGCAACGGTCAACGCAGCTGGCAATTACGCTAGTGGCCACTAATCAACCTCCTCCAATTCTACACCCAAATTGTCCCTTTGTTTATTCAAAGCTACACGATACGTCATACCACATCCCTCCGGATGTCGAGTCGTTAATGTCAATAAAGTTACCCAAAAGTACTCTACCAACTTATTTGGTAAACGCGGCGAAACGAACAAACAAGCAGACTTATATCAACAGCTGCCGGTTTTGTTCAGTAAATTCGACAGTGGCTCTTCCATCCAGATCTGAAAATAAGTTGGTAATATCGCAGAGGACGACGCTTATTAGCAGCTGAGTCATGTGTGAAGGATATACTCACGAGAAAGTTATTTGACACGATAAACTCTTTTTTGAGTTCACGGAATCGTGTCGAAAAGTTTTTGGATTGCGTGACCGCTTTTGGTCTAACATTTGAGGAAAGGTTTTTTTGGTGAACCTTTGAGCTACAACTTTAAGGGTGGAGTGCACCAACCCTTACTTAAACGTCGGTTACATAATCGCCCGATGAAATCCTAAACATGGGTTAAACGGGGGTTATAATATTTACTGTTCACCATGCAAAAATAATCCTCGGTTACAAAACCGACGGTTTATTGAATGAAACCACAGATAATATAAAGAATGTGTATGCATTATATTGCAACTCATTTTAAAAGTCATTTGTTGTTGCGCATCTGGTGCAGCGAAAGTGTCTTTTGTATTTAGTGGCATTATAAAGAATACTTATAATTTAAAATGTACTTTATTGTTTGAAAGAGTCACTGCAATGTTGAACTTCTCAACTTAGATAGGTAGCACAAAACTTTTTATTATGTCAATGTCAAATTTTAATGAATGTCATTAGTTTACGTGTTATTTTATTTCGAGGTTTTTTCACAATTCCAGTGTCGATTTGTAATAGAATTTGCGTTTGATTTGTGATTTTTGCATATTTGCGGTTTAAGCCTAAAATGAGCAAGATGGATAAAAAGAGGACGAATAATTTCACCTCGGACGAGAAAATTATTTTGTCTGAATTAGTTTTAAAATACAGAAAAGTTGTTGAAAATAAGCGAACCGATGCAACATCTAATGCCGACAAATTGAGAGGATGGGAAAAATTGGCTGCAGAGTTTAATTCGCTAAGCACGTATTGCTACAGAAGCCACTTACATCTAAAATGCTGCTGGGAAAATATAAAACGGCAAACGAAAAAAGACAAAGCGGAAACCAAGAAGCAAATGTTTATGACTGGTGTGTACCTATATTTTCTAAATAAATATGAATTTAACAAGTACTTATGTACTGAAACTCGTTTTGTTTAACCGTAAGTAATCCTTAATTTCATTTTTTAGGTGGCGGTAAACCGCCGACGCCACCGCCAAGTCAAGACAAAAAGATTATTGACGCAGTTGATGCTGTGTTAGGGCCAGCCTTGGAAGGTATCAGCAATACCTATGATGGCGATACCACAAAAGACGTGAGAACTATGGCTTATTACCTTCATTAGAATTTGGTGTGAATACTTGCATAAAATTAATTATTACATATATTGTTTTACAGGACACAATTGATTTCACTATGGAATTAAGCGATGAACCTGAGTATAATGTTTATGTAATACATGAAGATCTTCCATTTGAAAACACAACAAAGGATAATAATAAGGTGAGCGAGAATACAATCCTATTTCTATTTGCTGTTAACTTTCAATTCATAGTTATCATATCAGGCATAGGATGTCCGCTGCTGCACCGGTCTGGATAAGCCGCCCTTATACATAGATTTTCAATAAAACTGGTTGGAAGTGGCATTAATTAATTTTGGTGATTCTTGTCATACACCTCATCAAACTACACTATGCGAGCGCAACAATATCTGTGGTTGTTGGTACTGTCTACAATTGTGAACTTTTCAACAACATCTATCCGTTGTATACATGGCATCTATCTCCGTGCTATGTGCACTGCCCACTAATATTGCAATAGAAATCATAAGGGGTATAGTATATGAAATAGTATTATCTACATCTTTATATAATCATTTATTACTTGTTACAGGAAAATATTGAGATGAAGAATGAAGTAGTATGCCTACCAAGTACTTCAAATGCCATGTTGTCACTACCGAGTACTTCAAATGCTACATTGAAAGAAAATAATGTAATACTTCATTATTACTCCTTATCAATCTTGTTATTATGTTGAACAGTTTAATTTATTAGAATATTTTAAATACTCATACATAAAAATATGTTTACATCGTTTTTTTAAAAATTAAAAAATATATGTATAGTAGGTACATAATTTTGTTAATTAACTGCTTTTGTTCAATTTGTTTTTATTTTACAGGCAAATGATAAGTGACTCCAGTATCGGAAGTGCTTAAGCCGGGATCACATAATGATAGCTGGCTGAAACGGAGAAGACCAAAAAACGATTGCGCTGGAGATGTATTGATAAAAGAGAAAATTGAGCTAGTAAGGTTATTAAAAGAAAATGCAATAAAAGAGGGAAATATCAGGATTGCTATATTAGAAGAACAATTAAAGCAAGAAAAGCTTAAGACACAAAAATTGATATCCGATTGATTCCATGCTTCAGTATGAAAGTGGTTGCTATAGTAAAAAGAGTTGTGTTATATTTTTGTTTTATTGTATTAGCTTAACCTAAAATTAAATTACATATAAAAGCGATATGAATATGTAACACGCTTCAGCGACAAAAGTTATTGAATGATCCATATCCAGGCTATTATTTATTATTCTGAAGTTGCTAGACTATGAAAATAATTATTGATCAAAGCTCTTCGCCTGGGATTTATATCTGTGCGGTGTTGCTGTTGATCAGTAGAACGCTGTGTTCTAATAATTCCTTGTTGGAGGATTTCTTGCCATGGTGCTGACATATTGAGATCTGGATCGTCACGAGGCACCTCTTCATTTTTCACTTGTAATATATTGTGCAATACTGCTGTTGCCACTACTATTGGTATTACATTTTTTAGATGGACTCTAATTCCTAAAGCTAAAACTGGAAAACGTTTTTTCCAAATCCCAAATAATCGTTCAATTGGGTTACGGGTCCTTATTTGTGATTCATTGTAAAGAGATTCTGCACGTGATGTAATAACACTTAATGGCATCATTAGGTAGTCCCTGTTCATGTATCCACTGTCTACTACAAGAGTTCCATCTCCATATAATCCTAAAGTAAACAAAGCATTTCTCCTACATGCACTAAAGATCCATTCATCATGGGAACTACCTGGCCAGCGCACCACAAGATCAGTAAGCGTCAATTGGGCATTACATATTGCTTGTACATTAATGGACAAATAGCCTTTTCTGACACCCGTGGTCTTTTCGACATCACTTCAAAATTGTCTATATCATCAAGAAGATCCAGATAGTATTCATGATAGTTGTCTACTAGTAAGTTAAACGCCGACTGCATATTTTCTATACTAAGTACGAAATTACAAATGAGTTGCAAATTATTGTTGGTAAACAGAATAACCTCGAATAACTTGAAACGGTTTTGATTTGACGTAACTAGCTGGCAAATGTCAACAAAGTTACATAACCGAGGTTTAAACGACCCTATTGAGCCCGGTTAAGATGATCGGGCGGTTAGGGGACATAACCGGGGATTTTGTTGTGGTGAACACTAAAAACTGCTTAAACGACGGTTAAATAGATAATCGGCCGGTCAAAATGTTGGTGCACTCCACCCTTAGTATACTTAATGTGATAAAGGGTTGTTTTTAAAAAGTCTACCTAAGCCTGACGTCACACGGAAATTGAACGGGTTACATCTTCACCATTTTTTTAATTAAGAAAAAATACGTGTCTTTTCTTTTTGGTAGTCTGACTGGCAATCTAATTTAGTCGTCTAGCCTATTCTAGCCCAAAAAATATTTATTTTTTATTAACAACAGTACATAATATTATTTTTTGCAAAAAATGGCATGAATAACTTTAACCGTGTACAGAATTCGCGAATATTTCGCACGGATCGATGTAGCATTTGTCACATTTTTGTTGATTTATCAAAAATGGCTCAGCCGATTTCAATAAAATTTAAATGAGACCAATTTCGAAGTATAAACTTTCCACTAAAAAAATAATTATTGAAATCGGACCACTACGAAAAAAGTTATGCGTGGTTATAGATAAAAAAGAAAAAAAATACGCTTCGAATTGTATACCTCCTACGGTGGTTCGTCGGTCAATAAAAAAAATATTGAAATCGGACTAATATTAAAAAGCTATGCGTAAAATAAAAAATATATATACGCATCGAATTGAGTACCTCCTCCGTTGAGTCGGTCAAAAATTGACCACGTTTGTGGAGAATTCGGAATGTGGGTGTTGGCAACCCTGGTAGAAGAAATGACCTACAAAGACCATGAACTTTCACATTCCCAGGACGCGTCTAATGCGCCTAATTGTGAGTTCTTGTATCACATAAACAGTCTCGCTTGATGAAACATTAACTGCACTCTGTTTTACTTAAAAACGTATAAACTTTAATGAGCTTTCCTAATGGGTTAAATGAGCTTTATTAACCCTAAAGTGTCGGTATTAAGATTTAACGGCCGCTGAAGTTGCTTCTCGGGAAAAACTATACGTTGGTATTGTGATTAAACCGTAAAAACGTGAGTTTAAAATAGCTTAAGTAGCGTGAAATCCTGGGATTATTTCAGTACTACTACCACTTGTAGAGAGTTACTGTTTGTTGAACATCGTTACTCAGATAGAATTTACTAAAACGAAAAAGGATGATTTAAACAAATCAATATGAACAGCTTTTACTATGGGATCAACCGACAATATGAAACAAAACAGCTGTCCCATACCCGAATCATGTTGCAACTTGAAATCGAACAAGATTATTTTTTGCAAAAATTAGCATGACCGACTCCACCCGTGTACAGAATTCGCGAATATTTCGCACGGATCGATGTATCATATTTCAAATTACTGTCGATTTATTTAAAATGGCTCAGCCGATTTCGATAAAATTTAAATGGGACCAATTTCGAAGTATATTCTTTCCAATAAAAAAAGAATTATTGAAATTGGACCACTACGAAAAAAGTTATGGTAGTTATACATAAAAAAAATATATACGCGTCGAATTGTATAACTCTTCCGGTGGTTCGTCGGTCAAAAAATATAGCAGCTGATTTTTTCTTAGGCTGATTCCACTTAGGCCCTATAGTAAAATTGTTCATAATGATTTTAAAGATAATCTGAATAACCCCTATGCGGTTTAGTACCCCATAACTTAATAACCTTTTAGTGCTACTAATTTTATACTTAACCATAGCATTTTGAAAATGGACCATTAAAATACTCCACTCGCTTTTTAAGAAACAAAAACAATAAACCTTGTAGATATTCTTCGAAAATTTATTATTAACTTAATTCTTCAACTAGCAATACTATGAACAACCGTATAATGTAACTGAAACGTAATTAAACTTTCATCGTGAAACAAAAGGTTTTTCTGAATACGAGCCGCAGAGGCATACATACATTCATTGCACCTGGTTTCGCATTCAGCTCGACAACAAAACGACACAAAAATTACTGCTGCAAAGTTGTTTCCAACTGTACTGAACAATTGAACGCATTAATTTTAATAACAGATATAAGGACAAAGACAAGTGCTCGTTCATATTTATGCAGGCAGACCAGAGAGATCTAGAGAGAGGACTTTTCTTTGGCTGACATCCGATGCATCATCTTCAGACTGTATATCTACAGATCAAAGAACAACTACACACTGCTGGGTATAGGACCTCTCTTATTTTGTTGGTTAGATCAGGCGGAAATTCATTTCAAATATGATTAAATAGATCTTAAAAAATACTCTAAACATTTATTCCCAGCAATAATTCCTTATTTTGGGGCTAGTCTTATCCAAGTTACACTTATATGAAGCAAATACACCCACACTTCAAGATGCATGTTAACGAAACATACATATTGCAGAATGCAGTGGTGTATGAGCGAATATGAATAAGTAATTTGTTTTGCTCTGTAAGTTACAATTGTGTAAGTAATTATATTATTGTCTTTACGCATAGTTGATATTAAGCAGAAAGTTATAAAGCGTGCGAAATTAGGTCACATATAGATCGAGACGACATATCCTATCTTGAGAGATCTGTGAAGCTAACGATGCAACTCGCTCGTCATGGTAACTGATGGTATGAGTAGTTAACTAACATGATATGGGGGATATTTAATCAACATAAGAAGGGTCAACTGATATGATGACTTAGGTACAATTAAGTTTAACATCTAAACTATTAATTAAATAACAATTTGTACACTTGTGTTATATCTATAGGATGTAAACATAAAACAGCACTAATAAATTTAGAAAAATACTAGAGTTACTTTATATTTATTGTCATACTCGTTCGAGTTATATTTGCGTACTTTTGCTAATTTAAGTAGGTATGTACCTACATAATAATGGAAGACCATCGTAGTCTAAATAGAAGAAAGTGTGTTGGCCTTCAAAACAAGGACAACCAGATTCGATTTCTGGCCAGGCAAATATAAGGGTGACGAATTTAAGCTTCTGTTCTGAGAATGGATGTTAATTGTCTTCAATGTTTAGGTATATGAACCGTGCCCTCCCTGAGACAAGGAAACCTAATGGAAAGCCACAAGTGTGAAACTTAAAAAAAATATTAATGAGCCACACAAGTTTCGGTTTGTAAATTTTGTATCCAAGTCAATTATATGATAACGATCGCAAACCTAAACAACAAACAATTTTCACCAGATGATGACCTAATAATTGTCAAAGTCTGCGTCTTAAAGGAAGTCGTAGCGAGGAGCTGTTATCGTTATCACCCGAGACGCATCCCTCATTAATCCACATTTAACTGGCGAAGTTTACAATCGGGTAACTTAGGCCGCGTTTATACCAAATGTATTGTCTATGCGCATGTTAAATTTTTAACAGACTTAAAAAAATGGTTCTCAATTGGACTGGTTTTTTTTTTTTTTAATATCCATACGCTATTACTCCGACAATTTTTATTATTCCTTTGAAGTATGATCTATCAAATCATACTACAAAGGTGGTGCCATTTATTTTTTTTCGAAATTGGCTGAACCAATTTGGGAATATCAACAATAATGTGAAAATTTTACTATGCATCGATGAATCATTGACCCGTGCGAACAATTCGAATTCTGTACACGGTTGAAGTCATTTATGTCATAATTATACCATTTTTGGCAAAAAAAAAATATTCTTTCACAGCACCGTTCCAACAATAAACTGTACTTATGATTCGCGGTATTTGGTATTCGGTAAGCTGATTAAGACTAACGCTTATTTTTTTAATTTGATGTTTATTATTTATTTATTTTAGAAACTCCAAAGAGATCGGGCAGTCATTGTATGCAAGCAAAAAGTACATGCAGAAATCGATTCTTAACTCTTGCCAATACTAGTGGCGCATTGCACGCTACTGACGCTACAGCATTTAAATTAGAACAGAGTGGAACGGACTTTTCTGTATTGGAAGTTTTATTTCAGGTTTACACTAAAAATAGTGTTACCTTACACACCGGAACTGACAATCGAATCTGAAGTTATTGAAATCGGATCGTTCAAAATCGAATCGAGTTCACAATCGTCTGCTCACAATAAATTTTGGAGTGAACTCAGCCTAAGTGGGTCATTAACCTGCAGTAAGCGCCAGTAAGCACCAGTAAGCAACGCGTAAGCAGCGGGTAAGCTGGGTCGAGTGTGCTTATCACTTGGCTTCACGCCAGACTCAAACCAGCATTTATTCGATGACGTCACACTTATAAAGACCGGCCATATAGAGCCATTTGTGATCTGGGCCGAGATCCGAGAGGCCTTAAGTATTGAACACGTTTAGGAATCCTGTAAATTGCCCTGGATTCTTCGTGAGCGGCTAGCGAGCAGTTATTAACGTGTTTTCTGGGAACTCATACTCGAACAAAATATTTGGAAAAGTGAGGTTTTTCAACAAGTGTTTTTCTGTATCTCAAGAATTGTTAAAATCTGGTTTCAGTTGACGATCGTCTTACCTAACATTCATGAATTGGTTCAAATGCAGACGTAATTAAAAAATCTACCAAATTGACAACTCATTTCATCACTCTAAAAAAATTTAATTAACTTTTAGTCGATATAATACTTACCGAATTAAAATTGTATCTAGTAATGAGATGATATAATAATACATTTTTCAATCTTAGCAACGCATATAAAATAAATACACATTTACTACCCAATTTTTCTTCCCAAAACTGTCGGATAAAGGCCAAAATGTTTGATCGGAATGTTACAAAAGCGTCGCCTTATCAATCACCGCATACAAAATATTGGCTGCTATTTATCCAAGGGCTCATATAAAAGACTGGGCATATAAAATTCTGAAGAATCGGCCTTGAACCTTTCCTATTCGATGTGAAATGGCGTATTAAAGTTCATGTACCGTGTTTAACGTCATCCCGTTCCATTTTATATGTAGAGTTACCGTTTTATTTCAGAATAAAAATCATGTAGGATAAATGGAAATGGGTGGTCGAGTTAGGCTTTCTCGTTCAGTAAACGACCTACTTTAGATAAACTTTGAAAGGAAATTTGATAATACATTCGAGTGTGAGTATAAGAATTGGTTATTCTAGCGTAGAGCTAAAGATAAGGTGCTCAGTAGCTCTGAAAGCCTACAAATGGCATGACCTCATTTTGTAAATAAAACCCGTGAAAATGAATTTGATCATCCGTTTATTTCGTAAGTTTCTTTTTAGATCATAAAAGTCGAAATCAAAATATAATATAATTATGTCTCTACTTCAGTTGTCATCCTCGGTGTCCAATGTTTTTCTAAAGCTATTTTCTATGTTTAGCTTTCCTGAGCGTAATATGTACTCATTATCTTTTCCCAATAATATTTTAACGATACCTATATCTTAATCGCAGCTATTTCGGTTCATAAGTGGCCAGATAACTCCGATCTTCATTACTTTGAAGTACCAACCGCTTCAGAATATTAAACAGGAGGCAATTAAGTGTGTCTAAAAATAGATAATGTTAAATGAATTGTAACAACAGTTTCGATAGAATTATATTATGAACATGGGTGATTATTTTTCTTGTTTTTCTACGTCTCAGAATTTTTGGGCATATGTCAGAAGACTGGGTGGAAACGACTAGTATTCAGCGCTATCCTGTGTTGCTTCATTGACCGATATCTGTGGATATAGCTGTATTTAATGACTGACACAGACACTTATTTATATTCGCATATTTGAATTAATAACTTTGCCTCCGTTACTGGAGCAGAATGAAATATATAATTATATGTATACATTACCTATCCTTGATTACCTACTCCCAGTTCTTTCTCATATTTTTAATTTCTCCGTTTCCAATGGCGTTTTCCCTTCCCTTTGGAAAGAAGCCCAAATTATTCCGTTGCCGAAAAAAGCCAATCCTGTCTCCTTCTCTGAATATCGTCCTATATCTATACTTCCATTCCTATCCAAAGTCCTTGAACGTCTAGTCCATAATCAATTAAACTTTTTCCTTACACGCAATAATCTCCTTAATCCCTTCCAATCTGGCTTCCGACCGGGACACAGCACGGTTACGGCACTTGTAAAAATCACTGACGACATTCGTCTAGGAATGGAAAATGGTGATTTAACCGTGTTGGCGCTCCTGGACTTTAGCAATGCTTTCAACTCTGTTGACCTTGACATCCTCCTCGCTATACTTGGCTCTTCTAACATATCTCCAACGGCAGTTGACTGGCTTCGGAGTTACCTGTTTGGTCGACGGCAGAGAGTCCGCTTGGAGGAATCATACTCTTCCTGGTGTGATACGACAGCCGGAGTACCACAGGGTGGTGTCTTATCTCCTCTTCTCTTTGCTATCTTTATTAACTCTATATCTCATAATCTTTCGTCATCCTACCACCTGTATGCAGACGATCTGCAGTTATATTGCCAGGCTCCGCTTGGGTGGCTTTCAGAGGCTGTGGAAGCTGTAAACGATGACCTGTGTCGTATAACTGAGTGGAGTAAAACTTTTGGTCTAAAGGTAAACCCGGCAAAAACACAGGTCATTGTGATAGGTAGCTCCCGTAGTATCGCCCAAGTTGATTGGGATTCTCTTCCTCGAGTAGTTTTTGACGGTGTAACAGTCCCTTTTAGTGATACTGTCAAGAACCTTGGAATTACTCTTGACAAATCTCTCTCTTGGGGCCCACAGATTGCGGAAACGAGTCGTAGGATGTTTGCATCTGGAGGGTCTTTACGTAGGCTCCGTAACTTTCTTCCTATTACCACCAAAATTGCGCTTGCACAGTCCCTTCTACTTCCAATCCTTGACTACGCTGACGTCTGCTATCTGGATCTCACTCAGGAATTGCTAAATAAACTTGAGCGACTTCAAAACTTCTGCATAAGGTTCATTTTTGGCTTGCGTAAATATGACCACGTCTCAGAATATCGCGCAAAACTCAAGTGGCTTCCTATTCGTCGTCGCCGGGATGCTCATATCGTTTCTTTTCTTTACAATACTCTCTTTAATCCTTCTTCTCCTTCCTACCTTCAAGAACGCTTAATTTTCCGGCGTTCTCTTCTAACCCGGTTTTTAAAATCATCTGAGAATCTTAAACTTGACTTTCCTAAACATAAGACAAACTTTTACGCTTCATCTTTTACTGTGGAATCTGTTAGATTATGGAATGAGTTACCGGTGGATATCAGACGCGCCCCATCACTGAATGTTTTCAAACAAAGAGTTAAATTGCATTACCTGTCTTCTTAGGTACATAATTGTTTCTGCTCGCTTTATATATTTATTTATTTAAGTAAGTATAAGTATTAATCGAATGTAATTATATAAGTAAGTTTATTTTTGTATTATGTAATACATGTATGTTTATGTGTCTAGGTAGGCATATATATTTATTTATTGGTTAGGTGTTAGTATTGCTTATTTTTTTTGTTTGTTATAAGTGTTCATTGTTCATTTTTTTAAAATCTTTTTTGCTAAGGCCGCTGTTTTAGTTAATGTGCTATTTCCTGTCCGTTCATGGTTGCCTGGAAGAAATCGCTTGAAGCGATAAGGCCGCCATTTAGTATAACTAATTTTTAATGTTTTTTATTTTTCATGTGTTTGTATTGTATTTGGTTAGGCTAATAAAGAATTATCTATCTATCTATATTTATAAGTACTGATCGTTATTTATTGTAAGTTTCTATTTTCTACTTTAAATTATTATTTCTTAATTTAAAGTGGTAGAACAGTTTAGTTTCCCTACTAGTCGCAGAGTTCAAGGTACTTACAATGTAACACCTCCCTTCTATTTTCAGAAGCAATGCTAAAAAGTTGCGAAAGAATTTATTAAGTAATTTCTCTGCCAACCGGCTCAAATATGCAGATCGCATGGTTGTTAGTCATGTGCATGTGATTCATTCATAACTACCACATCTCGGGTCCGCCACCTGGTTGGTAGAGAACAGATCACGCGAGAGTAGATATGTTATCTCAATCTACCGGGGACCTAATTTCGAATGAAACTCTCCGCCTATGGTGTGGTAATAAGTAAGATGTGTAAGGTAATTAATGCTAGTGTTAACCAAAAAAAATTAATGTTGATTAAGTGATTTTTTTTACCTAAGTTTTAGTTGATGCACTGTTGTGCATAAACTAAGCACTATTTTGGTATGGTATTTTGGTGTATGCACCACCAAACTACCTAGTTATCGTCACAAAACGAGTTTTTGTAAATTAGTACGAGTAGTTTCAAAATAGTAGTAATTTACGAGTAAATGGCAAAAAACGAGAAAGTTCGAATTTCACACGCTGACCGAAGGTATGCGCCTTTAAAAACACAACTGCGACCCAAATATTTATTATTACCTATTAACCTATTACTCACAGAGCACAGCAAACTACTTATTTATAATTATGTGTGCTCACACAACACTACATTCGACAATAGTATTAGTAAAAATAGATTTTGCATAAGTACTTGCCACATATAAGTGTTTCGCGCGCAGAGTAAAGACAAGGACTCTCTCAAGATATCTATGATACGAGATACTTTCAATGTAGAGATAGCGAGACTTGCTTCTTGATGCGTATCATAACATTTAAGTCTTCTGTTGTAATGGCCGGAAGTATTGCACGTTACACGATGACTGCAGTTGTCAGCTTATACCTATTATGTAATATTTTGCTTGAAAGAGATAACGAGAGCAAAATATTATTATAAATCTCTTATCTTCCACAAGATAAGTCCAAATTCAAGTACTTTTAAATGAAGCTACGATCAAGGTAATAATACATCAATGGCTGCGCAATATAACAATTATTGAATCTTGCCTTTTATTTGTTTTTCAATAACTTTGACAAGAAAACAAAATACATAGAGACGAACATAGTGCCTCCTCCTTTTTGAAAGTCGGTAAAAAGGTAACAAAAGAGTTTAAACACGTTATCGTTGGTATTCGCATTCTAAGTAAAATACGCGGAAAAAATAATTAAAGTTTTACTTAGTTTAATTTTTCAACGAATTACGTCTTAATTGTGACGTTTCATTGTACGAACATAATCGCAAATTTTTTTTATTCATTAGCTACATTTGTGTGCTCTGGTTTTTATGTTTTTACTCACACCAGTTTGATTTTGTAGTTTGTACAAAGAGTAGGTGATAGGAAATTCAGCTTAGATAAATTTAATTTTAATAATAACATTTTTACATATTAAATTTTCTAGGAGTCTACAAACTGTCAATCTGTAAAATCGATATGCTATTATTGTACGATTTTATTATGCATTTATATATAACGGCACAAATATCATAATTATATGCTTATTTAAATGACAGTCTGTGACTAGTCACCAGATACAGCTATGTGAACAGATTGTAGAAAAACAATTTACCAAAATAAATATTCACTTGCATGAAAAATTCCTGCCTAACTGTTCTGGCAAAAAAATCAAAAAATGTGCTAACTATTTTTAGATACACAATTAAGTTGCAAAGCTTGATTCAATTATCATCTTTTACCATAAATCTAACGAAGCAATCAAGTAAATCAGTCTAAATTAAGATGCAGCATTGAATAGACGAAAACTAGAGCTTTTATCACCTTTTTAACACATTTACCAACTTTCTCTTTCACGCTAACGCCACTATTTTACTGTGAACATTTCCTAAAATGGGTTGCACTCACATTCTCTGTGAATTACGGGCACGATTGTTCTAAGTGTGAAACTCATTTCTCTGAGTAGGTATGTGCATTGTAACTCTGGAATGCAGCGCACCGTGGCGTAGTTAGTGTTTTTTGGTTTATTTTGCTCGAAGTTTTAGTAGGTGCGATTAGTAATGAGTATGCTAGAAAGGTAAGTGTTAGGATACATTTTCAAAAATCAGACGGGGCGTTAAGGGCGATAAAAGAAACGCGATGACATAAATACAGCTTTTTAACTGACGAAACGGAGGAGGTTTACAGTCGACGCGTATATTTTTTTTTATGTTTGCCACGCATAACTTTTTACGAGTGGTCCGATTTTGATAATTCGTGTTTTTTTAGTAGATCATACTTCGAAGGTGGTCCCATTTAAATTTTATCGAAATCGGCTTAGCCATACTTGATAAAACAACAATTGTGTGAAAATTTCTACATCGATCCGTGTGTACTATTCGAATTCTGAACTCGGTTGGACTTCAACCGTGTGCAGAATTCGAATAGTACACACACTGAACTGGTTGTGCCATTTATTGAGAAAAATAATTATAAAATGTTTTGGTTGAAATTCAATGGCTATACACGATAGATACTTTCGAGATAATACTTAAAGAGATAAATAATACTAAAAGAGAAAAACACTTAATAAGTGAGATTGTTTGTTCATAAAGATAAAACAATTTTGCATAACTTTTACATGTACATGTTGATTTATATCGTCTTTTACAAAACAATAACCCACTCATCAACTATTACAATTTTATTCGCTTGCATAGAAAAACTGTAACAATACCACAGGGCAGAAGTTTTGCCCGTAGATAAAATCACACGAATTCATTTACATTTAACAATTATATTCCAAACAATAGTGGGAGCGTTTGTAAAATGAAAATTCGCAGTGTTGTGGGAAAGTCTGCAAATAATTGCAATACTGAGCGCCAAGTGGTTCAAAAGCACTTGAATCGAGTGCGTTTACGATTCAATTTCCCCCGATTTTGATGCAGACATCTTTTTCAAAACAATGAGTAAAGTCTGGTGCACACGACGATGATGAAATATGAATAGGTATAATGAGTAGGTAAAATGTTTTATTGATTAGACCTTTCTTGGGAAGATGGGCTAATGATGTGCAAAATATACTAAACAAATTAGTAATTGCTTAAAATACCATAAAAAAACTACATGTCTTAATTGTTAAAGCATAGCATGTTAGTACCGACCTACTACAAAAAAATGTGTTAGGTACTCGTATGTGTACTGATTTATTGATATAGTCAACTATTAATTAAATTTTATAACTAACATTTCCAACTGCAAAAACAAAAATGAATAGAAAAAAAATATAACCTACTTTACAAAAACGTGTATTACGTCTGCCTTAGTACTTACTTGTTAAACATCTGAAATAAATACGAAATTATGTATGTAAATCTGTTTTTATTTACCAGATTTATATTTCTTGTTATCTTAACAGTGTGAGACGGCCTTACTAACTACAATGTAGATTAGGTACATTTCACTCAAAGAAACTGCGTAGTGAGTCAACAGTTTGTTACGAAGTATGTATGTCTAATTAAAAATTAACGAGAAGGTAATTTGAACGAAGGTTTAAAATGTTAAATTCATGGTAGAGGCGTGAAGGCCCGCTTGTGTACGGAGCCTAACGAATTCAGTGAGCCACGTGCAAGGACAAAGAGAAACTGCGTTTGTACTGAAATTCCTATAGCTTCATGGGTATTGTGAAAACCTGTGTGTAACTGGGTCTTGATGTTTTAGTATGGAATATGGTATAGATTTTTTAGGGCAAGTGCTTTTATTAACTACCACAAAATACAATACTATTTACTCAAACTAAAACTACATAAACTACTGCTACATAATATGCAATTGGATCATCCACAGAACCTTGAAGGTCTAAAGATAATCCAAATGCTCAAGCTTACTGACAGTTGGTAGCGTGCCCAGCATGCTGGCCAGCATCGGCACGCTGAATGCAAATGATTTTAGGTTGAGCCAAATAAACACTAGTGTATAGGTGTTCAGGATCATTTTTAACTAGGTGTTTAAGATTATATCGCAACCTTATTTCAAACTCGAAGCGGTGCATAAACACTAAAGCCAATTTTATCTCCAGTACTAGGCCGCCCAGTAATTCTTGTTTTTTTTTTTCGTAACAAATATTCGTACACCTAAATATAATTACTTGTAATATTAAGAAGAAGCAAGAAGTCGGATCGCCATGTCGAGAATGTAAAACGTCTACCATTTGGAGAGAAAACCTGCATGTTTGTGCATTGCTTTATAGTATGCATTGATCTTGAAGATATTTTAAGTGCGGTTGGACTTCTTTGGAGAAATTGGAGATTCTTTCTGTCATGAAAAAAAGCTAGAAATAATTATAACGCATGAATGCTGAGCAGTCAGAGTCCATTGAGTTAGTAAAATACCTACATCCAATCTCGGTACTAGTGACAGTTCAATGGATATTCCAATGCTCCGGATTTGGCATGAATACTTAATATCCATCCCGTGGAACGAATACCTATGAATTTATATTCATACGCGCCCATCTAGTCATTTTTTACGTTTTCGATAACTAGATTTTTGTTCCCATCTTTTATTTACAAAACAAACAACCCCGTTTTCTATTTATTTTGGGACTTCAGTCTGGAATACATATTGCAAAAAATGCCTAGAAAACCTAACCCTATAAATGTTGTAGAGAGGTGTAGTCTGGAATACCTAGTTAGATTTAGACATAACATCTTTTTCGTAGATTTATTTATAGCGCTAAAAGATTGTGTTAGACCAATGATTTTCTATGTATTGAATAAAATAAGTTCACTGTGCATGACGACTTTAGAATTGTAGACTAATATGTCTTGAAAGCTCTTAAAAAGATTTCTACATCTTTGTTTTTTAGATAAAAAATGTGGAATCGAGACGCACTGAGCGTATATAATAATTACGTGGAGAATTCCTACCATGTAACAGTAGCGTTTTGATCGTAATAAAATTGCGATGGTAAGCTTTAAAATAAATATAAAATATATTTTATTTTTAGCACGAAACATAGCAGCCATAATCAATCAGCTGCTAGGTTCCGGGTGAACCTGCATTGTCTCATCCAATTTTCCATAAGCCATTAGTCAGTCGTGCGGTGTAGAGACAGAAACACATTTATACACTTCACACTGTCTCGTTTTCAGCTTCAATGAAAATGTGGAGCAGTGCGTTAAACATTTCGATACTGCGACTTTTTGCCAAAATGCATAAAATGACGACGTTGATAAATGTACAGGGAAAAATATTTAATTACTTTAAAAAATAGCCTTCATAGTCTTCAAAGCGTTATCAGGTGTGGTTTTTGAGTGAGTATACGAAACAGAGATATAATAAGCTAGACTAGCTAGGGCGTGCCTGAAGGTCTAAGGCCTGTTGAACTAAAAACTTTTGATGAAGGACTAAAGAAAGGGCCTGTTCAATATCAGGGCAGACAAATCAAAGGCTATTTTCATAATACACGTTAAATTGCTGTCTACAAAGAATAAATAATAATGGCATTAATAGCTATACAACACTGAAAATCCAATATTTAAAATTACCAGACATGGCAGCGGCATTTTCCTCAAAATATTGTTTACCTTAAATCTTATTAGCAATACCTTAAATTACCTTAAACCTTACATAATGTTAGCAATTTTTTACTTCTATAAATTTGACGGCCTCGGTGGCTCAGTGGTTAGTGACCCTGACTTCTGGATCAAAGAGGCGTGGGTTCGATCTCCCCCCAGGGCAAGTATTTATGTGATGAACATAGGTGTATGCTCTGTGTCTGGGTGTTATTTATTTACTATCTATATAAGTATGTATTTAAAAATATGTCTATGTAGTATATCAGTCTCTGGCAGTCATATCACAAGCTTTGTTTAGTTTGGGGTCAGAGAACGATGATGTAAGATGTCCCTAAAAAAAATATAACAATATTCTATTTTAGTATTTCATATTGCACAACTCAATTTATATTTTAATTATGCCAGTGAATTTTTTTAATTGGACCAGAAACTCGTGTAAAACTTCCCTTTAGGCAAACTCAAATTAAATGGCAAGGAAGCCCGTCCGTGTCCCGACACGAAAAAAACTTGCGTCACAACTTTGGTACCGTCGCTGCTAAAAAGTTTCGTTTTGGTCTTATTGGCAAAGTAAAAAGTATGGCGAGCTTTCCGCATTCTACCCATGTTTAAATTAAAATAAGACTTCATTTTAAACTGCGTGACATATTTTTTTACAAATTGTAAGTTTGATATAGAAATTACATAGAAATTAACGTGGTTTTTGCACATTTTACTTCCTACTATCCTACTAATATTAAAACCATAGTTTGTATGTATGGATGTTTGTTCCTCTTTTACGCAAATCTACTACAAACGGATTGAGATAAAACTTTGCAATTGTACCTACTGGTAATATATCAGAATAACACATAATTTATAAATATATTGCGTAAAACTAAGTTCACCGGGTCAGCTAGTTAAATTAAAAAGGGAAATTACTCACATACTGTTTTAGTCTGTTTATCATACGACTTATACATAGTAAGCCATGGTGGTGTAGTGGTAATGAAGTAAGCCGTGGTGTTCTAGTGGTAATGACACCCGCCTTACAATCGTGAGGTCGTGGGTTCAAATCCCGGTCCCGTACCAATGAATTCCTTGGAATTTATGTACGGAATTTCACACCACGGGCTTTTCGGTGAAGGAAAACATCGTGAGGCAACCTGCATGCGTCCGTAGAAGAAATTAGATGGCGTATGTGAATCCACCAACCCGCACTGGGCCAGTGTGGTGTATATGGCCCAAACACCCTTCGTGGGTAGGCCTACATTCTGCAGTGGACTATTAAAAAAAAGGCTGGTACAGTACAGTACAGTACCATACGACTATACGTAGTTTCGACCGTAATACGGTCTTTGTCACGTTTCAAGTGTAAGTGAATGATTTCCCATCAATACATTATTTTAAAGTAAAGAAGGTAGGTACCTATTGTAATTTTATTTTTTGCGCTCTGCCTACTACGAATATTAGTGGATTTGATTATACTACGATATAAATTTCGTATTAAAATAATTAAAACTCTCATTTCAGCCATCAGAGCTGGACATAGGTCTTCCACTATAGACTGGTTGGAACTCTATTGTATGTTAATTTTATAAATCCGAAAGTGTGTTTATTTGTTAGATACCATTTCACGCAGGAACAGAGCGAGCGAGATGGTTTTAAATGGATATAGTTTAAAGGTCGGACAGTATGGGTTGCCTGGAAGAGATCGCTTCCAGCAATAAGGACGCCTAGTGTTGCACTAGCTTAAGAATTTCACTGTTGTATTATTGTTCTTTTTATTTTGTGTGTACAATAAAGAGTTTATTTGTTTGCATAACCGCGAATCCGCGGGTTTTGATCTCCTCACAATATATCAAGACCTGTCTTTCTAAGGGTCTGGTAGACGCGACGCGTGACCAAAATGCTGGTGTTTATTTGGCTCAACGTATAAGCATTGCCATTCAGCGTGGCAATGCTGCCAGCATGCTCGGCACGCTGCCAACTGGCAGTGGACTTGAGCACTTGGATTATCTTTAGACCTTCAAGGGTCTGTGGATGATCCAATTGATTTCTATGTAGTAGTAGTGTAGGTTGTTTTAGCATATAAAATAGTATTAAATCATATTGTAGTTGATAAAGGCACTATTGCCCGTTAAAAAAAAGAAAACTAACCAAATAAACCCATGTATTTCCCTAGTTCCCAAAGCATTGTTTCGTTATACCGTGGTTTTACCTCATCGTACCGTTTTTCGCGCAAGTGTACGTCCGTCAAGGTCCACGGGTTGGAGCTGGCCGGTCCCGACACACTCTGTTTGGCACTGGACGGTGGACCCCACCGCAAACCCGTTGTCTTCGCGACTTTAGAATAGGTTAACTAACACTACGTGGTAAACTGTGTTGGAGCTATTTTAGTTCTTCTATGGGAGGCCTTTGCCCTGCAGTGGGACGATAACGGCTCAAAATAAGATAATACATAAATAAGGTTATTCAAACAATTTTCCGAAGAAAACGTGTGGGCAGGTACGTGGGCACTGTATTTTCTAATTTTGAACCAATCTAAGTACAATATTATTTATTTTTTTGCAAAAGCTGAGTGCTTTTCGAAAGCCATTGCAGTAGGTATTAACTTCAGTTTCATAGCATTTAGTACGAGATTTTTTACGGGTAGTGAACATTGAGCATATCACCTTAGAACATAATTCTGGACATAGCGTATAAGTTGCGTCAATACATCGGAAATTAAATCTGTCGGAAAATAGCTACATAAAATAGCAAATATGATATTTTTGTAATGGGAATTGACAAGAAAACTTCCATCCATCAGCCGAAAGACGTCCACTGCTGGACAAAGGCCTCCCCTATGGATCTCCAATAAGACCGGTTGAAAGCGGCTTGCATCCAGCGCTATCCTGCGGTCTTAATATGGTCATCCGTCTACCTTGTGGGTGGACGCTGAGCTTGCCGGTACATGGTCTCCACTCGAGAACTTTTCGACCCCGTCGGTTATCAGCCCTCCGCGCTATGTGCCCTGCCCATTTCCATTTCAACTTGCCAATCCGTTGGGCTATGTCGGTAACATTGGTTTGTGTACAGATCTCCTCATTTCCGATTCGATCTCGCAGAGAGACTTCGAGCATAGCCCTGTCCATAGCTCGCTGGGCTACTTGAAGCTTTCTAATAAGGCCCATAGTGAGACCACGTTTCTGTGCCATAAGTCATCACTGGCCACACACACTGGTCGAAAACTTTCGACTTGAGGCACTGAGGTATGTCGGACGAGAAGACACTACGCAATTTTCCGAACGCTGCCTAGCCGAGAAGAAAACCGAGAAAAATGAAAAATCTATTTTCTTTTTCATTTGTTCCCATGAAAGATTTCCCATTCATTCTCCCATTGCCAAGAGAGCCCTAATTTGCTATCGAAATGGTATAATTGAAGCATTTCGATAGCAAATTAGAGCTCTCTTTGAAACATCATACATATAAATTCGTATCAGATTTATTCGATTGGCATTGAATGAGTGAAAATTGTCTCTATTGATTTGACATAGATACAGTTTCTGAGTCTGCAAACCAAAATAGTTGCTGCTTGTGGCCTTGTCCAGTGCGGCTTCATTCGTACTCCGCTTTAGATCTTTAGCTCTATTTCTCATGTGTAAAGATAGTTTCATAATCCATTAAATCAATTACCTAAAGTTCTAATGGAGACCGCGTAATGCAAGTGCAGCGTAGCCGACCACGGAGTAGGTAGACCGACGATATAATCTAGACTGCAGGAGCCCACCGTATTCAAGCTGCTTTCAACCAGTTTTATTGGAAATTCATAGAGGAATTCTATGTCCAGCAGTGTGTTATAATCGAATAAAGTTAAATTCATGTTATGATTTTATTTTGAGTGCTTTCCACACTAGATTTTTATCTCAAAGAGCATTTCAAAAATCTGAAGCGAACGCAGGATTTGAACCTGCCCCTTCGGATCACTAGCCCGACGCTCTAACCAACTGAGCCAGCCCGCCTCCTACGCAAACTTCAAACTTCTTGCGTAGGAGGCGGGCTGGCTCAGTTGGTTAGAGCGTCGGGCTAGTGATCCGAAGGGGCAGGTTCAAACCCTACGTTCGCTTCAGATTTTTGAAATGCTTATCACAAAAGATAACTCTTTAAGTTAAATTCAGTTTCTTTCTTTTTCGATTTGTATACACCTTCTACGGCTGTTAGCATTATAACAATTTTATATCACAATATAAGCATTTGAAAAACATGATTCCTTTTTGTCCTGTCAACCTCAAAACGTGCGCAGGCTTAATGAAATGTTGTAAATACCAATAACTCGGACAATAATCCCTGCATTACAATTGAACGAGTCGACAATTGAACAGTTTTCATCCGACCCAATTGTTATGATTCCACTCGATCTTTTATTTCATGAGCTCGTGCGAGTAACTCAGCAGTTTATGGGCGACAGAGGGAGTGCATGTGGCATGTTTATGAGACGATGTGTGAGTTTCAATGGAGCTCATTGGAGTTATTGAAGACATGTATTGTTTAGCTTAGAGTACGATAAACGTGTGCCGGCAGTAGCTAAGTGTACGCTTCTCTGAGCATACTCATATAAGTAGTAACTTTATAGTCTGCCCGATTGCACCATCGCACTCACTGACACTTGAGACTTGGACTTGAGATAGCTTAACGTCTTAGGTTTAGATTTCACTAACAAATGTCCTAAGCCTAAGTGATGCAGGATCACTAAAATGGCAAGGTTAAAAATAAGTATATGTAGTATAGCAGTCTCTGGCAGCCATATCACAAGCTTTGCTTAGTTTGGAGTCAGAGAACGTGTGTAAAATGTCCCCTAATATTTAAGGGACAAATGGTCCAGAGATCTACACTATAGATTTTAGTATGAAATGAAGTTCTGAATTACAGAATATCAGATATGTTACAGAATAATTGTGTCGTATAATATAATACTGTTTAGAGCCTTTGCGAATTTGCGATTCATGAGTACATACATATACAATGGATCTACTTTTACTCATCGAGCAAGCCGGAAAAGTGTCGCGTATAATCCCCTTAGAGCAAAACTTGTGTATTTATAATTTCAAAATTTGTCAAAGTACTGTACTGTACCAGCCATTTTAATAGTTCACTGCAGGACGTACGCCTAACCACGAAGGGTGATTGGGCCATATCTACCACGCTGGCCCAGTGCGGGTTAGTAGATTCACGTACGCTATCGAATTTCTCCTACGGACGTATGCAGATTGCCTCACGATGTTTTCCTTAACCGAAAAGCCAGTGGTGTGAAAATTCCGTACATAAATTCCGAAGAAAGAGAATTGGTACGGGACCGGGGATTTGAACTCACGACCTTACGATTGTAAAGCGGGTGTCACTACCTCTTGACCACCTGTCAAAGTAATAAAACTAACTCTACATAATTATTTTTTGCAAAAAATAGCATGACCGGCTTCACCCGTGTACAGAATCATTACATACACAAAGTTGCTTTTCGCTGTCTGTCCCCATGTATGCTTATATCTTTAAAACTACGCAACGGATTTTGATGCAGTTTGTTTTAGTAGATAGAGTAATTCAAGAGAAATGTTTATATGTATAATACACCTGTGCGAAGCCGGGGCGCATCGCTAGAACGCAAATATTATGCAAGGATCGATGTAACATTTTTTACATTATTGTAGATTTATCAAAAATGGCTCAGCCAATTTCGATAAAATTTAAATGGGACCAAATTTTGAAGTTTCACCTTTTCAATAAAAAAAAATTTTGAAATCGGTCGACTACGAAAAAAGTTATGCGTGATTATAAATAAAAATATAATATATATATATATATATATATACGCGTATATATATATATATATATATATATATATATATATATATATATATATATATATATATATATATATACGCGTATATATATATATATATACGCGTCGAATTGTATACCTCCTCCGGTGGTTCGTCGGTCAAAAATATCAGTCAATTTCCGAAATTGAACCCTAATAGAAAACGTTCGGTACTGCAGCTGCCTTCCATTGACTTACAATATTTCCTGATTAAAACTGCACGTCGTGTATTTCAAAGGAAATAATGACTGAGTTTTCTTCCTCAGTGTTGCAAAGAGTCGACGAAAACAATTAGATACGTGCTCAGCCTGTTATTGCTTAATACAGTCGCATCGTGTATCCGATATGAGTTCCGTTAAATTAACAGGCATTATTTATGAGTTTGGCTAAACTGCGAGCTACGCATAAATACAATTGAAATAGACATTACAAAGAAATATACGTCACAAATATCGTAAAATATTGCTATGATTACAAATGAAGCATGCACAGAGCATGCTTTCACGCCAGCATGAGATCGCGGGCCGCCTCTCTGGTGCACAGAGTTCGGGCCAGCTCAAACAGTGTCCTGGAAATGATCGCGGCGACACTAGACTGTCCCTTCCTTCGGCACTGTTGCGGAAGGCATGTGCTGGTGCCAATGCTGGAGAGAATGTTCTTCTTTCAATGCATTCTTGAGCATTTGGTTGTGAGATGTGTAGTTTGTAGTAATTGTTGTTATTATTTTGACGAATTAATTTAATCGCATTATTTTATTAGTTAGACTGACATTATATCATGATTAATTATTTTTGTTCCAATTTTACCTTTTCATAATTTAAATGTAATTGTACAATTTTATTTTATTTTGTTTTCATAATTTTGTTTTGACTATAGATAGCATTACATATTGACGAACATTGTTGAAATACTAGGTAGTGAATTATTGTTCTATTTGGGTATATTTGCCTGAAATAAAGAACTTTTGTTTTTTTTTTAATTTTTAAAGCACAATGTCTGTGTCATGCTGCCAAGACAGAAGAATAAAGGCGCGGGTTTCCCTCCAAATAAGTAGATACTAAGTAGTCGTCTCTGATAAAAGGTGGCAATTGCAATGATATAACCACCCAGAAACTTACCTAAATCCGCCAAAGCACTAGGGTACGCGACGCCGGAAGGGCAATCGTGAAACTTTAGTGGAATTGGGCAGGACACGTTGCCAGGCAGAGTGATGGCAGTTGGACAAAATCGTTGACAGAGTGGAGGCCGCGAAACGGTAAACGAAGCGTGGGGCGTCCGCAAGCTCGTTCGCTCGACGATATTGTGAAGTTCGTGGGACCTACATAGACAAGATTAACACAGGACCGGGATGATTGGCGTACTAGAAGAGAAACATATGCTTACAGGCTGACGACTTCGAGCAAATATCTTATATCTATAGAGCCACAGTGCCTAAGTGAAAGTAGTAAAAACATGTACAAGCGCCGTCATACATACCGACTTAGATATTTAATAGTTCACAATGGTCCGTTTTCTGTAATCTGGATGTTAGGTCACCTAATTGCGGCTTGCAATCGCCTTACTACTAAAAAGTCTGCCCACTACGTAGCTTGGGCAGGGTTTTGGCTCGGGCACTTTTTTGCACGATTGTGACTCTAGAGATATTTCCTCGAAAGCTGACGATGATGATCATGATAGATTTACCTGAACCAGACAAACCACTATCAAAATTACCGTCGTTGAGTTTATATAATAACCGTTGAAAGCTAAACCAAATGATGCAAAATTGTTAAAAAAAAGTATACGACCCGTAGTTTTATAGATCGGACGAGAGGAATACCAAATCTCTACGACATCATAAATATTTTGTAAACGGTACTCTCGTAAGCCTAGCATGCGCGCACTTTGTCCACTCTTTTTGTCGGGACAAAGTTTACCTACGTAACCGCAGCCGTCACGTCCTGGCCGCGACAAAAAACATAATAAACTTAGTAGCAGCATGTTTATCTTATAGCAACTAAAAGATTAAGTCTAAAATATCTAAAACAAAATTTATTAATTTATAGTAGCTTTTGGTCGCGGCTTCAACCGCATAATATTAGCATATAGCTCTTTGAATTTAATACTATTTTTGTTGTTTTTTTTGTTTTTATTTCGAATAGGTTCGCGTTTGACTACACACTGCCTGATGTTAAGCAGATGTGCGGTCTAAGGTGTAGCACGTTTACCTAGAAGATACCTATTTACTCAGAATTTGAAGACACCCGCGTTGTACTTTAACGGGAAGACAGACCCAGGCAAAGCGTTCCACATTCCGGCTGTTCGTATGAGGAATGAGGATTCGAAACGCTTGGTTCTAACGCGCGGAATGTCCACCATAAAAGGGTGGTGGTGGTGGTAAAATATAGTTTATAGTTTAAAAGTGTGCATGAATATTCATGCAAAAAATCAAGACTATCCGTCGCTCCGTCTCTGCGTGAAACGGTCCCTAGTAAACAAACTAAGAAACTAACAAACACACGTTTGGAATTATAATATTAAAATAGCAAATAATTATTAATGGAATTATGACGAAGAGTCGTGGCTTTCTTAATACTTAGAGTAACGAATCAGGAACCAAGGTCATTTTACTTATTGTTTGTGGTACTATACGTGACCAAACAGCTTTTAAAACATAACATACGATTAGACATAACCTACCCACGATGTTGTGACCACTTTTTAACTGACCTCCAAAAAGAAGCAGGTAGGTACTATGTTCGTCTATATTATATTCTATTTGTGTGTATGTTCATCGATTTGTTCGTCAATTGTGACAGGATTTAAAAAAAAAACTTTTTTTAGCTCGAAAGTTTTTCCGTCGTATTTAAATTTCATCGAAATCGGTTGAGCCGTTTTTAAAAATCAACAATAATGAAATAAATACTACATGAACGACACATCGATTCAAACTATTCGAATTCTTTATACGGTTCTGTAATTGGTTGTGCCATTTATGCTGAAAATAATGATTATTATATTATACTAGCTGCCCACCCCGGCTTCAATTCAATTCAATTCAATCGTTTTTATTGCACCATAAATACATATTCTCTTAGTCTAATTTATAAATGTATCATTTATATAATGCCCGGGTATGATTTGCTAAAGACAGATTGTACAAATATTGTGCCTATTATACCTACCACGTAATGTAGGAGTTTTAGTAATGATTTTTTCTACATATAATATGGCCTGTCATTCTGAGATAGTGTAGCTTTCCAATAGTAAAAGAATTTTTCAAATCGGTTCAGCAGTTTCGGAGCCTATTCAATGCAAACAAAGAAACAATCAAATCTTTCCTCTTTAAAATATTGGTACAGATCAATACAATTCTTTCTACTTAAGTTGATAATGGTCCTTTCGAGATTTAATCCTACAAATAGACATTAGACATAGACAAAACATCGATTCCCCGACTTCACAGTAGATAAAAACGCATCTTTAAATCCAACTTCATATCGACTGTATCGAGTTAAACTTCTTTTAGAGAAGCGGTCACAAAAACTGTACAATTAGTTCTGCGTTTTGCGCACGATGCTTCAGCTCGTTCCACTTACATAACGAGGAGGTTTCTCATGCTTCGATTTAAACACCGAGGGGAGTGCTTTCTAATTCTTCTATGTAATAGGTCACTGAAGTTCAACTTTTTTTGGTAAGTTTCGCTTTTAATAGCCCGTATTTTAAGAATAGCAAATGTTTTATAGAATTCAAAAAGTTTAAGTTTGAATAATTTCGGCTAAAACTTCAATGCTAACTTCAAACAAAAAGAACTTGAGTGGATATCGTACACTGGACATCAAATACAAATACCAAAATGTTATTGATAACACCATAGTTAGATGTAAATTAATAGTTAATCATAAATAATACCTATAATTAAATATCGACATAAGTATATCCAGTTGTGCAGTCAATACGGGCCTGGATTCTCCATTGACAAAACATAACATAACGTAAAGGATTTATTTATTTTCGCGAATTCCTTTAAAAATGTTTATTGTATCTAAAAATGAAAAAAAATATGGCTTTCACACAAATTTCTTAAAAATCTAAATTTAATTTAGCACACGTAACTAGCACTGTCATACAGAATCACCCTGTCGATTACAACTGAAGCTTACCTGTATATCTACCGTGTACGATATAATCGGCTCTATTTGTTACTTTATGCTAATTGTATTGGGCAGGCCTATGGATGTCCTGCAACTGATTTAAAAAATAAACTTCCTTTTGGGTCGTGTCAAATTCCAAAATAAATTACTTATATTTTTTCACCTATTAGCTAGAACATCCGCCGCGGACAACCAGCACACTTCGCAACTGGATGTGAAAACTGCTAAACACGGTTACTTTCAACAAAAACCCGAATCCCCAGAGTGCAAACAGCGTTTCGTTCTGCCCCTACATACTCGTATATGAGTACGGCCGCCAAAAATTGTACATTTGGGGAAAAATATCTGTTCCGTTCATATGATGAGTATTAAGAATTCCGTTATTTTATTTAATGATATGTTTGAAGTGTATTCTGGTTCACACTAACATGTTGTTTCATAAATAAATAATTTAAACTTATATTGGTTGTCTCTAATGAGCGCATATTATTTTTTTTGTAAAGGCTTGTTTTAGTTTCCATACAAAAATCGTGTGTCCCACTAAGATGTCTTCTACTAAGTAGTCACATAAATGTATTCCCAGTAGTTTTTTACCAGGAAATTTTGGCATTTTACATTGTTCCATAAATTTACTAACTTATAATTAATCCTTTTAAGTAACTAACGTAAAAATAAATACTAAAGTAATTGAATATATAAACGTCTCACTCTTTTTCCCGAATGATACTTCACGCAAGTTACCGTAATTATTAACGATAAAAGAGCTACATTCCAGCTCCTTAAAATACTTTTGAGTCATGGCAACACCATCCCCAGGTTAGCCAACATATGGGAAGAAATCGCCATTTTGTTTTCTGAGAAAGTGGTCTTCAAAGTGGTCGGCGCTTTTGTCTCGAGAGTTTTTATTATTTTCAAGTGAGAAAATGCACGGTAAGAACTCTCATTTACTAAATTATTTTTAGTTGTATGTATAGATATACTATTTCTGTAACAAATCAAACTGTGTGGCGTGCTACAACTATAAAACTTACACGAATAAATATTTTTTAGGTTATGTCCAGAGTTATTTTGATTCACGAATGATACCGTATGTTACTAATGTGTTACGTAACATTCGTGAACAGTTTTTAAGCGTAGTATACACTACAGAATATAAAATTAAGAGACTTTAGAACTTGTCTTTTTTGTGCGAAATAAATGCGTGTCAATGTGTTAATCTCTTTTATTTTTCTTAAAATTATCTTTTAGTAATAATCGTGTTATATTCACATTATTTTATTTCTTTTTAAATTATAAGTTTGGTCTTTTACATTAAATGTAACATACCGATTTATATATTTTTGAACATGTGTTTTAACCGACTTCAAAAAAAGGAGGAGGTTCTCAATTCGACTGTATTTTTTTCTGCATTTCTCCGGACTGGGTGAACCGATTTGAAAACTATTTGTATTTGTAATTTCTTAAGTAATGTCCAAAGTACATTTTTGGTTCCAAAGAACTTCCAAAAATCGTTTTGTTTTACTAATTTTTAAATGTGTATTGGTCAATAAAAACATGTCTGTATCTCTTTTTTTATAAATAAAATACATACAAAAAAATGTGTTTTATTTTACATCATGTACATTGTACATGTGGCTTAATAAAGTTCACATGTGTTACTTTCATTCACGTATGTTACCGTGTGTTACAAATTCACGACTGTTATTGTACAATTTTTGGCGGCCATACTCATATATGTACGTACATTTTCAACAGCGCTGTAGGGATGTTGACTCTTTACTCAAGAGTCTAAGTCAAAGTATGTATTTGTATGATAGTGGGTATACAAAAGATCTTAAAATTATACAAATATATATCCATCCACTAACAATCATAAAAAGTGTGCAAAATTTAATAATTGGAAATTAAAATACATTTCAAATTGTCACTGTGAAAAGTTCTATTAAATTATTATTATTTTTATAATCTATAAATTAATGTTTACAGCCTCTATTACATGTATGGAAGCGACATGCTGTTTTATTAAGAAATTTGTCAACTTCGTAAAAGCAATCCGTCACTAACCACTTCCTCAACTGAAAGCAAAATCTCCTGTATGGGAGTTCGAACAACTCCTCTGGAAGCGAATTAAAGATCAAAGCAGCCATGTACAATTTTTTCTAAACATCTCGAGCCTAGGTTGTGGTAGTTTAAGACTTGAGGAGCCGACCTCTTATTTACATTGTCATAGCGCTCAAATAGAGTTGGATTTTCAGAACAAATTTGGCCATCTCATATATATAAAGACTAGGAACGGTTAGCAAGTTTTTAGCTTTGAAAACTAGTGAAAACGAGTGTCCTAAACAAGACAAGGAATGAGACTAACATTATGATAGCCAGAATTAAATACACGCTTGCCCTTTACAGTTATAAATGGCAACTCTGGAGCTCAATTTTTGAAACTAACTCTTCTGACGGAAATGGTTTTCATACTCGCATTTAATGGAAGACTGATCGCACTAACATACAATTTCGATACTTTCCCTTGATCTAACTCGGTCTTCAGCCCCCCTACCGCCTAAAGCAATAGCAATCGTAATAGCAATCGTTTATGACTGCATTTTAGTCATTTGGCACCGCCTATGTGACGTTAGCCATCAAAGTTGTTCATTCAACGATTGCTTTCGCAATCCGCGCAAAGCAATTGATGGCTAACGTCACATAGGCGGTGCCAAATGACTAAAATGCAGTCATAAACGATTGCTATTACGATTGCTATTGCTTAGGCGGAAGGGGGGCTGATCATTTATGCATACGTATGTGTAAATAGTCAGGGGTTCGATTTAGGATGTCTAGGACGTCCTACAAGGCCATCGGTTCAAACCCCTGTACGTCGCAGTTAGAGTACGTACTTACATCCTCTCTTTAGATTTAAATTAATTATTCAACATTATTAGCTGAATTAATACAATGTTAAGCTGATTCCATCACTGAATAAAAAGTAAATGCTCAAGGTTGCAGAGAAAAGCGAAATCTGCCTTTTCGTCTGCGTGACTTTTTTGAACAGACAGCGTTACGGTACAGTGGCTTCTCTTTGACAATATCAGGCCCAGATTCCACCAAAACAGAGTGGAGACAGAGAGCGGGTTTTAGTTCATGACTCCACTGAATGAATGCCATATTTGCTTAACATAAAACACATACTTAAAATTGCCACTTTTTCACGAGATTCTTTTCGAGTTTTTATTTGCTTGAAGCTGTGGATTGCTACACGAACACGATATTTAGTCGAAGTTGTATAAGCTTCACTTCACTGGTAAACAAAGAGGAAAAAACCCTCAAGTCATAATTTTTTTTTCTTGGCTAATAGCATTTCTGCAGAATACTTAAAGACTATAACCTATAATAGATTGTCTCGGGTCCACACTCTCCGCTCCGTTGTGGTGGATTCTAAGCTTATACGAAGTATGGCGAGCGGTGTGTGGCAAATTTTCGCGTATCACGTAATTCCTGAATTAATTTTGTGTAGAACCTGAAACGAAGTATTAAATACGAGCGAAGCGTTAAATGAGAGTTTTCGGTCTATGAAATGGTAATGAATACAATTTCGTACATGAAGTTTATTTTGTGCGATCGCTTGTTTCTAAACACAATTTTCCTCTGTCTGTATTGTGGAATCCAGTTCTTATTATTGACCGACGAACCGGAGGAGGTACACAATTCGCCGCGAATGTATATTTTTTTATGTATAACCACGCATAACTTTTTTCATAGTAGTCCGATTTCAATAATTATTTTTTTATTGGAAAGATTATACTTCGAAATTGGTCCCATTTAAATTTTATTGAAATCGGCTGAGCCATTTCTGATAAATCAACAATAATGTGAAAAATGCTAAGTCGATCCGTGCGAAATATTCGCAAATTCAGTACACGGGCGAAGTCGCTCATGCTATTTTTCCAAAAAATAATTGCTTGTATTTTAATTAGATTGAAGACTGATTTATTTTTGATATAAACTATACCAACTTTTATACTAACTAAATCAAATCAATCTAATTAGAAATGTAGATCAATGTAGCAGAACTAAAATTACTGACATAGCCAATGGATAAGCATATTGAACTCATGTTCACTTGCGGAGGGCTCATCACCAATAGATTAGATAAGTTCTCAAATGCAGGCCACGTATCGTCAAGTGCAGCAACGGATGTTCACCTAAACCACCTACAAGATGGACATACGACCTTATGAAGACCACAGGATCGCGCTGGATCCATTCCATCCCATCAAACCGGTCTTATTTTTTTTTTAATTTGTATATATGTATTGATATATACTCCTTACCCACAACATAATTAGGGAAGTTTTTTAGTTAATTATTTACATGCTAATGTTTAATTATACAATAATATTTGCATGAGAATTATATACACAGCTGAAGAGAACCAATTAAGAAAAAAGAAACAAAAACTTCAAACACCACAATCAATATATTTGAAATCTTTGAAATTGACATATTTTCTACGTTTTGATTTATAAAAAAAAATATTTGTTGGTCCAGGGATCGGCCTTTTGTGTTGCATACCATTGGCAAAGAAGTTGTGAGTATGAAAAAGTTACCGATAGCAAAGTTTTAAACGTGATCATCCAGATAGACACTAAGTACAAACCATCGACTTGGCATTTTTTTATGGTATAATCTTATAATTTCAATGTCAAATCTTGTAAGTTATAGCATCAAATGCTAGCTTTGTGATAAAGAAATAAACTTTGCAACATAGAGTTGCAAAAACATAAAAGCAGTGAGCATCCCGTTTCCCGCCACCCACATAACCGGTCCTGGTAGAGCGGTCGAGCCGGTTGTATCATTACAGAAAGTGAACTATGCAATACTAGAGGAAACGGATACTAGCTTCCTGGAAAATGTTCATGGTTATTGATTTTACTTTTTTATTTACTATTACAATACAAAATTCCACACATTTTGGTTTCAGAATCAATAACTGTACCATACCTTAGTTAGAGGGTGCCATACCACATTTTTAGGATTCCGTACCTCAAAAGGAAAAAAACGGAACCCTTATAGGATCACTTTGTTGTCCGTCTATGTGTATGTCAAGACTCTTTATCTCGGAAACGAGTAAAGATATCGACTTAAAATTTAAACGGTATATTAAATAAATAAATTCTTGCTGTTGTGGAAAAGACAAGCTTCTCAGTTGCCGTTTAAAAAAGTTATAGTCGTTTATGTCGTAAAAAACCGCATATTTCGATACTCACAATAATCAAAATCTGTAGGGTACTTCCCGTTGAAATAGAACTTTGAAATTTGACGAGAAGCATTGTCTTAGAGTACACATATAGGAATAAATCACAAAACTGTACATTTTTATTAACATCACAAATAAATAGGGCCTCAAAATTCACAAATATGAGCTTAAAATTCAAAGTGTATCATGTAAGGTGTCATTTAAAAGAACTTCATTAGCACATGCTAAATCAGGTTTTTAATTATTTTAACAATGTGTTTGTACGGAACCCTCGATGTGCGAGCCTGACTCACACTTGTCCGGTTTTTGTATTATTAATTCACTGTTGTTGATATACCTACCTATATAGAGCGACTGGGTCATTTCACCACGCGGAATTAATACGAAGGAAAATATCTACTATGCAGTACAACTTTTTGTTGATTATTGCGTGTTTGTAATTTTTGGTATATATACAATTAGGTATGTAAGATTTGTTAACGTTTACTTGTTACTCTTTTATCTAAATTTATTTTTAAACCAAGGTGACGCGACCTCTTTATCAACATATTTATTTCACCAACGGGGTAGATATAGGTATATATTTCTATCTTTTTGTAAATTATCAAATAAAATGGTCATGCACAAAGTGACGAACTAAATATTAATAGAGATCCCAAATATTATGGTTGTCACTCGCCGAATAAGTACAAGGCTTCTTTGTAGATCTTTATAATTAAAGAGTTATTTTTGTGATAATCATTTCCAAAATCTGTCGCGATTGCAGGACTTGAACCTGCCTCTTTCGGATCACCGGACCGAGATAACTTTTGAGATAAACCTAGTGTAGAAAGCTCTATAAAAATAGATCAATTGATCTTCATAATTGTAACACATTCTTGTACAGTTCGTCTGGCTAAGACGAACCTAGGTACCTATGTAGTTAAAGCAAAGCAGCTAATACCTAGTTCAAGCCCTACCCGCCTAGGCTGGCCTTGAGTTTGCATAGTTCTAGGATGAACCGGTTCCTTGACGTTTCCTTCGCCTTGAGCACCTATCCGTGAAATAATGACCGTAATATTTTAAATATCACACGATATGTTACGTGTTTCCGATATGCTATTAAATGCAGCCTATTACCATAAACATGTCGTTTACTATACACGCAGTAAAGTAGGAGAGCAATTATACATATTCTAGTAAGTATGTATTTTCATTAATACATAAAATTGTATGTTATCGACATAAAACGTGCATAATTTCTTCAAGGCAAGAAATAACCTTGAATATTTCTTACACATTATTGCATGAAATGTTCGTGAAAACGAACTCTCTTGATACTTTGTTGCATTTCTTATGATACTAAAAAACTAGCCCAGTCAAAAGTTTAAGACCCAATAACTGATTTAAAAAAAAATATTAAAGAAAGATAAATAAATATTTTGCCTAAATCTGTAAGCCGTTTGAGTTTATGCAATTACAGTACATTTATATGGCGTTGATACTTTATGCAATGAAATACAATGTGATAAAATTATAGTGAGAATTTCGGGTCAAGGATCAAAATTTTTGATCATATTTTATATGAACAATGAGAAAGTATAACTCTGTGCCTTAGTTTGTCTTCTTAATTAGTCGACCTTAGGTGCGCTCAAATCTCAATTAGTTACTGAAGTGACTGAGGCCTAATCTAACCTATCATAAGTCACATTAATAAAAAATCTAGTACTACATAAAAAAGTAAATACAAAAATGTTATTACCGAATGTTTACGAATCGCGTTATCTCGCTTTTCGCGTCTAGGTCGAAGTATTGTTGATAGGGGACTACCTGTAGATTAGATAAGCTTAATCTGTTGATGACATAGCCCAGTTACGCGCGTGGTCAGGTGCAATACAGAAAAATAGAATTTCAATGTCTGTTAAATTTTAGTTGATTGCCCCAAAGTAGATATCTTGTTTGCAAAGAACCCAAAAATCTTAAATACAATTTTATCAAAAATATGTCTATAAGACAATTTTTAGACAATCTCTGTGTCTGATTTGCTTTCATTATCAAGCCGGTTTTGAGCAAAACTATTTTTTAAGATATTAATTGGTATAATAATTTGTACCAAATTTTCTTTGAAACTCACTCTAGAAGCACAAAGATCCTTCCTTTCAGCAGAATAAGAAAATCGAGACACTCGATTTTCCTCAGAATAAGGACTAGTTAGTGTAGTCATTAATACATAAAACTGTATAACATTAGTGCCGTGGTGGTCAAGAGGCAGTGACACCCACCTTACCATCGTGAGGTCGTGGGTTCGAATCCCCGGTCCCGTACCAATGGGTTCTTTGGAATTTATGTACGGAATTTTACACCACTGGCTTTTCGGTGAAGGAAAACATCGTGAGGCAACCTGCATACGTCCTTTGAAGAAATTCGATGGCGTATGTGAATTCACCAACCCGCACTGGGCCAGCGTGGTGGATATGGCCCAATCACCCTTCGTGGGTAGGCCTACGTCCTGCAGGGGACTATTAAAAAGGCTGGTACAGATACAGTACAGTGTAGTCATTGAACCATTTTCTTTACCAAATCGGTAAGAATCACATCACAGCGCAGTCGATAATTTACAAAGTGAGTGTATTTTTGTAAACAGCCCACTTCACACCGAGTCAGATTTAAATTAAGTTGCCTAAAAATATAACCATAAACGCCAGTAACCGTAATCATAATAAAATCTTTATATCTGTAAACATAAAATAAACATCAAAGTACATAAAATCCGGGAAATCTCTCAATCTTTAGAGGCTAAAGATTACGACGCGTCACGTACCATACAACCACATTACGTGTCAGTCTCATAGAGTTCACGTGTGATTCATCACTCTGACCCACATCACGCTTTACTGTACTGTTAGACCGAAATTAGCGACACTTATTTACCTTTCTCAGGCACTTTTGATATGGGTAGTTATTTATGTCCTCGCAGGCTGTTGTCGTTCCCATAGATTACGAGCTTCGCAAACTACTATTTCTGCAACAGCACTCAGGCTTCAATTAGGTTTAGAAGATTCTGTTTTCATCGCAAAGCAATCGTAAGTGCATTACATCCCTGCTATTTGCGTCCAGGAAGCTTCAACTCTAATACGAGTTAAATTTCAGCCCGTATCGTCTGAACAGGGAAGTACGAGTACAGAAGAAAATCCAATAAAGTATTTATTGACAGAATGATGAATGTTGAATCAGGCTTTACGGATATAGAAAATACGAAAATAAATGCTGACAGGTTTTGGTTACGTATCGTGGGATTTTATTTCGTCCGAGATTGTGTTCTAGGATTATTATTAAGCTTCTCATTGCTGGTCATAATCACAAACGCTCATGACCGAGGAAAGCCGTCAACATGCCATTACAGCGGTCTCGGAACGTTAACAGGCTTAAATGAGCGGGGGTAATGACACGGCAGATGCCTTGGACTTGTGTAAATTGTATCTTGTTCATATGTAGATTATAAGATAATAGCAACAATGGTAGTTATTAAACCCAGACGCGAGTAATAGGATGTTAACTCAAAGCTAGAGATGCTCGAATTAAGTACGTTGTTAACGATAATCAATATCTGTATTACTGTTATATCATGGAGGATATCAGACGTGAGCAATTTGAGCCAACATCTCCATTAGAGTACAGTATCTGTGCTAAATTAAGATCTTCGTTTTGCGAACTAGTGATGAAAGCATCTCACGCACTGCTGGGCAATTCAATCGGGAGCTATTGAGTTGGAGATTAGTTTCATACCCGTTCTATTCGAGAGCATTCAACGCTAGAATATGTGATAATATGAAATGTGGAATTCTTTTTGGATCCAATAATATGGAATTAAACTTAGCATTTCATCACGAGATGGGATCAACGTTTTTTTTATTCTTTCTTTTTCTTTCCTAATATTTGTTTTAGCGTTTTCAAACAGTTTTGTAGTTTATTATTGTGTTTTAGTCCAAATTAGTTATAGTTTCTGTAACTGTCTGTATATTTCTAGATAGTGAAATTTTCAGTTTGTATTCTTTAGTATTTAGTTTCAGAATAATTTAGTATGTGAGCTACCGGTTTTACATGCTAATCTCTGAAATATCTAATTTGAATTCTGCTAATTTTGGGTAGCCACAAATCTTAGTAACCATGATCTGGATTTTGGAGGCATTTAGAGGAAATTGTTGTGAATCTACTGTCTTTTTACCGGGATTTTACATTGATTACCATCTTTTTAGCTTTATATACTATAATTTTTAGACAGCTCAAATGCAACCCTGCTTGAGAAATATATGCGTATTGGAGTCCTTGTAAATTAATAGATTTATATCGGTTCCGTTCCAAATATTTTGTAATTCTATATAACATTCAGTTAAGCAATATTTTGTTTCATGTCGTTTGATCAAACCGCCGTCGGATGAGAAAGTCATGCATGGATGCATCCAACATAAAATGCGACTCGTTCGTATATATAACTTTCCATGGATTCCTCCACAAAACGGTTCCAATCAGATGATTTATTTCGAGATCTCATATTTTATTCCCGTGGTCAAATTCGATGAGCTGTAGCATTAGTAAGAATTTTATTCCGTTTGATCAGACTGTCGGATGAGGACGCCACGCTTGGATGCTTCGAGAACAAATGTGGCAGAAGACTTGATTGTTCCAGGAAGGCGGGTTTCTGAGGCAATGCCCACCGTCCCACCTGTAATTCAATGTGTAACGGATGACAACGGTTTTTGCACAACTAGGCCTTGGTCTGTCGCGGCTATCATCGCGTCCAGTGAATTAACCAGGTTTCTAATTGCAGATTTGTGCTGGTTGGCCGCTTTTACCGTATCTGTTGTTACGTTTCATTAATGAAGTGTAACTTTGATGATTCACGGTTCCTAACACGTTTGTTCGTAGTAGCTAAGATAAGGAATGTACGGATCTGATAAGAATACTAAGTGCAATATGATAAACGCGCAAACAATGTGATTTTTTTCTTCTTTATTGACAGCTTGGTCCATTATCGATTGTCAATAATGTACCAGGTAAAACATCTGTGCAATTTGTAGTAATAGGTAGGTATTTTATTTTTTTACACCTGAAAAGTTTCGAGTCTCAAAGAAAAAGTTAGAGGAAGTCACAATAACGATGCTATTTATAAGAAATCAAACTTAGATAGGTCATTGGTACTTACCTAGTTATAGGTACCTATAAAATATATTAATTTATCTCATTATAATGGTTTGTAATTGTGTTCATTCACGATTGAAATGAAATATTAAAAGTAAATTGTTATTTATCGTACACATGTAGCTCGAGACACGCATTATAATACAAATGAGAAAAGTCCTTGAAAATGCCAGATCCAACTTATTCGAAACGAATATTATTGTACAAAACATAACCTCAAACGTAGCGATGAATCACATTAATCAATATCACTGACAAGAAAAACATTTTTAATTCGAGGATCAAGATATTTCTTAAATCATGTTGTTGCTTTAGTATTCCAGGTATTTATATTGTTCAGTCCAGAAAGTTCGTTAAAATCAGAGTTTAAAAACTTACCTGTTATAGCCAGCAAAACCGCCAAAGCCGCCACACCTGTCGCTCCCGCCCGCACGGACCTCATCTTGTCTCTTTTCAACACGCTATTCGTTTGCGTCCTCATAAACAAAAAACAACAACAGACAATTCAATGCTAACTCTTCAGCAGGTTCTTCTTCAGTTCTAAACAATAAACTATTGCACTCGCGTTTTGTTACACTTTTCCGTACTATATCTTTCGATCAAGATAATACCAGAGACCACAATTGCACAAGAAAAGTGTGTAAAATTAGGTAAAAAGTTTGAAAACTGTTATTTTTGAGTGAGCACTAGAGCTCATTGTGATGTTTTAGTGTGATAGGGTAGAAGTCCTGGGAGTTGTGATGAGAAACTTGTTTCGTGAGTCGTTAGGGGGTTGGCGAGAGAGCGGCGTACGTCCGTCCTCCGCGAGCACTCGGCGATACTGTCGCGCGGCGAAGGCGCCACGCCGCGTCGGTGGCCGGATCGGAGAACTAGCAGCGTTGCAGAAGGCAGCGTGCAAGGATCGAGACTAGTTGCGCGCACTTTATTAGGTTATTAGCCTAGCATTGCATTGCATTCTGTTCTATGAGGTTTCTATGAGTACTATTATTTTTAAACAATAGAGAACCTGTTGTATAAACTAAGTTATGCTCTTCTAAAAAATTAACTAAAATATTTACAATTAGCTTGTTATTATTTTATAGGAAATACTTGAAAATAGCATTTGCATGACTCTGCCTTTTGATTTCTGCCTCCCCGACATTTTAGAAGGACTAGGTTAATCAAAGGGTTGGATATAGATAGTGTTTTATAAACTGTTCATACTTTGCTCGACCAACTCAATCAAAAAAGAAAATTGTCATGTATGTATGGAGAATTTTGTTTCCTTACATTTTTTATAAAAAAAAATTACACGACTTTGGTTGTTTGTTTGTTGCCAATAATTAGCTAGAGATACGTTTCAGAATATTCGGCACAATTTTCTTTTCTTTCCTTTTCCGTCAGCTCTGGACGAATTAAAAAAAAATTGAAAAAAAAATTACGCTTGACCGATCCATCTAGTTCGCAAACTTATGAATAACAAAATATTGCAGAATTTAGATTCGATCGCCGAAATATCGACACCTGATACTGAGGTTCTTATGAATTATTTATGACACGATAACAGTAAGTATCAATATGTAAGACGTACAAACTTAACACTGAATTGAGACCACATGTTTTTTTGAATAGTATTTGTCCACAATAGTTATAGGTACAGAAACCACTTCTAGAACAAATTTTTATTTGAGTGTGTAAGTAGCTGTATGTTTTCATTTATTTCCGTAATAATTTCAACACAAATAAAACACTTCGGTGGTCCCACCTTTAAACTTTGTAAAAAAATATATAATTTTATTATAAAGCGACTTAGCATCACACGGTAAACAAAAAAAAAATTCTTAGGTTTGCCACTAATGGAAAGACATGGAGGTACCTTTGCCCAGCGTTGGGATAGAATAGGCAAAGAAGATATAATAATATGGTATAGGATAGAAAATTGCGTTTTCTCGGAAATACCACAAATGCAGACAAATTTCCTCTTTCATAGAGAATCATCTTGCAGATCTAGCCCTTCAGTCTACTCTACTTCTTTACTTAAAATCCCTCATTATATTTTTTATTAGTACCTACATTCAGTGTAGTTTGAGCACATGTAACGTTCCCTTGCGTGACTTGGGTATACAAACAGTATACCTACAGTCCTACACGTCTAGCTCTAGCTCGTCTATATATAGCACAGCGTATTCGCACGACCTGTCACGGGAAGCTCTACCTATAGATAAATTGACAAAGATTACGAGCTACTTAACTAGAGTACAATAGCGAATGAAATGCTTAGGTTAGCTACCGCCTCGTATCAAATCAAGATGGCAGTGTACTTCCCGTTGTAGAATGACTTCGTTAAAATCGAAATACCCACTCACAATATTATATAGGAGTCTGTATGATGCTTTAAAATTCCAAGATGTTTGCAGATTTTAATCTTTCTTTCTATTATCATATATATTTATTTTTAATTTTATTACGCGTTCTTAATTGCGTTCTTGTTGTATGGCTGTGTAGTGAGAATACATTACTAAGTATATTTTTACGCCTCGGCTGGCCGAATTTAGATTTTGAGAATTTTGTAATTGCTGTAATCTGGTAGTCAAGTCAACAATAGGTTTATTACCAAAAAACCTACTTACATGGTTAAGCTTTACCGATCTAGTCTGGTCTGGTGCGATAGTATAATTAAAAATCTACTCAAAACTAGCCAAAATACCTACTTACTGTACTGTGAGATAAGGGCAGTAAAATTGCAATGAATAAATATTTGTAGCTTAATTCTATATTATGATGACACCTATTTAACTATCTACTAAGAGTCTATCATACTCGTGGCAATGAACGAATAGTAATAAATAATCCTACTAATACTATAAACGCAAAAATTTGTGTTTGTGAGGATGGATGTACGGATGTTTGTTACTCTTTCACGCAAAAACTACTGAACGGATTGAGATGAAACTTTGCAATAATACAGCTTATATATCATAATAACACATATGCTATAAATTATAATGATATTGCGTCAAAAATCAAAATATCATACGGGCGAAGTCGCGGGTAAAAACTAGTCGTTCATATAAATCTCATATCTGAAAGCTTTGTCATAAAATGATAGAGCCGAGTTTTTCATTAATTAATGCCAGTAGAATATAATAATTGTTCATAACTGTAATTTCTATCTCTGACATACTTAGAAAACATAATATTGTCCGAGGGCTGACTTAATAAAACTATTAAGGTAGGTACGTATAAACTTTTAATTATCAATCTGATAAATGCTTAATAATATCATTTCATTGTCAGTATCATACCTCTAATGAATAGTCGGTAACGTTATTAATGACTGGATATTAGTTTCATACAGACGTCTATTAACCTACTTGCTAGGGTAATTAAATTACTAGGTAACATTTATTTTTCGGGTTCACAGCTAAGGGGTAATAATGAAATCATATTACGGAGCTAACCTTGCGCTGCATATTTGGTTTCACTATTTTTGTTTTGGTTAATTTTATATTACGAAATTAAGGCCACGAGAAATTTTCACAAAATAATTGTAGAAATACCTATAGTGAAAATAGAATCTTTGAAAATAGAAGAGTGGGTAAAAAAATGGTAGTGATATTACAGAAAGAAATTACAGTGTTGGGATCTTGGTAAGGTAAGATGTTTTAAGAGTTGAGGGTTATCCTACGAATTTATCGTCAAACTCCAAATCATCTCACTAACAGGGACGAAATAAAATGATTTTGACTTTCTTTCTTTGTTCTCCATGTGATATTTGTGAATCATAATACCGTAACTTTTTGGACCTTTTTTACCGTTACGTTTAGTGTGGCTCGTCGGAACCACTTCGGTGATATGCGCTCGTCTACGTCATACAACTTTGTCACTACACTCTACATCATAAAACTGTGATGCATAATTATACAGAACTACGTCCTTATAATACAGGGTTATTTCTAATCAATTAGCATCCTTACAGGGGCTTATTCTATACATCAAAACTAACAACTTTTGTTCCACGACTTTTATTAATTCCCAAAAAAAATTGTTGTTCCATAGAAAAATATCGTTCACCCGCGACAAAATGTATGGAACAGTTGTTTTTTTGAGTTTTAACAAAAGTCGCTTTTGAAAACTGTTTTGACGTACAGAATGAACCCCTGAAAGGATGCTAATTGAATAGAAATAACCCTGTAAATTATTTTGTTCAGTCTCAAAGTCGAAGTTGGGTCGATGATCAGTTGTCAGGCTAGTACACGCATCACGAAATAATTCTTTCCACATGTCAGAACGAGACATAGCCGTGGTGATCAAGAGGTAGTGACATCCGCCTTACAATCGTGAACCCACAACGGGTTCAAATCCCCGGTCCCGTACCAATGAGTTCTTCGAAATTCATGTACGGAATTTCACACCACTGGCTTTTCGGTGAAGGAAAACATCGTGAGGCAACCTGCATACGTCTGTAGAAGTAGTTCGATGGCGTATGTGAATCCACCAACCCGCACTGGGCCAGCGTGGTGGATTTGGCCCAATCATCCTTCGTGGGTAAACCTACGTCCTGCAGTGGACTATTAAAAAGGCTTGTACAGTCAGAACGAGACAAAGTTATGGTGAAGTATATATCGGTCACTTTTTCACACACGGACAAAACTTTTTTCGAGGTCGTATGCTAGCTGAACACGATTGGCACAGGACCGGGAGGAGTGGCGTACAAGAAGAAGCGCATGCTCAGCAGTGGGCTACCGTGAGCTGTACCTATATATTATGTTATGATGATGTCAAAGTTGTAAAAAATGAGAAACATAAAATAATTTACGAAGCTGATTTTGCACATGCGTACGTCTCTGTGAATAAAAGATACTTCCGTAACACATGTCATGTCACCACACATTTCGATTTGGCTCGCTTTTGAAAAAGCCTCAGGATAGATCGGGATAAATTAATTGAAAAGGGATCATGCCCAGCCCTTGTTTTGACTGCACAAATAATAGAGCTTTGATTATAATAACAGTAAAACATATTTAAGAACGTATTTATTTACTTAGTCTGATATTTGAAATGCGACACGTCATTTTCTTTGGAGTACCTATACAATAAAATTAAATTTGGCTCAACGTATAAGCATTGCCATTCAGCGTGGCAATGCTGCCAGCATGCTGGGCACGCTGTCAACTGGCAGTGGGCTTGAGCACTTGGATTATCTTTAGACTTTCAAGGGTCTGTGGATGAGTGGATGATCCAATTGCTTTCTTTGTAGTAGTAGTGTAGTATTGTCATAAAAAAAAAATAACTCCTTTTACTTTGGAATTGGTTTTTTAGTATTTGCATGAGATAAATTCTGAAACTGTGAAAAAGTTTAATAATCAGCTGTTCCAAACAAAAAACATTGACTTAACATAATTTAAGGAACACGCGATTTTTTGCGATAAGAAAACACGCTGGTCCCATTGTAAAATTGGTCATAAAGGTTACTAAGTACGTATACATATGTTAGTAATACCCTTGGCCTGGAAATTCTGATTTTCTATAAGTTCATTTGGAGTAATATTTCTAGCCCAATTTGGACTGAAACTAATGAACGTGATGTATGAATCATATAATAATGTTATATGAGTATAAGTGAACGATTTTCATTTCATGCCGGGGCCACACATCGGACGATGACTTGCGTCCAAGCTTCGCCACCGATTGAATAGCCAATCAGTGTGAATTTCTATTGTTCGGTTTGCGTCCAATATCAGTCCAAGATCGTATACATTGGAGTGTTGGAAGTTGGAACCAAGACCACAGTTTTTAGCCAACAAATAATTCTCGGTAAACACAAAAAAGCTAAAGCTGAAGAACAATTCTGCTTTTGTACCAAGTCGCCCTACTGCTCGTATGGACTTACCGAGCAAATAGAATTAAAATACTCCCCGAATACTGATATGAATCGCTCTATTAAACTGCCTCTGAGCAAATAAAATACGATATCCCATCAATAAGGTAGAAAGTTAAAAGCTTAATAGCTCGATGTTGGATTTCTGCTTCAATTTACTTGTGATCACGATTCCATATCAATTTAAGTGGATAACTTGATATGTATGACATTTCATTTTCATTTGGAGGATTGTTCATCCTGGTTTGATATAGGTAAGTAATAAAATTAATTAAGTTTTTTTTTCCTATTTTCTTACAAAAACGGTAGAGTTCGGCAGCTATAAAGCTATAAAGATTTTTAAAAAATCGGTCAAGAGCGAGTCAGACTCACGTTTCGTTATTCGAATCAAAAATATATCGAGTTGCTTGCCGTTTTGGAGCCCCCTTAGCCCCATTCCTCTTGCCATTATTAATAGCGAGCAAAAATCTCCTAAAAATCACGTTTGTTGTATGGGACTCTTAAATATTTATTTCATTCTGTTTTAGTATTTGTTGTTATAGCGGCAACAGAAATATCTACATCGTCAATGAAAATTTCAGCTGTCTAGCTATCACGGAACAGGAGATACAGCCTGGTGACAGACGGACATACGGACAACGGACAACGGAATCTTAGTAATATGGCCCCCCTTTGGGTACGAAACCCTAAAAACATTTTAGTAATTTTAGTACACACGTTGTATTATGCAAATATTATAAAAATTTAAAATATGGATATAATATTTTCTTATTAATTTCTCGTTTATTTATGTCAAATATTTTTTTTACAATAAAAGAAAGTCAAATCGAAAACTTCCACAAGTATGTTTAGAAGCCAGTTGAAAAAAAGTCTTACACAAAGGCTATGGGTAAAAAAGAGACTTTTTTAACGTGTGAACCATTTTCACGTTTGTATTTTTTTACACCAAAACGTGTAAAGTAAAAGCTATAAGCGTAAACCGGCGTTGTGCGGAAATTTAGCAACCGAATCCGGCGTTTGGGAGTGTACACCTGACAACGCCGTGGCGGTTACTATGACAGTTCGCCGAAAACGAGGGTCGGAACATCCCCGCAGACTAGCTCTACTGTGAAAGTGATGTTGAAAATAAATACTTTAAAAAGCGACATATTCTAACATGTGACTCATAATATTGTTTTTGAACTAAAACCTGTAAATACTCTGCTATGTAAGTGTAAACCGGCGTTGTACGAAAATTTCGTAACCAAATCTGGATTTTAGGAGTGTACACCTGACAACGCCGTGACGGTTACTATGACAGTTCGCCGAAAATGAGGGTCCGAAAATCCCTGCAAACTGGCGCTACTGTGAAAGTGGATTATAAAAACATAAAAAGACGACATATTCTAACATGTGGTCATTATTTAGTTTTTGTACTAAAACCTGTAAAAACTCTACCAATTTATCTGTAAGCCAGCGGCGTTGTGAGGAATTTTCACAACCAAATCTGGCGTTTGGGAGAGTACACCTGACAACGCCGCGGCGGTTACTATGACAGTTCTCCGAAAACGAGGGTCGGAACATCCCCGCATACTGGCGCTATCATGAAATCCTAGTTAAACATAAATTCTTAAAAAGTGTTATCTTTAAACGCGTGAACCATTATTTTGGGACTGTATAAGCTATATAATCATTAGTATGATAACCATATTTCGTGCGGTTTTTTTTTCCCAATTGCGAGTGTGTGTTCCCACCTGAAAACGCCATGGCGTGGTTAATATGACAGTTCACTGAAAACGAGAATCGAAATATCCCCGGCGCTCCGCACTCTGGGACTAAAGTGTTAGTGGAAAATTTGAATTAAGAAATAACTCTTCACACCAGATAGGTCATTTTTCTACTAGGATACACTGTGTAAATAGTTCAAAAAAATTGTCTATCTAAATCGATAATCATAAGATTTAAATTTGTAAATCTACAGAAGCTCAAAATCCAAACAACTGACCTTTGAAAATCGTATGCGTATTATTCATTGCCTGGTTACTGTTATGAGTTGTTGGTCGATCTTTCCTAGATTATATGTTTTAGGAAAATGGATAACTATAAGTGTTTTTGTTTTTCATAAGAATAGAGCTCGTCTTTTCTTTTTCTCTAGTTCAAACTTTTAAATAGCCTTGAAAGAAACCAAGTCAAAATATTCATAGATAACTATTCAATTAGCTCTACTTATAGGTACAATTTTTCCTTTTGGAGAATATTTAAACCTTTTTAAAAAGGCTGTTCCATTCTGTAAGTGTTTACAAACTACTTAACTAAAAAGCATTCTTATAAATTGTTCACTTTCTTACGCGTTAGGTAGGTAATTGTCCGGTCGATGGCCATGCCCAATTGACCACGATACATTTATGGTTTCAACCAGGCTAATTCTCAATGGAAGGTGTAAAGCGACCTAGTTTACTTTCGACAATACGTTTCAGACACAAATAAGTGTCAAAGCCATTTGGGTATAAGTATCTACTCGGTTACAGAGTCTTTGTTAAGTCGATCTAGATTTCTTAACCGAATTTTGTGTAGTGATAATATGGCTCATTCTTACATGATTTATTCGCACTAACCAAAAGGGTAATCTGCTGAGCATTATATGTAGCAGCAAAAAATATTAGGTCACTTTCCTTTCATTTTACTTCACTATCACTACATAGTATAAAACAAAGTCGCTTCCCTGTCTGTCTGTCCTTATGTATGCTTATCTATCTATCAGCCGTAGGATGCCCACTGCTGGACATAGGCCTCCTCCATGGATTTCCAATAAGGCCGGTTGGAAGCGGCCTGCATCCAGCGCGTTCCTGCGATTTTTATTATGTCGTCAGTCCACCTAGTCGGTGGACGTCCTACGCTGCGCTTGCTGGTCCGTGGTCTCCATTCGAGAACTTTCCGGCCCCATCGACCATCCGTTCTTCGAACAATGTGTCCTGCCCATTGCCACTTTAATTTGCTAATCCGCTGGGCTATGTCGGTAACTTATGTATGCTTATATCTCTAAAACGACGTAACGGATTTTAATGCGTTTTTTTTAATAGATAGAGTGATTCAAGAGGAAGGTATATATGTATAATACACCTGTGCAAAGCTGGGGCGGGTCGCTAGTGTTAAATAAAGAACACGGTTATTTTAAATTCCCCGAAATATAAAACTGATTAATTTGAGGATACTCTCATTTTAAGAGTCAGTTTACAGCACTTGATGGTAGAGTTCGCAGAACTGACACGTCGTAGATAGAGAGAAAAAAATCCTTACAATTAGTTGTTTTTAACGGTTAAATATTTTCAAATCCTTAATCGAGAACACTAAAAAATCATGTTCAGTTTTAAAAAACGACCCAAGAAATTAGCCACTGAGTAAAAGGGTAATTGGAAGCATTCTATGTGCTTCAAACGTAATTTCATTATTGACAGGACGTATGATGATGATGATGATGAAAAGGCTCCGTCTCAGAAGAATGTATATCGGAGTAAATGACAAAGTTTACAAAACATTTATATAAAATGTTTTAAAATGCAGACGTTCTGTAAACTACACAATTTTCCCAATTTTTTTGATACGAAGTCATTTAAAATAGAGTTTCAGAGTAGCCCCGGTGTCTCGGCAGATTAACGCCGGTCCAGTGGCTTCATCCCGAGCCACCGATATCGTTAAGGTTACGTGAAATATTGTAGCAAAATTCTAAATATAGCAATACTGAATCCCGATCATGCATGAAATTAAGGGATGACACGAGATCAGCCGGTGGTAAATACTGCTTCTCGATTTCGTGAGCGTTATTGGGGCGGTATCGAATTTTCCTAGTTTTGCTGCGATTTATTTTTGTACGATTTCTTTGTAACTAGTGACAATTTATAGAGAAACTTCTCCTTTCTATTGATTTCTAGGTGCTTGATACCTAAGCTAAGTAATTATATGATGATATCTTCATTTCACTATAGGTACTAAAAAACCTTTACTTAATCGCAAGGTTTCGTTTTTTTATTCCTTCTTTCAAAAATATCTGTAATCTAATGGTATAAATGGCGTTATGTGGGTGCCCGTATGGTTTCATATATATGTAAGTCTCCATCTGTAGCTCCGTCACGGGACATTTTCGCATGAAACCGTAAAGTCGCGTAACGCAGTTTTGACCCTAAAAATTGAAGAATTTGTTTAGAGCATTTACTAAAGATATTTTATGTGCTTATGTATATATGTGTTTACTTGTTGTAAAATTTAGTTAGTTTTGTGTAAGTAGGCACTTAGTATTCCAAAGTATTTTGCCCTTTAAATCCTGAGTTAATGAGACTAGTTGGTGAGCCCCAAACTAACTTGAAGGACTTGGAGGCTTTGTAATCAACATCTAATTACATTGGAACATGATACAGGCTAGGGACCTATTTTATTGTAGTTAGTAAAGTGTATATCTATATAATTCTGTCATATATATGTATATACATATAGGCTATAGATTGTATAGACTCTATACATTAATATACTTACTAACATAACATACAACAAGCCACCCGGCCAATAAGAGTATAGGTAGGTACTAGACTGTACTGTACCAGGCTTTTTTAAGGTGACGCATTGATAAACTATTATTTCAAAAATTCTCCCTTCACTCGGACAAATTTTACGCGGTCAGCTCGACGGCATCGCTCCAGAGCGGCGGGCCGCAGTGAGTTTTTAATTAATTACTCATAATGTATACATTAGAAAAAATACTTCTCGGTCTATGAAATAGAATAGCGGTCTGGCTATTTTATTCGTAAAAAATAATAGGGTGTTGTCGCTGATAATTCTGAGCATTCGAATTATTAAACTTTTTTTGGTGAGAAATTTGTAAGTTTTTTTTTTAATAAAGCCGATTACTTTTCAAAATTTTGTCCGGTTCATTAAATTTTTCAAGATTTTCCCTTATCTATAATATTTTTTAAATTTCAATCAGTATTATTCGACCTCTCACTTCGCGCATTAAAATGTACTCGTTTTCGTGTTTCTCGGTCCGATGCCTCGTCTTAATAGTCCACTGCAGGACGTAGGCCTACCCATGAAGGTTGATTGGGCCATATCCATCACGCTGGCCCAGTGCGGGTGGGTGGATTCACATACGCCATCGAATTTCTTCTACGGACGTATGCAGGTTGCCTCACGATGTTTTTCTTCACCGAAAAGCCAACTAGGTAGAGAGACAACAAGGTACTAGACTACTAGAGTAATTTTATCAGGTAAAAACGTCTCAGTAAAGAACATACTGTTGCATTGAGTGCCCCGGTGGATCAGTGGTTAGTGACCCTGACTCCTGAGTCAAAGAGGGGTGGGTTCGATTTCCATCCAGAGCAATCATTTGTGGTGAACATAAATGTTTGCTTTGTGTCTGGGTGTTATTAGTTGTTAACTATATATGTATGGATGTATTTTAAAATATGTATAGTAGTATATCAGTCTCTGGCAGCCATATCACAAGCTATGCTTAGTTTTGAGTCAGAGACCATGAGTAAGGTGTCCCCTAATATTTAATTATTTATTGCAAAGTGCAGGAACTTTCAGAGGTATAGGTAGGTACCTATATACTCATCGTTATGAACAATGTTAATAATGGAACCAAACCTGTAATTGAGAAAAAAACAGTTCGTTGCCTCTTGACAATATGTATGGAACATACGAGATCGAATTTTGTCCGAAGCACTTCTGTCATGTACAAAATTATAACCCGGCCTATACTATAGCCCAGATGGGTTAGGATTTTAAATAAATATAATTCTCGGCAGCACTTTGCCGGCACACAGCCGGTGCGTTAGCAGTCATCTTGAATTTAAGGTGGAATGGTTTTTTTGCTTAATATCTCGGTCATTTTCAAGTTTTTAACAAAAATGGTGAGGACTAAAGTTGTCGTAAATATGAATTTCTACAATTTACTTCATGCAAGTTTTTTCTTCCAATCGATATTTTTCGAGTTATACGCGAAAAAAGTGGTAAAGTATAATTATCAAATTATCTCTATTATTATTAACTTATGACATAAATGTACTTAAACAAAGTTGTAGAAAAATTGAATTCAAATTTAAATTGAAATTAAAAAAAAATCTGCTGGGATTTTTTGCAATTTCAGCACCATATTTTGACTGGGCTACTACCTAACTTACTAGAATAACTTTATCAGTTATGGCCGAATCAAACTTCCTGGCGGCTATGACGAAGGGCGGGAAACCCAACCCTCGCGCAACTGTTTTGTGAGCTTTAGTCAGGATTGGATTTTACGCAGCTTGTAGCTAACTATATTACTAATTAACTGCCTCGGTGGCTCAGTGGTTAGTGACCCTGACTTCTGGATCAAAGAGACGTGGGTTCAATCCCCACCCAGGGCAAGGATCTATGTGACGAACATAGGTGTTTGTGTTTCTGTGTCTGGGTGTTATTTAGGTACTATTTATATAAGTATGTATTTAAAATATGTATTTGTAGTATCTCAGTCTCTGGCAGCCATATCACAAGCTTTGCTTAGTTTGGGGTCGGAGACCGTGTGTAAGATGTTCCATAATATAAATATAAAAAAAAACTTCACAGCCTCAAAGAAGTTTGGCGTTTACGTCTCATTTGATGCTTAGAAAATCTGGGCTACAAAAATGCTATTACTAATGTGGTCAAATGTATGCTTAAGTATTCTATACTAACAGGTACACTTTGTAGTCGTTCTTAATTAGAGTTCTCACTACTAACAATGCACAATAAGTCCCAAGTAATATAATGGCTGAACATCAACTATCTAAGTAGGTGCTTGTTTACTGTCGACTTGGGAGTAAGATACAAGATAATTTTTTGCAAAAATTAGCATGACCGACTTCACCCGTGTACAGATTTTTATATGATAGAAATATATATATGATACACAAGATAGATAATAGAAACATAAAAACTTTATTTCACAAGGAATGTATAATTGATCTGAGTTATTAGATTCAGTGTCTTACGTAATTTATAAATATACAATTTTATGTTCATAGGTATATATCGTATAAAAATCCTAGTATAGAAATATTTTACCTAAACTTATATACCGGTATACGATGTTTCCCTCTACACAAAATCTCCGGGCAAACATAAAAATAAGGCCATAAAACAGCCTTTAATTGCATTAACAGTCCATAAGGGATTTCGGATGCACCAACAGCTCCCTAGCTAATAGGGGATGGTCCGGAGAATTCATCCAGTCACATAATTTTACGGAAGTCTGTATAGGCCGAGAAGCTGTCCCTGGTGTCAAAGTTTTTAAGCCGCATGAAGGCCACTGACATGTCACATGGCTGAACGGTTAAACCTGCTGGGACTTAAAATTTACGTGTCATCTGAGCCACGGTAGCGCTCACTTGTAAATGCCCTCGGCGGTCACCCATACGAAGACCGCCGAATACGAGTGCCGAAGTTTGCTTAATTTTGATGATTGTTGACAAACACCTATTAAAACTACGCCAGGAGCGTTACGATAAAAACATGACAAAAACAGTTGGTAAAAAATGCTGAGCCATAGTGACTTTAGTTGAAAATTTTTTTAAGAGTGTATAATAGCAAAAACAATATCAGTTAATAAAGTTAAAGGAGAGATGATAGAAACATAAAAAGTATAGAAACCATCATGTGTGTTAAGGTTAACCGTTAGTGTAATAAAATAAAAATTAAGATTTTTTTTGTCGGTACTCGATGTGTCTCTTATTTGCTAGGTTCAATTTTATTGTAAACTAGCTTTTTCCCGCGGCTCTGCCCGTGTGGTATGCCAAAAATCAAGTCAATCCGTTGCTCCGTAGGTGCGTGAAAGAGGAACAAACCAACAAACTTTTCGGATTTATAATATTTGTATGATGATTCGTATTATTCAATCAAAATTCATATCGTGTAAATCTTCGCTAATCCCACAAAAAACCACACCAACTTTTCTACTTTATTCACGAAGCTCATAGAGCATTGTAAGCTATAAATAATTTATTGAATATCAAATCTATTCTGCCTCAGAAACGTGTAGGTAGAACTCATGTTTTCACGAAGCTTAGTAGTTCGAATAACACATTCCATTCGTAACACTAAATATTCAAACTACGTAGGAAACTCAGCCTTAGGTCCGCACGCCACCAAAATGCAGCGGCGCGGAGATATGCTGATCTGAGTAGATACCTATAGTTAGCGAGTAGACGTTAAAGTTCGTAAGCCCGTTGCAGAAATGCTCTGAATAGTTTAATAAAAATCATATTTAGATCCTAGATCAAACTGTAGAACGACAGGGAACGACCCTCACATTTGCGTCAAATATAGCATTTACACTGAGTGCAACGCTCTGTTAACGCGCTAAAACAGTCATTTTGGGAAGTTCAATAAATTCGCGACAGATGAATTCGATGACAAACAAATTATGGTTTCTTTTGTTTGTATATATAATACTCGTACTTTTCTGTTCTCGTCCATCCAAATATTGCCTGGTAGAAGTCGAACGAGGTACAGATAAGTCTGGTGTTGTAACAACTAATTTTTAGTTGTAAATTCTTTGTGTTTGAGTTATTAACTTTGGTATGCAATAAAGTTATATTGTATTTTAGAATCGCAAAACTATCATATTGTGATTTGGGCAAAATAGCCATTTTTCTCAATCAAAATAGCTCAACTCCGCTTATCTATCTCCGCTTTGGTGGAGTCTTGGCCTAAATTACGATTCAAATTCCTCGCTAACCCTAATTAGGGCATCATTAATCAATACCCAGAAAATCCCATGAAAACTTTATTAATTCCAATTGGACCAGATACAAAAAGGGTCAAACAGGCCAAAAGGGCCGCTTAATCAGTTCTGGGCCCAGACCGATCCCATCCTAAATATATATTATTAGAATATACGACTTCCGAACTTAATTGAGCTTGCGGAATTTCGAATACGGCCATAAAGGAATACCACGCTTTCCACTGCATTAAGAAGTTAAAAGTGCGTTGCTTTGGGATAGTTACTTGAATGCCATTCGGTGGCACATGCTGCTAAATTATTATGCTCATTCTTGAACTTTCGCGATTTTGAGACATTTCGCGATATTTTAGGATTCCGTACCCTAAGGATAAAATCGGGACCCTATTACTAAGACTCCGTTGTCCGTCTGTCTGTCTGTCTGTCTCCAGGCTGAATAGTAATAAACTGTTATAGCTAGAAAGCTGAATTTTTCAGAGATGATGTATTTCTGTTGCCACTATAACAACAAATACTAAAAACAGAATAAAATTAATATTTAGGGCGGCCTCAACGAACCTGAATTTTTAACCGTTTCGCTCGATAAATAATGGTATCAGGTAGATGCTTAAAATTTACACAGAATGTTAAGTTGTATCTACAATTTAATAATAAATAATTAAAATAAAATAAATATTTACGGGAGCTCCCATATAGAACGAAACCCTGCGAGCGCGAGTCCTACTCGTTTTATCCGATTATTTTATTCTTATAATACGAGACTGATCACTGAAAATAAGAGATATATTGTACCCCTAATCCCGACGTTTCGACCGCGTAGCATTAGTTGAACTGTTAATTTAAGAAAAGTATGCTCTTTGATCGTAAGCGCCAGTCAATTTATAGAGTTTAAACATACTCATTTCATAAAGTTTTTATAATAAGATCATCGAGTGATCGCTAACATTTATTTCATCAGACATCTGAATATAGAGACATATATTGTAATACGTATATCTAATTAATAAATATTCAAATATTTCTTTGCTAATAATAATTTTGCCGCAAAAATGAACTATAATGTTTGTTTTTTCACGCTACTTACTAAAAGACGTCCGTAAAATATATATATATATAACTCATATGCTACCTGGGGCCTTGGCTACGAGTATCATTTTCGTGTAGCTCAATACTGTATATTCTATTCTTTGTTTAGATATAAGATTTGACTCATTGATTTGATTTATTTTGTAAAATAAGCTCAAAGGCGACATTGTTTCCTTTCGGCAGCATCCTCAAAATACTACTAACTCTGATTAGACGCTTCAAATAAATTGTGCCAATAAATTCAGTGCTTAACTACGAGCAACTGCTGGGAAAAGATAAGCCTTTACTCGCTTTTACCACTAATTACATGATAGCAAAGCCTCTGAGAAAGATTTAGATGTCCGTACCTTAGTTTTAGACACGAGTACTACCTAAGTCCGCTTTATGCTATCTTGTTCTGTTGTGAAACGAAATCTAGTTTTGGATTGAATTCTATGAAATAAAATTATACGTTGTTGTTTTTAAAGTTTCGCGATTTGAACACATTATTATTATATACCTACTACGTAGTATATACCTAATAATAAAATTAATTTAGTCCCGTAGCATATAATAATAAAATTATGCGTTATCGAGATCGTGTGTTTATGGTTAATTTAAAAATAAACTTCTGTGCCAAGTGAACTCTGCCTGGTTATCTTTAATAGCCAGCTACTTGAACATAATATTATGATCCGCGATCTCATTCATACATATTATTAATTTACTGTGGAATATAATATGTCAATCTTTCAAATTAAATCCATTCTAATCAGAATCTGCATTCGAAAGTATCTTGTACCTTAATTTCATCTTTTCAAGGTCAGAGGGAATAGGTATCTGCTAGGTCTGCGTGCTTCATCTTCGACCACAACGTCGCTTACCATCGGGCGAGTTGATGGTCAAGCGCGGACTTATAAGCGATAAAAAATAAAAAAATCTGCATACAAGTATATCAGATATTATATTGTATATTTTTTTAAAAAGTAAATATAATATTGTAATAATTTAAATACTGGATGAGCCTAAATAAACCATGAATCTATGAGTTGGAAAATGCGACACTTCTTACCCATGGAGGGAAGAAATGGTATTTATGACGTAAACTTGATTTATTGTGGAACCACCCCTGCGTTTTGTTATTCTTTGTCTCGAGGGGAACGAACTGTCTGACTCACAGACAGCCTCAGCTCTTTGATAGGAAGATTCTTAATCTGACAGTTTGTATCTGATTAACTTCAAAGCATGGATATAGTATTTGATTTTACTACGTATCATTGGATCGACATCGTAGTGAAAGAAGTATGTTTATATCCGTGAGTCATACATAAACTTTCTATTTCATGTTGCGCATTTTTATGTATCGCTTATATGTATATACTAAAGGGTTAAAACCATTACGCACGCTCACAAGTTCACTTTTCTTACAGATGCGTATCTATGTTTGTGTTGATGAGAGTTTCTGCCATACAGTCCTATTTATTGTATAGATCTGCGGCCTTATTTTGTAAGCGCTCTGACGTTCGGCTTCGCTTTTTCTCCTGCTCGCGCCAGTTACTCACGCCGCGAGAGTGAGCGGGAGAAAAAGCGAAGCCGAACGCCAGAGCGCTTACAAAATAAGGCCCCGGATCTTTTTATAATTACATTGTATCGAACATTGTAACATAAGTAATACATTTTATAATTTATAATCTGTTCTTACTTAAGAACTTATTCCAAATTGTATAATTTAAATTTTATTAATCTCTTGGCATTGTATACTTATCACATTAATCTGATGTATTTTTGTTTTGATTTAATTTTTATTGTACAGTTTTCTTTTAATTTAAAATTAAATTTTAGTTAACACGTTGGAAGACGTTAGCATCCGGGAATTAGAATTTCTTGTCCGGGTGCTAACACATCTTTGTATATTTCATGTATTTTGGTGTCAATAAATCAATAAAGATTATTATTAAACATCAGGAAAAATAAATAATGGCATGCTATATCGTGACATAAAAGTGATCACTCTTTCTTTTTTTTTGTTACCTATTGTGTTAAGTGCGGGAACATTCAGTGTTATCTATATAAACCGGCTCATAGTTATGAACAAATGTTACTATTGGACTTACCCGGAATTGCGCGACAAAAATACTTTTATTTCAAACAAAAATCTCATCCTCGCTCAACAAAATGTATAGAGCTGCAGATTTTTTTTGCGATTTTGGAGTTAGCTCCGTAGTAAATGTTTTTTATAATTCACCCATAATTATCACCTTTATCTCTTTATCTTTTCATTATTAACATCTATGCATTTACATTTTGCAAAGCCACATATATCTTCAAATCAATTCATAATACATAGTCGATTCTATCTTTATACACGTTTTTATTAAAGTTTAGAATGGGCATACATTTTCTATTAGATTGTTAATCCAGTTGTATACTACATTCATGCTTCAAAGTAAGTCTATTCGATTTTATTCTGTGCTTCCAATCGAGTCGGTATTGATTGAGGATTATAGTAGGTACTCGTATCTGAATCACGTCAAGGCGTTAGATATTAACTAAGATATTTCAATGGCATTTCTGTCCGCTTCACTACGAATAAACAGTTCCTAGCATCTTCACGATGTTTTGATAAGTACAGGATTAATTTCAAGTAGATAATCCGACGGAATTTAAATTTACCACATGTTAGAGCTTAAGTGTGATAGGTAATACTACCGCCGGGAAAGAAGTTACCTTGGTGGTTTCTTATGAGAATGTGATGAATATACAAACATACTGCCATACTGATAATAATTTACGCAGCGGGTGACTTTAGTAGGTACGTCAAAATGAAGTACCTTTACAACTTTTACTATGGACTAACGGTAACAACTCGAAAAAACAGTATGTTACATCTTCTCAAGAGTCATTGAACTTTTTGTTTCACGAAAACGCAATTGATCCCATAGTAAAAATTGTTCATAATGATAAGCATTGATATCTCTGAAAATCCTTACAACATTTCGTACAGGTAATCGAAATGAGAGTAATCCTCTTTTCAAAATCAGATAAAAATGTAATTTAATATAGTATAGTAATTAATGTAAATGTATAATCCTATGATTTCTCAAGGACTCAGTTGTTCCATTCAATAGTCTTAACAGTAATATTACAGGTTATATAGGGCTATTCAGAATATGGGCCAACCTAGGTCATTTAGTGGATTCCGAGATTTCCGAGTTGCGATTATGATTGGGACAGAATTCTGGTTTGACCCCATTGTAACTATGTCTATAACGATGCATCATCTACTTTCGGCTCTATACATCTTTTCTGAATACCTAACCCTGTAGTCTTTGGTACCTTTCATCATGTCGAACACTCAGTTTTAAGGTGGGCACACATGGTCAGTTAAACTGATCAGTTTTTCCCGTCACTCCAAATGGGGCTCATTCAGTAAATTAAAAGGTGGGAATTGGTGGCTCCATGTATAAACCACTACCAGAAGCTGGGCACACATGATGAAATGATCGCATCAGTTCATCAAATAATTGCAGCGGGGTCCTAATGTAGTCAACTATTGCCGATAGGTACTGCGATGGTTTGCATGTTTGTACCACTTTGATGATTAACTGAATCTTCAGTAACTCACGTAATTTCAATTTTTTATAAAAAATATCTGAACCAAAGTTGTTTGGAATTTGATTTACTTCAAATTTAATTCACGTCAACTTTTGTAGGATCGATATTTTTCGAATATGACAGTGGTTCCATTGTAAACAATATGGCACCAGCGTCTTATCAAAAAAAAAAATCGATCCTAGAAAAAATTGATGGGAATCATAGTTGTAGGAAATCAAATTTCGTACATTTCTGGTTTCCAAATTTCTCATGAAAAATTGAAATAACACAAGTTATGGAAGAAGAAAATGGCACCACTGCCTTATTAAAAAAAATATCGATCCTATAAAAAGTTGATAGGAATCAAAGTTGAAGAAAATCATATTTTAAACATTTTTGGTTCTGATAATTACTTCATGAAATATTGAAATAACACAAGTGTGGAAGAAACAAAATGGACCACTAACTTTAAAAAAAATATCGTTCCTGGAAAAAGTTGATGGGAATCAAAGTTGTAGGAAATCAAATTTCAAGCAACTTCGGCTTCGATAATTTCTCATGAAAAAGTGAAATAACAAGTTATGGAAGAAACAAAAAAGAACCACTAACTTATTAAAAAAAATATCGATCCTGGAAAAAGTTGATGGGAATCAAAGTTGTAGGAAATTAAACTTCAAACAACTTTGGTTCCGATAATTTCTCATGTAAAATTGAAATAACACAAGTTATCGAAGAAACATCATGGCACCACTGGCTTATTAAAAAAGTATCGATACTAGTAAAAGTTGATGAGAATAGAAGTTGAAGGAAATCAAATTTTAAACATTTTGGTTCGGATAATTACCTCATGAAATATTGAAATAACACAAGTATGAAAGAAACAAAATGGAACCACTAAGTTTTAAAAAAATATATCGATCCTGGAAAAAGTTGCTGGGAATCAAAGTTGTAGGAAATCAAATTTCAAGCAACTTCGGCTTCGATAATTTCTCATGAAAAATTGAAATAACAAGTTATGGAAGAAACAAAATAGAACCACTAACTTATTAAAAAAAATATCGATCTTGGAAAAAGTTGATGTGAATCAAAGTTGTAGGAAATCAAATTTCAAACAACTTTGGTTTCGATAATTTCTCATGTAAAATTGAAATAACACAAGTTATCGAAGAAAGATCATGGCACCACTGGCTTATTAAAAAAATATCGATCCTAGATAAAGTTGATGATAATCAAAGTTGTAGGAAATCAAATTTCAAGCAACTTCGGCTTCGATAATTTCTCATGAAAAATTGAAATAACAAGTTATGGAAGAAACAAAATAGAACCACTAACTTATTAAAAAAAATCGATCCTGGAAAAAGTTCATGGGAATCAAAGTTGTAGGAAATCAAATTTCAAGCAACTTCGGCTTCGATAATTTCTCATGAAAAATTGAAATAACAAGTTATGGAAGAAACAAAATAGAACCACTAACTTATTAAAAAAAATCGATCCTGGAAAAAGTTCATGGGAATCAAAGTTGTAGGAAATCAAATTTCAAACAACTTTGGTTCAGATAATTTCTCATGAAAAATTGAAATAACACAAGTTATCGAAGAAACATCATGGCACCACTGGCTTATTTGATGACCGTGTGTGCCCACCTTTAAGGTGGGCACACATGGTCAGTTAAACTGATCAGTTTTTCGCGTCACTCCAACTGGGAACTCATTCAGTTAATGAAAAGGTGGTAATTGGTGGTTCCATATTTGAGGACAGTGGAGCCATGATATTTCTTCGATAAATTGTGTTAAGTGTTTCAATTTTTCATGAGAAATTATTGGAACCAAAGTTGTTTGAAATTTGATTTTCCATAACTTTGACTCCTATCAACTTTTTCTAGGATCTATATTATTTAAGCCGGTGATGCCATGATGTTTCTTCGATAACTTGTGTTATTTCAATTTTTCATGAGTAATTATCAGAACCCAAGTTGTTTGAAATTTGATTTCCTATAACTTTGATTCCTATCAACTTTTTCCAGGATCGATATTTTTTTAATAAGACAGTGGTGCCATTTTGTTTCTTCTATAACTTGTGTTATTTCAATTTTTCATGAGAAATTATCGGAACCAAAGTTGGTTGAAACTCCATTTTCCACAACTGTAATTTATCAACTTTTTCTAAGATCGATATTTTTTTAATAAGCCGGTGGTGCCATGATGTTTCTTCGATAACTTGTGTTATTTCAATTTTTCATGAGAAATGATTGGAACCAAAGATGTTTGAAATTTGATTTCCTACAACTTTGATTCTCATCAACTTTTTATAGGATCGATATTTTTTTTAATAAGACAGTGGTGCCGTTTTGTTTCTTCTATAACTTGTGTTATTTCAATATTTTATGATAAATTATCGGAACCAAAAATGTTTTAAATTTGATTTCCTACAACTTTGATTCCCAGCAACTTTTTCTAGGATCTATATTTTTTTAATAAGCCGGTGGTGCCATGATGTTTCTTCCATAACTTGTGTTATTTCAATTTTTCATGAGAAATTATTGAAACCAAAGTTGTTTGAAATTTGATTTCCTACAACTTTGATTCCCATCAACTTTTCCCAGAATCGATATTTTTTTTAATAAGTTAGTGGTTCCATTTTGTTTCTTCCATAACTTGTTATTTCAATTTTTCATGAGAAATTATCGAAGCCAAAGTTGCTTGAAATTTCATTTTCTACAACTTTGATTCCCATCAACTTTTTCCAGGATCGATATTTTTTTTTACAACTTAGTGGTTCTATTTTGTTTCTTCCATACTTATGTTATTTCAATATTTCATGAGAAATTATCGGAACCAAAAATGTTTAAAATTTAATTTCCCACAACTTTGATTCTCATCAAATTTTTCTAGGATCGATATTTTTTTTAATAAGACAGTGGTTCCGTTTTGTTTCTTCTATAACTTGTGTTACTTCAATATTTCATGATAAGTTATCAGAACCAAAAATGTTTTAAATTTGATTTCCTACAACTTTGATTCCCATCAACTTTTTATAGGATCGATATTTTTTTTAATAAGGCAGTGGTGCCATTTTGCTTCTTCCATAACTTGAGTTATTTCAATTTTTCATGAGAAATTTTGGAAATCAAAAATGTTTGAAATTTAATTTACTACAACTTTGATACCAATCAAATTTTTCTGGGATCGATATTTTTTTTGATAAGACGGTGGTGCCATATTGTTTACAATGGCACCACTGTGATATTCGAATAATATCGGTCCTACAAAATTTGATGTGAATTAAAGTTGTAGTAAATCAAATTCCAAACAACTTTGGTTCAGATATTTTTTTATAAAAAATTGAAATTACGTGAGTTACTGAAGATTCAGTTAATCATCGAAGTGGTAAAAACATGCAAACCATCGCAGTACCTATCGGCAATAGTTGACTACATTAGGACCCCGCTGCAATTATTTGATAACTTGATGCAATCATTTCATCATGTGTGCCCAGCTTCTGGTAGTGGTTTATACATGGAGCCACCAATTCCCACCTTTTAATTTACTGAATGAGCCCCAATTGGAGTGACGCGAAAAACTGATCAGTTGAACTGACCGTGTATGCCCACCTTTAGTCTATTGTTCACACACAACTCAATATCAATGGACGTGGACAGGATCGATTTCAATTTTCGCAACAGTTATGAATTTAAATTCGTCGAGCACTGGTTCGCCATTGACGTTTGCACCACGCACGATTCGTGTTGCGTTTTGCAATATGTGCACTTTGCATTTGCTCACAATAAGTCCATGTATTTATGTACGGATTCACACCCCACTGGTTTTTTGGTGAAAGGAAAAATAGTGAGGCAAACTGCAATCGTTCGAAGAACTTGGATGGTGTATGTTAATGTAGTGGATCCACCAACCCGCACTGGGACATTGAGGTGGATATTCAGCAGTGGACTATTCCATATGATATTAGATATTTATTTAGTTGCAAGATCACATAGGTACTTGTAATTATAATTAAATCTTAATACCTACATACTAACATGTCATGCACTCTGTTTCATATAGGGTACCGTGAAATATGCCAACTTTGCCCGTTTTTTTTAGAAAACTTGAAGTATCTGTTTTTTTTTACTAGTTCTGAGGTATTTTTTCTTTAATGCCGTAATCTGCAGGATCATGGGCATGGTCTAGTTTAGTAAGTTTTTTAAAAAGTCAACATTTTGTCCAACATTTTATTGATTTTGATGGCGGGCAAAGTTATCTGCAATTCTAGCCAACATTACCCGTGTTCATTTTTGATGAAAGTATAGCCTTTTTGCCAGTGAGAAACAAACTATTAAAAGTATTAGAGCAATGAAGGAGTTTAATTTAAAAATCTTACCGATTATGAAACAACTTTGCTTTTGAAATGAGTGGGCAATGTTACCTTGTTATTTTTTCTCTTTTCCATACTAAATAAAAGTTGTGATTTCAATGTGATAGGGCTGCCACATTTGAGTTAGTAATTTTTAGTAATCACAAGAAATCACTGGGCCACCAACACAGTAGATCGCGGAGTCTGGAAGGAGGGAAGGGAAGCCTTTGCCCAGCAGTGGGACAACACAGGCTCAAAATAATAATAATAAAAACAAAAAATTAAAATTATCATAAAAACACCACTTAAATTATCAAAATATTCTGCGATTTTTTGTGGCCCATTTGCTGCTCTTGCCTTTGAAATATTTTGAGTAGTTCTTACAGTTAATTCATTACTATGTCTAGACCAAAAGTTTTGGAACCATGCATCACCAGGATTTTGATTTTTGAATTTATGGGTCTGTGAGATTTTTTTTTTCATATATCGGAGACCCATATTCAAAACTTGTAAAACCCTTAGTGTTATTTTCTTCTTCTGCAGTTGGATGCCCCACAGACTTAACATGTTGTTTTGTAATTTTATTGATTATTATCTTTCTTGGTACACCAATCTGTTGTTCAGCATCTCTGAAAGATTTTTTTTTGACTTAACTGCTTCGCATGCTAATTTTAGCATTTTTTCAGAGTAATTTTTGTACATTCTCGACCCTATTTTACGTCTGGACTAGACTTTCTTTGTCGGATCCGAGATTTGTGTTTGTTTTTCTTTTAAAAAAATAACAACGTTTAATACAGGTATATTAATAATAAATTAATATAGTATATATTTTTATACATATTTTTTCTTTAATTTAGCAAATCAGTAATTAGTAAAATAAAACATGTTTTATTGTAAAGTGACAACCCTAACACTTTTTTGAACGCTGGCAAAGTAGCCATTCTGAGGTCTTGAAATCATTAGATAACTTTGCCCATCATCATATCTTTTGATTGTGTGAGCCTTTATCGCCGAAACTACGGTTAAAACACTGAGCAATTCGATATTTATAACATACAATAACACAAACCGCCCTTTGTTTTTGCCATGTCCTGTAGTTCACTGTAAAATTTCTTCAAAAATTTGCCCGCGTAAACATGCACCGTATTCGACAGGTTCCGACACGTTACTGAATGAAGTTGGCTACCAACGATGTATTCAGTGATGTGATACGTAAAACCTACTTTCTACCAATGTTAGTAATGTTCCCATAACACTAGAATATTTTTCAATAGAAACGGATCTCCTTGCAGATTGCATTCTGGGCAAAGAAACCCTTGGATGCAAAGTTGGCATGTTTCACGGTAAGTAGATATAGCAAAGTTTTAGCTAAATAGAAAGAAACAAGAAAAAATAACACTAATAGTAAAATTTGGTATGCCATGTACTATAATACTACATAGGTATATATTACTATTTATTACCAATCGGCGGCGTTCAGCAATGGATCTTATTGCTAAAATGCCATAATAATATATGTAGGTAAACATGCTGAACAATAAAAAATAGCTCCGCTACAATAACGCATCTACGAGAAGGTACTACGACGTTCACATATTCAATGCTTCACCTATACCTATATAGTGTCACATGGGTGACCTCCAGTGATTTTCTGAAAACCCTATAGGTTTTTTTTAACACTCCACGTTTTTTAGAAAATGAACTTATTACATATCTACTTTTTACATTTCACAGGGAATAATATATATTCAAATAAATAGAATTTACAATGTATCTATTAAGATATTATGTGCCAAATTGCCAATGCTTTCAGTTCAGCTAGACTGTCTGGTCGTGTTGCTGCCAGTAAAGCAGTAGGCGTTTCAATTATTTAATGCGTTTGCCTCGTTCAGTAGCTGCCGTCTGTGTCATGTTTCAACTTTTCAATGCTATAAATCATATATGTATGGAACAGGTAATTTATTATTCACTATTTCGGAGTAGTCCCCGTAGTAATAGTTGGTCATAGTAACGAGCACAACCAGTCAACTATTGCTATATATTATTACATTGAAGGGTTCGAAGCCAACAGGTTTGAAATAGCTTAATTTAGCTTTCAGCTACAATTTTGTACTTACGTACTAATCATATTACATATTACTGGAAAAGTTCTTGAGTAGAAACTTATGTATTGTTTTCCTTTGTGCGACAATCCTGGGGCCATATTGTGTAAGCGCTCTGACGTTCGGCTTCGCTTTTCCTCTCGCTCGCTCTCGTGGCGTGAGTAACTGGCGCAAGCAGGAGAAAAAGCGAAGCCGAACGTCAGAGGGCTTACACAATAAGATCCCAGTGCTAAAGTTAGTTGTAGTTTAGTTACCAAAGCTTTTCTGCTTGCCTACCAACACACACAACTTCATCATCATCATCCGCAGCCTTCTCCATCCCACTGCTAGGAATAGGCCTCTCTCTTACGGTGCCATTTGTCTCGAACCTATGCTAATAGTCTCCAAGTTCGACCCGCGATTTTCAAAATATCATCGACCCATCTTGCAGCCGGACGACCAACGCCCCGCGTGCCTTGTCTGAGCCACCACTACGTCACTGTCCCACACGCAACTTACAATGTATTAAATTAAATATATTCCGTAATTTATTCACAGCACTTTGTAGCGTTACAAATTAATGATCTTTATTATAGAACCATTAGCAATCTAATAACGTAATCAAAACTTCAACACATTTACATATTCTTATCATTAATTAGGCAAGTACAAGTAAAAGCTACGGCGACAATTTACATTAATATTTCAAAGCGAAATTGGCCCGAAAATACTAATTTTGAAACAAATTAATTAATCACCAGGTTACGATACGATAAGCTAGCATTAAATGGATTTCCTATGGCGTTAGTGTCGAAGAAATTGTGTCGGAAGATTATTTATTTGGAGAAGTCACGCGAACGCTGGTGCCGTGCCGACCTACCGCAAAGTTGGTAAAATAGTAGTATGGGATGTTGAATGCTACATTTAACCATTAAGTACCTAACCAAAAGGAGTCATATTCATATACTTTATTTGCTACTAAGTGTTTTACAATTAGGTCTTATAATTATTTTAAAGTTCTTCAGACTTAGTTGCCCTTGTCGGGCATTGCAAATACAGGGCGCTCACTGTAGTACAACATAGATAATATTATCTCATATAAATAAGCTTACATAATTTAAAGTGGACATCTCTTAAAATAACCTTAATAATACTAGCTTAAAATTAATTTATTTATGACTAAACACTTTATTGGTAAGTTATCTATAGTTAGTAAAAAATAAAATAAACGAAAATATTTATGTATTGTCGACACTGCAAAGCGTACCTCTCTGCCAAAAGGACGCTACGGCGGTCATGCTCTTTATATGAATATATCGGTTTGATTGTGCTTGTGTTGCGTTAATTTTCAGCTAGTGTTAGTTAATTACATTTGTGTGCGTGTAAACTTCCTTATATTTTGGTTTGTATGCGTTTCTTCACCCCCCACTGACTTGGCAGACTTCGGTGCTCAGGCGTGTCGACTCCTTTTGGGTACTTAATGCTTTTAACCGATTAAAAAAATCGTTCGTTCGTATCTTTTTTACGTGTACTCGTATGTTACGCGATTACTCCGCTAATTATGAACCGATTTTGGCGATTCTTTTTTTTGGTGGACCATATTTCAGAGGTGAATCGTTTTTAAAACTCAACAATAATGTGAAAATTAAGACTATTAAGACTTGTATGTATTTATGGTGCAATAAAACGATTAAGTATTGAATTACTCCGCCGATGATAAATCGATTCTTACGAACTATTCGAATTATGTTACACAGTTGAAATTGGTTACTTATGCCATTTTTGGCGAAAAATAATTACCTATTTGATGATTTATTTACGTTAAAACTTATGAAATATATTTAGAAAACCAAAATCTCTCTATTGCTGGCTTTTTTATTTCTGGTGAGATTTATAATCTAAAGCTTTTCAAAATCAGAGTGAATATCTTCCAAGTCTGCGTCGCCTGTCGAAAAGACTAAGATTAACTTACGAGTATGTGACTTGGCTGATTTTCTTTTGGCCATATTTTGTAGTAACAAATTATTCTCAATTTTAGTTTCACTTACTTAATACTCAGAGCAAATAAAAAAAACCGGACAAGTGCGAGTCAGGCTCCCATGCCGATGGTTCCGTACAAATCCAGAAAATTTTAACAAAATTGGGAAGATGTTAAAATCTTTATGCTACCTACTTTTATAATCATCGACAAAAAAGTTTTTTTTTTTCACTTTTCTCGTTATCCATCGAAAATTACACTTTGTTATAATAATTAAAAACCTTATTCAGCATGTATTAATAATCAAGCTCTTTTACGTAATACATACCACACACATACCTTACATGATACGATTTACGCACTTTGAATTTTGAACCCATTTTTTGTGAATCTAGGCCCTATTTTTTTTGTGATTTAAATAATAATGTTCTGTTTTCAGATTTATTCCTATATTTATACTCTGAGACAATGATTCTCGCCAAATTTAATAGTCCTATGTCAACGGGAAATACCCTGTAGGTTTTGATTTTTGTGAGTGTCGAAATAAGCTGTTTATTACGACATATACGGCTCTAACTTTTTATACGATAACTGAGAAGTTTTTCTTTTACACAACTGCAAGAGACCATAGATATACGTACGTATATGCGTTCCCGAGATAAAGAGTCTTGACATACAGACAGTCGGTCAGACGGACAATAAAGTGATCCGGAGTGTACGGAACCCTAAAAATAATGTGTCCTTACTGCATTTAAGCTGTTAGCGTTGTAAACGATCGATAAAGAGGTCACTGCCAAAGAATATAAAATCTGGGTTGACTGTACATAGGTATTGTCTAAATAACTGAGTTTTCAGCTGATTTGTTGGCTTGGTGTGTTTTCCTTTTTCCCTTAACGATCACGCGACAAGTACCTATTTGAAATAGTACCTACGATATGTATAGACAACTATTTATTTCCTTATTGAGGTGGGATGAAAAGTTACGTGTTGCACTCGAGTGTAAAGATTTTTTAACCTTGTGTTCTTCAACTGAACCTGAGAATTCAACGCTTGCTCGGTCATCAAAATTGAGCACACGGTTAAATAGCAACTTTGTACTCTTGTATAACAAATAACTATTCCTTGTTCATTTATTCGTTATTTCAACTTTCATTAAAGTCGGTCGATTGTAGACTGCCATTCCTACTTTATAACAGTTAGACGTGGCCATTGGTGCATTCACGTGAGTAGCCTATTGAACCATTCTCCGTCGCCGGGCTGTACTTAATGGGAATATATGGGGAATACTAACTTAGTCAGTTGACTAACTTAATTAATATCTTGGCTAAGTATCGTCTCTAGATTGGCCAAGTTTTGTTATTTGTTCTTGACGCTTCGTAATAAAAGGCAAAATTACATTATTGGTAGATATCTAGGTAACTTATTCCTACATTTGCCTTTGGTTTGAAGGCCTTGAGACACGTTCTAAAATCTTCTACTGTGACCTTTTTTGACGTGACGACGTCTTATAAATCGATGAACGCCGGCTGCACGCACGAAAATATGTCACGTTCCGCCGAGCTGAGCTTGCAAGCGAGAGCGCAGAACAAATGACAGGGAGGCACGAGCGGCCTAAACGTTTGGCTTGTGTCAGTTGTTGATTCAACAATGTTTTATTATGACGTTATGACGTAAAATTATCATCCGTAAACCTACTTTACTGACAACCAAAGGACATCTCCACAAAATGTATGGAGGCTGGTATAATAATAATCAATAATTCTAACCACAACACTCGTTACATTTCGAGAAAGTTCATATTTTTCTGAGTCTATTACAACAGTTAAAAATAAAAAAGAGTCCTCCGATTTTTTTTAAATTAATTTTTCTTTTTGTTACCTATTGTGTTAAGTGCGGGAACATTCAGTGTTATCTATATAAACCGGCTCATAGTTATGAACAAATGTTACTACGGGACTAACCCGGAATTGCGCGACAAAAATAATTTTATTTCAAACAAAAATCTCATCCACGCTCAACAAAATGTATAGAGCTGCAGATTTTTTTGCGATTTTGGAGTTAGCTCCAAGTAAATGTTTTTCATAATTATGAAATCAGAAATCGTTTATGAGTGTACACCTGTGCATTTACATTTTGCAAAGCCACATATGTCTTCAAATCAATTCATAATACATAGTCGATTCTATCTTTACACACGTTTTTATTACAGTTTAGAATGGGCATACATTTTCTATTAGATTGTTAATCCAGTTGTATACTACCTTCATGCTTCAAAGTAAGTCTATTCGATTTTATTCTGTGCTTCCAATCGAGTCGGTATTGATTGAGGATTATAGTAGGTACCTACTCGTATCTGAATCACGTCAAGGCGTTTGGTATTTACTGAGATATTTCAATGGCATTTCTGTCCGCTTCACTACGAATAAACAGTTCCTAGCATCTTCACGATGTTTTGATAAGTACAGGATTAATTTCAAGTAAATAATCCGACGGAATTAAAATTTACCACATGTTAGAGCTTAACTGTGATAGGTAATAGGTACTATCGCCGAGAAAGAAGTTACTTTGATGGTTTCTTATGAGAATGTGATGAATATACAAACATACTGCCATACTGATAATAATTTACGCAGCGGGTGACTTTAGTACGTCAAAATGAAGTACCTTTACAACTTTTACTATGGACTAACGGCGACAACTCGAAAAAACGGTTTCGGTCGCGTACGCAACCAATGTTCGCAACTGGTTGCGTACGAGGAGTTTTTCCTCTTCGTAGGCAACTAGTTGCCAAGGAAGAATTTTTCATTCCGCATACGCAACCAACGACTTTTTTTATATTACTACACTACGTGCGATAGAGGAAAATCGGTGATTCGTTAATCCCTCATGGCACTGCTGAATTTATGAGAATACGAAATAACAATTTGTAAGAATATATATTTTTTATTTTAAAAAATGACAGATGTGTAAGTGACAGCTGTCATATTCTAGAATGTATGACAGGTGTCAGAGGGAAAGCTATCAAACTCGAAAGTGGTTTGTTTCCGTAATTTAAACCAATACTGTCTTCGTCTGTATTAACCCGAAAACAGGTGATTCAGTCCATTCATGAACTATGGGCCAACCCAGTTAATTTTGGATTCCGAGATTTCCGAGTTGCGATTAAGATTGGAACAGCTGAATTATTTATTTTCAAAACCCCATTGTGACTTTGTCTATGATTATTTTCTGCATCATCTCCTTTCGGCTCCGCACACCTTTTCTGACTACCTAATCCTGTAGTCTTTCGTACCTTTCATCATGTCGAACACTCAGTTTTAGTCTATTATTCACACACAACTCAATATGAATAGACGTGGACAGGATCGATTTCAATTTTCGGAACAGTTATGAATTTAAATTCGTCTAGCACTGGATTGCGATTGACGTTTGCACCACGCACGATTCGTGTTCCGTTTTGCAATATGTGCACATTGCATTTGCTCACGATAAGTCCATGTATTTATGTACGGATTCACACCCCACTGGTTTTTTGGTGAAAGGAAAAATAGTGAGGCAAACTGCAATCGTTCGAAGAACTTGGATGGTGTATGTTAATGTAGTGGATCCACCAACCCGCACTGGGACATTGAGATGGATATTCAGCAGTGGACTATTCCATATAATATTAGATATTTATTTATTTGCAAGATCACATAGGTACTTGTAATTAGAATTCAATCTTAATACCTACATACTAACATGTCACCCTGTTTCATATAGGGTAAGTAGATATAGCAAAGTTGTAGCTAAATAGAAAGAAACAAGAAAAAATAACATTAATAGTAAAATTTGGTATGGCATGTACTATAATACTACATAGGTATACTATACTATTTGTTACCAATCGGCGATCAGCAATGGATCGCATCCTTAGGTCTAGGTGAGCTTATTGCTAAAATGCCATAATAATATTTATGTAGGTAAACATGCTGAACAATAAAATATAGCTCCGCTACAATAACGTATCTACGAGGAGGTACTACGGCGTTCACTTATTCAATGCTTCACCTATACCTATAATATACGCTATGTTTGATAGCGATTTGTCCTCAGAGTCACATGAGTGACCTCCAGTGATCTTCTGAAAACCCTATAGGTAGGATACGTTTTTTAGAAAATGAACTTATTACATATCTACTTCTTATATTTCACAGGGAATAATATATATTCAAATGAATAGAATTTACAATGTATCTATTAATATATTATGTGAAATTGCCAATGCTTTCAGTTCAGCTAGACTGTCTGGTCGAGTTGCTGCCAGTAAAGCAGTAGGCGTTTCAATTATTTAATGCGTTTGCCTCGTTCAGTAGCTGCCGTCTGTGTCATGTTTCAACATTTTAATGCTATAAATATATATGTATGGAACAGGTAATTTATTCCTCACTATTTCGGCAGTAGTAATAGTTGGTCATAGTAACCAGCACGAGTCAACCACATCCAAGAGTACCAACCTATTATTACATATATGGGTTCGAAGCCAACACGTTTGAAATAGCTTAATTTAGCTTTCAGGTACAATTTAGTACTAATCATATTACATATTACTGGAAAAGTTCTTGAGTAGAAACTTATGTATTGCTTTCCTTTGTGCGACAATCCTGGGGCCATATTGTGTAAGCGCTCTGACGTTCGGCTTCGCGTTTTTCTCTTTCGCTCTCGTGGCGTGAGTAACTGGCGCAAGCTGGAGAAAAAGCGAAGCCGAACGTCAGAACGCTTACACAATAAGATCCCAGAACTAAAGTTAGTTGTAGTTTAGTTATCAAAGCTTTTCTACTTGCATACCAACACACACAACTTCATCATCATCATCCGCAGCCTTCTCCATCCCACTGCTAGGAATAGGCCTCTCTCTTACGGTGTCATTTGTCTCGAACCTATGCTAATAGTCTCCAAGTTCGACCCGCGATTTTCAAAATATCATCGACCCATCTTGCAGCCGGACGACCAACGCCCCGCGTGCCTTGTCTGAGCCACCACTACGTCACTGTCCCACACGCAACTTACAATGTATTAAATTAAATATATTCCGTAATTTATTCACAGCACTTTGTAGCGTTACAAATTAATGATCTTTATTATAGAACCATTAGAAATCTAATAACGTAATCAAAACTTCAACACATTTACATATTCTTTTCATTAATTAGGCAAGTACGAGTAAAAGCTACGGCGACAATTTACATTAATATTTCAAAGTGAAATTGGCCCGAAAATACTAATTTTGAAACAAATTAATTAATCACCAGGTTACGACACGATAAGCTAGCATTAAATGGATTTCCTATGGCGTTAGTGTCGAAGAAATTGTGTCGGAAGATTATTTATTTGTAGAAGTCACGCGAACGTTGGTGCCGTGCCGACCTACCGCAAAGTTGGTAAAATAGTAGTATGGGATGTCGAATGCTACTTTTAACCATTAAGTATTTTTTTTAAGAGGGTGAAATCTTCCAAAGATGGCCGACCGCTTTGGGGTGCAGTCGGGTTATGTGAGATTGTACCCACTAAAACCCCCTCGGTGGCCAACCTGTGTGCCTTCTTGGGAGCTCCGGGATCTCCAAAAGGAACGTACCGGTGCTCCCGGCACTTCGTGTGTCTACTCGCCTGGTAGTAGACCAGGCTTGTACGGTCCTTTACGACAGCGCTGCCACACACGCTGCCGTCCTTCTCGGGCCCGCTTGAGTGGATGGCCAGAGCCCCAACTCTGACCACCCACGAGCTCTACAGGCAGGGGATTCCGATTCCGTATTCTAGTGCCCCGGCATCAGGGCAAGAACCATTAAGTACTTAACCAAAAGGAGTCGACACTGCAAAGCGTACCCCTCTGCCAAAAGGACGCGACCGGCGGTCATGCTCTTTATATGAATATATCGGTTTGATTGCGCTTGTGTTGCGTTAATTTTCAGCTAGTGTTAGTTAATTACATTTGTGTGCGTGTAAACTTCCTTATATTTTGGTTTGTATGCGTTACTTCATCCCCCACTGACTTGGCAGACTTCGGTGCTCAGGCGTGTCGACTCCTTTTGGTAAGGTACTTAACGCTTTTAACCAATTTAAAAAATTCGTTCGTTCGTATCTTTTTTATGTGTATGTTACGCAATTACTCCGCTAATTATGAACTGACAATGGCGATTCTTTTTATTGTGGACCATATTTCAGAGGTGAATCGTTTATAAACTCAACAATAATGTGAAAATTATTAAGACTTGTATGTATTTATGGTGCAATAAAACGATTAAGTATTGAATTACTCCGCCGCTGATAAATCGATCCCTGCGAACTATTCGAATTATGTTACACAGTTGAAATTGGATACTTATGCCATTTTTGCGAAAAATAATTACCTATTTGATGATTTATTTACGTTAAAACTTATGAAATATATTTAAAAAACCAAAATATCTCTATTGCTGGCTTTCTTATTTCTGGTGAGATTTATAATCTAAAGATTTTCAAAGTCAGAGTGAATATCTTCCAAGTCTGCGTCGCCTGACGAAATGACTAAGATTAACTTATGTGAGTTGGCTGATTTACTTTTGGCCATATTTTGTAACTGGAATTTATTCTCAATTTTAGTTTCACTTACTTAATACTCAGACCAAATAAAAAAAACTGGACAATTGCGAGTCAGGCTCGCACGCCGATGGTTCCGTACAAATTCAGAAAATTTCACAAAATTGGGAAGTAAGATGTTAAAATCTTTATACTACTTATAATCATCGACAAAAATGTTTTTTTTTCACTTTTCTCGACATTCATCGAAAATTACACTTTGTTAAAATAATTAAAAACCTTATTCAGCATGTGTTAATCAAGCTCTTTTACGTAATACCTTACATGATACGATTTAGTCACTTTGAATTTTGAACCCATTTTTTGTGAATCTAGGCCCTATTTTTTTGTGATTTAAATAAAAATGTACAGTTTTCAGATTTATTCCTATATGTGTACGCTGAGACAATGATTTGCGCCAAATTGAACAGTTCAATGTCAACGGGAAATACCCTGTAAGTAGGTTTTGATTTTTGTGAGTGTCGAAATAAGCGGTTTTTACGACATAAACGGCTCTAACTTTTTTATACGATAACTAAGAAGTTTTCCTTTTACACAACTGCAAGAGACCATAGATATATGTACGTATATAGTTTAAATTTCAACTCGATATCTTAACGCTTTCCTAAAGAGTCTTGACATACGGACAGTCGGTCAGATGGACAACAAAGTGATCCTATAAGGGTTCCGTTTTTTCCTTTTGAGGTACGGAACCTTAAAAATAATGTGTCCTTACTGCATTTAAGCTGTTAGCGTTGTAAACGATCGATAAAGAGGTCACTGCCAAAGAACATAAAATCTGGATTGACTATACATAGTTGTCTAAATAACTGAGTTTTCAGCTGATTTGTTGGCTTGGTGTCTTTGCCTTTTTCCCTTAACGATCACGCGAGAAGTACCTATTTGAAATAGTACGTCTAAGAAATGTAGACAACTTTATTTATTTCCTCATTAAGGTGGGATGAAAAGTTACGTGTTGCACTCGAGTGTAAAGATTTTTAACCTTGTGTTCTTTTGATTCCTTCGCTAACGGTCAGGATTCTCATTTTTGGGTTCAATTTTAGAATTCATCGCTTGCTCGGTCATCAAAATTGAGCACGCGGCTAAATAGCAACTTTGTACTCTTGTATAACAAATAACTATTCCTTGTTCATTTATTCGTTATTTCAACTTTCATTAAAGTCGGTCGATTGTAGGCTGCCATTCCTACTTTATAACAGTTAGACGTAGCCATTGGTGCATTCACGTGAGTAGCCTATTGAACCATTCTCCGTCGCCGGGCTGTACTTAATGGGAATATGTGGGGAATACTAACTTAGTCAGTTGACTAACTTATTTAATATCTTGGCTAAGTATCGTCTCTAGAATTGGCCAAGTTGTGTTATTTGTTCTTGACGCTTCGTAATAAAAGGCAAAATTACATTATTGGTAGGTATCTAGGTAACTTATTCCTACATTTGCCTTTGGTTTGAGGGCCTTGAGACACGTTCTAAAATCTTCTACTGTGACCTTTTTTGACTTACGACGTCTTATAAATTTAGGAACGCCGACTGCACGCACTAAAATATGTCACGTTCCGCCTGAGCTGAGCTTGCAAGCGAGAGCGCAGAACAAATGACAGGGAGGCACGAGCGGCCTCGTGCCTCCCTGTCATTTGTTCTGCGCTCTCGCTTGCAAGCTCAGCTCAGGCGGAACGTGACATATTTTAAGCGGCCTAAGCGATCGGCTTGTTTCAGTTGTTGATTCTGTACTGTATGTACTGTATCAGCCTTTTTTTTAATAGTCCACTGCAGGACGTAGGCCTACCCACGACGGGTGATTGGGCCATATCCACCACGCTGGCCTGGTGCGGGTTGGTGGATTCACATACGCCATCGAATTTCTTCTGCGGACATATGCAGATTTCCTCACGATGTTTTCCTTCACCGAAAAGCCAGTGGTGTGAAATTCCGTACATAAATTCCAAATAACTCATTGGTACGGGACCGGGATTTGAACCCATGACCTCACGATTGTAAGGCGGGTGTCACTACCTCGAAGCCACCACGGCTTCTTGTTGATTCAACAATGTTTTATTATGACGTTATGACGTAAAATTATCATCCGTAAACCTACTTTACTGACAACCAAATTTGTTTTTTCACAACCATCAATCTATTACAATTCTTGATTAAACCATTAAGAGTGGATATTTTTTGTTTTAGTTGTTTAGTCGTACACCCTCATCGTGTATTGGACTCTCTTTCAGCGTAGAAATCATATCAGTATTTGCAGGACAGTGCAGCATTTCAACCGCAGGCTAAAAATAGACCCGTAACTGAAAACCCAGAATACTAAAAACGCGCAGCATATTTCCAATACAGGGTGCCCCCCTTTCATCAGACGGCCGCTGTTCATTCCCATGCATACAAATCACGTCGTCGCGTCATTTCCATCCCTCTCGGCTTGTCATTCACATGTCACCGCGTGACAAGCGCCGACGTCGAGCACGTGGTGTTCTCATATCAGATTTATTTTATTAAAAAATTGACATTGGCTTATGTGGATTACAATTTCTATTCTGCTACTGACAAAAATTGCGCGGGGATTAAATTGGATGGTCGCGTGGACGGTTCTGTAACTATCATGCACTCAAGTTTCTTTCTTATTTGATAGTCAATTAGTACCATGAATTGTTTGGAGATATATTTTTAGTTCTGTTTATTTTGAAAGCGTTCTTTTATTGTTGTACTTGCATATTAGGTACGAGATCAACATTTGACTGCCTTGGTGGCTTAGTGGTTAGTGACCCTAACTTCTGGGTCAAAGAGGCGTGGGTTCGATCCCTACCCAGGGCAAATATTTATGTGATGAACATAAGTGTTTGCTCTGTGTCTGGGTGTTATTTTAATAACTATATATAAAAGTATGTATTTAATAGTAAGTATATGTAGTATATCAGTCTCTGGCAGCCATATCACAAGCTTTACTAAGATTGAGGTCAGAGACCGTGTGTAGTATGTCCCAAAATATTTATTTATTTACCATTTATTCCATAACTTTTATCTTCAGTTTTGTTAAAATCACCAGACGGAAATGTTATTTCGAGATCACTCACGCTTTCAGAACGTATAACTTTCTTACTAAACAATACGGAACAATAAGATTTTCTGATCTGAGAAAACAGGCTATAAATATCTGTTACTGATCCAAAATGCTTTCAAAGTTGTACCTGTATAGCTTGAGGAAAAATAGAAATAAATCATACGAAAACTTTGTGTTCGCATTACACCTACATCAAACACCTTTTAGTGTGTTCTGTTCGAACTTTTAATGCTCGCAACTTTGTTTCTATTACGACAATTTAAAGATAGAAATAAACGACAAATTAAAACGATTTAATCGCGATCAAAACAGAACAATTGCTCCCCCTGCGATTTAGGACAATAGCAGTTAAGTTAAAAGCTAAACACGTGTCAACTGTCGTGACATCGCTTTTCGAATCAACGAGATTCGTAATAATATAACTGTTTGATATGAAATCACAATAGGGGTGGGACAAAGCGATATGCCGAGTGCGATGGCCGTGACGAAACCGCGCACCCTGTATGGCTTCTAATGTCCATACGTCATGTACCCCGTGGGGTGCATCGGTGGGGTGACTTCTCCAATGATGTAAAAAATGGAATTAAAGCGCGTCCTCTGTTATTGTAGCGTGAAATATACTAATATTGTTAGGGGCATATCTGTGCTTCAACGCTGATGCAATTATAGATTCAAAAACATCACTCTTTTCATGTACGATGAAGGAAACATGTTACTTTTATACCTAGGTCTGTTAGTATAAGAAACTAGAAGGCGTATGCGAATCCACCAACTCGCTCAGGGTTAACAATGGTTTTATCACCCTTCGTGAGTTGGTCATACGATCAGCAATGGACTATTATAAGACCGCTAACGTACAATAATGGACAAATGACCACACACCACTAGGTGGACAGATAATATCATCAAGAAAGGATTGCAATGGATACCAGCCGCTTTTAAACTATCTTATTGGAGATCTATAAGGAGCTATTTTTATTATTTTAATATATATGAATGGTAGAAAATATTAGAAATGGGTAGTGCACCTTTCCCTACCAGGGGGGATAGCTCGGTAGGGATAAGTGTACCGGCTGAATAATAGGGTACCTAATCTGTAACTGTTATGTTTCATTTGAGCTACGAGTATCACATATTTTCAAAGCATCGTACTTAGGTGCTAATCGCCGAAGATTTTAATTTGCTACAATTTTAATGAACTTCGCGCCAGTCAGTTCAATGGAAGCAATGTAAAGGAAAGTTAATAATGTTTTAATCCATTAAGCCACGGTTGGAAGCTGCAGCAAAACAATTGTCTTTGTCGCGATCGGAAACTTCCCCCCGAGTAACTTATTTCCTTTCAATGTTCCATTAAAAGGGAAATGGTCCTGGAATTAACGGACGCGAGTCTGAAAGATTTTCTCTTACAACTGATTTTTCGAGGTAATACGAGGTGACAAAAGACGTGTTATATTAATTAAATGAGCAGTATATTTTTATAGCCTTACAGAGTCATAAAAACCACATAATTAATAATAACAGTAAATTAAATATACTAGAAAATTAATTAAAAAACCCGCCTCTCATCGTTCCTGCTAGTCAAGCATGCGACCACGAAATGCCACGAAAAGAACTGTTTTCAACGTGTGAAATTGTGACAGATATATATTTTCCCATAATGCTGTCTCGTTCTGACACTACGAAAGAAATATTTCGTGGCGCGCATACTAACCCGGCTGGTGCAAAGGTGCCCATAACATTTGCCGCATTGCCGCGAGTTCATTAGTTCAATTACCTTTAGCTATAACTACGTGGTTCAATCTCGCTACAAAACTCAAACGGTAAAAATGTGTACATTGTCATAATCGTCCAAGAGCAAGTCAAACTCACGCAGGAAGGGTTCCGTACCGTATATTAAAACAATGGAAATACCTATTAAGTGTGTTTCATGTTCATGCTTGCTATATCTAATGCACCTCGTTGCGGCATAGCGGGAGCGTCTTTTAAAGATAATTCTCTAGTATTTTTTTGCTATTCTCGGTCGAAAATATTTGCAATATATACCTACCTACCTAACTACATACTTACCTACGTGTATAAAAAATTTCCTCGTGAACTAACCGTAAATAACCTCCATAGAACTATATTTTTTCTTCCTTTGATTCCTCTTTACATATTTTTTTAATGTTACAATATTATTAAACCAAGTATGACAAAGATTACAATAATTCCTAATACCTATTATACTTTAGATTTTTTGTTCCATTAGCAAATTAATCCATCAACCAGTCGCCCAACAAACTGTAACACAATAATTAAACGACCACATTCAGCACAACAGCTTAACGTTTTAGATTTAAGCTAGATAGAAGCGCTTAGAGCCGACATCTCATGCAAGTTCAGCTCATGAATATGTAACTTACAAGCAACTGGACTTGCTTGCTAACTTATATTGAATACGACGTCCTCTAGCCGTTTGTCACTATCCCAGAGCTATTTGGAGAACTTTGACTTCTAGATTTGCTAAGTCAGACATTAAATGAAATATTTGATCACACTTCTACTTTACTTAGGCCCAAATAACAAAACTCTCTGAGGGATCTTAGTACCTACCAGAATATTGAGTAGAGACGTAGAAGAACAAAAGTTAGGTATCGCATATAGCTCAGAGCTTTGGCAGAAGTTGAAACGGCAGTGGACAGAGCACATAGCACGGAATCGTCGGCTCTATCAGCCTCCGCACGTCTTCCTCCGTCACTCCGTTCTCGTTTCTGATTCTATCATGCAACTTTCAAGTCAATAGGTAGGTACATTGTGCAATGATATTCTCGAACGCCTATTACCTACAACGGCGCCTAATCGAATACGCAATACATGTCGATGCGCTACGACCGATCCCATTTACTATTACGATTTGATCAAGTGAATATCACATATTCATGTGCATGTTTGAACTAATTCTGTCTTCGTGACTGCCAAACTAGAAATTGCTAATTGAGTTTGATTCTGTTTCATGGGAACTAGCTTGTGACTGATGTCAAACAACATTCAACTACATATCCAGAAATCAAGAGGGCAAGGAAAGGCATGGACGTAGGGTTACTACCCTACATCTATACGCACTTTTCTAATGGTAATAAAGTTAGGGGTACTAACTCTATTTCCATTACAAATAAAAACTATAACAACTACAAGGTTATTTATTTAATTATTTTAATAATTATTTAAAATATTTTATTATTTCATCCAAGATACTTCCAAGTACTTCCAAGCTCTATTCACCTAAAAATAAAATCTGTAATACATACAATACAAATTGTCGCGGGCGTGCTTAGGTATATGTACATTTTAAAACAATCTACCTCCTTCAAAGGAGACCCAATACTCAATTTTCGCTTATGAAGCGCGAACTGTAATTTTATTTTTTCCACAAAATGTTCAAGCACTTCGGAGGTTTCATTTTTATTAACATACTTTGCAAGGATTTTCAAAAGATTTCTTCAGCATTAAGTCGTGCCGTGCTCAGTGCTTAGGTATCAAGAGTCAGCGTGTCTTGCAAGAGCGGTCTCTCTCATGTATAATTCAGTTGGTACACAAACAGAAGGTGGACCGGAGCTTGTGCCGGACAGATTAAACCATGCGGGTACCTGTAAACTCGCAATTACTGGCTGCCACAGTGCGGAAATAAAATACTCCAAGGTTTACTTACTACATACTGTATTATAAGTCATTGAATTTTATTTGTCGCAGTTGCCTCCATGTTATGCCTAAAGTCATTTTTAGTTGATTTATAATATTTATTTTTTATTATATTTATTAATATGTTTTAGTATATATATATATATATTTTTTTTCTTTTATTTATTTAAGTATTAGTATGTTTTTGTATGCATTATTATTATCACATATTCATTTATTATCTTAAATCTAAGTTTTTTTACAATATTTATATAAAAGAACAAAATACTATAAAAAAACCTAAACCTAGAGTGCCGCCGGCAGCGGGGCGGGGCTCAAGCTACCGGTGGTTGGGCCTACAGAGAGAGGAACCTTCTGACAATGCGCGCCGTGTCCAGAACGACCGCCTTCTGTATCTGACCCTTGACCCAACCGTCTAGCGAGAGCCTCTTAAGGTGGTGGTCGAGACTCTTCGCTATTAAGCCGTTTACCGAAACGACTATCGGGACAATGATCGTCGAGTCCACATCCCACATGGCAGTAACCTCGTGAGCCAAGTCAAGGTACTTGCTGAGCTTGTCCTTCTCGGCCTTCACGAGGTTCTCGTCATGTGGGATGGTGACGTCGACGAGCACTGCCCGGCGTTGGGACCGGTCGATCACCACGATATCAGGCCTATTGGCGACAATAGTCCTGTCCGTGATGATAGAGCGGTCCCAATAGAGCAACGCACGACCATTTTCGAGAACTGGCGCCGGTGCGTACTTATAGTACGGCACCTCAGACTCGACAAGGCCGTATCGAAGAGCAAGTTGCTGATGGATAATCCTGGCTACTTGGTTATGTCTGTGCAAGTACTCGCCGTTGGCAAGATGAGAACAACCGGAAGTAATGTGCCTGAGTGACTCTCCGGGACGGTGGCATGCCCGACAAATGTCGACCGTACCGTCCTTCAGGATATACTTCCGGTAGTTGTTCGTCATGACAACTTCGTCCGCAATTGCACAGGCAAAACCTTCGGTTTCCCCAAAGAGGTCACCGAAGCGTAGCCAGGCCACCGACGCGAGCAGGTCCACATCGGGTCCTGTTAGGGCCCGATAGAACCGCCCGTGCAGCTCCTTGCTCTTCCATACCGCCTTGCGATCATCGGTGCTGAGCACCGATGGCCTGCGCCAGTTCTCCTTCGCCAGGGAGAGCGGGGTGAGGCCTATGTCAACTGCCACCACATCGCAATGCATTCCACGCCCGCTGTTTCGGAAATAATCCCGGAGACTGTATACTTCGCGGTTGTGAAGGTTCTTGGCATTTAAAAAGCCTCGGCCACCACACTTCCGCGGAATGTACAGTCTCATGACAGACGAGCGCGGGTGTAGCATGCGATGCAAAGTGAGCAATCGACGGACCCTCCTATCCAGGGCGTCCAGCTCAGTCTGAGTCCACCTCAGTATGCCAAAGGAGTACATCAGCAGCGGCATGACCCAACCGTTGAAGGCGCGCACCTTGTTGCCGCCGGACAAAAGACTATTTAGTACTTTTGTCAGACGACAAAAAAAGCGCTCCTTCACCGATTTCTTGATGTCCACTGCCGATATACCCAACGACTCTGACATACCGAGGTACTTGTAGGTCTCGGCTTCGGAGAGAGACCTGATAGTCATCGTCTCAGAAAGTTGTAGATTCGAAGAATCCACAACTTTCCCACGCTGTACATGCATAACCGCACACTTATCTACACCGAACTCCATCCTGATAGCCCTGCTAAAAACTTCAGTGGTTTTTAGCAGCTCCACCAGGTCTTGGTATTTCGGTGCAAACAGCTTGAGATCATCCATGTACAGCAGGTGAGAGATAACTTCACCCTGTCTGCGAAGCCGATAGCCTAGCTCTGAATTCCTCAGCAAAGTGCTGAGAGGATTCAGGGCCAGGCAGAACCACAATGGGCTCAGACTGTCACCCTGGAATATTCCCCGCTCAATCCTAATCAAGTCTTGCGGGCCAGCGGAGCCGTCTCCACCGCCAGGTTGACGAAGGACCGTGGCCCATTGCCCCATGCATGACACTAAGAATGATTTTAGAGTTGTATCGATTTTATACAACTCTAAAATCCTCTCGAGCCACGAATGAGGCACAGAGTCATAGGCCTTCTTATAGTCAATCCAGGCGGCAGAGAGGGCTCCCTTGTTCCGCCGGACTTGCTGGCTTATGGTCATGTCTATGAGGAGGAGCTCCTTAGTACCACGGGACCCAACCCTACATCCATTCTGAGCGAAAGCCAAAACGTTTTGCGCAACGACGTGCGCGTTAATTTTGATGCTCAGAATGGATGTGAGGAGCTTGTAGATGGTAGGTAAGCAGGGCGAGGCTAGAACTATATCATATCCTGAAACGAGAATGATATTTGGGGCTAACCTCAACCTGCCATCTGACCGATGAGCAGGTTAGGCGAAAGGTTATGGATGGAGCGCAGGTCGCGAAGATCTCCATAACAAGTCTCATAAGTCTCCTTCTCGCGGTTGCCGCCTGTTATTGGTCTGGTCCCTTCAGGAACAGATATAACCAAAACTTAGAGACGAAACTGTTTTTCCCCTACCAATCCCCTCCAACTCCCGAAGAACGGGGAAGGACGGGTGGGCGCGCTAAAATGGCAACCCGCGAGACGAGTAGCGAGGGCCTTTTGCCCGATGCCGGATCCGGCAGTCAGATGTTTAAGTGCTAACTGTCACTGTCACTGTCATGGCCGTGTCTGACTACATGTCAGTTTACCGGTTTTAGCTTTCGTATTTCCGTTTGGTGTTTCTTCCTATCGTCCGTAACCGTCTTTACACGATTTCGTTATTCAAAACCAATTCAAAACGACCGTCATTGTGCGAATAACTACCACGCAAATCAGTGATTAAGTGCAAATTCGGTGGATTATCGGGGAACTACAAACGTCCGGGATGCAGAACGGCAAAAACATCGACCTAACAGCGGGTAAGTAATCTTACTTTAAATATGCAGTGGCCGTATGCGTTTTTGGCGCGCCCGGCCTTCCGACGCCTTCTTAACTCCTGTATCTATCCTGCTCCAAACAGCTACGATAGCGACGTGGTTAGGCTATCGTGGGCACGTCATCCCAAATAGGAGTGACGACGTGCGGGGGGCTGACCACCCATGTGTTTGATGCTGCGCATGGGGGCTCGTACGGGAGGATGACACAGTCCTGGAGGCTGAGCGTGGGGTGGGTCAGTTACGACACCCATCCACCGCAACACTCCTCTTTGGTGTGGATTTCACCCTAAACGGGGGGTCACTGGCTAGCCACCAATGACAACACAGCATGGCAGGCAGCCTTCTGCTACTGCCCGGCTAGAGAGGTGGAATTCTGGGGCGCGCAGCCGGCGGTGCACGTCGCTTTCTGGTGCATCGGTTGGCGCTGGACTGTGATGGTGCCGTTTAGTGCTCGGGTGTTACTTATTTTGCCTCTCTATATCCTTACAGGTAGCCCTGGTGTCGCAACCCGACATCCCCCTGGTGCGGGCTCCGTGGAGGGTGGGGAGCCTGTGGGACGAAACCTCAAGAGCAACAAAATGGACAGCTCATCCAACCCAAACACAGCGAACAAATGCTCCTCTGACTCTGTGAGCCATTCTGAGCTCCACACTGCGGTTGATAACATGGTGGCGGCTTTTGCCAGCCAGAATGTACACTCCGCGGGATGGACCGTAAAAAATCAGAGAGGCAAGCAGGGGAACCAGACTGGGGGGAAACGGCCTAAAGCCGGAGGTCCCAGCTCTAGTATACCTCACCCCGAGGTGGCTCACGTCCCGGGGGTGAAGCTCAGCAGGAGCCAGATCAAAAAACAGATTCGACAACAAAAAGCAAAGCAACGGAAGCTGGCCAATAACAAAGCGTCTCCGCAGGTCAACAAACCTAAGGAAGTCAGCCACGTTACTCCAGGTTCCAGCTTTTCAAAAACCAAGGACAACATTGCTGGTTCTTCCATGATGCCACATGCCCCACCGGTGGATGCTGCAGACTTGCCTGCTGTGTCTGCTGGGCCAGTTGGTTGCAGAGGACATGGCTTAAAACCGCATAACAACCGCTTTAATAGGAAGAAGCGCGCTGAGATTGCCATTTCAAAGGCCTCACTAGCTCCAGCCCACAATGAGCCATTAAAGCGGTTGCGTCTAGACGACACAGTCTCACCCAGAGGGGACCATAAAAAACAACGTACTGACAACGAGGACCGTCCAGTTGCCACCTATGCAGATATAGTGGGTAATAAGCTCTGTGTAGCGGTACTGAGGGACGATGGCCAACACATTACAGAGGAACAAGCCACAGTAGTGAAGCGTTTCCTAGAGGACATAATTTTGGCAGACCTCTTAGACGCCAGCCCCATTGCCCCCGGTTTCAAAGGCAAACCCATCAGCAGTGATGGAGTTTTGAAACTGTGGTGCAATGATGAGGCTACACGTATGTGGCTTATTAAGGCTATGGACAGCCTTCCTCTGAAAAAATGCCCCAAACTCATTGTGAAACAGCAAAGCGAACTGTCCAGGAATGTTCGGGCATCCCTGACCCTTCCGGACTGCGCAGACGCCACTCTGGAGATCACGCGAAAGTTCCTAGATTTCCAGAACAAATGGGCGCAAGTGAACACCTGGACTGTGTACTCACACCGAAAGTCAGCTGATCACACCTTTTACCTTACTCTGGGCATCCCAGAAAGTGTGATCCCGTCACTGATGAGTAGGGGAAGACAACTGTCACACAAACTCGGGGGCGTGTACGTGCGCTTCCTGGCTCCAGATGGTACATCACATGATAAGCCACCGGAACCAGCGCAACCTGCAGAAACAAATACCCGGCTCTTCCCTGAAGAAACTAGCGGCACGGCGTCGGGCCGAGATGTTCCACCGCAATCTTCTCCAAAGCCGAGTGCGGCCATGGAGGGTGTGGAGGGGGATCTCGGACTGGCAGTCGGGCCCTGGAGAACCGGAGAAGAGCTGGAACTGACAGACGGGGAGGATGGGGTGAGCTTAGATGGGGTCGACCCACCCTCCGACGACTAATGTCGTCCAAGCAAACCTCCAGCACAGCACTGCGGCTACGGCTAACCTGCGCAGACTGCTGGAGTCCAACAACGAGACCATCGCCTTGATTCAGGAGCCGTGGATCAGAGGAGGACGTATATGTGGTCTCAACAACCTGAAAGGTAAACTGATTTTCGATTATACAAGTGACAATACAAGAGCATGTATGTATATCCCATGTAACTTAACGGCTACACCCATAACACAATTCTGCTCCAGAGACTTAGCCACTGCCAGTCTCCTAGGCATAAATGGAGACTCAAAGGAGGAGGTAATAGTCGCATCAGCCTACATGCATGAGGACGACGAAGCGCCTCCACGACTTGTGGCAGATCTGGTAAGGTTTTGTGAATTAAACAACTCGAAACTAATTATTTCTACAGATGGTAATGCACACCACCCACTATGGGGAATGGCCACCGCAAACGAGAGAGGAGAAGAGTTGGTAAACTTTTTATTAACCACTAACCTTCTAATAGCTAACACAGGAGCGGAGCCTACCTTTGTCACAAAGCGATCCCGCACTATAATAGACCTCACCCTTGTCTCAGGTAACTGTATACTGGTAAACAACTGGAGAGTCTCGAACGAGCACTCTGCCTCAGACCACAGGTGGATCAGATACGAGCTGACACTCGAGCGCAAGGCGACAACACCAACACGAAACCTACGAAAAACTGACAAGGTAAAATATCTCTCGTCTCTTAAAGAGAAATTAGACCGTTACAATATACCCGCACAAATACCAGATATTACAGAATTAGAAAAAAACGTGACCAAACTGACAACAATCATCATCGAGAGTTTTGAAGCAGCTTGCCCTCTTACGACCCCCGGACCTGGCGGGAGGACCTGGAGCTGGTCTAGGGAGCTCGAAAACCTCAGGAAGAAGATGAGAAAACTTTACAACAGAGCCATGAACACCTACTCAGACAGTGATTGGGATAAATATATAATGGCTCAACGACAATTTAAGAAACAAGTAAGGAAGAAAAAGAGACAATCATGGGCAAAATTCAGTACAAACATTGAATCAAACCATGAGGCAAACAGAATTAGGAAGATCCTAGCGGCCGACACTAAGCGTGAGATAGGCACACTTAAAAAACCGGACAGTTCCTACACGAAAACCTTAGAAGAGACACACAACTTGCTACTAGAAACCCACTTTCCAGGATGCCAATTGACAAAACATACCGAATGGCAGGATAGTGAAACAACTTTGGCATCAGACACAGACTGGTTTGCCGCTGATCAAGTGGTAACAAATGAAAAAATTACATGGGCAATAAAGTCCTTTGAACCATACAAAACGCCAGGCCTGGATGGAATCTTCCCTGGACTCCTACAATGGGGGGAGGAATTATTAAACGGGAAAATGACTATCCTCTTAAAAGCCTGCATAGCATACAGATACATACCTCTAGTCTGGAGAGAAGTCAGAGTCCTCTTTCTCCCCAAACCGGGCAAAAGCGACTACACAGACCCGAAGGCCTACAGACCAATTAGTCTAACTTCTTTCATGCTGAAGACTCTTGAAAGACTCTGTGATCGGCACTTAAGAGACGAGGTACTTAACAAAATCCCACTACACCCTCAACAACACGCCTACAGCTCGGGCAAGTCAACAGAGTCAGCCCTGCACAAGGTAGTACAAACCATCGAACATGATATCAACAGTAAATCGCTTTGTCTAGGAGCATTCATAGACATTGAAGGAGCCTTTGATAAAACAAACTTTGACAGCATAAGTAAAGTACTCAGAGAACATGGGGTACATCCAACGCTAGCAGAGTGGATATTAAACATGTTAAGCCTAAGGGCAGTAAGAACAGACCCCAAAAGCACAACTCGAGGATTAGTAGTGAAGGGCTGCCCACAAGGAGCGGTGATATCACCAATTATATGGAACATGATAGTAAACACACTAATCACTATACTTAATGCGCAGCGATTCCTCACAGTGGGCTACGCAGACGACTTGGCTATCCTGATATCGGGACACTTTGCAAGTGTAGCCTGTAACCTTATGAACCATGCACTGAAAATTGTGGAAAAGTGGTGCAGGGAATACGGTTTATCTGCCAACCCAGAGAAAACAGAACTAGTGATGTTTACAAATAAAAGGAACCTTGGACCACATACTTTACCGTCCTTTTATGGTAAACAACTGAAACTCTCTGAAGATGTGAAATATCTGGGCATCACATTAGACAAAAAACTGAATTGGACACAACATGTGGACAACAAAATAAAGAAAGCAACGATCTCATTTTGGCAGTGCAGCAAAATGATGGGTAAAACTTGGGGCTTGAAACCCAAAATAACCCAATGGCTTTATAATACCGTGGTCAGACCATCATTATGTTATGGGGCAATAGTTTGGTGGCCCAGAACCAAGCTAGTGACTGTAAACCGCAAGCCCAGCACCCAAGGTTCCCAACCGAGCAAGTGGCACCCCCCAGCAGACCGAGAATACCAGGTGCACCATTCATCCAGCCACCTTGGTGGGGCCCTCCACAGCACTACATGGGCCCAGGACAGGGGGTGCCACCCGGGTTCCAACCTGGGTTCCAACCTGTGTTCCAACCTGGACCTGAACAACAACCCCGGTTCCCATGGAGACACCAGCAACCTGGGCCGCAACAGCCCGGGCCAAGACCCCAGCCGCAGCCTAGACCAACCTACCTTCACCGCCAAGAGGAAGCGGAGAATACTGCCCGTCCACTCGGGGACCCCATGGCCATAATATTGGGGTCCTTGGTGGAGCTGGTAGCAGCCATCGCAGCTGGGGAAGAACCCCGCACTGCCGCGATGCGTGTAATGGCCGCAATACACAGAGCGTACTATGGATAGTGGCCTTACACGCATACTCTACTGGAACCCGGGAGGGATTAAAGGAAAGGTGCAGTCCTTGAGGCTGATTGCGCAGGAGCAGGACGTACACCTCATCCTCCTGGGTGAAACCAAATTGAAGCCCGGCATGCAACTAAAGATAGCCAATTACACCACGTACCGCCGGGACGAGACCTCACCGAGCAATAGGGCGTATAGAGGAACGGCGGTACTAGTGAGAAGGGACGTCATACACGACGCACTGGAGCTTCCCACCTTCGAGCACCTAAGATCGATAGGGGTCCGCACCATGGTGGCAGGTAGAGAAACGGACATATATGCCGGCTACAGGCCACCACTAAGCAAGAAACTGATGCTAGCGAAGGACTTCCGAAACATCTTTAAAGACGGCAAACAGCCTACTCTGTTGGCAGCGGACTTAAATGCCAAACACCTGGCGTGGGGGTCCCGCCTGATATCGGAGTCGGGTAGGAGGTTGTTCAAGATCGCTGAGGAGGAAGGACTGACGATCATTGGACCAGAGTCCCCTACCCACATCCCGACTAACCCAAGACACCAGGCGGACGTACTCGACGTGGTCGTCCACAAAGGGCTGGAGGTGGCAATCTCCATAGAGGTCTTATATGACCTAGACGAGCAGCACCTCCCCCTCCTGGTTACCGTCGGAGGAAAGACGTCGACTATGATGCCCAGACCACCCAGGAGACATGTAGATTGGATCCGCTACCAACAGAAAATGCTGTCCCTTCAGGTCGGCAGATTGTCAGACGCTGAAGACGTAGAGAAGTGTGCGACCAAGCTGACCGAAGGGATAGCGACTGCCCTACAGGAGGTAACTACAATGAAGCCACAGACCGGATGGCGCGAAGAACTCCCCAGGCACCTGAAAGCTCTGCGCAGACGCAAGCGCGAGCTCAGGCAGCGATGGGCCCTAACTCGCTGCCCAAGGACCAAGGCGGAGTTGAACGCCATCTCGGAGAAATTGACAGAGGAGGTCAAGGCTTGGAGAGGCGCCGTATGGGAAGATAAGATCGACCAATGCGAGGAAAGCATGACCAACCTTTACAGCTTAAATCGCAACCTCACCAAAGCAAAAACAATAGTCTGCCCACTGTTGGACGCCTCAGGCAGACGCTGTTATTCAGCACAAGAAAGAGCCAAACTTCTAGCCGACCATCTGGAAGACCAATTCAAGCCGCACCCAGTCCCATCAGACGCACCAGAGGCTATCAGGGAACACCACAGGCGAGTCGAGAGGGAAGTGGAGGAGTATCTTCAGACCCCGGCACCTCCGTTGGCAGGCCAGGACTTTATTGCCCCAACGGAAGTAGTAAGAGCCGTGAGGAGATTGAAGACGAAGAAGGCGCCGGGTTACGACGGAATACCGAACGCCGCCCTTAAATGGTTGCCGACGAGAGGCCTGGTTTGTCTGACCCGGCTCTTCAACGGCATTCTCCGCACCGGACACTTTCCCTCGACATGGAAGACTGGCAAGGTCATCGTGTTGCCTAAGCCAGGCAAGGACCTGAGATTACCTGCCAGCTACCGCCCCATCACTCTCTTACCGCAGATGTCAAAGCTGTTTGAGCGGCTGCTGCTGCGGAGAATGCGTCCCCACTTGAAGCCCCGGGACGAGCAATTCGGATTCCGCACGCAGCACTCGACTACGCTCCAGCTGACGAGAGTCATCCACCACCTCACAGATGAGTTAAATATGGGGAGACGGTCCGTCGCCGTGTTCCTCGACGTCGAAAAGGCCTTCGACAGGGTGTGGCACGAGGGCCTCATCTTCAAGCTGATGCACACCACGACGCCGCCTGCGCTAGTTCGAGTCGCGGCGTCATCCCTTGCTGACCGTCGATTCTTTGTGTCTGTCGAGAACGTAGCCTCCGGATACAGAGGAATCGAAGCAGGAGTACCACAGGGGAGCTGTGCGTCACCCGCCTACTATGCTGCCTATACAGACGACATACCGGTCCTGGAAGACCTAATACCAGGTGAAAGGGGAGTCACTCTAGCCCTCTTCGCGGACGACAGCGCGTATATCGCGTCGTCCAGGAAAGCGACCATCGCCGCAGGCAGAATCCAACGAGTCCTGGATATACTGCCGGAATGGCTGGATAAGTGGCGCGTAGCCGTCAACGTAGGGAAAACGGCCGCCCTTATGACCGGCAGCGCACATAGGTCCGGAAAACCGCCTCCGCTTCAGCTTCGAGGACAGGACGTCAAGTGGGAAAACGAAATTAAGTACCTGGGCGTCCTCATTGACTCCAAATTACAGATGAGCTCGCAGACCTCACATGCCGTGAATCAGGCGAAGGCTGCTCGAGCTCTCCTGATGCCAGTGCTGAGATCGAAGCTGTCGCTAAGAACAAAGCTGGCAATCTACAAGATGTACATCCGCACGAGGCTGACCTATGCTGCGCCGGCATGGTACGCCCTCTGCTCGGCCGCAAGGAAGAAAAGACTCCAAGCTGTGCAGAGCACCTCCTTGCGAATCATCACGGGAGCCGGCCGGTACGTACGTAACGACCGCATCGCCCGTGACCTAAAAATCGAAACAGTGGGGGAGTTCGTTGTCCGACTATCGCGCAACATGTTCGACCGCGCAGACAACGGACCACACCCCCATCTGCATAACATCGCACCGCTTCACGCTCGACCCCCAGACGAAGACGTACGTACCTGGCGAGCCCTCCCAAGAGATCTGCTGTTGGCCGACGCAGAGGAAGAGGAAGAAGAAGAGGAAGAGGGCTTATAGGCAGCCACTAAGATGAGGCCCCAAAAAGGCTAGAAATATCAGACCATCGCGGTACGGCTGTTGTACAACACCGGGCCGTTAGAGGGGGGAAGAGTACAGATTACCCCCCCTACATTGCCCCCTGGGCAGAGTCCCAGGGCGTCCAGCCCCAGCAAGAGGGGTAACCCTGAAGCTGGTTCCTGACTCCACTACTAGCTAGTGAGGAGAAGATCCAAAATAAAAAAATGACTGTAAACAAAAAACTAGAGAAACTCCAAAGAACAGCTTGCATAGCTACAACGGGCTGCATGAGATCTGCACCCACTGCGGCACTAGAAGCCTTCATGGGGCAGATGCCGCTGCATCTCTTCATACAGCAAGAAGCAGGAGCAGCTGCCTACAGACTACTATCACTAAACCTTTGGGTACACGACAAAACAGCAACACACACCACCATAATTGAGGAATTTGCAAATTGCAACCGCGAAATCCTCTCGGTCTATGACAGGGTGCCTAAAAAAGTCATTTTCACAAAGAGCTACTCAATACAGCTGCATGAAGAAAAAAGTGACAGCTCAGGTATACAAGAAGTGAGGATTTACACGGATGGCTCGAAAACTGAAACAGGTACAGGGTCAGGTACATTCTCTGAAGACCTGAATATACACATCGCAACAACCCTGGGTGAAAACAACTCAATTTTCCAAGCGGAATGTGTAGGTATCATCCAGGCTGCAACAGCAGTACTCAACAGAAAGGTAACTGATTACAATATTAGAATCCTCTCAGACAGTGCTGCGGTGCTCAAGGCACTACAACGATATGAACACTCCTCAGGGCTAACCTTACAGTGTCATGATCTATTGGAAGAAGTAAGTAAGAAAAATAAAGTCACTCTTCAATGGATCAAAGGACACAGCGGGTCCAGAGGGAATGACGCGGCGGACGAGCTAGCCAGGAGAGGTGCAGGTAGGCGCCCTGTAGGGCCTGGACCGATGATCCCTTTGCCCTTCAGCCAAGTCAGATCCTGGATACGCCAACACACAGCTAGACAACACAAGGAATACTGGGCAAGTACTGAGGGTTGTAAGCAGTCTAAGGAAGCTTTCCCGGAATTAAATCCGAGATACTCCCGACGCCTGCTGAACCTTAAACGAGACAAACTCCGACTCATAGCCGGAGTAGTCACGGGACATTGCTCTCTAAACAAGCACCTGTTTAAAATTGGTGTTACAGACAGCCCTCTGTGCAGAGGTTGCATGGAGGTAGAAGAAACAACCGCGCATATGCTGCTTGAATGCAGCAGTGTGGCGGAACAACGCAAGAAATTCCTCGGGGCACCGAGGACACTCCGGGAAGCCTGCGCCGGCGTTGGCGAGCTGCTGGACTTCCTGGAGGACACCGGGTGGCTGAACTAGCTGCAGCCGGGCGACCTACATAAAACGGGCCCCTGGAGGGCTCAATTGTGGAAAAGGCCCGCAACAACAAGTAACAAGTAACAGTAGGTAAGCACGTAATGGGTCGATAGTTCTTTGCTTCCGTGGTACTACCGGACTTATGGAGCAGGAAGGTGACACCGGTGGTGAAAAAGCTAGGTAGAGAACCAACCTCAAGGGCTTCCTGGAATTGTGTGGCTAAGCGGTCATGCGAGCATCGAAACCATTTTATCCAAAAGTTGTGCAGCCCGTCCGGCCCAGGACTTTTCCAGTTCTGAGCCGTACGGATCGCACAACTAACGTCTACGGGATCTATTAAAACAGATCCCATAGGTTCGATAGTCTCGCATTCCCGCTCAACCACACGCATCCAGTCACCCTCCGTGTGTTCGACGGGCACCGACCAGATGCCGCGCCAGAAGTCATTCATGGCGCTAGCATCCGGCAACTGCCCGTCGCTCACACGTTGGTCGGTTCTCTCCCAGCCTCGGTACACTTTCCTTTGGTCACTTTGGAAGAGGCGATTTAGCCAATATCGGTCCACACGCTCTCTGTAGCGACGAATGCGGTTTGCCCACGCATAGACTTTCTGTTTCAGATAGTCTATGCGTTCCGTGACACTGGCCAAATAGTGCTGGGGTCTGATACCAGTCCCGGCAAAGGCCTGTGTCACGAAACGCATGACTCGGGGGCGGTTATTCCCCCGGCTGAAACAGATTAGCTTTGCTATGAGAGTCCTGAACGAGTCGATACACCGCTGGATCCGCATTTGCCACGCGGGCACACCCCCGGCGGGTCGCGGTGCACGGCTAGTGTCCGGAAACTTAACACGTGCAACGCGACACGCCGCGATGGCGCCGCAGTACAAGATCGAGTGGGTATCGACTAAGCCTTCGCTTGCCCGTAAATACGGGACTAGCAAAGGGTTCAGGGCTCCCATAAGCGCCAAGTTACGCCTATGGGTGGGAAAACGTGGCAGTCGCGGCCTAGAGTCGGGTGCAAATCGATACTGGGAAATTGCGTCTTCCAAAGCCCTCCTCAGTTGCTTTCTCACCTGGCTAGATACGCTCATACTCGCGTCATCTGCCTCGTCGACCGCAGGACCAGCCGGTGATGTCGCAAGTGTCGCCGCCGACATCGGCGCTAAAGCCATTGTCGGGGCTGACGACGCGACAAGTACGGGCGGGTCCTGCGTCGAAGAAGCAGTGGGGCGAGCAGGCAGCGCCTCCAGGCGGAGCCGATCAATGACGGACTGATCCAGCAGTTTGCACCGGTGGATAGCCCGCACTTGGTCCGATAGTCGTTGGGCAGTCACGGCCACGGTCGGTTCAAGGGCCTGAAACAAAGGCAGCATTCTGGCACAGTACGCTGTCATGTTGGTTCCCCCCTCTGTAGCACCAAAGTACGCGCGCATGCAATTCTCATTAATGGGTTGAGTCCATCGCAGGCGACGCACTATGCCACCGGTAGCGGGAGCGGATGGCGGGGCAGGATGCCCCACAGGCCCCAAGCGTGCCGGCAGCGGTGGACGGCCTCGTCGTCGCACTGGTGGTCTTGGCGGCGGCGGCGTCCGTGGCCCGCTCGTGTCGCTCGACGAGCCGCTCGTCTCGCGGGTGGTGTGGAACTCATCACCCGACGATGCGCTCGGAGCTGACGACGAGGCGGGCGATGGTGGTGGTCGTGCGCCTCTTGAATCCGCTGTTATTTTTGTCTGAGATCTTGTAAGCATTGTATTTTAATATTTTTGAAATTTTCTTGAAGTGTCATGTTGAATGTCAAATGTTGGTTTTTGAGTTTTCTTCTAATTTTGTCACAGTTTCATTATAAAATGTATCCAAATGAAGGGAAATATATTTTTGCTATTGATCTTGTTAAAATTCTGCAGAAAAATGCTCGAAAAACTAATAAAATACAATTTTTAGAAAATAAGATCTAAAAAGACGTCTGGTCTGTCAGCGGTAATTTGTTTTTTTTTTTTTTTTTTTTTTTTTTATTATTATTCAACTGAAATCACAGGCTTAGCCTGGTCCTTTATTAGGCATCAATGGAGCCTAAGCCAACATTGAGAGGCCCCTTTTACAATTTTATTATGAAATAAAAAAACAGTGGTAGGTATAAAAAAGATAGCGTGAAATGGAAACTATGGCATATAAAAAGACCTGAAATATTGTAACTGGGCTATTTTGGTGAAATTTTAAATGTTTTGTAAAATTAGACTATGGAATGAGGTACGGTACCCGCTAAATATGCCCCATTTCAAAATTTCGTAGCGGGTGGTGACTTGCCGTCCACTAAATGGGCCCCCCATAAAGGCTACCGTAAGTTGGCACCGGAGGGGCAACATTGGTGTGGACGGCTTAGGGTGTCGAGAGGTGTGCTGCGCTTTCACTAGACGCTACTCGCGGCGTTATGCCCTTTAACACTTCCACCCTGGAGCTTAGGTTCTTAGCTCTTGCGGTTTCCACTCCAAACCGGCCGGTTAAGGCAATTATTGTTGTAATATTAAATTCTTGTGTATATTGATATGTATGTATTGTATATATCTTATGTATATTTATGACTCTTTATTCAAGTGTATTCATTTTTGTTTTAATCAATTCGCCATTATTGTACACCCCGTCCCTTACCTTCCTGTATAATCCTTTCCTCTCTTAATCAGGTTGCCTGGAAGAAATCGCTTTAAGCGATAAGGCCGCCGGTTGTCGCACTATTTTAATTCTATTGTATTCTTTTATTGTTAAATTGTAAATTGTGTGAACAATAAAGCGTTTTCTATTCTATTCTATTCTATAGGTCAGATCCTGAGGTCAGATCATTCATCAAGTTGGCGGCTGTGATGTTAGCTGCAAGCTGCGAATAACCCAATCTCGGCGCAGCTGTTAGGTGAGCTTCAGTCAGGTTATCTGCAGCTTGAAGCTAACATCAGAGCCGCCAACTTGTATGATTCGGCCTAAGTATAAAGTAAAGTAAAGTAAAGTTTTATTACCAAAAGAAAATTACATAGCTAATGAAGTACATAAAGCGAGTTTGAAGTACATGAGTGCAGTTAATTTCGATTATGTCTGACATAACAGCATTGCCTTATATTAAAAATGCATTTCCAAATAGATGAACTGTGAGCCTCAAACTAAGCTCAAGGCTTGTGTCTTGGGGCTCGAGTGCAAGGTTGTCAGAATTTGTAAAGATTTAAAGTATTTAAAACCTACAAAAATATAGAAAGTTTTTTTTTTTTTTAAAGAAATTAATAAGATATGAAAAAATTAGTTAAATAATCAGAAGCGGTTGGGTATCATCCTGTTTGAAGGCTATTCACCATACAAGCAATTTATAAGGTGTTCTGTTTGAGCATAAGACAAACTCAATAGCCAGTCCTTTAGTTTCTTTTTGAAGGCGTATCTTGTGAGTTCATTGATTTCAATCGAATACCTGTATAGCAACCTATATACGTACTTAGTATACTTTCGTATGCATGAGTAGTTTACGAGCAATTGTATGTATTCTGATGACCCATATGCATTTTAGTCCTTCATTCATCCGTCAGCTGTAGGACGTCAACTGGACATAAGCCTCTCCTATAGATTTCCAACTAGCCTGGGGCCTTATTGTGTAAGCGCTCTGACTTTCGGCTTCGCTTTTTCTCCTCCTTGCGCCAGTTGCTCACGCCACGAAAGCGAGCGGGAGGAAATGCGAAGACGAACGTCAGAGCGCTTACATAATAAGGCCCCTGGTCGAAAGGGAATGCATAGGTACAGATGATCATGGCCCATCTGCATTTTAGTCCTTCATCTATCTGTCAGCCGGAGGACGTCCACTAATATTATAAACGCGAAAGTTTGTAAGTATGTATGGATGTTTGTTACTCTTTCACGCACAAACGGCTAGACTGATTTGGATGAAATTCGGTATGAAGGTAGCTTAGACCTTGATTAACATAGGCTACTTTTTATCTCGGGCTAACGCGGGTAACACCGCGGTGCGCAGCTAGTACATATAATTATATATAGGTACTACCTATAGATTGTGTCATACATTTTGTCGAGGGTGAACGGTATTTTTCTATGAAAGAACATTTTTTTTGAGATTTGATAAAAGTCGTTAAACAAAAGTAGTTCGTTTTGATGTACAAAATAAGCCCCTAAAAGAATACTAATTCATTATCAATAACCCTGTACATAATTATATCCAGTCTACCCGTGACCAAGATCGATGCAACTCTGTCGATACGTTTGGGGCTTTCGTTTCGATTACTTCGTTACGAATAGTCGGGATAATTTTTATCTCATATTATTTAGTGCGCGATTAGTCCGTGTAGTGTATAAAAATATTGTGTTCAAATCGCAACAATTCAAAAATAACATGATAAACAGTCATGCAACTTGTGTTTCTAATTCCAAACATACGGAATGTAGAGTAGGTACCTATTTCAACCAAAGCTTGCATAGCTTTATGTAATTCAAAGCAGACACGGACGGCAACTAACAAGTGGCTTAGCGTTGGACGAATTAAACCACACTACTGTGTACACATAATACCTACTCTCGTAAAATAGGATACATTAGACGACGTTTATTAATAAACATTTTGAATTTAACTACGAAAATTTATAAGTGTGGGAATTTTGCATTAACTTCATCACTTTTAAGAAAAAGTGAACTAATATCTGTGACTAATATAATTTAAACGCATCCCTTAGATATAATGATGCAAGTTTATTGGTTTGCCTCGCATCAAACATCTCATTCAAACATTTCTTATCTGATAGAAAAAAAATACTCTATTTTGTGACAAATACGGCGTTTATGCTCGGACTAAAACACTCAACTCCGTTCTCCAGCTTTCCACTTCGTTTCGGTAGTTTCTGGTTCAAAATATGGAACCAAAATTGCTAAGTGTAATCTAGTGGTAAGCACCACGCTCGTATAAGATTACACACTCAGTAACTTCAGTGGAAACATTGCTCTACAATACGGAACACAGTTGTGATCGCACAATGCAGTTAAGCTGTTGAACTGGTGAAGGTACTCCATTATCATTGAGGTACTCTAAGCTGACACAGCTAAATGATCCTTCCACTGTAAAACTAATATTCAGACAACGCTACGAATTTATTCATACGGATCAGTCAAGGAGCATATTGGGACCAGTGCTGACGCCGAGTTTAGATCTCTATAAATCTGTGCCAATTTATAAAATTACCAGAAGTGTAGTTTTTTATTACATTAAATTGACTGCCTCGGTGGCTCAGTGGTTAGTGACCCTAACTTCTGGATCAAAAAGCCTAGGCATATGGGTTCGATCCCCACCCAGGGAAAATATTTATGTGATAAACATAAGTGTTTGCTCTGTGTCTGCGTGTTATTTAGTTACTATCTATATAAGTATGTATTTCAAAATAAGTATATGTAGTATATCAGTCTCTGGCAGCCATATCACAGATTTGCTTAGTTTGGGGTCAGAGGCCGTGTGTAAGATGTGCCAATTTTTTTTTTTAATTTAATATGATTTTTTGCACACACAGATCGAAACTCAGGCAAAATATCCATTTACAGGAAAAAATACAGAAGATGATTTATCTCTATTTTCTATGCTCGACGCAATACGAATAGGTACCTACTTACTATAATTTATCATAAACATCTGTCTGTTTACGAGACTCTACGAGAGTTTATCATACTATTCGTTTTAATTGACGTTAATTTATTTGAAAGCTTTCAGTAAAATAGACATATATAAAAGTATAAGTACTCTACATTTTTACATAAAAGACAAACTTAAAATATCACACAAAGGTATGTAAGAGAATTTCTAGTTCTATAATAAATATGTTTTCCTAATAACCTGTTGTTCTAGAATCTCGGTCTGGTTTAAACTTGTATACTTCTAAAGTCAATTACAGCGGCTGCGAACCCAAAGCGATACCGCTCTGGAAATGCCTGATATAGCAAACGTAAATTACATTACACTGTCAAAAGTTGGAGCCGTACGGAACATTCCACGTCCGACCGGTCAACACAAACAAACCTAATCGTATACCAAAATTCAGGGGAGCTTGAAACCCAAATCACACATACATACTATTCGTGGTATTACCTACAATATCCCAGCAATCAAAACCAAAATCGGTCGAATCGGTTATCAGGTAGTGGCGAACTATATTTTCCATTATATCTTCCAAATCATAAATACAATATTACAAAAAATGAATAGCTGAATAGGCGAAATGATTAAAATTGTTGATTTTAAACTTTTGCGATTGGAACACATGACTATTATTTACTACGGGACTAATCGCGCACTAAAATTGCGACATATAAATAAATATCTCAATATCGGTATATTGAGATATTTATTTATATGTCGTAACGTTTCGACCGAGTTGCATCGATCGTGGTCACGGGTAGACTGGAACGACTGGTGGTCGAAACGTCGTTATGACGAGGTATTTATTTATCTCGTAATTTTAGTGTGCCGATTAGAATTGTCGTTGAAACCGTTTCTATTGGAAATAATTATCTTGGTGTCTTCAGTGAATATTGCATTTGATCATGATGATGGTGAAACCGTAAATATTGCACATAGTATATAGCATTATGTGTACATAATATTAGGTAGGTACACATGTGTAGGTATAATGTCATCTTCACTCCCTAGCCAATTAAAAGCCCCCTGTAAAAGAATACCATAACACTGAAAGGTGAGAGAAATAATAATATTTATCATCTTTTGACGCGCTATGGAGAGGGATATGCTTGGAGTCTCTCTGCGAAATCGAATCAGGAATGAGGGGGTCCGTAGAAGAACCAAAGTTACCGACATAGCCCAGCGGATTTGCAAGTTGATATGGCAGTGTGCAGGGCACATAGCGTGGAGGACTGATGACCGATGGACTCGAAAAGTTCTCGAGTGGAGACCACGTACCGGCAAGCGCCGCGTAGGACGTCCACCCACAAGGTGGACGGATGACCTCATTAAGACGCTTCAGGTTCACGCTGGATGCAAGTCGCAACCAACCGGTCTTATTGGAGATCGCTTTTCAGCATACGCGAAGAAACGAAGAGTTTGAACTTAATTTAAATACGATATCTATGAATGATAATCTATGTCAAATCATGACAACAACATTATTATTACAAACTTTAACTACATGATAAATATAATAGTTTCCGATTATTATTATATGTGCGAAAATTTCATAGAAATTATTATTATTCGGGTACCTACCTATTTATTTAACACTGTTAATTATAATTTTATTATAACTATAAAACCTCCTTCCGTCGTCCTCCTTCGTCCTTTTTACAATTTTGAAATATAAAAACAGCAGTAGGTATAAAATGGATAGCGTGAAATGGAAACTATGGCATGTAAAAAGATTTGAAATATTGAAATCGAGCTATTGTGGTGAAATTTTAAATGTTATGCAAAATTGGACTATGTAATGAGGTTCGGCACCCGCTATATATGCCCCATTTCAAAATGTCGTAGCTGGTGGTGACTTGCCATCCACTAAATGGGCCCCCCATAAGGCTACCGCAAGTTGGCGCCGGAAGGGCAACATTGGTGTGGACGGCTTAGGGTGTCGAGAGGTGTGCAGCGCTTTCACTAAACGCTACTCGCGGCGTTATGCCCTTTAACACCTCCACCCTGGAGCTTAGGTTCTTAGCTCTTGCGGTTTCCACTCCAAGCCGGCCAGTTAGGGCAAGACAGGAGTCAGGGGTCTCATTTAGCCCCAGGGAATCAGGGTTCGCGGTGTCGCCACTCACCGACGCGGCGACGGCTCGCCACAAAGCCGCCCCTGCGATTAATTAATTAATTATTATTAATTTTGTTTCTGCTTCTAAAACTGTAAAAAAAATTAAGTGTTAGATATTATTATTATTTGAAATGCTAAATTACCGAATATAATGAGAACAACCTAAATATTTGAGAACACAATGGAGGGCTCTGGCGTCTGTAACACAGTTTCGTTACTAGTACGGACGCCAGCCAGTCATTTATAAAAACAAGAATTTGTACCTAACTTGTCTCTCATTTTATAAACGTCAAAATATTGTTGTAAATCAAATTATTGTACAGTTTGTAATCTTTTGGTTCAATAAAGCATTTATTTATTTATCCATAGGGGAGGCCTATGTCCAGCAGTGGACGACCTATGGCTTATGGATGGATGGATGACAACACATATTGTGTAATAAATCAAAAATTAACAACTACTCGTATTATGGAGCTATTTCAAATTATATCTATGACCTAGCTTCGCTATAGATAGACGCTAGAATTCTATAAGCATTGTCATGAAACTAAAGCTATAGAATGTCTAATATGCTCCGTATTGTCGACCGCTTGTTGAGCTATGGACAGCTTATCTCTTGGACGAAGTGGGTAAACGGGACAGCTTACAGTCGGCACGATTTATGCAGTGAAATATGTTGAAACTTGCGATACCTACAAATTTTATAGGTATAAAACCTCATGCAACTCGGTCAAAACGACGCAATTTTGAGGTATACAGGGTTATTTCTAATCAATTAGCATCCTTTAGGGGCTTATTATGTACATTAAAACTAACAACGTTTGCTATGCAACTTTTGTCAAAACTCAAAAAAATTTGGTGTTTCATAGAAAAAAAACATTCATCCGCGACCAAATGTATGGAACAGCTGTTTTTTTTTTAAGTTTTGATAAAAGTCTTAGAACAAAATTTGTTTGTTTTGAGGTACAGATTAAGCCCCTGAAAGGATGCTAATTGATTAGAAATAACCCTGTATATTTAATCACACTATCTGTGTCATCTAGTTATTTTTTTTATATAATATCAGATCTTTTGTAATGTTTAGCTATATTATCAAGTCGAGTTTATATATATAGTTTACTTTGTGATTAGAATTTATTGTCAAAATTTATAAAGATAGAAGCCATTTGCTCCGTAATACAGTTTATATACTACCTACTCGTAGTTCGGAGCCAATGGCTTCAAAACAATGATTGTCAAAACTATTTTTAAATCAATGTTTTTTTAAAATTTTAACTCGTTGTTTTAGTGCGCGATTAGTCCCGTAATAATAATAAAAATGTGTTCAAATCGCGAATGTTGAAAAACCACATCTTGATTTGTCTACGAGCAACGTCGGGACGGGTAGAAAGTTTCAAAAGTTTTCAAAATATTTCACTGCAATCACTCAACGATATACCTATATGTGCAACGTACCAACGACAACGGTAACTTACCGTTGGATCAGAAGGTTTATAGATTCTGCAAAAAATCTACCGAAAGATAGTGAAATAAGGATTATAACTTGCTATAAATAAAAATAAAATATACAGTTTTGATTTTGATATCTACCTACACAGACAGGCACTTGAGTAGCGACGACACTTTGAAATAAATAAATAAGTATTTATGTGGGCCTTCCCGACAGGAACATTCTAAGCTCTAACAAAATAAATAACAAAACCTTGCCGGCTAGAATTCGGCAATACTAGGGGACCGCAATACTTGCTGTTAGGACTTATAAGATTTATTTTGTAAAAGGGTCTCCCAATGTTGAGCACTATCTACCTAAATCACTGGAGCCGGGTGTCGACCTAGATTGCAGCTCAGTATTCCTGGCTGTGGCTGTAGATGACAGATCAGAGGCTTTTGGTTTCTAGCACAGACTACTATAGATACTGTTTCTAGGTAGTAGTAGGAAGTAATGAATTTGACCAATGTAATAAAGGAACAGGAAAAACGTGAAGTGTATTTGGCGTGAGTGTCAAAATAGAACGTTCGTGTTCAGTGAAATTGCCACGGATTACGAGATTTTCAACATTTTCTTTAAAATTTAACACACATTTTATTTAGAAAATGTTAAATATCGTGGTTAAAAACCGTCGCAATTTCACTGAGTATTTGGTTAGTAGTGACCCCACCTCCACGCCAGTTAAGTATTATCCTCTCTTTAGTGAACACCCTGTAAATACACTTATCAATTAACTTTATCTTACAATCAACTTCATTTTTTGTAGCGTTTTACGCAATCTGTGATCAAGATGAAAAACTTGTGAATCAATCCAATATAGGTTAACAAAAAGTCGTAAAGACCTACTAAACATCTGCTAAATTTACGTGATGAGCTATACATATTACCAAATATATGATAAGTCTTTAAGCTATTTTTTGGTAAACTTAACAACCGATTTGATATGATTTTGACATCTCTTTTGGCAGGAGCTATGGGCTTCACATTGCCACCTATTTTCAGTTCCATGAAACTATCCATCCATGAAAGTGACATCAGGCAAGACGACTGTGCAATATGACTCGTATTGCTTTGGGCAAAAACAGGAATACAGTACAACCCCGGAAAATTTGTTCCCAAACGTTTGACATGATACTGTTGTAACGTTTCTGAAGATATTAGTAGTACATCCTGTCAGGCAAATGGATGAAAGTAATACTTTTAAAGTATGGGTAGAAGCATTGGTTGTTGCCATTTTAGTATCATTTGTGGATTTTGAATTTTACTGATTAACTAAACTTTTTTTTTATTCCTTATAGGTTTGCGTTTGACTAAATACTGCCTAATGTTGAGCAGATATGCGGTCTAGGGTGTAGCACGCTTACCTAGAAGATACCTATTTACTAGGGATTTGAAGACACCCACGTTGTACTTTAGCGGGAAGACAGACCCAGGCAAAGTGTTCTACATTCTGGCTGTTCGTATGAGGAATGAGGATTCGAAACGGTTTGTTCTAACGCGCGGAATGTCCACCTTAAAAGGGGCGCTTTGGTCGCATCTGCCTAGCCGTACGATAGAAGAAAGGAGCAGGTGGGACCAGATTGTGCAACTCCTGAGCGCACTCTCCGAAGTGATTCCGATAAAAGACCGACAAACAGGCCTCCTTACGTCGATGCTCAAGACTTTGCAGCGGCGACTTAGTCAAGGTGTAGTTGTCAATCAGCCTTCTGGCTCGCCGTTCAATCGACTCTAGAGCCTCCAGTTGATATTTGGCAGAGCCATCCCAAAGGTGAGAGCAGTATTACATGCAAGACCTGACTTGTGCTTTATAAAGACTAAGCAGTTGCTCAGGTGTGAAATACCGTCTCACCTTAGGGAGAACACCAAGTTTTTTAGAGGCTAATTGGGCTTTAGACTCTATGTAAGAGCCAAAGTTAAGAGTCGATGAAAGCAAATATCCTAATAGTTCCAAGCTGCCAGTTACAGGAACGGAGACACCGCGGAAAGCGGGAGACAAATGTAAGGGTCTCTTTTTGGAAATTGGAATTTAATGTAAAAATAATAAAGAAATTTTCAAACTGAGATTCACACGAAAAATATTTATAGTGTTACATTGTCTTTAACCATCATATAAATGCAATAATTTTGATACCAAATGGCCACAACCGGGTCAGTGACCAAAACAGGTACACCTACTATAGGTATGTAGGCTTAGCAAATTAAATCCGATTTTTGGATAAATTCAATGCACTTTTTTCTTAGCACGGCACTATTTTTACGTGTGTGTATTTATTCACATGACAGAAACGATACAGTAACGTCAGTTAAAATCCGAACCGTGTTGCCTGTCGATTGATACAACTCACACAACAGGAGTCTATACTCCATAGTAAGCTGCAGGACGTCTGAAAGCGTACTAGACTGCACAAAAGCATTGTTAGGACATGCACGTTACACCATCACTACTCCATACGTTTTATCTTTGACAACAAGGAGATTTATTTTCTTGTGATGTAACTAAATTATTCCACTAGCACCGTTTTGATATAAGTTACTCTTTTCTTATTTTGACTATGAAGAAGAGTTAGACAAAAAAAAAAAAAAAACTATCTACCTTTCAAACAAAATTTCGAATAAAATTGGGTTTCTAAAGTATTGGTATTACTGTTCTCTATTATTTCTATGGATTTATTAGAGCCGACAAAATACAATATAATACAGTCATTAAACGGCTATACAGACTAAACCCCCTTGTTTTTACATGCATTACTATTGAACTACATTTTAATGTATGATAAAACCATCTAGCAACAAAATAGTACTTGTTTGCACGGTCGGGAGATCTCCTGTGATATCAGACAACCTGGCGACTCAGGCCGTCTCTACAAATAATACCTAAACTACACTACATGAAACTACATATTCGTAATATATGCAAAGTGGTATTCGCATCTTTGTCTTGTTGTTAGTTCTATTTTAGCTCTTTGCGAGTCTATTGTTAATGATTACAAAAATGTTACAACGAAAACATTTTGTTTAGTTACCGTACTATATTTCTATGGATTTGTTGCAGCTGAGTAGTAGCCATTACACGATTATACATCAATTTTTTTCACTGCAATTACTATTGGACTTAATTTTACCGTACTCGTATGATAAAACCATCTAGCAACAAAATGGTACCTGTTTGCACGGTCGGGAGATCTCCTGTAATATCAGGCAATCTGGCAACTCTGACTGGCATCGACGTCGGTAGCGCAAGTCGGGCGACTCATGAATATGCATCTTACGAGCGATGCCGGACTTGTCGTAAACTTATATTGGATGTCACAGCTCGGTTTCCGCCGTCGGCCGTCTCTACAAATAATACCTAAACTACGCTACATGAAACTACATATTCGTAATATATGCAAAGTGGTATTCGCATCTTTGTCACTGTTCTATGCTATTTTTGTTGTTTTTAAACTGTCGCGATTTAAACACATTATTATTATATACTACGGGACTAATCGCGTACTAAAATTACTTTATTTATCTCGTAATTTTAGTGCGCGATTAGTCCCGTGGTAAATAATAATAAAGTGCTATTTTTGCCATGTGTGGGGGTCCATTGTAAATGAATACGGCCGTCTCTACAAATAATACCTAAACTACACTACAAGCAACTACATAATACTTATATGCCAAGTGGTATTCGCATCTTTGTCATGTAACAGGCTTCAGGCAAATATCTCCAGAGCTTACAGTCCTTAAGTGAAAGTAGTGAAAAAAATTCCGAGCGCCGTCATACATAAGGACTTAGATATTTACTGTAAATAATTCACAATGACCCGTTTTCTCGATACCCTACGCTATGTCACCTAATTAGTGCTGTTAACCGAGCACTATGGCGTCGCGCGGCGTTGTAGTCGGCTTGCAATCGCCTAACGACTAACTAAAAAGCCTGCCCACTACGTATTTTAGGCAGAGTTTTGCCTCGGATACTTTTTTGCACGATTGTGACTAGAGGTATTTGCTCGAAGCTTACAGGATAATGCCATTTTTCACCCTTTGTACTATGTTTAGCACTGGACTATTAACTGCTCATTATAGTGCAGAAGGTACATATTTACAAAGGTACCTATTATACATCTGTCAGAGAAGCATAGAAAGAAGTTTTATGAACCTTAAACTCAGGGATAGAGTAAAGGCCACCACGATTAGGAAAAAAACCAAAGCTAGAGATGTCATAAAAGAAATAATGAAATTGAAATGGGCTGGGCATATACAAAGACTTGAGCCAAAAAGGTGGGCACAAATCATCACAAACTGGATCCCTAGAGGCACGAAACGGAAGACAGGAAGACCGCACCAAAGATGGCAGGACGACATTGTCAAAGTTGCTGGGAAGCTATGGTCCAGAATTGCGCGGAAGAAGAGGAATGGAAGCTGTTGGAGGAGGCTTTTACCGCTACTGGCGGTCCTTACACTACAGTTTAATTAATGTTATGTTTATGTAAATTGTTTATGTTTTAAGGAAATTAAAAGCTTTTTTATTTTTTATTTATTTATTTTATAACTATAAAAATATTGAACGCTGAAATTATATAAAAAAGACGTTTTTTTACCCGGCTGATGTAAAATAACTAAATAAATATTTTTGGGACATCTTACACACGGCCTCTGACCGCAAACTAAGCAAAGCTTGTGATATGGCTGCCAGAGACTGATTTACTACATATACTTATTTTTAAATACATACTTATATAGATAGTAACTAAATAACACCCAGACACAGTGCAAACATTTATGTTCGTCACATAAATATTTGCGCTGGGTGGGGATCGAACCCACGCCTCTTTGATCCAGAAGTTAGGGTCACTAACCACTGAGCCACCGAGGCAGTCAAGTTTACTTCTTAACTTAACTTCTCATATACAATCACCACTTATATAATTATTTTCCCAAAAGCTATGGTACTTCAACCGTGTACAGGATTCGAATAGTTCGCACGGATTGATGTATGTAATAATTTTCACATTATTGTTGATTTATCAAAAATAGCTCAGCCGATTTCGATAAAATTTAAATGGGACCACTTTTGAAGTAAGATATAGCCATACAAAAAAAAGAGTTATCAAAATAAACGTTGTAAAAAGTGATGTGTGGCCAACCATAAAAAAAAACACGTCGACTTGTAAACCTCATCCGCTTCGTCGGTTGAAAATAGCTAACATTATTTTCCATTACAGTAAACGAATTAAAACCGACGATCACATCTCTCGATCTGCTAATGGATTGCGCTAATTTAAATTGATGTGCTGTATTGAATCATGGAGATTGATAGAGCTTTGCATTCCGTTGGGGTGGACACGTGGACAGGGGGTGATGGCGGACCGTGCATGCTAATTAGTGATTGTTTGAGATACGAGCTCCATCCCATGTCAATTACAACCATTGTTGCAAAGCAAGACGATGGCATAAGTAGTATGACTATTCACAAATCACAAGTTAACGTATCATGTGATTTCACATGATACGTTAACTTGTGACGTGACTTGAGAGTAATGTACTGTACTGTCTACTGTATCAGCCTTTTTAATAGTCCACTGCAGGACGTAGGCCTACCCACGAAGGGTGGTTGGGCTATATCCCCCACGCTGGCCCACTGCGGGTTGGGGGATCCACATACGCCATAAATTTTTTTCTACGGACGTATGCAGGTTGCCTCACGATGTTTTCTTTCCCCGAAACGCCAGTGGTGTTAAATTCCATACATCAATTTCAGAGAACTCATTGGTACGGGACCGGGATTTGAACCCACGACCTCACGATTGTAAGGCGGTCATCACTACCACTACCACCACGGCTTAGACGGCTTAGAGAGTGCTTGCGTGCTTGTGTATGCGTATGAGCAGTGCGTACAATTGTAAGCCCGGTTGTGGAAATTTGGTGTCAATATTATTGTAAAAATGATTATTATAAACAATGTAATAAATATAGTTAAGTTTACGGAGACTCTAATTGTGTTTTTAAAAACTAAAGGAGTTGGTAAACTTTTTATATGGGAGGCGGTCCTTGAAAACCGGCAGCGATGCGAGCTGTATTAATGTTTAGTGCCATATTTAAGAATATTATTTCATGCAAAAACATATCTTTGTGTATCGCCGTTTTATTACAATATCTCTTTTTTATTTCACTAAGTAGAAAATATTTAGACTGAACTGTCAATACTAAGAGGAGACGCCTGGTAGCCCCGTCCAAAACGCAATAGAGATGGGCGATTTCAATTATAAAGACTATCGATTCTTACGATCGATAGTTTTGTATTATTATGCGGAAAGAGACAGTGTTGTAGTAATAATTACTAGGTACACTTGAATTCGTACACGAGTGTGGACAAGTAAACTACATCGGTGAAACGTTATTAGATTTATCTACTGTCTTAAAGAACAACATAGCTACTTCATTCAATATTTGTTTCATAGATACCTCACTTCATAGATTATATTTTGTAAGACACTTTTGACACACATTATTATTAGTAAAAACTTCTCATCGATCCATCAGCTATAAAACGTCCACTGTTGGATGTAGGCCTTCCATATTTGTCTATAACAAGATCGGTTTGTAGCGGCTTGCACCTAGCGTGATGTTGTGACCTTAATGTGGTCATCGGTCAACTTGCCAATCCGCTGGGCTATGTCGGTTAACTTATAAGCTAATCGATGTTCTACGTTCCTATTTCATTTTATTTATATAGGTACGTGATTTTACTTTTACGTCATAAATATAAAAAAACAAACAATATCAAGAAATCATTAACTGCACTGTCATTAGTTGCGTTTGCGATAATTTAAGTTACAATATCGATACATCGATGTTTGACGATACAGCCGCACTAAGGGCACTAACGTGGACAGTGATTTCAAACAAAGTCTAGATACTACGTAGTCTACGTATCAGACAGGAATCTTCAAACAACCAATAGCGGGCTGGTATTTTAGAGTTTGACATTTATTTATTTTTTAAAACATGGCTACCAGCCCTCTATTGGTTGTTCAATATTGACAATGTCATTTCCTTTTGCTGTTTTATAATGTCACTGTCAGTTTTTTTTTCAATATAGGCTTAATGCAGTTATTTGGCGTAGCACATAGTTCATTTTTCTATTTTTTTTATAACCCAAATAAAAATTAAATGGCGATGAAAAAAAATCTAAAAAATATGTAATTGAAAAGATAATATAAGCTTTCTATTGGTATATATTTCGTTTCTGCAAGTTTTCAAAAACCGCATCTTTTCCATATCCTTTAAAATAAAAGACGGATTATACGGCTGGACAGACTTGAATGTCCACTCTAATTAAATTAAAAATCTTACAATTAAATCCTAGGCGAACACCTTATCTAATACCGGGAACTAGTCACGCCACCCAGAGCTGCCTATCTAATTTAGGCTCGGATAGATACAAACCGCGGAGCGGGGCTAGCTGGTGACATAACTATATTGTTTATGTGAATCTCAAGCTTTAAAAATATGTTTATAAATATTATTATAGGATTTAATTGTCTGATCAATCGTTAAAATTCAAAATGACTACAAATAACACTGAGATGTCCATAGATAAGTAAGTAAGTAAGTTCGTATAGGCCGGGTGGCTAGCCCTAGTACGTAGGTATATATAATTTATATGCTTGGAGGATCGTGTGTGCGTACGCTAAAATATTAAAGGCTTTTTCAACGTCATTTCTTCGTGAAACAATAATAATCAAAAATCTACTTCACTCATAGAAATTTTATAAGAAAATATTTACACTACAAAATTGCTCACTAATACCTACATTTAACAGACTTCACAAAATAGTTCCAACATATGAACTCTAAGCTCCTTTTGCTTATTCAAATCCCCAGTAATGCAAGAGAATTTCAAGAAGATTGAAAATTCAAACTATTCTTTCAAAGGTAAGAAGATTTTGCTTTAATATTTTACTCAGAAACCAAGGCGGAGCTTCGATTTGCATAATATTGAACGTGAAACTTAATGACTCAATTTTAAGTGAAAAGTAGTAAAAGTTGGGAATTTTTAACGTTTTATTAGTATTACAGAGTCAAGTGGTGTGAAAACTTGGCTCCGAACGGTCTATTAGGAACTTTATTAAACTTACTTTCATTGAATGAACTTACAAAGTTTCGTAAAGATGCAATTTTATTTTGAACTAATCAGCTGTGCTTCGCGATTTCTCCTGCGTAAAGTATTTCAGATCTTGACTCAAACTATATCATTAGAAAGAATGATCAGTTGCTTGATTCCTACGTTAATGAAAATAAAAAAGCACTCCGATTTGTACTTGGATAGTATCTACTAGTACTTTCCAGTACAATGCTTAAAGAAACTACATTGCTGCGATTATAAGTTTAGTGTACTGTCCTACGTTTCTACAATTAGGTACTTTAAGAGCTTTAAATTAAAAATTATATAATTATTTTTTGCAAAAAATAGCATGACCGACTTCACCCGTGTACAGAATCATTACATAGTATAAAACAAAGTCGCTTTCCATATTTTCTTGCTTTCATATTTAAAACTACGCAACGGATTTTGATGCAGTTTGGTTTTAATAGATAGAGTAATTCAAGAGAAATGGTTATATGTATACAACACCTGTGCAAAGCCGGGGTGCATCGCTAGAACGCAAATATTATGCACGTATCCATGTAGCATTTTTCACATTATTGTTGATTTATCAAAAATGGCTCAGCCGATTTCGATAAAATTTAAATGGGACCAATTTCGAAGTATACTCTTTCAAATAAAAAAAAATATTGAAATCTGCATCTATTTAAAAATTTATGCGTACGTAATAACATAATGATCTTACGTAAAAAAAAATATATATATACGCGTCGAATTGTATACCTCCTCCGGTGGTTCGTCGGTCAAAAAGCACTCCGATTTGTACTTGTACTTTCCAGTACAATGCTTACATTGCTGCGATTATAAGTGTGCAGACCTACGTTACTACAAAGAATTACTTTAAGAACTTTAAACAGAAAAATTATAAAAGGATTAATCAAATTACAACAATAACACTAATTAGCTAGTTAAATGGTAAATTCGTAAAGGCGTTGTTGGGCACGATCTAACGTGAAGTCCGATCAACGGCAGTTCTCAGTTGTAAATGCCACTAGCGGTCGCCTATCAGAAAACTGACTGCACCGAATATTACTTAACTTCAATGATTATCAAAGTACGCTATGAGCTGAATTAATTAGGTACTTGATTAAAAACTCATACCATTTGTTCAAAATGAGATTAAGTCAACACATTTAACTTTATTAAACTAAAGGATGACAACAACTCTGTAACAGCGATACAAACTCCGAAATTTCCTTTATAATGATGTGTCGCGCGAGTTGGCGAATCTCATTAATCTTCTACAAGTGCCATAAAGTGGTGATATTCGGAATTACGGTCACGTTTCTAATAAAAATGCAAATAAACAGCGACGACATTATCTCGTCTTGTCAGGGAATGTGGTGGCGTCTTCATCCGACTCATTGTCGACTCAGAAAGTACATTGTAATCGTAAAACAATATCTCTTTTTAATAGAGTTTAGGTTACTTAGACTTTTTTTAAACAATTTAACTTTTTATTACGTCCTAAATTTTATTATGCGCTCTGACCGATTGCTCATAAAGTGGCGTAATATTTTTGCACAGATTGATTGCGTCTGAGTTACTTTCCTAAGAAAGTGTAGGCTTTAGCCGATAGAGAACAAATAATTCTAATGACTTACGCTGATCTCTGTGGAAATTGATCTCGTACGGAACTGGTAATGTAAATTATGCCGAAATAATACGTGGTGTATCTCTAGAGAGCAAACATAATGAAGTATGTCCTTGAACCCATTATTATTATCATCTTTTATGGGACAATATTTTAAGCAAAAATTGCGAAAAAACAGCTGTTTCATACAAAACTTCGTAGACTTGAGACGAAGTGAATGAAAAAGTTTATCATTTTTTTCGTGATTTTGGATAGGTCTGATGGTAAATATTACTCATAATAATGAGTACAATTTTATAATGTATTAGAGATTATATATTTATATACTAGATTTTATACCCGACAACAAATAAATCTGAATCTGAGCAATTTTATGTCTCCAAGACGTAAAATTGCATAATCATTTAGAATATTATAGCAAGCAAACATCTAACAAACGCGTTCTACATCCCTTCTTAACTTGCAGAAGAAAAGAAAACATCTATAGTATCTCCTCAAATTGTACTATTTGTACTAACGTAGCAGACGTATTCTCTATTCCTTCTTACTTGTAGGGGAAAAAGAAAACACCTTCAGTCTCTCCTCAATTGTACTCGTACGTATGATACGACATCAGTGGCACCCTATAACCGCGCCCCGCGAGCCATAAGTAAAGTTATTGAAACGTCGCCATATCCACTTAGCTTTACGAGACGGAAAACTCTATGCGACGGCGCCCACTGTGCGGGCGCGGGATTTCCTTAAGGCGAGTACTCAATGAGTGTTGCTCTCAGATAGACATTAGAAGCGGCATAAAGTAAGTAAATAATTTTTTTTCGCCAAAAATGGTTCAATCGATTTCCACCGTGTACAAAATACGAATAGGTAGATCGCACAAATCGATGTATTTCTTGAAGTAGTTTTTACATTATTGTTGATTTTTCAAAAACGGCTCAACCGATTTCTATGAAATTTAAATGGGAAAGTAAAGTACCATTTCGAAAGTATATCCTTCTGAAATAAAAAAGTATTTTTTTTTAAATCGGTTCACAATTGGTGAAAATATCGATCAACATGCATAAAATACAAATGTAGGTAGACCAACATAGTATCAACCTCCTTCATTTTGGAATATTAAGAAGTGACATGATCACAGCGAGAGGGTCTCAAAAACACACAGAAACTGCTATGTAATCTTGACGCAAATGACACTTGAAATTCTAAAATAGTAACACATTCTCTGTGAACACATTGGATTACAGTAATATGGCGGACAAACTTCAAAAGCGTCCTAGGCGAAGCTTATATTTTGAACTTTATCGTAATAATGCCATTTTATTTCAAATGCCCGGTCCACTCACCCGGTCCGGTACGTTCGTAATGTTGCTAGTCCTGTAAAATATTTTTTTATTTCGTATAGGGTTGCGGTGAAGAATCGCATTAAAAAAATGCTAATAGATCAAAATAATTTTGATCCATTAGCAATTTTTATAATAACTTTGATCCATTCCATCAACCATAGGACGTCCACTGCTGGACATAGGCTCCCCTATGGATCTCCAATAAGATCATTTTTTATGAGATTGAGTTATCTTCCCAACGATTTTTTTTCCTGTGCTAAAAGCCTACTCAAAACTATACCTATGTAAAAATTTTAAATGCTACCTAGCTAACCGACAGCAGTTCAGTTACAAAATCACTCATGATATCATTATTTGATGACAAAAATGTGCCTCAACCTCCAGCAACAATGGTCTGTTAAAAACATTATATATGTCAAATCAAACTTAATGGCATGGCAGTATGAATATCGTAAAGCTCGATAAAGCTACACCCTGAGCGCTGCACTACAAAATCCCAGTGAATACGTTGCTTTATTTCGCGCGTTGCGGCGAACTTTCAATGTAGTTTTCCAAATGTTTGGGCAATATTTGGCGGAAACATTAATGCTTTATAGGTAAACTTTGGAGTTTATTCAACGGTGCAAATTCAGAATAGTTTATTTACTAAAGCATTCAAATAATAAGTTGTCGAGACACGCGTTTGATAGGCTTTCGTAGATGGCGATGATGATTATGATGATGATAAATACAACATGTTATAATGTTATTTGTATAGTTGACTACTAGAAAAACATAATTGGCTAAAAATATGTTTGTAAGGTCAATGACCTCATGACACAACTCATAGAGTTGTGTGCAAGGTTCAGAATTTTAATTTTCCTTTTTATCTCAAAAAGATATAATCCTTTAGTGCTCAAATTAACTTTCAGATAAAGTTTTTAGTATGGTCTATAATCTCAGAAAGTTTGAACGTCATCAATTCTATCTTATTTACATTACAAATTAAGGAGGGGGACACTCTTTTTTCAACTTTGGCGAACTATATCTCACAAATGGTACATGTGACAAAAAATGTTTCATGCAACCCTTATATTGCACTTTAGAAACCCTATTCAATGATACGCCACATGAGGTGGTAGGCTGGAAAAAAATGTTTCATCCCCACTTTATATGTATAGCAGCTACCCCTTAAATGCACAATTTTGAAATTTTTAAGTATTTATAATTGAGATCTATACTAAATCTATCGCAGTGTCAAACTTCATGCAAAGTAGAAGTTATAAGGCTTTGTAACATTAGGACGGACGGACGGACGAAATTGTAAGGGTTCCTCGTTTTACTACGGAACCCACACCGCGGCCCACAGTGCTATGCGAATGGAGTCTGCGCGCTAGTACCTACGCCATCTAGATAAAGGCTGCCAAATGCGGTCGAAATACATAGTTGACTTGCTGTCTGCCTTAGAAACAGCACCTACTAGTAGATTCCTATTAAAATATGCGAAAAGCCACCCTAACTTTGATAAATAATCAGATGTTTAACACACCTACTTTAGCTCACAATACTTAACATTACGCACAATGAAATAGTTTGAACCCAAGAGCGAATTTTCCCAACTACTAATTTAAGGCCTTCCTAAATGCTGACATTATGAAGTTTACAGTACATTTGCCGTACAGTTTGATAATTTACGAAATAGTTTCTCTGAAAGAGTAGTTAAGTTGATTTGCGGCCTCTTTGCCACTAAAGTAGTTGCAAAGTGAAATGGCGTGGTCCTGCCGAAGTATTCGAGATTCTGGCTTACAAGTTTTAAGTACAAAGCGTTGTTAATTATTTTAATGTTTATTATTTTACTGGCGTTTAGGTTTCTTTTGGAATAGCTCTGAAATTTAAATTTTGTTTACTTGGAGTGTGCATTTTGGGAAATTGTAAAATTTAATTTTGTCATTTTACCTACTCAGTTTCCGTATTTAAGAGTTTCCTAGAAAACACTCAAGTATTATTAATTACTGACATCTGCACTTCAATTTCTACTAGATTTGTAAGCAACGTAAGTTATTGAGACTTGGCTTGTTTAACCAAACTTATCATTTACTATTTAGCCCCTTGGTTCCCATAAAGCTTAAAAATGCAGTTGTTAACCCGTATAAAGTACTGTCTAATAAGGATCTCATTTTTCGACAAGGGTCCTATATGAACCGTGAATCCAATAGTATAAAGTATCCCACCACCACCCGTTATCATAAAACAAGGGCAGCAAAAACTATTCTTCTACAAAAATATACCGCGTGTTAGTACAGAACTGAGTGGAAATCTGTGTAGACTTTTTGCGCTTTCCCAATACTGGCGCGTAATGTTCCGGAAATCGTATTTTAGCTGCTCTCCCCTACAAAAACTACGCCTGATGTAGACAAATTTGGTAACAGACGTTGCGAATCCAAGTTTTTCGACGTGTATGGTCACAGTTGGAAAGTTCCACCTATTATGAGCGAGCCGCGGTATTACTTTATTCGAGATATTGATCTTTCAGAAATTTTTAAAGATTGATTTGTAAAAGATGTGTGTGTGGCTTTCAAATTCTAGTAAAATATACAATTTTGAAATCATTTATATTGAGTATACGTGAATACTGAATAAGTGAAAAAAATTACAGCTATTAAATTATTATTCTTCTTCTTTTTAGCCATAAGACGTCCACTGCTGGACATAGGCCTCCTCTAACAATCTCCAATAAGACCGGTTGGAAGCGGCTTGCACCCAGCGCAATCCTGCGGTCTTGATGAGGTCATCCGTCTACCTTGTGGTGGTCCTACGCTGCGTTTGCCAGTACGCAGTTCTCATCAGTCCTCCGTTATTATCATTACATAATTCCTATATTTAATTAAATATATAAAAAATATATTAATAGCAGGAACCACGCTAGATGCAAGTCGCTTGCAACCGGTCTTATTTGAAGATATAGGGAAGGCATATGTCCAGTGCAAGATCACGAACGCACGAAAAAGAGATTTGCCAATACTCAATTTAGCTCATTCCGATTGGTTTAACTTAGCAACAATAAACAAAACCATACCTGCACATTGAACATATCTAAACTAAATTACCTACAACCCGTATATCCAACAAGGTATTTCATTTTGTAGCCAACAAAATAGTTTATTCCGCGAACCTCAAACAACAAAGTGAAATGTAGTATGATTGAGAAGAGAGGTATCCGATTAAAATACTTTGTAGATTCCTCTGAAGCACTGTGCGAAATGAAAGTACTAAAAGCAAGTAAGTTGAAAACATTTCAACAGTTCGTTTAACAATTGAAAACAAAGAAAATGCCGTCTTTTCAATAAATCTACTTAGAAAATAAAGAATTTCACTCACTACGCAAATTGATAATGCTTTTGCACCAAAACATGTAATGAGAATGATGAACATATCATATCGTGTTTGACTTATCCGTGTAGATCATTCAACGAAATCAAATCATTTTAATATTACAGTTTTTTTAGTTCGTGATAGAAACAAATATTTTTTAATTTTAAGATAGCTAACTTACTTGATTTCCAAGAAAAATCTGTTCAGGCGTCTTTAAATTTTTCAGTTTTTTAAAGTGAAACTTCTAATGCGACATCTAACAAGGTAGCGTTAAACGTTTAACGTTTAGAAGTTTCACTTTTTCCGCGCGGGGGGACTCTACGCACTATTTTTTTATTTTATTATTAATTTTTTATTGACCTTATAGCAAAGAAGATTTAATAATATGCCTACAGTCAATTTAGTTTATATTTTTAGGGTTTCGTACCTCAAACGGAAAAAAACGGAACCCTTATAGGATCACTTTGTTGTCCGTCTGTCCGTCTGTGTGTATGTCAAGACTCTTTATCTCGGTAACACGTATAGATATCGAGTTGAAATTTAAACTGCATACGTATATCTATGGTGTCTTGCAGATGTGTAACAGAAAAAATTCCGTTTAGTCATGTCAGAGGCCTTCAGGCGGCCTAAAAACTCTGACACCAGGGCTAGCCACCCGGCCTATACGAACTTACTTACTTACAGAAAAACTTCTCAGCTATCGTTTAAAAAAGTGAGAGCCGTTTATGTCGTAAAAAACGCATATTTCGACACTAACAAAAATTAAAACCTACAGGGTACTTCCCGTTGACATAGAACTATGAAATTTGGCGAGTAGCATTGTCTCAATGTACACATATAGGAATAAATCCGAAAACTGTACATTTTTATTTGAATCACAACAAAATTCACAAAATATGAGATAAAAAATTTCGAAGTGATTAAATCGTATCATGTATGGTACGAGTATCATTTAAAAGAACTTCTTTAGCACATGCTAAAACAGGTTTTTAATTATTTTAATAATGTGTAATTTTCGATGTGTGACAAGAAAAGTGAAAAAAAAACTTTTTTGTCGATGGTTATAGTACTCGATGTGACTCGCACTAGTCCGTTTTTTTTTTAAATAACCTAACTTGAGTTTATTTCGTGTAATTGTTAATTTTAGAGCTCATAATTATTTTACCACGCGCAACATTCAACACATTTATTTTGAGTAGTTCCCTACGCATACATAGCAAAATAATTAAATAATATGTTTAAAATTAAGCTAATTTTTACACTTTTTCAACCCACAATAATTAGTATATTGTAATCAAATCATTCCGTAATAACATCTACCAAAGTCTTTCCTCGCAACTGTAATTACTACAGCTAAATAAGCTCTAAAAACTTTAAGCCTTTAGTTAACTTAAGTCCTTAGCTAAATCACTTGCTCAGAACTTGAACTATTGACGTTTTCATCCGCGGCTTTATCTTACATTCATTATCGCGTACAAAAGCTCGTTAAGGCTTTAACAGTAGCAATTTCTTTCTTTTTAACTCAGTTTAAAAAAAATGTAAACAATAAATGTATGAAAACTCAACATAAGCACTGAGTAGTTTTTTGTTACAGAATTAATGTATGAAAAGGTTTTTTCATACATTAATTATTATGTAATATTATGTTGAGTTTTCATACATTTATTGTTTACATTTTTTTTAACTGAATTAAAAAGAAAGAAATTGCTACTGTACATCAGATTTACAATTTTTAAAAAGGATGAATATGCTCTTATTGATGTTACTCTTTCATTTATATTTTTAGAATCTTTTAAGTCTATGTACCTATATATATCTAAGTTATTATTTTCGATTTGCAATTAATGAAGCCTTAACAAAAGTTTCTGAGTACTCAATGAAAATCAATGTTCTAGAGACGTTAGTTTCTCTTGCAATAAGAGCTCGCAATAAATTGCACAAAGTGGAGCTGCTTGGGGTTACAGCTTACTTGCTGAAACAGAGAGGATAAAGCAACTCTTTTGAGATTTAAACAATTTTAAGGTATCGAAAAAATGATAAAATATAAAAATGTGATGTGTAAAGCTGACTTAAGCTTAGAAATCGAACTAAGTGGTGCTAAACATCGTGAATGAAAAAAGAAACGTGCTAACAATAATCGAAAATAGAAGAGAAAATATGTTTGGCCACCTTATACGACATTACAATTTTATGAAAATAATAATAAAAGGATCGGTATAAGGAAAGAGAGGAAGGGGAAGACCACAGAGGGCATTCTTAAATCAAATAATAGAAAAGGTAGATGCATAGAATTAGAACTAAGCTTTAATTCTAATAGGCTATTTGACAACATAGAAAATATTCTATTGATTGTAGTAATCCTTAATGATAATAGCCCGAAAAAGACATATTTCACTTTATTTAAACTAAAATATATCCAATTTTCGCAAATCGCACGAAATAAAATACGATATATTTTATAATATTTTATCTGTGCCGTGGACGCTCTAAGAAGGGCGGCAACACTGGTGACGTCACATGATAGTAAACAATAATTTCTCGATTGGCTGTTGTTTGTGTAATTTGTGTTTTGTGATCTCGGAGTAATATTATTGGATCTATAAGTTACTATTAAAGTATTTTTTGTTAATTTTTAGATGAGGACTAGCGTATTTACTAGTATTAACTAACGTTATTTACTAGTGTGTGACGTCAAAGACCAGCGTCATTACAGAATGTCGTTTTTGGCGGAATCTTAAATATCTGTTCTTTAACACCAATTTTCATTGTTAATACAGTAGAAATATAAAAATACTCTCGGAAATATAAATGTAGTGAGCTTATTGTGTACTAAAAAATAATTTAAAACGATTTCCAAAAACTAGTCAAATACCCTATTCTACGGGTAGATGTCATGTCGCATATGGAGGTGAAAACACTGGCCGAGGATCGCGAGACGTGGAAGTAGCTCCACAGACAAGAGCCGAGCTTTTAAGTTATGAATGAACGAATGATGACCTTGACTATAGCCGAACTTCTAACAAAGGATTCACAGATAAAGCATCTAATTATAAGTATCATATATAATATATATATATATATATATATATATAATATAAGTAAAAAAAAATACAGAAAGAAAACAAAAAAGTACATAGATGAAGAAAAAAAAATACGCTACAAAAAAACAAGCAAAAAAAAGAAAAAATAAAAAAAAACAAGTTGTCATTTCACCCCACGAAAATTGCATACACGTCTGTAAATTCTTGTATTGCTCAACCTATATCATAGTAAATTTACATCAATCGCAAGATGATGTAAAAGTGTTTGTTGCTAACGTCTCCGACTTGTGTTGGAGGAGAAGACTGACGAACATACAATAATTAATTATAAGTATCATCAACGATAAGGTTTAAAAAAATATTCGGACCCATTTTTTCACACAAATAAGCACTTTGCACATCACCCATTTAAGATTCCAGATTCCATTAAGATTCCAGATAATTGTATTCTTGTTATAAATGAGTTATAGATAGATAGTAAAACATACCTTCCAATGAATAATTTTATTTTTTACGTCTATTAAAAATGTGTCTAATTTCTGTAGCTGATAGACGGTTCGACAGGATTTGCATCGAACAGTCGTGTCCTGTCTTCATATAGTTGGATGGGCGTACTTGTGAAAGGGTTTTACTGATGATGATGATGATTCTGTTATGGCCAGACCCTGCATTGATTACACTCAAATAAAAATCCAAAGTGTTCAACGTATTTTTCTATTGTTTCTTTACAAAGCGCCACTATTGTATTCTATTGAGGTATCATTCTGCATAGTTTAACGCTGCATTCCGAATACTCCAGATTATGCAACTAACACGCCGCTGCCAAAACATAAATCCTTCTCTTTACCAGTCGGACGGGGCCCGAAGTTTCTACAGCACACTAAACAGACGGAAACCAGAAAAGACGCAACACAACATGCAATTAAAACAAACTGTAATCTGAAATTCAAAGCAAACAGTATTATTATCTTATTTTATTTATTTGTTGATAAACTAGCGAGTTTTTATCGTCGTTACAAACGAAACGAATTCCTAATACAAAAATGTTATTATGACATAGGTGACTTTTTAAATGATAAATTCTGATCTTAGCTTAGGTCTAACAGCATAAATATTATTGTGTTAGGCTATAAGTTTACCTAGTTTTAAGTAAATTACTCAAATATAGTTCCACATATGTATTTCAAAATAAATGTTTATCTAATAATTATTCAGACAATGTTGAATAATCCTAGTCTTACATTATGATAAAATTGTTACGTCCTTATTAGAATACTACTAAGTGTATACCTATAACTACAATACAGTGTATTCTCAATGATTAAAATCAGCCATGCCCTATGTAACAGGGTGACATGTAACTAATTAGATATACACTCTAATTGTACCTATGTGTTTTGCTGAAATAAATAAATAAATAAACGCACCAGACGTCTAACAATCTCTCAAAATTATTATTTAGCGATTATTTTTGGCAACATTATTTTACAAGATTATTTTCGGCGAGTTCATCCACAATTTGGAAGCTAATAGTGTATATATTGTGAAGCAGCCAAAAATGCATATAAAAGTGCAATAAATGCCAGGATTGTAGCCAGACTTGTTTTTTACAATAATTTCTTTTGGCTTACGTATGGTACCACTAAAAATGAGCTCCATGCTAAGTGTAACTGCTAGCTTGCTTGTAGGTCGCCATTATGTATAAGGTGATGCTTATAAAAGTGCAGCGACTTTCGTACATGTACTTACAAACAATACTTATTTACTGTAGAACCAACCCCGAAATCGCGGACAATATCTGCACACTTGACTCACTTATCATTCTCACATGTTAGTTGTCTATTTCCAATAATTTTCAGCAAATAGTTGGATAACTTCGGAAAACTGTAGCTTACCGCTACTTACATCGGAAGAGCGAACTGCAGCCTCAAATTATGAATAACGGCTCCATATATCACGTCATCTGAGTAGCCAGATGACGGTGCAACAGAAATATGTACCTTATAGAGATACTACCCGTCTATACTCACGGTTTTTCACAGGATCCTTATTTTTTTCCGGAATAGAAAGTAGCCTATGACACTCTCTGATATGTAAACGTTTAAATTCCGTGCAAAAAATCAAGATGATGTTCAAGTCTCTCCGTCGGTGCAGCGTTTAAGAGTAACAAACAAACCAACAAACATAATTTCGGATGTATTAACTTTTTTAATAAATAATCACCTTTGTTCTCAAAAGGACAGATTCTCAAAAGAACAGACTGAGCCCTCAAAAAGACAGAACTACTCAAGCAAAATAAAAACTTCAACAAAATGTTTTTATTATTTCGAATTTCAAAACTATTATATTTATACAATCGTTTTTTAAAACTATTATAATTAATAAATAGAATTAATTAATATGACGTGTGTGTTATAATGTTGTTATTAATTAATAAAAATTGTACATATAATTTTAGTAAGAACTAGCAGTATTTTTCAGCAGTTACTTAGTTTTATAAGTAGCCATCCTGAAACTTACTACAACTTGCATCGGAAAACCGAACTTTGGCCTCAAATTATGAATAACGGGTTCATACATCACGACGTCTGCAGGCGCCAGGTGATATTGCACCAGAAATAATTCATTGAGATAGTTTTGGTTTCAGCTCCCGTACCACCTGCTTGCCTCTGGCGTAAACTGGCTTTTCGCTGGAACGGGTCGAGTAATTTGTACTATTGGAAGAATCAACGAGTCAATTCAATTCAATTTTTAAAAGTCTTTATTAATCATAAATATAACAAATACACATAAGTACAATACCAGTGTACATGCTTCCTGGTAGTACCGCTAAAAATGATTTACATGTAGGTGTATTTTGTGCGAGCTCGCAGGCTCATATAAAATTTTTGAAATGAGTATTTTATTTTTCGGGATTAAACATGTGAAAATATGTATGTTGTTTAACATCATATAATTAAGTTACATATGCTTTAGTATAGCAATACATTTATTATCGTAATTAAAAAATATTCAACCAAAGGAGGTAGGCGCGGCAACGCATTTTAAAAGAACGCTCGGCAGTTCACAACTAACAACAAGAGCTATGTCATAGCTTGGTCACACACACGAGCGCGCGCGGGCCGCTGCGTGTCGCGCGCGCCACACCCGCCCGATACCGGCAGGTAATACGGGCGAGAGTGGCGCGCGCGCCGGCGCCCGCTCCAAGCCGCGCACACTCGCGCGTGCGAAACGGTCTATTCTTCGCGCGCTAGGAATAGGTGATGTGGTAACTTGTACCGATTATATTTGTCGATAAAACAGAGATTTTTACTACGTGTTTTGCATAAGTTTTTAACTAAGGGATTTTGATTTGTTGGGTTGCTAAATAAATAAAAATTTTCTGACAAGTGATACACGTACTCGTCAATTTTTGGGAGGGCTATTTTGCGGTGTAATTTAGTAAGGTTTGTTCTAAATGGGGTTTTGAAGGCATACTTCAAGGCTTTATTTTGAATAACCTGAAGTTTTTTCATGTTAGTACGACAAGTGCTGCTCCATACAGGACAAGCGTAAGTGATACAGGGCCGGACCAAGGTGCGATAAATCCGTAGCTTTGTGTTACTACTAAGACAGGAGCGTCTGTTTAAAACTGGATTTAATGCATTAAGGGCCTTAGTCCCTTTAACGCAAAGCTTGGATATGTTTTCTGTCCAGTTAAGTTTCGTGTCAAGAACTGTACCTAGATATTTTACTGAGCGGCTCCAGGGAATGCTGTAACCACCAATTTTTAAAGTTCGTGAAGGAAGAGAGCGTTTTCTGGTAAACATTATTGCTTCTGTTTTGGATTCATTGACCTTCAGTTTCCATTTATTAAAGTACACCTGAAGTAGATCAAGAGAAAGCTGAAGGCGTCTGACAGCAAGATCAACGTCATCAGAAGAGGTCAAGGAAGCTGTGTCATCGGCAAAGCAGGCTATTTTTGTTCGTGGTTGGACTGGTATATCATTAATATAGTCCAAAAACATGACAGGCCCTAGAATGGATCCTTGGGGGACTCCTGCAGGGACAGGTTTTGAGAGAGATGAGTATTTATCAATGTGAACATTGAAGCTACGGTTCGAAAGGTAGGAACTATTCAGCTTGACTAACTGGACTGGGCGACCATGTAATATTTGCTTGTGCAGGAGCGCATTGTGCCAAACCGTGTCAAATGCCTTCTCGATATCTAAAAGAAACATTCCTGTAGAACGTTTCATGTTCAGGTTGTGAGACACGGTTTCGGCAACTCGTGCTAGTTGCTGGACTGTTGAATGGCCCTGTCGAAAACCAAATTGTTCGTTTATTATGTTATCAGAAGTACGCATCAGTCGCTTGTAAATAATTTTTTCAAACAGCTTACCTAGACTTGGCAGGAGACTGATAGGGCGATAAGATGTAGGATCTGATGGATCTTTACCAGGTTTTGGAATCGCTATTACTTTTGCCACTTTCCAGGGGGATGGAAAATAACTTAGTGTTAAGCACGCATTAAAAATTTTTGTTAATAGAACAATACATTTTTGGGGAAGGTTTTTGATCATCAAATTTGTGATATCATCGGGCCCCGGTGCTTTCCGAGGTTTTAAACTTGAAATGATTTTTTTAATTTCGATTGGGCGAACTAACATGGTGGGCTCACAGGGAACGATTTCATCATTTAATAGAGCTACAGACTTTTCAACAGCTGAAGATTCATCGCTAATCCAGTTATGCGTTAATAACATGTTGTTGATAAATGCATCAGCTAAGGCATTACATTGTTCTTCTGGGCTAGTTGTTAAAGTGCCATCGTTCAACTTTAGAGCCGGAATGGTAGATGAGGTAGGTCGCAAGCTTTTTACTAGACGCCAGATATCATTGCTAGGATTATCAACTTTGGATAATTTTTTAAGCCATATTTTGTCGTTGTATTCCTTTAAAGCATGTTTGATTTGGGTTTTCAAAAAATTGATTTGGTTATTTAGTGATTTGCGTAAGATGTTATTTGGTTCTTTTGTTGCATTTCTACGTAAGCGATTTTTCTCTGTTATCATCCGTTGAATTTGACGGGGTAAAGAAAAAGAACACCATGGTTTAAAGGTAGTCAACGGGACACAAGTATCTCGCGTCTCTAACAGAATACGCTGGAAATCAGTGATAGCAGAGTTAATTTCATTTTCAGTTAAGTATGTATTGGAAGTTAATGATACGTTGCTATTTAATAGATTACGGTAATTAACCCAATCTGCCCTACCATAATTAAATTTCTGGATCGGGATGCGTACTGGTTTGCTGAGGAATTTAACGTAAACGGGAAGATGGTTTGAAGAAAGAGCTGGAATAGTGGCTATTTCGCAAGGGGGATAAACGTTTTTATTTAAAAGTATATCGGGGATAGATGAACTAAAGTCCGCACAATAATGCACAAGTGTTACGTCGCAAGGGGCATGAATGACATATTCACTGTTGAGCATATGATGATATAATTTAATACCGTGAGCATTGCTGCGGCCAGGTGACCACAGGGTGTGTTTTGAGTTCAAGTCACCCATGGCTAACACTTTGGAGCCGGCCGAAATGATACTGTCCAAGTCACTAGTGATCAATGGGAGATTGGGAGACTGGTAAACCGAGAATAGCTTAATATTATCATTTGCAAGGGTTAATGAGATACCGATACATTCTAGATTTTGCGTGTGTGGGGTCTGTATCAAGTTGTGTACTAGGTCTGATCGGACTAGGAGGGCTACACCTTGGCCAAAGCCATCACGATGCTTGTCCTGCCGGTAGCAAACGTATCCGGGAAGATTGAAAGTAAGTCGGTTAGTTAGTTTTGTCTCAGAGAGAGCTATTATGTCTGTTTTTAATTTACTCACCGCAAGTTCTGCAAGCTCTTGTTGTTTTTTGTGAACACCGTCCGCGTTCCAGTATAATACACGTAGCTCATGCGGACTAGACATAGTGTCCAAGATGGGTTAAAATAAGGGTGACTTTCTCAAGGAAAGTTTTGCACTGGGAAAACTCATGCTTTATCGATTGAATGGTCGAGAGAATTTCGAGCATTTCAGTCGTTTCAAGGTCATGGGGCTTTTTCATGGTAGAATTGCCAGAGCACATGGTCGCCTGGGCTTGTCGCGTCATTTTTGCTGGATCTGTTAACTGGGGTGTTATAAGTGGCCAGTTGGTAGCATCACCTGTAGCGTTAACGGGATCTTGGGTTGGGCGATAAGGAACTTGCGTTCTGGTTTTATTAGAAGTTGCTATTTTAGCCCAGTTGGATGGTGCGGACATTTTTGCACGTGTCTTTGCAGAGACTGTATCTTTGCGCAAGGTTTCACGACTGGTCTCAATACGTTTGATGTATTTAAGCCGTTCATTGCATTGCGCGTAGTTGGCAGGGTGGTCTTGTTGACAGTTGCAGCAGCGAGCTGGTTTTTCTTTGTCTTTCTTAGAACACTCCCAAGTAGGATGATCCTCTGCACATTTGACGCATCGTGGTGGCCGATTACAGTTTCGTGCGGCGTGACCAAAACTCTGGCACCTAAAACACTGCGTACCGGGTTTTTTATTTGGCTTGAATCGTTCAATATCCACAACGCAATTGGATAAGTACTTTATCTTTTTAAATTTTACCATGTCAGTACCACTTGGCAGTTGAACTAGAACAGGTGGGCATTCAGACGGTTGGAGAGTCCGTAACTGAGAGATGGTGGCTCCAGCAAAGCCCAGCAACTCAAGTTCTTCAGGTACAGCGTCATGGAGGAATTTCGGCAGCCCCTTGACAACTGCTTTCGGAAGCTTTTCATCTCTACGGGTATACGTGTGAAAACTGGCTTTTTCACTCAACAGGCCATCTTTGAGCGACTGATGATTATTCGGGGAGTAGCACTGTATCTTGACTAACTTTCTACCTCTATGTTGCATGTGGTAGTCCTTACAGTATTTAGCGACTACATCCCTTACTTTTTGGTGCGTCCAGTCTCCTCCGAGCTCAACAATGACTGGTGGAGTATGCTTCGCCGTCTTCTTTTTAGTCGCATAATAGAATGGGTCTGGACTTGATTCGACAGGGTCTACAGGGAGGCTCTTGAATCGATTGTCGACAGGTGTCTCCGTATTTTTGTTGCCACTGGTAGGGTTTGTGACGAACTTCTTGGGTCTTCTCCAATCTTCTGGGGAACCTTCGTCTTCTCTTTGTCTCTTGCTGGACAAATTAGGATTTGACGATGATTTAGTCAAAAACTTGTCCATGGTGGGCCAAAGTGTGATCTATCGACAATTTGTCGATAGCACCTTGGCCCATCCCTAATTGAGCAGCTAGTTAGCTGAGAAGCAGTAGTTAATGTACGCGTGCGGTCACAGAGACAACCGAGCGCGAACTGAAGAATCAACGAGTACATTTTGTTCACTATACCAAGGTGGCAAAAATAACAAATAGATATGACCTACATATAGTAATACTCGTACCTACAGCCTTGGCCAAAAGTATTAGGCACCTTTAAAAAAATCAAAATGCATGTTTACTATTTAATCAATAACTGAGAACCGAATCCTTTGTTTTCGGTTACTTTAAGTAACCGAAAACAAAGGATTCGGTTTTCTTTCGGTCTTATCAGTGTTTAGTCACTTGTGTTCTGGACTCAAATAAACAAGCTTTCATTTCTGTTGATGTAATTAAATTGACACCTAATTTTGTTAAAAATGCCAAAAAGGAGTGAAATTACTTTAGGAGATAGAGTGAAAATACAGGGTGCCTAATACTTTTGGCCAAGGCTGTATCTGTAAGTCATAGGTGAAACTAAAGGGGTTCATGGTGGCGTTCAACCATTGATACCAAATAATCGCAAAACGACTGCCTCGGTGGCCTAGTGGTTAGTGAACCTGACTTTTGGATTACAAGAGACGTGGGTTCGATCCCCACCCAGGGCAAGCATTTGTGTCATGAACATAGGTGTTTGCTCTGTGTCTGGGTGTTATTTGGGTAATATTTAGGTATATAAGTATGTATTTAAAATATGTATATGTAGTATATCAGTATATGGCAGCCATATCACAAACTTTGCTTAGTTTGGGGTCAGAGACCGTGTGTAAGATGTCCTCCAACATTTATTTATTTATACCGATTTTCAGCCTTTGCACCCATACACTCTCTTGTAATAGGTACCAACATTTTAGTCATATTTCACTACAGAAAGAAAATTAAATCTTCCACTATTCTTTGGTAGATAATATAAGCAAGCAATTCGAATTCCAAAATCCCTTACATATTTCTGATATCTTCAACAAAAATATTTCCGTGAAATTATGAGGACGACCAAAACCCAGCACAAATGATAACAAATGCTGCAATAAATCATGCCTTCTAACTAAGCTCCGAAGCAGGTGGAACGGTGTCTCCGGAATTTCATCGGCCGGGCCAACTCTGCAGCACTAATAATGATAAATACCTATTCGTATCCGGATTAATTGATGTCTTGTAAAGCTGCTAACAAGTGACTTACCTACTCATAAAATGTTCGATAACTCTACAGTGTTACGGGTAATCAATTAGCATAAAAAAAGCCGTGGTGGTCTAGAGGTAGTGACACCCGCCTTACAATCGTGAAGTCGTGGGTTCAAATCCCCGGTCCCGTACCAATGAGTTCTTTAGAATTTATGCACGGAATTTCACACCACTGGCTTTTCGGTGAAGGAAAACATCGTGAGGCAACCTGCATACGTCAGTAGAAGAAATTCGATGGCGTATGTGAATCCACCAACCCGCACTGGGCCAGCGTGGTGGATATGGCCTAATCACCCTTCGTGGGTAGGCCTACGTCCTGCAGTGGACTGTTAAAAAGGCTGAAACAGATACAGACAGAATTAGCATAATCATAATCAAAATCAATTTATTAATAACAATAGTTACAGGTCATTACATTGAATTTCTAATTAGATACATAAAAAAAAGTTACGGTATAGTACCTGTAATAATTATCATAAAAATTGGTCTTTCTATAAATATTACTATAAAAATTTTATGGTTTTTAAAATATACCTTTTATGGTCTTATTCTGTACATCTAAACTAACAACTTTTGTTCTGCGACTTTTGTCAAAACGTAAAAAAAAAAACAGCTGTTCGGATACATTTTGTTGAGGGTAAACGATATATTGTTTTATGGAATAGCATTTTGTTTTTTTTCTTTGAGACAACTTTTGTTAGTTTTTATGTGCAGAAGAAATTGCTAAAAGGATGCTAATTACAGACAGACAGACAAAACTCTTTATTTACAACCACAATATGAAAAATAAAAACTATCTTTTTGTGATAAACATTTCAAAAATTGACGCGTTCGCAGGATTTGAACCTGCATCCTCTGGGACTCCGACCCAGATGCTTTGTCCAATTAAGCTAAAACACTGTCTGCGAAGGCGCCGAATTAGTGAGTGTTTATCATTTTTACCAACTAGGTACTACATTGTTGGAAGCGCCATTTGTGAGAACTGTTTTAACTTAATTTTTGAAATGTTTATCACAAAAAGAAAGTTTCTGTACACCTAGTGTGTGAAGCACAATAAAAAATAATTTCAATAAACACTATTTACACATATACGACAAAAATATGATTATAATTAATAACCAGTAACCCTGTATAACACTGAAAACAAGTAAATAGATTCCAGGTGTGCGAGAAAATAATTTTATTGCACGGTGGTATGATTTATCTGCCACAGTCAAATAAAATCAGATTATAAAATTTTATCAGCCGCTTTATCTGGGTGTACCTATTAAATGATGGTGTAGTTAGTTACATTACTCGCCCAATAATCAACTTTGGATATTTCTAAGTAGCAAGAATAATAAGTTTATACATTTACGTCTAAAATGCGATAAAATCAATAAATTGCAAAAGATGCCAGAGAAAAAGCTAACATATTAAATCGCTAAAAATCTGTCCATGCTGTAGGTATAGTAACTCCAAAGTAAGCTGAGTACTATACCAGCCTTTTTAATAGTCCACTGCAGGTCGTAGGCCTACCCACGAAGGGTGATTGGGCCACATCCACCACGCTGGCCCAGTGCGGGTTGGTGGATTCACATACGCCATCGAATTTCTTCTAAGGACGTACGCAGGTTGCCTCACGATGTTTTCCTTCACCGTAAAAGCCAGTGATGTGAAATTCCGTACATGAACTCATTGGTACGGGACCGGGGATTCGAACCCACGACCTCGCGATTGTAAGGCGGGTGTCACTACCTCTTGACCACCACGGCTAAATATGCTGAGTAATAGGTACAAAATAAAAATATCATTGTCCTCTATAAAAAAAACTGCTTACCTACAAAATCTAACATGCTGAGATCATAAATATTTTCCAATAAACACTTTACTTTTTTGCGAAATCAGAAATGGTCTACCTAAAAATATAAAGGGCCCAAATTCCCAAAAAAACCTACGGAGAATGTTATTCTCCCCCTGTTTACGCAAGGTATTGACGAAAAGTAATCGGGGAGGGAAGGGATGGCCCTTAAGGCCCTTATTGACAAAACGTGCCTGTAGTCTCGAGGAAATATTAAAAATAATCCACCTCGGAAGCCTCCGACGACAACCAGTTCAAAAAGATTGAAAAAGTGAAGTGGAGAGCAAATGAAACAGAAAATTATTTTTCACGACAATAAAGTCGTGCAGTTTATTTATTTGGCACATCTGAGCTCTTTAAAATTGAATTTGACAGCTTCAATAAATAATACTTACTTAGAATATTTTCAATAAAACATATTCATACTTAAGTTTTTAAGCAACATTATTGTGGTCGTATTATAGAGGCGTTCAAAATGATAATTACATAGAAAAGGATATCTTGGGAAAGGGTATGAGTACGGACATTTATAAGGGTATGGGTGTGGTTCAAGGCTGAGATGATGATTACTTTTACTAATTATATCGTTTCATTCTCCTAAGCGAATACACAAGTATTTTACACAGCGTGTTTCGCAATTTTAAACTTACAAACAAAACTTTCATATTCCTGTTTCATAGAGCTATGGATAAAGTTGATGTCGCGCGTCGTGTCGTATGGAAAACGTATGAAAAAAATTCAACACAATTCAAGTCAACTTGGACTGACTTCAAACTTACACTTATTGCAAAAAACCGGAATAACGTCACGTACAATATCGGTCATCACCATCAACATTTAAAGCGTATTTTTATTACTATCTGTCGTATACGCTATGAAGTAAGTAAAAATGAGGTATACTTTTTTAAAACAAATTAAAAGAGATGAGGATGAGAAAAATGGTCACAAAATCTGTCAACTTACATCCCGCCTTGCGGATACAGGGCTGATTTTCCCTAAATTACACCGCACATCCTCTAGCTAACCGGAAAATAGCGGAACCCGGTCGTCGCCGGTTCAATGAACATCGTATAATGAGTCATGATGGAGCCGAGCGGCGCCGGCGTCCTCGTAATGACGACGCGCTGTCCTATTTAATAACTTGTTTACCCCATGGGCACCGACTGTCACACCGAAGCGAAAATAAATGTCACCAAAATTGGCACAACTGACTTCAAAACAAAATTCAAACAGTTTCCTCGAATCGATGTAAACCTATCAATTTATTGTGATAACACTGCTAACGTCTTATAAATCGATCAAAGCCGGCTGCACGCACGAAGAAGTGTCACGTGCCGCGAGCGAGAGTGCGGAACAAATGACCGGTCTCGGTTCGACTTGTTTCAGTTGATGATTCAACAATGTTTCCTTATAACGTTAGCACGTCAAAAGATTTTTAGTAAACCGACTTTACAGGTAACCATTTTTTTTTAATTTTTGATTTTTCAATAATAATAGTTAGCGGTTTCGATAAAATTTAAATGGGACTGCTTCTGGGACAGTGGGACCCTTTCTAACTAATTAAAGTTTGACGCGTACACCATTAATTTTGCTAACGCAACCAGTCTCCTACGATCAAAAGATTTTTAGTAAACCGACTTTACAGGCAACCATTTTTTTTTTTAATTTTTGATTTTTCAATAATAATAATAGTTAGCGGTTTCGATAAAATTTAAATGGGACTACTTGTAGGACGGTGGCACCCTTTCGAACTAAGAAAAGTTTGGCGCGTACACCATTATTTTTGCCTACGCAACCGGTCTCCTACGATCAAAAGATTTTTAGTAAACCGACTTTACAGGCAACCATTTTTTTTTAATTTTTGATTTTTCAATTATAATAGTTAGCGGTTTCGATAAAATTTAAATGGGACTTACTTGTGGGACGGTGGGAACCTTTTAAACTAATACAATTTTGGCGCGTACACCATTAATTTTGATAACGCAACCGGTCTCATAAAATCAAAAGATTTTTAGTAAACTGACTTTACAGGCAACCGATTTTTTTTTAATTTTTGATTTTTCAATTGTAATAGTTAGCGGTTACGATAAAATTTAAATGGGACTACTTTTAGGACGGTGGCACCCTTTCGAACTAAGAAAAGTTTGGCGCGTACACCATTATTTTTGCTAACGCAACCGGTCTCATACGATCATGCGGGGGATAAGCAGATAACCGCACGATCGTATGAGACCGAATGCATTCACAAAATCAATACCAATGGTATCCGCATAATTTTTTTTGTCGATTTCACGCCTATTTTGATCCGGTTATAATGGGTTAATTGGCGAAAATATCGATGTTGTTTTGCGCAGCTTGTAGCTAACTTCACATCGACCGGATTGTACGACTCGACCTGTACAACAGTTCGGTATAACTGTGGGCCTCTTTTAATAGCTGCCGCTGTATCATCTCTCGTTTAATAATCATGATCAGCGTTGTTCACCGGAGACCTCTCTGCCGCCTTAAATACACCTTTTAATTTTAATACCACACTGAAACTGGATTATTCATTAGAAGATTTACATTGCAGATGCTAGAAAACGAGGACTTGTAGATAAAAATTTAAAATGGTAATATGTTTAAAAATAAGGATTTTTTAACAATTCTACGGTATACTTAATTAATAAATGTTAATAGCATGACCGACTTCACCCGTGTACAGAAATCGCGAATATTTCGCACGGATCGATGTAGCATTTTTCACATTATTGTTGATTTATCAAAAATGGCTCAGCCGGTTTCGATATAATTATTTTTTGCAAAAAATAGCTTGATCGATTTCACCCGTGTACATAATCATTACATGGTATAAAACAAAGTCGCTTTCCGCTGTCTGTCCCCATGTATGCTTATATCTTTAAAACTACGCAACTTATTTTGATGTAATTTGTTTTAATAGATAGAGTTATTCAAGAGAAATGTTTATAAGTATAACGGGACAATAGCTTTAAGTTTATTTTTAAATAGTGCCACTTAGAATAATTTCGAAGGACTAGGAATGGTAGTGGCAACATTCCTGGGGTAACGCTGGTAACAAACGCTGCTGATTGTTTTCCAAGGAGGTTTCGAGCGATATCGCATGATCGGCCGATGGGCGGTGCGAGATGGGATGTCACTTGTCAGTTGTAAGGAGAGCTGGTTCGGAGAGGTTATGGTGAACTGTGTTTGGAACGGCTCGGGTTGTGTTCTTGATAAAATGGTCGCAGCGTGAGTTACGCTGCGGAACGCCATGTCCTTCGCTTAAAGTCTTCTCTATAATTGTTGTCATACGTAATCTTCTGTGAAATAAACTGATTGTTCGTGACGTCGCAATTTATCTCCTCGCCCGTTTAACCCACGCCACGCCACACTGAAGCATTGTTGGGTCAGATGGTATAAAATCATTACCACATTGAATCACCATAACTGATGCGGATCCTTTTATGGATTCGACAAGTATAATACACCTGTGCAAAGCCGGGGCGCATCGCTGGAACGCAAACATTATGCACGGATCGATGTAACATTTTTCATATTATTGTTGCTTTATCAAAAATGGCTCAGCCAATTTCGATAAAATTTAAATGGGACCAATTTCAAAGTATACTCTTTCCAATATAATATATATATATATATATATATATATATATATATATATATATCGAATTTATACCTCCTGTATATATGAATATCGAATGTATACCTCCTCCGGTGGTTCGTCGGTCAAAAATTGAAATAGGACCAATTTCGAAATATACTCCTTCCAATAAAAAAAGATATTGAAATTGAACTACTATGAAAAAAGTTATGCGTGGTTATACATAAAAAATATATATGTGTATACGCGTAGAATTGAGTACCTCCTCCGTTCGGTTCGTCGGTCAAAAATGGCTTTCATGGAAGCAGATGAAGCAAATTAAGTATTTTCCTGACACTTAAGAAAATAATTATTTACAAGTAGTCTTGTACAATGTTTTCCCTAAAAATAAACAGTACCTATTTAAAAATCATTTTATTCTCAAGAAACCAATAATTTATCTGTGACTAAACATTTGTAATATGGAAAAAGTTTTGGTCTCTCAAAGAAATTATGAATTAGGTGTAAATATTTAAAGAAAAACTTTTAACACTTGTATCCTTCCCAGGATAACATATGGTTGCGAAAATTAGTCTTTTACTGAAAATCACAGGCAAAAACCAGTCAAGTGCGAACGAGCAATGGAAAGGAGCATGCTAAGAATAAAATTAAAAATGAAAATTCCAAACACAGCCATAAGACAAAAAACCAAAGTCGTTGATATACTTGCCCGTATAGATCACCTGAAATGGGGCTGGACAGGTCACTTGTTGCGTTGCAAAGCAAACAAATGGTGTAAACTAGTCACACTATGGTACCCAAGGATGGCACTAGAAGGCAAGGACGTCCAATCCAAAGATGGGACAACGATATCAGACTAACCTTGGGACCATACTGGACAAGAGTCGCTGAAGATAGACCACAGTGGAGACAGTTGGAGGAGGCTTATGCCAAAAGGCACACTGAGCTGAGGGACATTTTATAGCAATAATATTCAACCAAAACTCGCTCAAAATAAAAGGCAAATAATAATAAAAAACATTTATCATAATAAAGAGGTCTAAATATATAAGTAATTTTTGTCAATCTCATGCTATTCGTGCAAACTTCCCCAAGTTTATGTACACGGAAGTAGAAAATACCTTCCTGGAATTAATTTTCTCCATAACCGTGGCCGTTATATTTTATAACGTTATCATAAAAACGGCAGGCCTTTAATTGCCACAGATTACTCACAGTTCCTTCTGGTTTGAAACATGAAGATAAAATACAACTGGAGTAACATTCTACTGAAAAACGTATGTTCATACGATTTTTTTAAAAGAAAGTTTGTACAAGATAGATGCATATATTCTACTAGCAGGACTATGCAAACTGGGCGGTAACCAAAGTAAAGTAAAATTTAGGCCACCTGAAAACCTTTGACATGGCCAAACGGTCAAAATATACGAAAGCAACAATTTAACATATCGTGGAGTCACGGCAGCGCTCTATTACGAATGTCATCCGCTGTCCCCCATTAGGAGACAGACCGTGTAAAAATATAGAACCATGTACCAATCTATTTCTTATATTTAGTCTCTAGCCTAGCTTTAGTGTTAGCCGTGGTGGTCTAGAGGTAGTGACACCCGCCTTACAATCGTGAGGTCGTGGGTTCAAATCCCCGGTCCGTTACCAATAAGTTCTTTGGAATTTATGTACGGAATTTCACACCACTGGCTTTTCGGTGAAGGAAAACATCGTGAGGCAACCTGCATACGTCCGTAGAAGAAATTCGATGGCGCTTGTGAATCCACCAACCCACACTGGGCCAGCGTGGTGGATATGGCCCAAACACCCTTCGTGGGTAGGCCTACGTCCTGCAGTGGACTATTAAAAAGGCTGGTACAGTACAGTACAGTCTCTAGCCAGTGTGATAAAACCACACAAACTTTTTGACGTGATAACTTCTTTTAAATCGATTGCACGCATGAAAAAGCGCGACTTATTGTCACGTTCCTCCTGAGCCGACCATGGCAGCAAGAGTGCGGAGCAAGCGATGGAGAGGCACTTAGATCTAAGCGTTTGGTTTGTAACGCATATTATGACGTTATCACGTAAAATTTTATCGTCCGCTACCGACTTTAGAGACAAAATTAGATGGAAATTGAGTATACAATACAACTATAGTGGTACAATTGCATACCGTCACATATGACCACACTTTTCCCAATATGACGTCGATCCAGTAGTACATAGTACATATTATTCCCATGGCTTGAAGTAATAATTTCGGTTTACAACGGTTTTATTTTCAGCTCAAATTAAACCAGAAAGTTTCTCCAGCAGGTAAATAAAGATAATGAAACAAATGTGAGCGTAGTTTCAGATTTCTATTCATTAACATTTTCTGTATGAAATGTGTTTGAGAAAATTTACCTGTATTTGATTTGTTTCATTTTACGCGTTTATGTTTGTAGAAAAAGGTTCTACGTTGCGTAATTTGTATCCTTATTTTAATTTTTGTGATGAACAGGCTTTATACTTATCTTATGGTTTTTTTTTAATATCGTAGTACTGATGATGATGATGGCGGCTATATCACATATTGATTGGAAATTAATAAATAAATATACATGAAGAAAATCAAAAGTAACCACTAAATCGATTATTCTACGAAATATCTAATATGTAGCTTCTCAAGTGCTACAAACTGCTACGAGTTCTACGAAATACTACGGCTCTACGATCCTATGATACTTGTGCTACATTGTTTCTAGGAAAATTTTGATAAGTTATGTATTACGATATCAAAATGTCAGTAGGTAGCTATAAATTCAGTTTGATTAAAATTACAGAGAATTTACAGTACAGAGACATCTGTTGTTTTGCAGGGATGAGAGGTATGTTATAGATTCATCACTTTACTATGGACCTAATGAATGTCATTGACATTGAACATTTTGTCTGGAACATCTTTCAGGGTTAGTCGTGTGGTAAAAATCCAATCCTACTAATATTATAGAGGCGAAAGTTTGTTAATATGTTTGTTACTCCTTCACTCAAAAACTACTGAACGGATTGATATGAAACTTTGCAATGATAATGCTTGTACATCAGAATAACACATAGGCTATAATTTATAAAGATATCGTTTGGAACGTAGTTCATCGGGTCAGCTAGTCCTTCATAATTATGAAAAAGAAAGAATTTACAATACGCTTCTTGGCAGTGTGCTTGCACTCTGCAAAGAAACACTATGTCTACAAATAGTATAGTTTGACATACGTTCACTTGACAGTATCGTTCCCACCAACCTCGGAGCGCACAGATAAACTTTGTGCAAAACTCACGCTTAAAATATAGTCTTTTTATCTAGTCCATGCAGTGTCCGTCTGAATCCTCGAGCATTGTTATAAAAGCAAGTTTTGTGCAATTCCATTTTTCTGGTTTAGCTCGCTTCGGACACCCGCCAAGTGCGGGGCTGGCGCCGATTTATTTTCATACTACAGTATCTAACTTATATCTAGAATTTATGGTCGTTGTTTATATTGTTTAAATGTTAATTTTGTTTATGGTATTTCTATTTTATCTCTTTTAAAGTTTTCTATTTTCAAAGTTTCTTCAAAGGACTATACAAGTCCTGTAGACTGTATAGTTGTCACTACACTAAATATTTAAAGCTTTATGGCAGACATCTATCAAGAAGATCCTCTGGGCGCATGTACGTGTGCACTGCGATGCTTCCATGGATAGGTAAGCCATGAATAAATAAACTGACTTTTCACATTTGATCTCACAACTTTTTAATGTTGAAGAAACTGTTGATCCAATACTTTTGTATTTTTATGTGCTAGGTTTTTAATGGGATTTACTGAAATGTTAGGGCAAACATTTTTTTAAGACAAATTTTCATATCGAGGCAGCTTTTAGGTTAAAAATATCAGATCAGAATCAAAAAATGAACTTCAGTCACTAAAAGTAGGTATCCAGAAATCAAGATATCAATAGAACATTTTTTTAGATATTAAAATGTTAAAAATGCCAGACACACTGTTTACTGCATTCTATTTATACCGGCTGCAACAGTATTTCGTTGCGATTCTTTATACATTATTCAAGTTCGTAGAACAACCGCGCGTGGGCTACGATATATTTTGGCCAGTATTTTGCAAAATACCAAATTCTATTACTCTTATTTCTAGACATATTTATATTTTCTTCCATGTTGTAGGTACTTCTAAATCGCTTTAAAATATTATTTTAGACATGTTTTAGAATCGCAAAATTATTTGTCGATGTCAAAGCATCATCCAATAAATGTGGAACGAAAATACCAGGATTTACTCGTAGTAAAATCAACGTTCATTTTTCTTAATTCACAGATATCTGTGACTTTTCTTACTTTAAATACTAAGACTGCCAAAGACTGGAATGCCCTACCTCCGTCATTGTATCCTGACAGTCACTATCTGGATATCTTCCAGACAAGAGTGTAGGTTAGACATCAGGCGATTTGGCGGCCAAATCTAGCCCTATTAGTATTAAACAAAGGTATAAGTTAGAAAAACAGGTACCACAAAATGGCACCAACTCAGACCAACTTTCTCTACAAAAGTACTCAAAGTAATTTCAAACAACAAAAAATAAAGGTACACTCTCGAAAGACTCCAATGCCTTATTTTATTACGCTTTCACTGACACCTAAAAGCCAACAAAAGCAGCAACTAACGTTGTCTTAATCCAGTTACAAATGTTCAGTTGTAAAGGTGCGCTCCGTTTTCATAACTATTACGACCGCATCTGTACAGAGTCGCAGTTGCTGCAGTGTGCAACTGGCTTAATGGAGGGCGCGGGTGTTCAAAATTGCCTTACGGAGCTCATCTCGATCTTAATAGGAACCGACGCTAGAGATGTACTATGACAAGAGAATCGAGATGTTAACTTAGAGATGGACCTAAGCCTACCTATCGATGTTGAAAAAAACTATCCCAACGATTTTTTTACTAAATTGGCATCCTATGACTGATGGATGGTATTGACAACCATCCGTCCAGAAAATAAAATACCTGGACTGGGTGTTTTGAAAGTGTCCTCAGAATTGGAGTAGCATTTTATAGAGTCCGTTTCAGAAACAACCAACACTACTAACGCACGTCTTTACTAGTTAATCGACCGCCAAGAGTACCTAATATGTAATTATTTTTATCAGCGAAATTACAGTGCAACAGGAGTTTTAGTACCATTGTAACTCATATAGATGGGGACTGTACTGTGCAGGGTTGTGAACTTGTTTAATTTAAAAACGTTATGATCATGCTTGACGTTATACATCGTAAGTTTCTTTGTCGTCTCATTACTCAATCCAACAAAAAACAACCTGAAATAACACAACATTTCAGTAAAAAAGCCTAATAGGTATTATAACAACTTAAAAGCACGCAAAACTATAAAATGTTTAATTTTTAATTGTTATAAAACAACCATAAAAAGTTACAGCCGAATTATTCAATTCCAATAATTCTCCCGCTGTTATCGTATTGCAGAAACAACAAATCAATTTGCGTTGCCAATTTGCTCATTCCTTATTTGTTACCGCATTTATCGACTTATCGATTCTTTATTGGTCGATTTCCGGCCTAATTTCGGAGATACACGGCTAGAGTTACACCACGTCCCGATTCCTCCGTATTGAACAATTGGGTTAAGTGTTTCTTAAGTGAAACGGCTTCCAAACGGCCTGGACGTTTGCGTTCTCGTTTTAATTTGCCGCCATGTTCCGCAGATGTTTGGGAAATAATCGAATTAAATTAGAACGTTACGATTTTAATTTCGACTGAGCTATGGAAAACTATAAAATTAAACATAGCTTTAGCTTTATGTGACTCGTAGTTCAACGTAACCTACTTTGAAACGCTAAGAAATTAAAAATAATATTCTGATACTTACGAGTATATTTAGCAATCTTATCAGTAATCAGTACATAAAAAATCAGTAGTAATTTCATTTTTTCGCCGATTTTTTACTAACGTGTAACGTTATCACGTAACAAAATAACCTCATACTTTTAGCAATCTTATACGCTTTTTCACTTAGTGAGAATTGATCAAGTTGCTTGTCTGAAAATACCTAAACATGCAAAGTTGTAAACAACTCTAAAAGATAAGATATGGCGAGACAAATAAGCACGAATAGTTAAACAATTCAAATTAGCCGTAGTGCAGCTTGTTTCATAAAATAAACAACAAAGAAAAACTCATAACAAAAAAAAATTCTAGCGTCAAACTAGAAAACTGGTATGCAACTCAATTAGGGTCTGTGTAATTCACAGAGAAGGAAAAGAGTGTAATTCATTCTCATATGAGGTAACAACGACGCGGTAACTCGCTCTGCTTTGTTAGATTTGCTCGGAGTTTTGCTTATTAGTACAAAATACAAAACATCTACATTTACGTACGTATTTTGTTTAGGAGAGCACGTATTTTCTCCGGCATAGATGCACAAAGGAAAATTATTTTAATAAAATGGCATTATTTGCTTCAACAAAACACAATAAATTTACAATATTCTACAGCTGCAACTACACAAAAGCAACTAGATTATCCACGTGTATTATATTCAATATAGTTGTACATGTAAATAAAACATAGAACTTTAATTCTCATGTATTTTTCTGAGTATTTTAGTGATATTAAGATAAGGTTGATTGAATTAAGTGCTACTATGCGAAATAAATCTTCATGTAATGTTTTTCCGTCATGTTGTGATTTTTTTTTTAAATATCCATATCACAATACAATTATGAGATTAGAAAAATCCTGTCAGTACATAAGTGTTTGAGCTGTTATTTCAGAAGAAAATTGGTTTGCAACAGACTCGCTTACAGAGTTAGACTCTTTACAGTAGAGCCTTATTAGTAGTTCCGCACATTTGTAGCGCAGTTTGACTAGGTGTTTGTCAACGATCACCGAGATTAAGCAACGTTCCGCACGGTGAGTATTTGTATGGGAGACCGTGGGTGGCATCTTCCAACTGAGCGCTACCGTGGCTCGGATGATACGTTAAATAGTAGGTCTCCGTTACTTTAACTGTTTAGCCATTTCAGAGGCCTTCTGGCGGTCTAAAAACTCTCACACCAGGACTAGCCACCCGGATTTTACATACATACTTAATTCCGCATAATTATGTGCATAAAATCTGAAAAAGTGCGCGGTGGTTTCATAACATTATTTTAGTAAGCAACGGCACTGTTGGTTTAAGCAGGCCATTTCATAACCAATAGGACAAGCCTGTATACCTATTACTAGATAACTACTCCTAAAGTTTATATTTGGGTATCAAATCCCCTGGAAGCATTGCTGAGTTTTTTATAACTTTCCATATTCTCTAGCAAGGTTGAAAGGCTTCCTTCATGCTCGTTTTAATAAAGATAAGCTTGCACTTATAATTACAGGGGGTCTAATGGCCTTAAAACGCGGTGCCATGCCACCCTCTGTCTTTTAACTGAAAATTAGCGCAAATAAGACTTATGGAACTTAATATTATTTTCATTACGGATATTACTGGAGATTAGGAAGATATTAAGCCATTCAGAAATTCTATTACGGAGTCTGGGTAAGAAATTACTTGGAGGTATTATGTGCTCTCGTTCATTGCCATTACCTGTAATAAGAAGGCTTAGGAGTGAATAGATGTTATTATTTTGAAGGACGTACATCTCAGATAGCCATTTTCTCCTATTGTTACAGTTTTCAAAACGGATATTTTAAACGATATTTTGAACCTGTTATTTATTCATTCAACCTGCCAATTTAAGAGATTTTAGCCCATCATTTACTTTTGTAGATCTATGTCTTAGCTATCAGATTTTAATGGCACTAGAATACCATAAATATCCACGGTATGTGGAATATCCACGTCATGAGTATACTATATCTATGTACCTATATGTATTTTTTGTATTGAATTTTGTATGTATATCTATTGTGTGTGTGTACGTTTGAAGAATTAATCAGACCATTACTAACTTAGAATAATCGACCAAGTGCGAGTTGGGTTCCGTGCCGTATGGAAGGGGGGCTTCCATAAGGTACGTTTTATTTTGATGTTTATATATTTTAATTTAATTATGTTTGTTGTTGTATGTTCCTTACAAACAACTTAATATTCTGTGAATATTTCAAGCATCTCCCTGTTGCCGTTAATAATATCGAGCAAAAAAATCACGTTACTTGTATGGGAGACCCCTTAAATATTTATTTTGTTTCAATTTTATTACTTATTTTTGAAGTGCATATTTAACTAAATATTCTGTGAATATTTCAAATATCGACCTGCAGCCGTTATTAATATCAAGAGAAAAACGGCTAAAAATTCAGATTTGTTGCATGGATATTTTTGATACTACATAAAGAATTTATTCCGCGATTTCTCCACCAAATCTGCTCCAAAATATCAGCACCTCGCCCAATACATAAAACACGTTTTTTTTTTCTTTCTGCAAAGTTTTAGTGCTAGAATATTACGAGTAGGTAAACTAGTTACGGGTCTATTTGTTCTAAAAGCGGAGACGGTGAGGACTTCTTCAGATTCAATTTACTTTGGCAGAGGTTTAGCGGCCACCAATTACGGGGGAAATCGTTTTTGTACAGCTTTCTGCGGACAGTATTGTACAACTACAACTCGGTTTAAAACTGTTTTTCAAATTCTTTATACCTATTTAGTCTTGACTGAGTATAAAGTATTTGAAAAGCAGTTTAAAAATATTCTTTAAATATTATTCTGCTGTTAGAAGTTAAAATAATACAGAAAATTTAGTTACTATAACGTTATTGAAAGTGACATAATTATGTTGTTACTAATAAATTAATGACAATTCAAATTTTAATATTAAAAACAAAAAAATAATTAAAACATATGTATATAAGTAAACCCAGTTGAATTTATTTGACCGTCTAAAGTTATGTAAAACAAACTTAATAACGTCGTTGTAAGGAATGTTTTTTTTTATATCTGTTTGTAAGTCCACAAAATTAATAATCTATCACAGTAAGTATAATTAACACCGAAATGTAATAACAATGTCATATAGCTATCATAACTTTTTCTGGGAAAGCTTTTCCGAATTAGAAACGCAACTTTTCTGGAATAACCCCCTAAGCGTTCATAAAATTTGTCAAAACGTAGCGAAAAAAGGCAACAAAGACAGTTAAATAAAACCACAAAATAACTCCGCTTTCCACGTTGAGCCAGCATAATAAAATGACTCGTAAATGTGAGTATGATCCAACATGTTCATGTTGGCTAAAAAGGCTTTCTTTTACAGACTTCTGCAGGAGCCTGGTCTAGGCGGTTTTTATTAAATATGATCTATTCTACATTAGTGTAAGTATAACTACTTTGTAGGTGCGTTACTTTGTTTCTGATTGAATGGCAATTGTTCCTGTCTGGTATCCAGATATTCAAGGGCCAACTACACCAAAGTGTATACGGCCGAAGCAGAAAGGAGTTGCTTGGGTCTAGTTTAGGTCTATAACCAAACCTGTCGGTCCGGTAGCATAATCCGCTGATCTGAGCCTCTACCGGACTCTTTTTCATAGAACTTTATTCAAAAAGACGTTTATAGCTTAGACGTTTTGTACCGTCAGGGTGTGTAATTGTATAAACCATAACAGCTCGATCAGTATTTCGTACCTCATGCTGTTTCGCATTGCTCAAATTACAGTTTACTTTTTAGCATGTTTTTGTCTTTTTCGCTCAAGGCATAAGCATTGCCATTCAGCGTGGCAATGCAGCCAGCATGCTGGGCACGCTGACAACTGGCAGTGGGCTTGAGCATTTGGATTATCTGTAGACCTTCAAAGGTCTGTGGATGATCCAATTGCTTTTTATGTAGGTAGAAGGAGTGTAGGTAGTTATCATACAAAGTAGTATTGTAATTTTTTGTACCTTTTTTAGCATCATATTTTTCAATTGATTTTGTATTGAAGTCTTCTTTTTAATACCTATAGGTTTTGGCTAATAATATTGTTTCGATCAGTACATTGGCTGTAATATAATTCGAACAGCTTACCAAGAATAAGGAATGAAAAATACTTATTACCGACAAATTTACGGAATCCTCGTGCGGTTGATTCGCTCCGTGCTGCCAATTTCTCTTATTGGCTGCTTCGGTCCACGTTTCATGGAAGAAATATTATTTAATAACATTGCAAATATGTGTAATTTCTGTAGGGAAAAGGTAAGGTAATACTTTTGCAGTTTATTTATTTTTTGAACAAATGGTAAGAGGATTCTGCGATGATCAGTTGATCATGATCATTTACAATGTGTACGAATTTAATTATTCTTGACTGTAGGAAATAATATTAAAATTTAATAGCATTATTTTAGTTAAATAATTTTCATGCAAACGCGTAATGTTTACTTTCAAACTCAAAAAACGCTACTAAAGCCAGAAACATACTATCGGACGCGGCTGACGGACGCGACTGACAGCCGCGACTTAGCAATGTGCACAGTCTTAAAACTTCCGGTGTGCCAGATCGCTCTCGGACGTCCGATCATTCAAGGTCGTCAGAAGGTGACGTCCGTGACTTATGTCCGATAGTGTGCACGGCTCAGTGTACTTTCATAGTCTAGGTCGCGGCTGTCAGTCGCGTCCGTAAGCCGCGTCCGATAGTATGTTTCGAGCTTAATTCTAGAAGCGTTTTTTGAGTTTGAGTCATTGAAGGTTTGAGTCAAAAGCTAAAATTTATTATCTCCTAGCTTGCTACTAGCTGACCCGGTGAACGCCATCTCACCATCTATCAACTGTCAATGACATCTTTTACATGCAGGAACATTTTGTGGGTGTGTTCCCAGTGTTACTACCATTCTTACTACCAGTAGTAAGAACGTGTGGGATATTAAATTCATGTTTTTGTTATTTTACTCCCTACATTTTTATATTTTCCCAAAGTATAAAAATGTAGGGAGTAAAATATAAACCTTCCCTGGACTTCCACAAATATTTCAAGACTAAAATTAGCCAAATCGGTTCAGCCGTTCTCGAGATCAAGCGAGACTAACAACAACCACGATTCATTTTTATATATAAGAGAAGGTGTAGCTTTTTATCATCCTAAAATTGAATGAGTGGGTGTTAGCCGCGGTAGAACATAAATAATTTTAATATAAAAAATGTATATACCTAACGTGTTGTTTCGCAAATTACAGGAACCTAGAGGCATATATACAAAAGTATTGGTCTTACATAGTCATTTATACTCCTTTGAACAATTTTTACAGTTAGATCAAACCCAAAATAGCGAAAAAAAGTTGTTCCATATATTTTGTTAAGAATCGATGATTGTATAGAACAGCTGATTTTTTCGTGATTTCTGGTTTGGGCTCACGCTATAAATTGTTCCTCTAAACGTCGCGTCCCTTCACTTTCTAAAACATTTGTACACAGACATGACATATACTATCAATACCCAACTCTACACACAATTATTTTGCTCGTAGGAGTAAGTACCATAATTTATATTTATTTTTACATCCTATACTGCTGAGCGAAATCGCAAAGCAGAGTTTTATTTCTCTCATTCAATTTATCGAGTACGTATCCGCCATTGTTGAAAATACACTGCGTGATGCATTTGCATTGAGCTCTGAATCTCATTTACAGTGAATGATAGAGAGGTTGTCCGATCCTGTTTGCACTCCATTGTAAACCATTTACAGCACCCGGCTTATTAAAATAATTTAATGGGATTTTACAGTTTCAATTTAGTTGCGCGTTTTATTTTATTCCTTTTATACTTACGATATAGACTTAATTCACTCACGGATAAAACGCGGAGAGTAACTAGTACAAGAGTGCACTACTTGACATCGACATTCGCTTTTGCGAATAACGCTAGTTCGACAAAACTGAACTGCGACACACCATAGTTCGCTTGCACGCTCAATCGACACACTGAAGCTTGATATCACTCTAGCGCGACACTGAAGATACAAATAGGATACTTTAGGCGTAACGATGAAACAAACAAACTTAATTATGATCTGCCAAATAAAAAACTAGGTAATCATAAAAATTATATTTTTTTTTGTAAAGTTTTATCTAGTTATATCACATGGTCTGCAGTCTCATTTTAGTTCCACTGTAGGTACTCCGAGCTCTGGTTTCCACCAACTCGAGGCTCCAGAGTCGATTGAGAAGCGAGCTAGCAATGAAATCTTGACTGAGCTTAAAAATAACGATAATATGCGATATAGTACATTTATTGTAGCAACCTGATACATCCCATGTCGTATTTGGGTCATAGCATCAGCCATAGTGAAACTACCGTAATATTTGCACCAACCACAGAGCTTTACAACCAGAGAGAGATAGCGATGTTATCGCTTGAGGCAATTCTCAACCGCAAAATGATATGGACAATCACTATCACTTTTTGTTACTGTCAGATAAATTTATTGGAATTTTACACTATCGAGACAAAGACACGGCATATGCCATATTTAATCAATGCATTTCTTTCTTTCTTTTTTCGATCGACCACATTATCCTTATTGTAGCCATTATCAGTGCACTTATCCTTACTGGTAGAACAAAATCTACCAAAAGTGCACTTATTACCAGAGGTCTAGCTGGGTATGGATCTAGTGTCGAATTTCAGTACCGTCACACAATACTTTGTCGCACTAGCGTTATGTCGAATTATATTCGCACTATACAGTTTGTTTCCTAAGCGTGCGAGCGAACTATGGTGTGTTGCAGTTCAGCTTTGTCGCACTAGCGTTATTTGCACAAGCGAATGTCGATGTCACGTCAGTCAGTGCACTCAACTTGTTTTATCTGTAATAGTAGAGTTGTTTCAGTGTCAATAATAAGTCAATAGTTCAGTACTCCTCAAACTATTATTATTTAAAAATTAAATTAAATATTTGGGGACATCTTACACACGGTCTCTGACCCCAAACTAAGTAAGGCTTGTCATATGGCTGCCAGAGACTGATATACTAATCTTTGATTATGACAAGTAAATAATCTAAGATACTAATATACATATTTTAAATACATACTTATATAGATAGTACCTAAATAACACCCAGACACAGAGCAAACACCTATGTTCATCACATAAATAGTTGCCATGGGATCGAACCCATGCCTCTTTGATCCAGTAGTCAGGATAACTAAACACTGAGCCACCGAAGCAGTCAGTAAAAATAAATAGGTACCTAAAAAATGTTACTAAACAATAAAAAACTTCTTCAAAAATTGCAATCCAGCGTGCGACCGAACCGTAGCCATCAGCCGTAGCACCTCCACTACTGGACATAGGCCTCCCCCACAATATGTCATGTTAAATTAGAGAATTAGAGTTACCAACAAAGTCAAATCGATTTAAAAAAGGTCATTTTCAAAAGATTCATTCAATTTTATTACTTTTTTTTTGTTTAATAAAATCAAGAAAACTAATTTAATCTTATCTAAGCGGCAGCAATATAAAGTAGTGGCTCTTTCCGAAATTACTTAAGATAAGCGGTACGATATAACTGCATGAGCACCCTGCATCCCTATGAGTATAGTGGGGTGGCATTTTCTAGAAATGAATAGATACAAACGCATGGAAGTCCCCCAGCCAAATCAGTGGCGTAACTTGACAAATAATAATATTACTAGATATAAAACTTAATCCTAAGCTTTTCCTAAATTATTATTCCTGATACAAGAGTTTGTGCCTTTTAGTACCTAAATAAAGTTTTACACTTATTTATTACACAGGTTTAAATGGCATCTTACTCCTAGGTAGTATTACTAGTATTTAATTGATAGTTAAGCCGTGGTGGTCTAGTGGTAGTGACACCCGCCTTACAATCGTGAGGTCGTGGGTTCAAATCCTGGTCCCGTACTAATGAGTTCCTTGGAATTTATGTACGGAATTTAACACCGCTGGCTTTTCGGTGAAGGAAAACATCGTGAGGCAACCTGCATATGTCAGTAGAAGAAATTCGATGGCGTATGTGAATCCACCAACCCGCACTAGGCCAGCGTGGTGGATATGGCTCAAACACACTTCGTGGGTAGGCCTACGTCGTCAGTTGGACTATTTAAAAAAAGGCTGATACAGTACAGTACAGTAATTGATAGTTATTCCTTATTTTTTAAAGGCAGAGAGTATATAATTAAATGAATTCACTTGATCATGCAAAGATTAAAATATTGATGTAGTATAATATTATGATACCTATTTATATCGTACAACTTTTAAAATTTTCAAGACTGACTAAATTAAGTAATAGCAAGAGCGATAAAATGGATACCCACCCAAGCTATCGGTACTTTTATTACTGAAACTGCCAATTTTTCCGAACTTGGCAACGCGCTTCACTAAAATTTATATCCTAAAGAATTACATAATTTAATCATTTTAGTGTATGATACATGCATCATATTATAATAAGTTTTCCAGACGCTCGCATTATATACATACTATTACATACTTTAGCTGTGCTGACTTCATCAGTTAGGAAATTAGGAATAGTGACTTTGGGCAGCATTTTTGGAAGCAATGTCCTTTGGGTATTTAAAAAAATACTTTAAAAAGAATAAGTAATATTTTAAGTATTTTTTTCTATAATCCTTATATTGAAATGATGTATGTCAATAATCGGCCAATTTTCCAGATAGTGATTATGTAAACGTATCGTATAGATACATATAGATAATAAGATATTTTTTACTCACTACTTCAACAACAGCGCAGTGAGTTTGCCTCCCTTTTATATTTCTTTTCGGTGGGATAGTTATAAATTGAGTGGATATCTTCCCCGGCCTCCGTCACGGACCCCGATTGAGATTTATGCGTAAATGTTGCCATATTTTCACGCTTATTACATTACTCGCCGAATATGAATTCACTAATAAAAACATCAAGGAAAACGGCACTTCGAAATACGCCGAGAAATTGTATCAGAATAAATGACGCTCGTATTTTAATTCCAAGAAAGTTTTTCACATTCACCAACCGTACTAAACTGTAGAACGAGTTGTATAAAAGTTCATCTCAGCTTTCAACAGACTGCAAAATAAAAAGACAAATCCGTAAAACTCATAATAGATACAGTGCGCGAAAAATGAACATTTTAAAACAGAGTTTAATTTTGAAAGTGGGGAAAAGATAACAGTACAACGTAATTTATGACGTCATTATGGAGGAAATTAAATGAAAAACTCCCCGAAACGGGACATTTTAATGACCACACGCTGAATTTTTGGCATTTCGGTAATGAAGAGCCCATCTGGGGTCAGACAGCATGTTTTACGGTCACATTTGCTTTGTGTGGACATAGGTATAAAATAATAATTGGCGTAGAAAGATTCAACTAAATCTGTGTGAGGTAGGAACGTATACAGGGTTAGTTTTAATCAATTTTCATCCTCTTAGGGGCTTATCTATGCATCAAAACTAAGAACTTTTGTTCTACGACTTTTGTCAAAACTCAACAAAAAAATTGTTGTTCCATAGTAAAATATATAGCTGATTTTTATTTGAGTTTTGACGAAAGTCGTAGAACAAAAGTTGTTAGTTTTGATATACAGAATAAGCCCCTAGAAGGATACTAATTGATTAGAAATAACCCTGTATAATAAATAAATGCAGAGCACAAGGAGTAATTAACCTGTCATAGTCCGAGATAAACCTCTAAATGTGACTTTGACTTTGAAAACCATTGTTCAAGTTTAATCTTCATAGTGATAGAAAAATAAATAAACCAGTTTCAGTTTATTGTTTAGTAAAAAATAGGTAAATGTTATACTGTTTGAGGATATCTCGGTCTTTATTAATTTTAAAGCTAACCAACAAATACTTTAAGAATAAAATGTATCAAATTTGTTACTTTTTTGCAGGATTGATAGCAATCATGTATTTAACTCTCTTAAAACTTTCCAAATACATCATTATTATCATACGAGCCCAAACATTTTCTAAGACCCAGGTAATTTAATAGAGCTCTCAAAACCAAATCCTTTACAAACTATTCTCTGCTATAACTTCTTAAGCATTGCACTTGGAAGAAACCAGAAAGATTCTCTAACTCCATTAAGGGAAATTAAAGAGAGTAAAGCTGGAAACATACTATCGGACGCGGCTGACGGACGCGACTGACAGCCGCGACTTAGCAGTGTGCACGTATTAAAACATCCGGCGCGCCAGATCGCTCTCGGACGTCCGAACGCTCAAAGTCAGCCCAAGGGGACGTCCGCGACTTATGTCCGATAGTTTGCACGGCTCAGTGTACATTCATTATCTAGATACCTATCAGTCGCGTCCGTAAGCCGCGTCCGATAGTATTTTTCCAGCTTAAAAGTACCCTATGAGTGAAAATTTGAAGGACATGATTACACCAAAATCAAAAACGCATCTTGACTCTTGAAAGTGAAACTGTTAAAGTATACTCGTATTAATCAAATGTCACTCTGGCGACTCTGCAATATCACGGACAAAGTTTTTGGCATCAAGATTATATTATTTTTGTATACTGTACTGTACCGGCCTTTTTATTAGTCCACTTCTGAACAGGCCTACCCACGAAAGGTGATTGGGGGTCATCTGGCCCAGTGCGGGTTGGTGAATATTTTTTTATGATGTATTACAAGTACAAATACGAGTACCTATTCTATCTTAGGATCTACTTTCTATTAAAATCTATTATCGAGCGTAGTACCAACTACTTCATTTTAGAATAGTTTTAAAAGCTATTATCGAAAATCTATTATCGAGCGTAGTACCAACTACTTCATTTTAGAATAGTTTTAAAAGTGTGTTCAACAGGAGGCTTTCTGGTTGTTTCCGTATTCGAAGTTCTTAGGGTCGTAAATCGTAATGACAGAGGCCGTAAGCTGGGTCAACTAAAAGCAAGACTTTAAACTACATCCATTATCGAGAGAGATATATGGGCGGGTGAAAACATATATTGTAAGTTATGGCGGGCTTACCTTTTAAATTGAAATTAGGTACTAATTCGACCGCTGTTCTACTCTGTACTGGCTATATAATAGTTCACTGTTAATGACACTGCATTGCCTACCTGCAAAGCTTGATTAGGCTATAATGACGACGCTTGCTCAGTGTGGTTTGGTAGATTAACGTACGCCGTCAAAATTCTTCTGCAAACGTACTGTACCAGCCATTTTTAATAGTCCACTGCAGGACACAGGCCTACCCACGAAGAGTGACTGGGCCATATCCACTACGCTGGCTCAGTACGGGTTGGTGGATTCGCATACGCCATCGAATTTCTTCTACGGAAGTATGCAGGTTGCCTCACGATGTTTTCCTTCACCGAAAAGCCAGTGGTGTGAAATTCCGTACATAGATTCCAAAGAACTCATTGGTACGGGAACAGGGATTCGAACCCACGACCTCACGATTGTAAGGCGGGTGTCACTACCTCTTGACCACCACGGCTGCAGACGTACGCAGGTTGTCTAAAGGTGGGTCTATGATATATAGATCAGAGAACGAGCCAAGCCAAAATTCATGTAGAACTGACTTGGAGGCTCGGAGTTCGGTCCACACTACACGAATTTTGACTCGTTCGTGCTCCGCTAGTGCTTGGTTCGTCTAGCGTATACCCATCAAACGATTCAAATTTATTTATTTACAATAAATATAGCTTGATAGACTTACATCCAATACGCTACGATGTTTTCTTTCACTGAAAACCCAGTGGTGTGTAAACCCATACTTAAATTTCAAAGAACTAATCGGTGTAGGGTGGAGTTTTTTCACCTGATGTTAATGCGAAAGTTATGTTGGCTAATTCAGCTTCCTTCTGTAGTTTTAATAAGCACAAACCACTATTTTATAAATACTGCCTAAGCTCGAAACTCTAAGCAAGTATCCCCGTTTGAGTTCGTGTGTTTCCGTATACAATGTTTTGCTTTGTAAAGTGCAGGGTCTTTCAGAAGTATAAGTACATAATATACTATATATAATTAAACACATTTACTATGTGACCTACAGTTCCTCGGACTTTAATAAACGCATAAGTAGATAAGTACTTATGTTGAGTTTGTCTGTGGCCTGGAGCTCAATTTTCGTAACGTCTAAGCGAACCATTGCTATCCCTTTCGCACTAACCTACATTTTCAATGGTCGTTCCTTCTTTTTCTCGGTCGCCTATTAGCGCATTACGTTCTAGTAGGCTATCGGTTAAAAAAATAATATCTCTGCTTAATCACAAACGAATTGACCTAAGTATTTTGATGAAAAATAAGCTTCTAATATCTAGGATATACGTAAATTACTTAATCAAAAATTTAAGGTTTCTTTTTAATTTTCACTTGTTTCAATATTCTTTAAAGCCTAATGCATAGCAAAGAATTTTTACGCCTAGTATATTATAACAAAACTTTTGCTCACTAAGTCAAAGTTGTTCTACATAATGAACTCTATATTTGATGTACCGCTCTCATATTAAATACGAAAAGTTGTTAAAGTTGAAAACAGGTGGAGAACAAAGGATTTTAATATAATACGAGTAACATTTCCTAACAATTACGAGTTAAATTAGTACTTCTTTGATATCGCTCACATTCAGACTGGGCGGGAGTTTAGAAACAAGAATTATTATGAGAACAGGTTCTTTGACTCAACTTTTTGGTGACCTATTTTAGAAATCATTGACAATAAACAATAGAAAAAGTTTTATTCGTTACGGAAACTAGACATATAAGCTGCTGTTTTGCAAAGTAGAGGGACATTCAAAGATTCATTCAAACATATCAATGTGAACAACTTTTACTATGCGACTAACTGAAAAATTCCAGAGAGAAAAAAAGTCAGCTGCTCTATATATTTTGTCGAACTCTAGGTACGTGGATCCACTAACCCGCACAAGGTCTGCGTGGCGGATATGACCCAATCTCCCTTCGTGTGTTGGTCTATGTCAGCAGTGGAGTATTAATTAAAATGCGGATAGTGTACTGTACTGTACTGTACCAGCCTTTTTTTTTAATAGTCCACTGCAGGACATATGCCTACCCACGAAGAGTGATTGGGCCATATGCACCACGTTGGCCCAGTGCGGGTTGGTGGATTCACATACGCCATCGAGGTTCTTCTACGGACGCATGTAGGTTGCCTCACGATGTTTTCCTTCACCGAAAAGCCTTTTGGTGTAAAATCCCGTACATAAATTCCAAGGAATTCATTGGTACGGGACCGGGATTTGAACCCACGACCTCATGATTGTAAGGCGGGTGTCATTACCACTAGACCACCACGGCTTAGTGTACATAATACAGATATGCTTCATTTTCCTATAGGTACAGTGCGACACAAAAGAGTAAATTAGTTATATTTTTTTATGTAATTTACACAGTGACATAATGAACAAAATGATACTAAATATGCCAACAAAGCGATGGTGACGCCCTCTTTATTTTCAACACTTTTATGTCACACTGTACCTGCTATACTTTAAGCTCTAGCTTCGAACATGTTTGACAAAGTTCCCCACCATTACACGAACTAGTTGTATCTCCTAATGAGGCGTGTCGGGTTCCTTGTTCCTCCTGATTCATGCTTGATATGCTAATGTCACGTCCTCATTCCACTTCCTAAGTTTAGGACTTTCGTAACTACTTTACGCAGTTAGGTTCTGGCTGATGACTTGGGTAACTAAGTTACCTACATGACTCGCGATATATAATATTTGTATATATTTAATAAAGTAGGTACTATCGTTTCTGAAACATCATTTCTCAAAAAGCGGACTAATTATTACAGAGTATAAAGTAAATACAGAAATACAGAAAATTTTATTCGGGACAAAACAAAAAACAAAACAAGTAGGTACCTACAACTTTAATTTTGAATTGGAAAGATTCTTAGATCTACGGTGCCATCTAAAATAAGTACAAGCTTACTAAACATAAAAAATATACCTAGGTATATACAATTATTAATTAAAATAAGTATGTTTTGTTAGAATCTACAATTCTAAATTACACAATACTTAACCAATAACTTTTTTTAATGTAACTGAATCAGCTAGTTTTTCCGCAATTTCAAAGTTAGCGCTATGTTACGAATACCTATAGGTATCTACATTACCTATTATTTATGAATCTTGGCAAGAGATGTACTCAAGCAACTAGTTACCTTTGCCTTATAAAAGCGATTACTAAAACGCTCATTGAACTTTTATTATCATTATTTCTTTTTATTCCATTCGTTGAAAAACATCCGTCAAAATTCCGCGCTAACTGGAAATGCAATCATTAGATTCCAAACAAATATTACCCCGGTGTTCTTCAAAGCTGTAAGTACGCTTTATTTGCCCAATCAACAGGCCTATCATGTTGCTGCCTCGGAAACATTATCCAAATTAAAACAGCTTCGTTAAGGGTGTAACCCACCACCAAGTTTATAAACAAAGTTTTGTGAGACCTTGAAAAGTGATAGGTTGTTTTGTTCTGATATCCTGTTTCGCTCAATGTTTTATCAAGGTTATAGCATAATTAAAGGTATTTAATGGAATATCATAGAACAATATATTTAATAGAATGAGACAACCTTCGCCTTAGAATATAAACTAAAATTTTGGATTATGGCTACCTGCATTTAGGTATGTATAGTTGCCGGCAAACAACTTGAACGTTAAACCATAGCTACCTCTCTTTTGTTTTGTCTGCTAACGAAAGGGAGAGAGTGATATTTTTTTATTCAACTTACGTGCCGGGACCTCCTACTACTAGCCACAGAAATGTTTCCTTTAATCTCTTTCTCTGATTCTTTTCTTTCTCGCGTATTACAATTTAGAAATAGGTAGCTACATAATTTTATTTTACGATATTTTTTTTTTGCTCGAGTGAAGGCCGCCGCTGAACCCGAGTCCGGGGCGTGGCTGAACGCTCTGCCGAGTCCACATGTGGGTACCCTACTCGACGATGACTCCTTGAGAGTTGCGGTGGCTCTTCGTCTCGGCAGCAAGATTTGCGAGCCCCACGTCTGCATTTGTGGTGCAACTGTAGACTCAGACGGCCATCATTGGATTGGGGTGCGTGCGGTGTGCCGGGCGAAGACCTCGACATCACGCGCTTAATGATATTTTGAGGCGTGCCCTGGTATCAGCTGGAGTACCTTGTGTCCTGGGGCCCCCCGGATTGTGCCGTTCTGATGGCAAGCGCCCGGATGGTCTGACCTTGATTCCATGGCAGAAGGGACGTTGCCTCGTGTGGGATGCGACGTGTGTAAGCACATTTGCTTCTTGTCACATCCCAGCTACCCAGGTGTCGGCAGGCGCGGGTGCAAAGGCGGCGGCCCGAGGGAAACGCCTCAAATACTCCTGCATGGAATCGACGTACGACTTCGTTCCGTTTGCCGTTGAGACGGCGGGTTCGTGGTGCTCCGATGCAAAAGCATTTGTGCGCGATCTTGGTCGGCGGCTCAGAGAGAGGGGACAGGATCCGCGGTCGGGGGCGTACTTAGCGCAGCACATCTCTCTTGCTATTCAGAGGGGCAACGCCGCGAGCATAATGGGGACATTTGGGCGGAATGCACTTTGTGGGGGCTTGTTTGACTAGGGAGTTGTTGACTCTGGTCAATAACTCTCTTGAATAGACATATTAGTGTTTTTGTATTGCATTGTATAATTTTATGTTGACATTAGTTTAAAGAATGAGAATAAATTTTACGAAGATGAATTCTATAAACTTTTCTAGAATTAAAGCTAAAACCTTATATTTTATAGTGAGTAACAAAGAATCTGAGTCGAAATCGGTTGTAAATTATGTTATGTAAAAACATACATACACAGTTGTAAGACGGGACGGGATCATTGAGGATTCCTCAATGGACGGGATTCGTTTGAGTGACACGACACAGTCGTCAAACTTTACGCCACTAGGAGCTAATTATGCTAAAATCAAATAAAATAATTATTACTCGAAAAAATTTGCAGAATTAGAAAAGTTTGCACAAATCGATGTGAAATCCATGTAATATTAATTAATCAATAAAGACTCAGCTGATTTTGATAAAATTTAAATGGGACCACGTCAGGAGTATATTTCGAAATAAAAAATATTTTTAAATCGGTTTACAACTAGCAGAATTACCGATGACCACACACAAAAAAGTACAGATGAACATAGTACTCTTTTTGGAAGTCGGTAAAAACTAAAAAAAGTGCGTGGAGTCGCTCCGCGCGGAAGAATTGAAAATTCGACGCAACAGTGCTTTCATACCCCCTCCATGGTAGTGTTAAACGTTTAACGCAACCTAGGTTGCGAAGTGTTGGAAGTCGCATTACAAGTTTCACTTCAATAAACTGAATGGAAACTAAAGCCGTGGTGGCTTAGAGGTAGTGACACCCGCCTTACAAACGTGAGGTCGTGGGTTCAAATCCCGCTCCCGTACCAATGAGTTATTTGGAATTTATGTACGGAATTTCACACCACTGGCTTTTCGGTGAAGGAAAACATCGTGAGGCAACCTGCATATGTCCGTGGAAGAAATTCGATGGCTTATGTGAATCCACCAACCCGCACCGGGCCAGCGTGGTGGATATGGACGTGCCTACGTCCTGCAGTGGACTATTAAAAAGGCTGATACAGTACAGTACAGTAAACTGAATGGTCTCTTTTTCCTATAGGAGCTCCATGGTGAGTTATCACCTTAAAACGCCCTTCGTTAACTCGCAATGTTTATAATTGGATTTGGTATCGCCTTCATAAAAACCTAATCAACTTGCAGAGTGAAGCAGCTACTTTTGATGATTTACTGAAAGATGTAGACTAAGATTAAATTAAAATATTGAAAAAGCAAAAATATTTAAACAGCAATAAAATTGACGTTATATTTCTTATAACTAAACCAGGCAAAATATTGTTTCAGTACTTTATACATGTCATTTAAACAAATATTAAAAGCGTCAAATAGTAAAAATAGTGCAATGCAAAGTTCAGTAATATATTATAGGGTTGATTGTGCACGAGTGACTGTCAACTACAGCGCAGAAGTAAATAAACACAGCTGAAAACAGAAAATATTAAGTTAATATTATAAAACATAACCTCATCATTATCTAACCATCGTTCATTTAAAAACATAGCATCTGCTATCGATCATTTGATTTGACTTGTGCGTTCGGGTAGCCTACTAATGGCAAAATTAACAGTTAAAAACGCCTACAACGACCACATTCAGCGCTCGTTTTGTGTAAGCAAAAGTGGCATTTTTAACGGTTTTCGTTCACCGTTCGGATTGCTCAAAAACAGTTAACATTGCCATCGTGAAACGCCACTTTTGACCCACCTGCGGAGGTGGGTTCTTAGTGATAGTATTCTGACAAATAAAGTTCGACATGTTAGCGTTCGTTTTAGGTAGTGAGCAAAAGTAGCATTATTGGCAAAATGGGTGAAATTCCCAAAACGAACGGTTTACATCAACGATAATTTTGCAAATGCTAAAAATGCCATCGAGCCAAAACGAACGCACCTTTTGTAATGACGATAAACCCCTACATAGGTAACAGTCTCTAGACTACTTCTTAGACCTTCTTTGGGATTATGGGACTGCCCATATTAGTCTGTTCAGCCACAAATGCAAAGGCACTAAGAAGGCCTCATCATTATTTCAGTTGTTGAACGTTTAGAGCTGTATACAGGCCGCACTATAGATCTCCAATTAGACCAGTTTGTTAGCGCTCGTAGCGTAGTTTGACTAGGTGTTTGTCAACCGCACGGTCGGTATTTGGATGGGTGACCGCGGGTGACATTTTCTAACTGAGCGCTACCGTGGCTTGGATGACACGGTAAATTGAAGTAATTTTTAATTGTGGTATTTAGGCGGCCTAAAAACTCTGACACCAGGGCGAGCCACCCGGTCTATACGAACTTACTTATTTTAGACCGGTTTGAAGCAGCTGACGTAAACAAGTGAATTCCTAAGTCCGTATATTTACGATTGACATCTTACACTACGCTTATGGGTACGTGATGATTGCTAAAACCTCCCAACGCTACTTAAATCTCAAGAGAGATAAATATCGCCAGCCATTAATGCAATGATGATTATATCTAAATTATATCTACGATGCTTTATAAAGAAACTATGTAATTACAAGCTTTAGCCTGCGGCTTTGCCTGCGTAATATTTTGATTTTCTTTTTCCAAAATAAAATTATAAATTATTTTATTATAGACTAAGCGTCGTCGTCGTTTGAGCCATAGGACATAGGCCTCCCCTAAAGATCTCCAATAAGTCCGGATGGTAGCGGCTTGCATCCAGCGCGATCCTGCGGTTTTATTGAGGTCATCCGTCCACCTTGTGAGTGGACGTCCTACGCTGCGCTTGCCGGCAAGTGGTCTCCAGTCGACCATAGACTTAACAAATTATAATAATACCAGTATAACTCAATCCAGCTAGGAAAGTGAACACTCCTTGAACGTATTGTCGGACGCAGAAAAATGCCACAGTCATTGCCATGAAGAAGCAGCCGTAGAGTATGATGATAGTCACGTGAGAGTTGAACCAGAGGGAACAGAAGAATACCCCTCCAACTGACTGAAAAAATAGATACATAGATAAACTCTGTATTGTTTATACCAATACAATCGTTCGTTCGTTCATATAGGCCGTGTAGCTAGCCCTATTGTCAGAGTGTTTAAGTCGCCTGGCCTCTGACATGGCTAATTAAAACAATCAAGACTTATAATTTAAGTAGGTACGAGCTACGGTAGGCTCAGTTCTAAATGGCACTCACGGTCACCCGAAAATCCGAAGACTTTCAGCACGATGGTGCTGAACGTTTCATAATTTCAGTGATCGCTGACAAACACTTATCAAACTACGCTATTAGCATTGAAAAAAATAAAATTATAGAAAAACGACATTTTTGTGACTATAACAGGTTTGTTTACCTTTCGAAAAACAGTTCATTGTTTTTTCATTGTCAACATTGGTCCCATAGTAAAAATTACTCATAATCATGACCATGACAATGATATCCTAGAATACATACATCTAGAAAAGTGTTAGGCCGCGTCACACAAGTTGTCGGAAATGAAGTTAAGTACAAGCTGCGCAATATCCAATCCTGACTGAAGCTCACACAGCGCCGCGCGTTAATTGGATGTTGTGCAGCATGTAGCTAAGCTAACTTCATTTTCGCCAACTTGTGTGACGTGGCCTACACACTTCAGTTATGTATTTTATTTAACTTAGTAATTTACCTTCATAGTGCTCCTGAGAAGTAGAATCGATATAACGATCTGGTAGGTCGCGATCCCGCAACAATACAAAGAGAAAAGTAGACTTATCATCCCCACTGGAGCCATGAGGATGTTCCCATTGTCCTCAAGGGAACTAATACTAGCTATTGAAGATATTAGTGCTATTCCAGATATCACCTGTAAAGATTTCTGAGATGTTATAACATTAATTGCACCATACATCATCATCCTGATCTTATCCCACTAGGTGGGGTCGGCACAACACGTTTTCTTTCGCCACTTCACTCTATCATACGTCATCTCATCATCAACTCCTTTCTCTCGCATATCATTCACACAATTCATCCACACTTTTTTTTGGTCGTCCCATTTCTGCTTATGATGTTAAGTTTAGGGTTATTTAGGCCCATACCAAGATAGCCTGCCACACTTTAATTTCTCAGTCACTTCTCTCAGTATTTTCAGACTTCCTCTAACATACTCATTTCTAATCTTATCCATTCTTGTCACTCCGTACCATGTTCCGATTCTTTTCAAAAAGTTAATGAATCTTATCCCTACTAACCAACCCTTAAACTATCCTTAAACTTGACGGCTCCTCTTTTTATAAATTTTAAGTGGAATCATTATTATCGTCTGTATTGTCCTGTCACCTACAAGGTACGGGCGATCTGATTATAAGCTCAGGATTGCGCTGAATACAAACCACACAATCTGAAATCAATGAGTGAAACCGTGTACCGAAATTCAATAGTGGACGTCCCAGGTCTCACGGCTTATAAATTTCATTTTATTTCCATGAATTAGCCCCACCACATAAGCCGGATTCTAATCGACGCCAATAATAAACATCAATTACGATACCCATTGTATATCGTCATCATTGTTACCAGCCTCAGGTCATCTGGTCTCCACAAACATAGGCCACCACTAAAGATTTCCCTCCATCCTGCAGTCTCAATCAGATCATCTGTCCACCTCGTTGATGACTACCTTCACTACGTTTGACGGTACATCGCATTCTACATTGACTCTACATCTCTATCTGTTACGCTAAATTTCTACGTGTAGGTAGTGTGCACAAGGAATCTACATTCTACACTGGCCTTGTTCTACGAAAGTGCTTCGTATCATCTACGAACAAGAACCGTAACTGAACAGAGATTATTCTCCTAATTCTATGGGTCTCAATCAGGTCATCTGTCTACCTCTTTCATGCACTTCCTTCACTACGTTTGGTGGTTCATTGCAATCAAATTACAAATAAATCGCTACATAGCTAGTATACACAGAACGATATCACAGACCGTAGTACGCTACGAAGTGCTACGACTACGTTCTACGAACAAAAATTGTAGAGAGCTCAAAATAAAACGTACAATCGTAGCAATGCAAACAATAAATATACCCTGTCGTAGGTTATACCCAAACATTGAAACCACTAGACAGCAGTTACATTTATCAGGATCCTGCATTATTAATAAATGAAATAATGTTTAAATATGTATATCAAATCACACGTATAAATATAACGTTATTAAAATTAAAAGCATTGTTGATGCCATGAATGACTTTACTGAAGCTTTACTGTGTCGAAAATCTGACATTTATTATGACAATAATGACTTGATAAATGACAAAAAAGTTAAATCATGGATGTAATATGTATCAGTACAATGTATCGGTCAGCTAACAATGCGATAGCATTATGTATCAAAAACTTAAGAAGTTAAAATTACGTTATGCTCATCATCACATCCTTCAAAAATTTAATTTACAATATTCTAAGAGATCTCAATTCTGTGTATTAATGATTCATTAAGTTACATTGCTACACTAACGATTCACAATACTAAATCATACGACTATGTAGTATACGAGTACATATAAAATATCTAAACTATTATCACAAACTGCAAATAAACTTTGAAGCCACTGAACTGTGTCTGAGCATCTAAAAACCCCTTAGGAAACCTTTATTTGATGCCCAAAATGAGCCCAAAACACTCAAAATTGCAGCCGTAATTCGGCTGGATAATTACGCTGCAGCCGAGTCGGTTTACTTTGATCCGTCGCTCTTTGCCAACACCGTGCCCGAGAGATTTTCTCATAATTGCCTAAATGTATCTGTCCAATGCTAGTCTGTGATCTATGTCCATTGGATTTGGATACGAAGTATGTATGTACTGAGTTTATGGGTAATATTCACACACACACAACCTTTTAAGGAAGCTTTTAATAGTAAAGCAACGGTAGAATACAGGCGGATCATTTAATAAACTATTTTTAGCAATATAGATAAACTACTTTTACTACGGGACCAACCCAGAAATGATGAAAACTGTTCCGTACATTTTTTCGATAGTGAATGAACTTTTTCTATTCAACATGACAACATCAAATTTGTTCACCATGGCATACGAAAGTCGCCTTTAAAAGGTTTCACATAAGTTACCAGTAGAATAGGTAGTGTTCTTTCTATCTTCATCATTTTCACAGTTGTAGGAAAAAGTGTAGTTACGTTTGCGCACTTTCGCATTCATTTATCATTATTGTAATTTATATCTCTTGCCTATTATTTAACATCTAAAGCTCAACTCTATTTCTCATACTCATCGACATGATATAGTAGATTGTTTACTAAAGCTTGAAACAATCTGTTTGACGCAAAGACAAACATGTAGAAAAAATAAACATGACTTGTATCAGGAATGTTGTATATTTCTTTCATGCTATATTAATATGAAATGACGATTATATTATTTTGTTTATTTTAATGAATAGATTATAAAAATAAAGGACTTAAACAGTGTACATAAATTGTTTAGGATCTTTTATCCCGGTAACGCTTCACTTTTAAATTATCTTTGATTGAAAATACTATACATACTAATAAATGTATAGCATTTAACTACTACATTTTTAAAAAAAGGTTTATATCTCCTGAAATATTTTTGTTGAATAAAACATATAAAACAGTTTCAAGTAACAGTGTTCAGTAACAGTGAGTGCTTCAAAATAAAAAAATCAGAATCAGAAAAAAATTTAAAGAATCAGATATATAAAACAAAAAAATACAGATCGTAAACCATGAAATTAACAATTTTTTAAATACTTGTAACTTGATAATATTACACTAATTTTAGAACTAAGGTAACTTTGTGTAAAACGACTTGCACGGAATTCTAGAAGCTTTAAAGCAAGCCTTGCCAATGTATGCCTTGGCTAGCATGAGATATAAATAGGTGCCTAAATGAGTTTTATAGGTACTAAATTTATTACATCCTTTATTGTTACCATCATATTATTCCTTATAAATGTGTGTTCTGCCAAGCGCTAAGAGACATTTCATTTTATAACAAAGTAATAAACACTGCTCCGTTTCAAATCGCCAGGGTTGCTTTATGATGGTTACTATAATTTTCTCGTACGGAATATTTCCATACAAATTAGTTCATTACTGCCGGTGCATGTGACACAATAAAATGCAAAACCGAGTTGCTTTCCGGCCGTTTCATGAACAACAAAGGTAGAAAATTCAATTTTATAAAAGTTATTTACGCATATTTCAGGCGTAGAAAGATAGGACGATTGTTTATTGCTGTTTTGTTTGGGATTTTAGGTAGAGTCAATAGGCTCTATATTACGATAAATCGTTGGTTTATCGTGTATGATATATGAATTTTAAAAAACTAAGTTATTAGTTTTTTAAAATTGATTTTTTCTTTTTATTGATTTGAATTTTATGACCTTCATTTGTTTATCATCATAATCATCAGCCGTTGATAATGAAACCCACTGCTGGGCCTATACCCAGAAGTGCCTAGCATTTGGCATAACCAAAGGCAGTACTATGCCTATCTTTCTCTCTTTGGTTATATCATTCACCTCTGTCCCTTGCCAATTGCATCCGTTTCATCTATTAACAGAACCTATATGATAAACTAGATAAAGTTAAAGTATCTACGAGCGTCCTACCGAACCATCAAATCTAACCGATGGCAAATTAATACAAAAAAAACCGGACAAGTGCGAGTCATGCTTGCACATCGAGGGTTCCGTACAAACCGTACACATAGTAAAAGTAATTAAAAACCTGTTTTAGCATGTGCTAATGAAGTTCTTTTATACTCCTATGACACCTTTCATGATACGATTTACTCACTTTGAATTTTGAGCCCATATTTTGTGAATTTTGAGGCCCTATTTTTTTGTGATGTAAATAAAAATGTACAGTTTTCAGATTTATTCCTATATGTGTACTCTGAGACAATGCTTTTCGCCAAATTTCATAGTTCTATGTCAACGGGAAGTACCCTGTAGGTTTTGATTTTTGTGAGCGTTGAAATATGCGATTTTTTATGACATAAACGGCTCTAACTTTTTTGTACGGTAACTGAGAAGCTTTTCTTTTACACAACTGCAAGAATTCATAGGTTTACGTATATATTTTTAATTTCAACTCGATACCTTTACGCGTTCTCGAGATAAAGAGTCTTGACATACACACAGACGGACAGACGGACAGACGGACAACAAAGTGATCCTATAAGGGTTCTGTTTTTGCCTTTTGAGGTACGGAACCCTAAAAATGCTCAAATAGAAACAACATACCGTGAAGCACAGTAAAGAACGATGCAGACAACACTACTCATATTTTCAACCAACTCTTTTTATACCTAACCTAGCATGGAGTAGAGATACGAACGAAGTACCTCGTTCAAAATATTCTGCTGACGTTATTCTTTACTTAATTGCTTTTTCGAGTGCAATACAAAAACCTCTCATTTTACAACATCTATTTTTGTAAAACTAGCCAAGATCCCTTTCGGATATTGCAGCTTCTAATTAAATTAAAAGTTCCCTTAAGATTTTGTTGACATTAAATCTCTGCGAAGTGAGATCAAGTTTTAACTAACTGTCCGGGCCCGCAAAGTAAATTCAGGTGTATATTTTATTTAATTAGAAATCTCTTATTCTCCAGGTAGAAAAGCCAATGTAGTGCGAGTTTTGATTAGCATGATTACTTAGGTCATGTTGGCCGCTTAATTAAGTCAATCACAAATACAAAGACAGAAATCCGTAAAACGTCATGTTTTTCGTCGCACAGTTAGGCGTAACTGTTACTGATACAAACTTGGTAAAAATACAGAGCACACAATAATAGTTTACAAAGGAGACTTTTATAATAATATTGCAAAAAAATTATCTGGCACCTTGAAAAAAAAATCACAAAAAAAGCATTAGAAAAAAATCTTTCGTTTCGCATTTCTCAATATTTAGATCGATAACTAATATATTTTTTGTAACATAAAATAGTAAATTTACTAAACTAAAGACATATTTATATATTTTATTGCAAACACGGCTTCATTTCTTTTTAAACGAACTAAAACTGCGAAAAATTATCGAATTCTCATCTCGAGTTTCGTCTAAAAACAAACAAAACGCGATTTTAGACTCTATTTGTATACTGCAAGACATTATTGTAAAATACCTAAAAGTTTGCTGTTGAAGCGTCTTAAAATCAATTTAGGTATGTCTATCAAATTGCATTTGGCTAGAGACATAGATTTAAATCCTGAACTTTACATAACGTGTTTTCTAGACGTCGGAAATATTCTAGAACCATTGTACCTGAGTACCTAAACATTAACATGACTAACTTTTACTTTTATTTTACTAACTTTTATTATTATACTATTTACTATTTTTAAAAATCGTTACAACAGTTCGTAGACTCTTAAGTAGTTTAGCCATGGTGGTCTAGTGGTAATGACACCTGCCTTACAATCGTAAGGTCGTGGGTTCAAATCTTGGGCCCGTACCTGGTGGATATGGCCCAATCACCCTTCGTGGGTAGGCCTACGTATTGCAGTGTTACTTACAGACTATTAAAAACGCTAATCCAGTATAGACAAAATGTATTAAACAGCTGATGATGATATCTTAATAAGTCTATGGTCTACAAAAACACAGGTAATAATATAAGAGGTTTAGACTCAACAGTCATATACGTTATACAGTATAACGATACGATGCAGTACACGACATTGTGGACGTAACACAGAAAAATACCAGGCATGTTATTTTTTATTTATTGAACACATATTTATCATCCACGCAGCATTAATTTATGTTTAGAACATACAAATATGTTTGTTAACACTCGCCGGTGTTATTTGTTCCCATTGAAAAATAATAGATATCACACTATACGTCCGTGTCAAACGACAATGTGGGTCAGTCATTACTCTTCCGTTTCCAGGACAAAGGGCGGTGCCTGACTCCATATTTCTCAGTGTTTCGGGACATTCGGACGAATATGCTCCGCTAGTATAAATAATGCCCCCTAGGGACGAGTTAAGATACACCCTTAGACCCTTTTATGGCATAGAATAATGCCGTCGTAATGTGGACACTGCCTTATTTCTTGGACCTTGCTGTTGTGGTTTGGAAATTTTGCTGATACAAATAGTTCTGTCGCATAATGTCTTTGGAATTTATTTTCGGACTTTCACGTCACTGGCTTTTCGGTGAAGAAAAACATTTCGCAGCTTCTAGGCAGCTTCTCTACCATAGATGGGATGTCTAGATGAGCTGTGTAGGAGGTAAACCTACTTAAGTATTGTCATATCATACAAAAGGGCTGATTGCAATACATTCACAATACTCCAACATGTAGTTGTGCTCGCTTATTACTAACAACGTTTACTACAGGACCAAGTGCAAAATCGCGAATAAAATCAGCTCTTCTTAGATACAAAAAGTTTGTTGACTCTCAGGTTCACGAACTAAAATAATTAGGTATTACATAATTTTTGAGGTTAATTTTTAACGTTGATGTTATTACAATGTTAACCTACTTATATTTACATACCAACGTTAAGTAACGTTCCGTATGGTCGGTATTTAGTTGGGTGACCGCGGGATGCATTTTCCAAGAGAGCGCTACCGTGCCTCAGATAACACGTTAAATTGTAGGTCCCAGTTGTTTTAACCGTTTAGCCATGTCAGAAGCTTCAGGCAGCCTAAAACACTGACACCAGGGCTAGCCACCCGGCCTATACGAACTTACTTATTAACGTACCAACAACAACAACAACAAACACAAAAATGCATTACGCAATTATGCCAGGTACCCTATACGCAAATGTGCCAGTTACCCTATACGCAAATGTGCCAGGTATCCTATAAGCAAATGTGCCAGGTACCCTACACTTTTGCTAGAACATTTCCGCAACTTTGTCCCCCAATCCAGCTCTCATCCATTGTTCATCCCGGTCACGTTTGTCATTTCACAGCGATCCGTTGAGACACTGAATTTTCACACTCTATAAATTCTCTCCAATACGCGCTGTAAGGAAATCCGAGGCTTACCAGCACGGCTCAACCTAACTCCAGGATTCCGCTGATGTATTACACAAAATAAATGCTTTGATTTACGAGCGAATTTTATTTCGACTTTATGGGATAATGACTGGGAATAAGAATTAATGATAGACTTTTGAGTATTCATAATCGTCGCCGTTGAATGGACATTTCGAACGCACTCACCTATCGTATTATACTTGTATGTACTGTACTGGACCAGCGTTTTTAATAGTCCACTGCAGGACGTAAGCCTACCCACGAAGGGTGATTGGGCCATATCCATTTATTATACATGTTTACTACGGGCTTTTTATTTTACATTATACTTGTATACTACGGGACTAATCGTGCACTAAAATCACGAGATAAATAAATGCATTATTATCCCGAAGTATCGACCGAGTTGCATCGATCGTAATCACAGGTAGACTGAAATATAAGAATGTCTGAGAAGGATGACCTTATTCTGAGAAGAATATAGTATCTTAGCCGTGGTGGTCTAGTGGTAGTGACAGCCGCCTTACAATCGTGAGGTTGTGAGTTCAAATCCCGGTCCCGTACCAATGAGTTGTTTAGAATTTATGTACGGAATTTTACTTTTCGGTAAAGGAAAACATCGTGAGGAAACCTGCATACGCCCGTATAAGAAATTCGATGGTGTATGTGAATTCACCAACACGCACTGGGCCAGCGTGGTGGATATGGCCCAATCAACCTTCGTGGGTAGGCTTACAATCTGCAGTGGACTATTGAAAAAAAATGCTGTAACAGTACAGTACAGTAAAATAGCAAAAGTTTATATACCTAGTATACCTACCGTAACGAGCTTCAGTATATCTCCCAAGCGTACGAAGCTACAAGGGAATTATGGTGAGTCGAAGTACAGGTTTGTCGCACAAGCGTTATTCGCATAATCAAATGTCGAGCTCACGTAGCGTAGTGCACTCGCTTGCAGTTCGTCTGCATGAACGGAGCAACGTTTGATCTGAAATTTCCAAAATTGAAAAGCAAATTAGCAAACTGAAAAGCAGGGTTGCATATAAAGAAAAACCTATGGCCAAAGAGATCACACACTTCTTGAATGTCCTAAAGAAAACACCGGTTTTTACTCACGTATAATATCGCGGCCGGGCCGCTGGGAACCCGACCGGTTTCAGAGTAATTAGTACTCCTTCGTCAGGGAATACGCGTGCTCCCGTCGGCTGGCGCACGCGCCCGGTGTGCGCCAGGCGACGGTGTATAATGAATTCTCCCGCGAGTTTTAATGAAGTGATTCTTGAATGTCGACCACGGATCTGCAAACACGGCTTAGAATGACCTTCCATAAGAATGACAGATGACCAGATCAAGTATGCTGAAATCGATAAGGAAAACTTATTTGAAATGCTACATGTCAAGCGGTTGTGGTCTTACGACTGATAATAGTGATGATGGTAATATAAATACAGTTATGTTTGTGACTTCATTATGCGACGTTCTGTGCTCCACTTAGATTTTATAGCCGTGTTGCCCTAATTATTGTTGCATGTGCCGATTTGGGTTTACGAGGTCGTGCCTTCGATTAAGTTATCTACAAGGATATACTCGGCGTATTTGACCTGGATATTAAACGCGGCAGTTGGTAATATACTGCTAAATACTCGTGTCTACTCGTAACAGGAAAGATCCTTACGGCTATGTGATAAATATTTCTACACGGTGTTTCTCTAAATGTCCTTTTCTGAAATATCGTAAGCGTTACACTCATTACAGTCAATGTTTAATGGTTTTACATTGAAATCGTGTAAATAAATGCAGTCGTTTCTTAGTATTTGTCCAGTTTTTTTTTTAAACTATTGCGATTTGAACACATTATTATTATACTAGCTTTTACCCGCGGCTTCGCCCGAGATATAATTTAATTTATGTTTATCTTGTCAAAAAAATATGGTAACTAATACAGTAACTGCGCCACAAAATATTAGCCCCAATTCAATGTGAAACGGTACACAAATATTGTAGCAAATAATCATTTCAAACCCAAAAAACAGCCAATCTCAACTAATTTGTTTCGTCATCGTTATCATCCGCAGCTTTCTTTGACCCACTGTTGGGTATAGGCCTCTCTCTTGCAGTGCCATCTGCCTCGGCTCTTTGCCGGTCGTGACCAGGCTCGACCGGCGGTATTGATGATATCGTCGAGATAGTCGACCCACCTTACTGCCGCGCCGCACATAGCTGAGCGCTCTCACCTATTCAAGTACCCTAGTTGACCAGCTTGGTCACCACCGTCTTTGTTGGTCAAGAAGCGCTGGTCGAATTAGTTGCCACGCCATTTTGAACGATGTCATACGCAGGGCTTTTGCAACCGCCAATATCGCAGCCGTACTCAAACCGAGTGGGTTTGCGCGTGGTGATGGCAAAAGGCCTGACGGTATGAAGCTGGTCCCATGGAAGTGTAGACTGCCCTTAGTATGGGACGCGACTTGCGTCGATACTTTGGAGCCGTCAGCGGAGCAGCACAAACGGCGCAAATATGCTAGCTAACCTCGGCAGTGGTTACATATTTGAGCCGTTTGAAATTGAGACATTGTGCGCGTGTTGGCCGGGAGCTCATCTTGTTTTCAAAATTCTTTCTGAGCGTCTCATGTACCCACCGCGTGACCAAAATGCTTTATGCCAAGTGTTTATTTGGCTCAACGTATAAGCAGCATTGCCAAGCTGATTGGCAATGCTGCCAGCATGTTGGGCACGCTGCTAACTGGCAGTAGGCTTGAGCATTTAGAATATCTTTAGACCTTCAAGGGTCTGTGGATGATCCAATTGCTTGTTATGTAGTAGTAGTTTATGAAGTTTTACATTATAAGTCTGTATTTAGTGGTAGTTAATAAAGGCACTTGCTCTGTAAAAAAATCAAGTACCTTGCACCTTGTTGTCACTGTTCAGACCTATCCCGATATCAAAATACCTTATACTTATAAATGCTTCTGTTGATTAAGATAAGGTTAGAGTGTACCCGTCCATAGGTTTCCGCCTTGTCGTGGCAGGAGAACTTAGTAGCCGAGGCCTATGGGCGGCGCGGGAATCCCAGGTAGAGCCGCTTCTCTGGGTTTTTTTCTGAGACAGCTGAGAAGGCGGCGCTCGAGGTCTCCCCATTCTTTTTGGTCTTTTCCCCCTAGGCAGTTTAGAAGTTTGCACTCGAGGTTGGGCCGATTTTCTGGGGTTTTTAAATATAGCAGCTTAGAGGCTGACCGGCAAGTTGCGTGCCTCATGAGGAGTGCCGCAACTGAGCCGGGCTGCACTTTTATCACTGTTCAATCCTAACCAACCCAACAGAAATTTATGTTCGTGTCAAGGTCACAACTCAGAATCAAGGTTAATAACCTTAGTGTCAAGATATTCATACTCATGCCATACTACTTTTAAAAATCAAGTCGATCCGTTTCTTCGTATATTAGCATGGATTCTCTACCATAAAGGTAGAATAAAGAAATATGTTTAACCTCTAATGGTGGTATATTTAAAAATATTTTTAATGTCAGACGAAACGACGGCCTAGTATTTAACGTCATTGTAATATGTAGCATAGCAAAGGGAAAACTATTTTGTCCAATTTTAATGTCAGTTATCATTGTCAATTCGTACTTTATTTCATCTTCGAGGAGCTATAATGGTGGAAAGACAATTTGTCCCTTTGCTATGCTAAGCGAGACATTTATAAAAGTCTGCAGTCAATGTATGTCACCTGTCATCTAATTACGTTTTGTGAATCCATGTTAGGCTCAATCAACCCAATTATGAATGCGCCATCGTAAATTTAATAGCAAGGTAAAAAGTGTTCTCTTTATCGAATGCCGAAAGTGAAAAAGAAACAGAAATAGTCTAATTAACTGTTATAATTACGATGGTGTCTTAAAAATTGGGCCTTTTAGCGTCGTTGTGATAGGTGACAGTTTTGCTAACGCAAGATTTTGTCCTATCCTACGGGAATTATGCAATTTTCGGGATAAAATGTAGCCTATGTCCTTTCTCAGGCTCTATACTATCTGTGTACCAAATTTCATTAAGATCGGTTCATTAGTTTTGGCGTGAAAGCGCGACAGACAGACAGATAGATAGACAGACAGACAGAGTTACTTTCGCATTTATAATATTAAAATAGTAAGGGTAATATATTATCAGTATGATGATATCCAAGGACTGCTCGTCGATTGATTTTACAGATATTCGATCGACAGTTGTTTATTTTGACATTCTTGCAGCGCACGCTCAGTAGCTCGCAGATGGCAGAATTTTCCTACTTACTCAACATTTATCGTTATATTTTGGACAATTCACAAAATATCTTTATAAATTGTAGCCTATGTGTTATTCTGATGTATAAGCTATATTATTACAAAGTTTCATCTCAATCCGTTCAGTAGTTTTTGCGTGAAAGAGTAACAAACATCCATACATCCATCCATCCATCCATCCATCCATCCATCCATCCATCCATCCATCCATCCTCACAAACTTTCGCGTTTATAATATTAGTAGGATACTACGAGACTAATCACGCACTAAAATTACGAGATAAATAAATACCTCTTCATTCCGACGTTTTGGCCGAGTTGCATTGACCGTGGTCACGGGTTGACTGTTTACCGGTGACCACGGTCGATGCAACTCGGCCGAAACGTCGGGATGAGGAGGTATTTATTTATCACGAAATTTTAGTGCGTGATTCGTCCCGTAGTATATAATAATAATTTGTCCAGTTTGAATATTTTTTGCTGTGTAAAGAAAATTTGAAGTGATTATCTTGTGTCTGAAGATGTTCTACACGCAGCTAAAGGAATGAAAGCGCACAACTAATTAAGGTGGTCAATATCTAATTAAAGTATTATGATATGAAAAGTACATAGTAGCTACATAGAGTGCTTAGAAATATAGTTTTTCTCAAATTTACAAATGTGTCAATGAGACAACTGCAGCCATTGAAGACCGTTAAATGTATAGAATTCTAAACATTGTACAAGGTTGTATTGCACGTCGGTACTAGGCTAAGCGCCTTGGCCACTAATCGCTACGTAGTGTCGGCTCGCGCCGCAACCAGCGGGACATAAAGAGCCACTAACTGGCTAAATGCAAGTTGTTTACATAATCCCCACGGCACTCGCTGTACTGACGTCTACTTGCACTCTTACCACTTTGTGTCGATATTTTACTGGACTGATTTTTCTATTTACGAAGCTTTCCCCGGCTTTTGCTTATAAGTGTGCATTAGACTTTTCATCGAAAAAGATATGAATGTTATTATTTTTAAAGAGCTTTTAAATAAGTAAGTTTGTATAGGCCTTGTGGTTAGCCCTGGTGTCAGAGTATTTAAGCCGCGTAAAGATCTCTGACATATCTTTTAAAGGTACATGGACCTACGATTTAACCCACAATCTTTGTCCCGGCAGCGTTTAGTTGTAAATGCCAACTGCGGTCACCCATCCAAAGACTGACCGTGTGAACGACTGACAACCACATGGTCAAACTACGCTATAAGCGCTAGGAAGGCGCTACGATAAAGATTTTTTTTTTTTTTTTAATTAAAATTTACTAACCACAGACTCCAGGGTCTGTGCCCTTTGTCAACTAAGATTTACAATTATTTTATTATAGTTACTGTACAAAGAGTAGCTACTAGAAATATTAGCCTAAGTCAGTCAATGCACTGCGTGAATGCCACGAGCAGACCGGCGACCCGCAAGCAGCACCCGATCACGAGTGTGACACATGTGCCAGCCATCGCTCTCCTCGACCATATTTGAGGGAGGAGAACGACCCGACACATGATGCCGCCGCAAGAAGGAGCCTTCGATGGCGAGCATGAATGCTTGGGGCATGCACGCAATGCTTATTTCTTAAAATTCGAATACACCTTTTTCACGTCCTATGCCAATTTAGTTGCCTTCTCCCGGCCCAAAGCCTCCATCACCGCCTCGTTCCGATCTCTGACAGCCATCTGCAGGTTGTACTCCTTGATGGTCTCCGATGACACAGACGATGCGCGCCGCACGAAACGACTGATGGCATCATTTTCGATGTCGTCGGCGTAATAGATGAAGATCCCGGTGTGCCGCGATAGTGCAACGACTGCGTGTGAGACGCTCTCGTGTAGTTTCATTTTCGGCTTTGTTTTTACAACGATTACCGACTCGTACGTTAGTCCCTGAGCTTCGTGAATGGTAAGGGTGCGTGATCCTGAGCCTCCCCCATAACCTTGACTTATGAGGGTCTCCTTTTCTTCCTGTGTATGCACTAAGAAAAGGGTGTTAGGGAGGGTTTTGGATATTTGAGCCCCCTTGAACCTTTTCTGCTCAAGAGACCTAATACGAGGGGCTGAGGAATATATACCTGAGTATATTTCCCTCAACGCATACGCGACATCCATTGGGTTTCTGTGTGTGCAGAGTAACTCCTGGGTGATATTTGTAACTAGTGTTGGACGATGGTACCTCATTTCGAAGAGATTTTCTCTGTCGATATAAGGCAACTGATTGACGTCTCCAATGAGGACAAGTTCGCTAGCACCAGACAGCCGGGCAGCCATTATTATGGCTCCAAAATGGTTCATTAGAGCTTCGTCCACCAAAAGACGACTGAAGCTCTCTTTTCCGAAACCATTGACGAGAGATGAAGCCATGGTTCGCACTCTGGATTTTACCAGTTTTCCTATTCGGTGCGATAACTTCTCCCTCAGATCTTTTGCTGCCTCTGTTGTTGTAGTGATGATAGCGTCCCTATTCACGTCAAAGTGTCTAATCACCCATGTTGTCTTGCCACATCCTGGTACCCCGTTGACCCATTGTATCTTTGGTACCGCCCAGTTTCCCCAGCCTGCCTCGACGTCTGAGCTCCGTTCGATGGTTTTAGCCATCTCAAGGATTCTATCGTCTAGCATTATCTTGGTGCACTTGGCGGTGACTACAATTGGGTCGTTCGATGGTATCGCGTATTTCGGTCTTCCTATTCGCTCCGTCTCTCTCTCATCCAGCTCCACAAAACCACTTCCTGCGCTGTAAGCTGCCATATATCGTCCTTTCATGGTCCCTCTGATGACTTGGGAAGTGACGTTATTGTATATGGCTGCTTCTGCCTCCTCGAGTCTCGATTTTAGTAGACTCTCACTTACCGGACCACCCAGCCTAAAGAACTCGAGGATGTTGTCACAGTTCTTAAGATTGACATTTTTCGTCGCTCTCAATAAGGCTAGATATTCGGCAAAGGCATTTCTCGCGTGGTCCCGTGGCGCTGAGGCCAAGATATAACGGGGCGCATCGACCTGTCCCATGTCGGCTCTCGTTCGGGTTGCCTGAGGTGGTGAAACTACTCTCGAGGTCACCGCTGTCTGTGGAGGCGGTGTTTTAGACATGGAACGGAATAAGCTCTGCATTGCGACACTGAAGAGACCCGATAAGGCACCATCGTTGCTGCTTGGACGGAAAACGGGTCTATCAGATGCTGCTATTAACTCTGCTCTTTCAGAACCAGATTGAATGGCCGAGTTCGGAATGGGGCGGCCCCAACTGTCTGTTGCATTATCAGGATCGTTACTTGGAGGCTTCAGAAAACTCAGGTTTTCTCCTCTATCCTCATACACGATAACCTCATGGTGTTCCGAGGCTTTAATGCAACCCAGCCGGTCCGCAGCCTCCGCCTTCGACCGCTCAACCACCATCGCATCTACGCTTATCACCCGGGGAGCGCTGTCCATTTTCATGCTGAGATGTTCGAGCAATGAACTGGCCTGCACGAAAGGTGACTGGGCGCCCCACTCGACTAGTGCAATCGTTTTGTTTTTCGATCTCACCAGTCGGAATTGGTGGCCACCTGCCTCGCACACTGGCATAGCGATAAAGAATTCTTGAACTTGCATTTAACCAGCAAGTTGGTTTGGTGTACCAACTAGGCTATACAAGAGTGTGACTGTAGAACATTTTTACTTGAGTCTACTGCCACTAGGTAGGTAGGTGAGGCGATTTTAAATCTAGGGTATACACTATGCTACATTATCTGACTGCATCCTGCCTGATGCGCGTTCAGTCAATGTGCAGTTAAAGCAGGCTATAGTTAGGTAAGTACCGTCTACATTGTAAGAACTTGTACCAAATACTTGTTGCTAGGCTGTCGTGTCCCACTGCTAGGAAAGACTTCCCCCCGATCTTTCCAGATTTGACGGTTATATGCTATAGTGTACCAGTTCTTAGGTGTCAAGGTCGTAGCGCCATCTCTTTCGGGGCCTGTCAAGTGGCCGGACTGAGTTGGGATGCCATTTGGTGGTGATTTTGGCCCATAGTTCTTCCTGCATGCGGCTCACATAGCCGGCCAGCAGCGTGGTGGGTTAAACGTCCATTCCCTCTCGACAATTATGGATAAGCACAACAATAACATTATACCAAATACTTAAAAAGTATTAATTACGAAATGAAACTGCCTCAATGTTTTATAACTTATCTTATTCAATGGGTCAAGTTAATCTGAGAAAACGCTTACAGGTACAGGATTACAGGCACATAATGTTTTATAACATATTGTAAGTGCAAGTTAAGCAATATTACTGCTATTTTATGATTTGCAACAGCAAAATTTCAACTTGCACTTACAAATGTATACTTTACGTGCCTGCAATAAACGTTTATACTCGATTCACAAGCTTATTACTCTACAGTTACTAGTTCACATTATTCAAAGATCTAAATCCCACTGCAGTTCCGTGAATCCAGCTCGACTTTACGCTGTAGTAAGCCGGCCACACCGGCCAAATACATTCGAATGGTCTCCCGAATCCAACGAGAGCTCACAATCCTCCTTTTTGCTCAAATCTATCAGCACGCTGTAAATCTTTTGCAGCGAGGGATAAATGCTTTCAGCTGTGAACTAAAAGGCAGGTCAGGTTAGTAAAGTTACAGTAGTGTACAGGTCTTTTAATAGTCCACTATTGTTTTACCCGTTTAGCCATGTCAGAGCCCTTCAAACGCCTTAAAATCTGGCTAGGATTAACCATGCGACCTATATGAACTTACTTAACATTCCACTACCGAATCCAGGCCTACCTATACCTAATAATGGGCAATAGCTGCCCCAGTACTGCTGTAGATTCACAAACGCCACTAAATTTCTTCTATATATGTATGCAGGTTGCCTCACGATGTTTTCGTTCAACGAATCTATGATGCTTAAATCCTTACATCCCAACTAATATTATAAAATTGTGTTTGTTGGTTTGTTACTTCCAAGCAGAAACAAAGCAATGGATAGTCTTGATTTTTGATTGATTTTTGGATATAGTTCAAAGGTTGAAGAGTAAAATCGGCGACGTTTTATCTCTGAAAAATGAAAGGTCCCTATGGATTAGCACAAAAACCGAAATATCAATAGAGCCAAGCAGCGAGCAAAGCATATGTATGCTTTCCTATAACTCATTGATACGGGACCGGGTTTGAACTTACGCTTCGCGCCTGTAATGTAAGTGCTCTCTTTGTAAGTTTTACAGGTTAACAGTACAGAATAATGCCTACAATCACTTTGACTTGAAGTTACGACACAGGCAAAGTGAAGGTCGTTGGATTACTAATATTACGGAGACTCTGGGCTCGCATCCCAAGACACGCTCTGTCATTTCGAAGTTATTTACGTATCGTTAATTCCCGCCAGCTTTCAATATTAAGAGGAAAATGATGTAAGGAATCATATCTAAGAGTAACTACACAGGTTCTGAATGATACATGAATTTTATTAAAAGTATAGGTAACTCAATAGCTACTCAAATTTTTCTCTTATTTTGTGGCTTTTTTTCTTACAGTAAACACATTTAGCTCTATCAAAGATTTACCAACAGAATTAACAAATCAATTTATAACTAACATGACATGTAATTTTGTGGTTGTGGTGTTAAAACGTTGTTACGCTGGCATTACAAAATTTTGTAGCTTAACCTACACTATGTGATAGGTATGGTAAATTCTGTGGGTGAACGTCGAACGTGGAATCTGAAACTAATACGTAATTTTAGAGATTAAGTAGCTATTTATAGTAGGTAATTTTCTAATAAACGAGTATAATTACATCGAGTTATTATAATGAACGATTATTTATTATTTTACAGGTATAACCATTTCAGAGGAGTTTGGTTACAAATACTGTGACACAATATTTTTTATATAGGTATACCTAGATATAATTTAGCACGCCGGCGAAAACAAAGACTACGACGACTAAGTTGTTTTTAAATGAACACCTTTTAGCCACAGTAAGTACAATACTCGAAGTACTGAAGATCTCTTAGTCTAATATAAAAATGTTTTAAGCAAAAATATTTAACTATAGAAATAGGTACACAAGCGTAGTAAAACATATCTAAAATACCGGTTTCTTTTCATGATATCAGGGATGTCCCATAAAAATTGTTTTGTTTACCAGTGACGCTCAGCCAGTAAGTAGGTATGTAGGTACATCTTAATTAATATTATGAATTCGAAAGTGTTTGTCATTTTTCTCGCAACAACGGAGCAACAGATCGACTTGATTTTTTGCTGTATATACGAGTACATGCCTACCTAGTTTACAAGTTGGAGAGTATCATAAATTATTTGAGAGGTTTGTTTTCTTTAGTATAATGAATTTTCACACGAGTTTTAATGAAGTGAGTTTCATAGTTTCATTTTATCCCAAAAAAAATAAAACGGGCGGAGCCGCAGGTAAAAGTTAGTTGTCACAGTAAACATACGACCATCCAAATCCTCACAAAAGCGAATAAACTAGGATCTAAACACATAAACAATACACTTAGCGGGTTCGCGAGTTTCCGCACCATTCTGTTGTTAAAACAACAAACAGTCGTGTTCTTTGTAAAAGTTGTTGTAAAGTCGACCAAAGGCGACTTCTGTGAGGGATTAACTCGGGTGCGGGCTGTGGGCCACACTCTTATCTCCTGTTGTGTCGACGTATTGTTTAGGGTGTGTTTGTTCCTAATTTATGTCTTTGAAGTAAAAGTACTGTCCTTATTTGAAGTTATTTTAAAGCGTTCTCTACGTTCTTTAACGATATATGAAGTGTCCAAGATGCTGAAGGTAGGTAATACTCAATAATCAATGCTCATTAAATAACAATTATTGAGAGAAGACTTTTTAAAAGAAGACCTATAAGAAGACTCCTATCTCATGGTGTGTCTGCTTATTGTTTAGGACGTGTTTTGTTCCTAATTTACGTCTTTGAAGTAAGAGTACTGGGTTGAAGTTATTTTAAAGCGTTATTTAACTTTATAGCACCTACCACAGCACAGAAAAAAAATACCCTATAATATGACAATTTACTTAACTAAAGAATATAATGCACAGATAAATATTCAAACCTAATCCTGATCCTAACAAACTTTAATCAACATTTAGACTATTGTATAATTAAAAAAATTGTTTTATTTCTAAAATAACGACTAATTCTCTTAATTATACAACATAACAAAAAGATAAATTAAACTTGGCTAAAATAAGTCATAACTACAGTTTTCTTGATTGGTGGTATAAAATGACTTCATTTTTACAATTGTCGACCCTGTATTAATTATACTCACAACTTAACACACAGTCTTCTTATTTTCCCGACGCAGAAAAATCAACAAACATCAGAGACAAATAATTTTATTACTCTAATATGGTAGACTAAATAATTACTATCCCTTATCCCTTATTATATAAAATACTGAAAGTTTCCTCATTTCTCCAACATAACTTCTACTTCCAACTAACCCAAACTCACACCTTACGTAATGACATACTAATTCATATAAATATCACTTCATAGTTTAATTAGTGGCAGTTCCCCCGTTGGCGTAACAACCTGTACCTTCGCAATGAATGTATTTCACTAGAATGGGTCCCGGGAGGAACCCTGCGCAACACCTCCGTGGTCGACCTGTGATCATTGCCCCTTGCCATGTTACATTATTCTGAGCTATATGACTGGGGTGTGCTGTATTTTTTCTTTATTACGGAAATGTCTTGCAGTTTTGTTGCTTGTTGCGTGGCGATATCTCCTTTGGGTTCCGTTCATCATATGAGCATTGAGTGCGCAATGAATACTGGTATTGCTAGATTTGTGTAATTATAGTCACTATTGGAGAAAACGTTTAGTCTAGGTAGAGGTAAATAATGAACTTTGAAATGAAAAATAGCCCTTTATCATACTTTATTTATAATTTCCTTCACACACAAGATGTACTTAATAACGATCTGATTAAGAACGCAGGAATACACTAAAATATTAGTAGCTTTTAATCGGTTCTGCCGTGGGGATTTAGAGGTAGTGACACCCGCCTTGCAATCGTGAGCTCTTGGGTTCAAATCCCGGTCCCGTACCAATTCGACGAGTACGAGATCTTTATTTATGGTTAAATAATTTATGTATGGAATTTAACACCACTGGATTTTCGGAGAAGGAAAACATCGTGAGGCAACCTGCATGCACCTGCATGCGTTCGTAGAAGAAATTCGATGCGAAATGTGAATCCACCAACCTGCACTGGGCCAGCGTGGTGGATATTGCCTAACCACCCTTCGTGGGCTGCAGTGGACTATTAAAAAGGCTGGTACAGTACAGTACAGTAATCGGTCCTACTGAAATCCTTAACTATAGGTATCTAAGAGATTCGACAACTACATAGGGAGTAAATAAGTTATCCATAGTATTGTCTGTGTTGAAATAAAGTAATAATTTGCGAAAGATTGAAGCTGCTTATTATTCTGCAATTTACTGAAATAAGCTAGCAACAATGCTTACAAATCATTGACGTACCTATGTGTAAAACACCTGCACTACTTTTCATATAAATCTAGTCATGATTTTGGATCGAATTTTGTGGCAAATTCATTATTCAGTAGCGTACTCACGTTCTAAAGTTTACGAATACGAGTACGTTGCACAGTTTATTTATTAAGCGCACTCGGGAACTGAATGCGGTTTGTTTGCCGCTGCCCAGTCGCCTGTAAAGCAAGCGGTGACCAACCTCTGATATTAAATTATATTTCCACTAAATTTCCATATAAGCTTTGTGCCACTTTAGTGTTCGTTGGTAAAAGAAGAAATAGAAGTAGAATATGAGATAGGTAAACCAACGTGGAGAGTTGTTTCTCTATAATTTCATTTATGTAAATAGGTGGGTATCTTCTAGGTAAGCCTGCTACAATCTAGACCGCACATCTCCTTAACATCATTCAGAATGTTACGAACGTAAACCTGGGTACGTTAAACAATATAAAAAAATTAGATACAGGTTCAACCACCAAACAAAAAACGCATAAATAACCTGAATGGAATATGTTTACATATTCAAATAAACCAGCCGAGCAGAAAAATCGACTAACTTTGGACGTACTACCGGAAAAATATGTTTTGAGTGGTGCCAATGAAAACAATGTTTTTCTTGTATGCAACTTTAGTTTCTGAAAAATACAATACCTGTTGTGGATTGTGAATGTCCCTCTTTAGATTTGTACCTGCCCATGAGTGCGAGCCTTTATTGCTCTATGATTGTATACTCTGTGGTCTTATTATAAAAGCTCTGACGTTTTGACGTTTCGCTCTCTTTCTCCTGTGACCTGCGACCGTGCTCGTATTAAGTTATAATTTATTGATAGCGAGTTAATTAAATAGTATGTGCCATCTTGTATCACAATATTGTGGTTAATAAACTTAATCTCCTTTCATCAGTCGTTTTAGTCAACCCTGGGTCCCCTAAACCCATCAGGTTATGGGCCCAGGTACGCGACGCGTGTGTTCTGCGTAATATTTTCGTTCCTTACGGAGTGCTTGTGCACCTCGTGTGCACATTGTCAATCGATCAATCAGTGCTACTAAAGATGTCTACTACGGGATCGACGCCATTCTGCGTCGAAAAACTCCGCGGCCGCGACAATTACGCCGCGTGGAAGTTTTCCATGCAGGCCTGGCTACAACTGGATGACTTATGGAACATCGTGATTGGCACAGACGACAACAAGGATACCACCAAAGATCGTAAGGCATTAAGTAAAATTATTTTGTCAATAGAAGTGATACATTTTTCCATGTCAAACACGCTAAAACCGCCGCTGAAGCGTGGAAAGCACTAGAAAATGCATTTGAGGACACGGGGTTGACAAGGCGCGTGGGTCTTTTAAGAAAACTTATCACCACGCGGTTGGAAAACTGCAAAAACGTGGAGGAGTATGTCGAAACTATCATCAATACTGCTCATAAACTAACCGAAATAAATTTTCCAATAGCAGATGACTGGACGGGAACGCTCCTGCTAGCTGGCCTTCCAGACAGCTACCGGCCTATGATTATGGGCCTTGAAAACTCAGGAATGATGATCACCGGCGACTCCATTAAGGTCAAGCTCCTCCAAGACTTCAGAGCAGACGACAAGGCACCAAAGAATGACAGCGAGACCGCAATGACTGCAAGTAAGTTTAAGCACAGAAAACAAACTCTCCGCTGTTATTCATGTTCTAAAATCGCTCACATAGCTGCGCAGTGTCGCAAAAATAAGAACAACCAAAAGCAGAAACCTCCCACTAGTAATAATAATCAAGGAAAGAGAGCCTTCTTGGCTAGTTCAAGCACTGAAACTTGCTCGGACTGGTTCCTTGACTCAGGTGCCTCCGCACACATAGTAAATGATGACAACTTGATCAACGATTCAATACATAAAGATGATGTGACAATTACAGCAGCAAACAATACACATTTCAAGTCAAAAGCTATAGGTACAGCACAAATACATGTCACAAATGGCTGTCAAACCACATCTGTTGATGTACAAGAGACATTGTTTGTTCCCGAAGCAACTGCAAACCTTCTATCCGTTAGTAAAATTGTCAAGAAGGGCAATCGAGTCACATTTGAGCAGGGAGGTGGAAGAATATTCAGCGAGGAAGGAGAATTGATTGCCACAGCATCGGAAATGAACGGCATTTACAAACTTGATCAGCCGAAAACTTTAGCTTATTCCGCCGCCCCAGACAATACTCTGGGTATATTGTGGCACCGAAGATTAGGTCATTTAAACAGAAAGAGTCTTTCGCTTTTGAAAAAGATGTCAACAGGCATGGATAGTAATATGTCTAATGATGACCCGTGCGAAGCTTGCATTCTAGGAAAACATACCAGGGAGCCATTCAACGTGAGCAAAAGAAGGTCAACCGAGCCACTGGAACTGATACACAGCGACCTCTGTGGAATGATGGAACAAGAATCTATTGGCGGAGGTAAATATTTTTTAACTTTCATAGACGATTACAGTAGATACTTGTTTATTTACATACTGCGTAGTAAAGATCAAGTCTATGATACGTTTAAAGATTTCAAGAATCTTGTTGAGAAACAAACTGGAAAAAAAATTATAAAGTTTCAAAGCGATAATGGAAAAGAGTATGTAAATGAGAAAATGAAAACATTATTTAAAACTAATGGTATTGTCCACCAGTTTACAGTGAGCTACACACCGGCACAAAACGGCGTCGCAGAACGCATGAACCGATCTATCGTGGAGAAGGCAAGAACGATGCTCACGGACGCTGGCTTGGGCAAGGAATACTGGGCAGAGGCAGTGACGACGGCGGCCTACCTACTCAACCGATCACCGACGCGACGGCTCTGGAATAAAACGCCATACGAGGCATACACAGGTAAATCACCTGATATTTCTAACCTACGAGTATTTGGTTGCGAGGCTATGGCACAGATCCCGAAGGAAAAACGAAGGAAATGGGATGCCAAGTCCCAAAAACTATTGTTTATGGGTTACTCTGAAACAAGAAAAGCTTATAGATTGATAAACCCTCTGAATAAAAACATAATTTTTAGCAGAGATGTAATATTTTTCGAAAAAAACAAAGGAGATCCCAAGCCTAGCTTAAGTGAAGGAAAACATGAACCTAAAAAGAGCTATGTTGACCTGAGAACCGAAATTGAACCTAAAAAGGTGCAAGAAAAACCTGACACAAACTCAGATGATTCAGAAAGTGAATTTTCATCATGCGATGATAGATGCTTGGATGAGAAACAAAGTACAGAAAGCCTCCACGATAGAAAAAGCCCAGAAAAAACTCAGAAGACAGAGAATAATATTGTTAACACTAATGATATTTTTTTCAGGAATACCCAACGAAGCGAACAAGAAAACCAGCAGTAAGATTTCAACCTACGTACCTGTCACTGAAGAATGAAAATTTGGACGATCCAGTCACAGTTCAAGACGCTATATCGAGCCCTAATGCTAAAGCTTGGCGAGATGCAATGAAAACAGAAATTGATGCCCTGAAGAAAAATGAAGTTTATGAAGTTGTAGATTTACCCGCTGGCCAGAAACCTCTAAAGACGAGATGGGTGTTCAAAGAGAAGCGCGACAAGGAAGGGGCCACCAGATTTAAAGCCCGGCTGGTGATCAAGGGCTGCAGTCAACGGTACGGCATCGACTACCAGGAAACATTCTCACCGGTGGTCAAATATGCATCGCTACGTTACCTGCTCTCCCTGGCGGCGCGTGACAACCTTCGCGTCGACCACATGGACGTCACCACAGCCTACCTGAACGGGGACATTGATGAAGACATCTACGTGACGCCCCCAGACTTCCCAGACGAGGAGCCAGCGCATGATAAGGTCTGGCATCTTAAAAAATCTGTTTATGGCCTTAAACAAAGTGGTAGATGTTGGAACCTTAAGTTAACCAACGTACTTACAAGCTTAGGTTTGACCCAATGTAAAAGCGATCCATGTATTTTCTCTCTGAGAAGTGATAATGCTGTGAAAAGTAATAATACTCTCATTGTTGCCATTTACGTTGACGATTTGTTAACATTTTCAAATAACAAAGCGCTCAGAAATAACTTAAAGCGCAATTTAATGTCAAATTTTGAGATGAAAGACCTAGGCATCGCCAAACAATGTTTAGGTATGAATATTACCTTAGATGATGTAAAAAATACTATCTACATAGATCAGAGAGATTATACAGAAAAAATATTGTCTAGATTTAATATGAGCGACTGTAATCCAGTAGACACCCCATTAGAGAAAGGTTTAGACTTCAATGTAGAGCCCAATCCAAAACCTTGTATAAATGTACCTTATCAGGAAGCTATAGGTAGCCTATTGTACTTATCTCAAATTAGCAGACCTGATATTGCTTATGCGACAAACTTATTGAGTAGATTTAATAATAATCATACAATTGCTCATTGGAATGCTGTTAAAAGAGTATTTAGATATTTAAAAGGTACTTTGCACTATAAATTACAATTCACAAAAGATTGTAAATTAGATGCTTATTGTGATGCTGACTGGGGTGGTAAACTAAATGAACGTTTTTCCGTAACAGGCTCATGTGTAAAAATCAACGGTGGCTTGATTTCCTGGTACAGTAAACGACAAAGAACGGTGGCATTAAGCACATGTGAGGCTGAGTACATGTCTTTATCATTTACTGTAGCAGAATCTTTGTGGATTAGTCAACTCATTCAGGAAATTTCAGGAAAGCCCACCGAGCCTATAACTGTTCATTGTGACAATAAAGGAGCTTTAAATTTAGCTGTGAATAATGTAACAAGCCAGCGTTCCAAACATATAGATATAAGGCACCATTTTGTGCGAGACCATGTTAATAATAAGGATGTAAAGGTATCATACTTATGTACTGAGCTTATGCCAGCTGATGTTTTGACTAAACCTCTAACTAAAGACAAACATAATGTATGTGTAGAATTTTTTGGTCTCTCATGAAATAAAAATATATATAAAGGTATAATTAATTATAATGTATTATAGTTAAGTTTAAGCTAAGGTGAAGGGTTCAGTTATAAATAAACAATCCATAGGTAAAGTACTAGATATAGGTAAACATAGAGTATGTTTTATTTTTTGCAAACTTAAACTTGAGGCATTATATAACTTTAATTTTTAGCTTAGTAGTGGCACATGTGAAATATCTTAAAAATAGTACATACTTTAAACTTAAACTGTTGTAGTATCATGCTCATATATTTTTGGGAGAGTCATAGTGTTATGTTCACATTTTTGATAGTTGTAGAGTTACACTTTAGAGAGAGGTAGAGTATCTTATGTAGAGTCAACTTATTTTGAAGTTTTTTCTTTTTTAATGATTAAAAGAGTTACATTCATGGGAGGGTGTTGTGGATTGTGAATGTCCCTCTTTAGATTTGTACCTGCCCATGAGTGCGAGCCTTTATTGCTCTATGATTGTATACTCTGTGGTCTTATTATAAAAGCTCTGACGTTTTGACGTTTCGCTCTCTTTCTCCTGTGACCTGTGACCGTGCTCGTATTAAGTTATAATTTATTGATAGCGAGTTAATTAAATAGTATGTGCCATCTTGTATCACAATATTGTGGTTAATAAACTTAATCTCCTTTCATCAGTCGTTTTAGTCAACCCTGGGTCCCCTAAACCCATCAATACCATTTAGTAAAAACCTAAGCTCACCAACAGAGCTATAAAAGCTGAAAATAGTACTGAATATATTTCGGGAAAATAAGATTAGTCCAAGCCATAAAAGAGAATTCGAGCTAAGAATAGGTATATGTAGGCATCTTATATTAGCGTAATTACGAGTATAATGTCTCGCATCTGACATGACCCCAGTAGCCTTAATTTAAAAACGACTTTAAAAAGTAAAGGACATTTTCCAAGAAAATTAAATCTACCGGGCGGAACAGAAAAATGGAACAATTTCGTCCCAAGTAGGCATTGGATGGCAAATGAACATTACCGCAGAGTCTGCAGTGCTAATGAATAACTAACGAACCCCAACAAGCACTTTACATTTCACTATCTAGAAATAAAAATAAATATAACAATTAAAAAAGAGCCAGTACGAATACTAAAAAGATAAGTAGGTAGTAGTTATAGGTAAGCAAAGGAAATATAATTTAACTGAAAATGGAAAAACTATTTTGCCGCATTTCTATTATTTTCCCGCGCTTTTAATTTTTAGCATTTTTAATGTTTAAAACGATAATATTTTCAGTATTTACAAAGTATGCAAATGAGAGAAGTAGAAGTAAAATGTGGTAAAATATGTCTCTACCTTTGCTTTTAGAAAAAGTCTCAGTCTAGAGAAGACTGAGACTACGTGACTAATTGACTATGTCTATTTTATGATAATATCCGGCTAGGCCTAGGTCTTTAATCGAAGTTGTCTTCTATTAACTTTGGGTTAAACTATTGACCCAAAAGATCAAACCGGGGGTTTTCAGACAAAAAATTAAAATCTAAAAAAGGACAGCAAACTCACTAAAGAAGATGAAAGAATATTAGATTATGTACCAAGACAACCAAGTCGTGTCTTTCGTCACTGTCAACATATTGGTCCCTGAGCGTAGCGAGGGACTCTACAGTTAAAAGCCGAGGGCAGCGAGAGTGTTTTCGATTTTGCAAATTGAAACCTCTGAGATGGCCTTAAATTGTTGAGAAATTTTCAAACGAATTAGACGTTCCAAATTTGAATCACTTTACTCCTTAGGGTACTTTATACAACATTATTGACCTGCCATAGCCCTCAAGATTGTGTTAAGATAATAATGACTTGTTTTATGTTGAGATTCTGCTAAATATTCGAGCAGGTGGTATGAAAAAATATTTACACTTGAATTGTACTCATCTTTCTATATTCATCTCCTACAAATCCGCAAGTCTGCAAGGGCACACAGCAATGACACTTTCAAGTACGTTTTATTCAGTCAGACAGTGATAAATCTGTACTTTTAGCTCGCTAAGTAATTCCATTTACTCTTTGAATACATTCTTGTGTATAGAATATGGATTGAATTTTAATGGACAATGACGAATGGCTATCGGGATGTTTACTGCAGTCTGAAAGCAAATATTGAAGTTTCATGCAAAAAATATTTATAGATACTTAGAGCAAATACAAAAATCAAGAGAGAATGGTGTGAACAAACAAGTGAAGCCAACCAAAACTATGCCTCGCCGTGTACAGACAATTACACAGACATCCCGTACAACGAAACTACGCCTTAGCTTGACAGTCGAACTATGGCGGCGCAACACCGACGCACTCACACATGTATAAAAAACCAGCCTGACTTGACTGTTCACCGACGTTCCCTCTTGATATTTTTGATTGCTCTGAGTATAGATAAAGCAAAACACTCACACCATAGCCACGGTACACGGTGCTCGACTAAGCGTTCGTTGCCTACCTACTCGTATCAGGGCATACTAGTCTTCGGACAGCGGGTGACCGCACCACGACATCATTTATGTCAACGTGTGAAAAAGCGACAGATATAGACTTAACCGTATTTCGTAATAACACAATAAAATTACGTCGAGGTGCATATGCTTTCCTAGCAGAGATAATACCTATTTTAAAACGAGTTTTGTCATGACTGTGATAAAACGTCAAATTCCGTATCATCACTACATAAAATAAAAAGTCGTTTGCGTGTCTGTTTGTCCATATCTATGCTTATATCTTTAAAACTACGCAACGGATTTTGATGAGGTTTTTTCAGAGTAGGTATAGAGTAATTCAAGAAAAGGTTAATTGTAAGTTAGTGTAATTGTATAATTGTAAGTAAGTGTAATTGTATAATTGTAAGTAAATGTAATTGTATAATTGTAAGTAAGTGTAATTGTATAATTGTAAGTAAGTGTAATTGTATAATTGTAGCGACCTGCCCCGTCTTCGCACACCTATGCGAAGACGGGGCAGGTTGCTAGTGCGCTCTATGAGTCAAAATAATGACGGTGATGGTTGTGGTGGTGACAACACTTGATTATTTATTTACTTGAGTAGCTTGAACAAGTAAGCACAACGTTTATTATCACTAAAGAAACTATATCGACGGCTAGGTAGGATTACCATAAAATAAAAATAATTTATTCAAATTAATGACTTTCAATTAGAATAAAACTTGAACAACAAAGTCGCGTCTAGAAGCGTATAATTTAGTTTCCAACAAGGCAGATGCAGCGAGCTTCTGTGAACCGTGTTGAGCCATCGACTCCGCGCCGGGCGCTAAGTTTATTCATTACTTCACTCTACGAATGCTTTAACTGCAAGAACGTTATTTCTTGAAGAAGGTTGAAAAACTACAGTCTCTAATTATCTTAAAATATGTTATCAAATAAAATGGGGTGGCGTGACGTACTTTGCTCTTTGCAGTCTGAATGAACTGACTTGGCTGAAGACCGGGTTGCCTGGAAAGAAATAGGGGAAAGCCTTTGCCCAGCAGCAGCGGTGGATACATAGATCAGAGAACGTGTTTTCTGATCAGATAACAAATTCTCTGATCTGTGAGGACACGATAATCTGAGAGAAAAATGTTTATCAAATAACTATTAACTTGAGACTCTAACCGTTTTATCACAAAATATTTAAACACTCTTTAAACACTGTTTAACCGTGCAATTTGTACTGTCAAACATTGTCTAAAGCATGCGTAAAACTTTTGTGGTAAGACGGAAAAAAATTTCAAATACTCGTAGCCTAAAATATTTGACTCATATTCGTATTTCCAAGTACTTTTATATGTTATTTGATTTGTAAAAAACGAGTGCATTATAGTTACAAAACATCCGGAAAAAATATTCTAAAAGATAGTAAAAAGTAAAAATCGCAATGCAATTTGTTGATTTTGCTTTAGAATATGTAATAACAAGTGTCGGTATCGTAAAATATTTCCTTAGTATCTACCTTACTGAAATTAAGTGTGACGCGATCAGGTGAAAAGGAAGATTTCCCTGTTTCGTACGTGACTATACTTCAAGACATATCAAATGCTGATGAGATCCTTTTGACGATGTCGTCGCTACTATCATATTCCCTCTATGCCCATCCACAGCTGTTTACTCTAAAATTACTTCTAACATTTGTCAGTAAGACATCGCGTATCGCATTAAAAATGTACATTTTTCTGTAGACCTTCCTCTACTTGAATGTTAAATAGTCCTGTAGATGTGCAGTGGCGGACCCGAGCCGCCATAAAGAGTTCCCTTTAGTGCCTCACATCAGAAAGGGATTTGCCAAAAAGATCCAACAAAATCCACATGCTCCAAATATCCAGCTCTATCTCTCTCAAAATAAGGTTTAGATTATTTTAAGAATAGGACATCCTAAGGCTTGCTCGGAAGTCAAACCATGCATAAGCATATTTTTATGTATATTTCAGGGCTGGATAACGGTTGCTGTGAATTTAAATAGCAGCAGTTGGCGAAATATGCAAGTGATATTCCGAGTTTATTTACATGGGAATGGTAGCTATACAGCCGGGCAATAATATAATAATTTTACTACGTCGCGCGCTTCATAAAAGTTAGATAAAGTCTTTAATTCATGAGAATTCAAGACGAATTTCAAGATGGAAATCTCGGCAAAGAGACTGGAGCTATGTATGTTTTATTTATGTAGAGTAGGTATGTCGTACGAAATCACCAATCGTAACCCAATTTACGTGTAAAGCCCTTAAGTCTCTCTTTAGTATTTTGTACAAAATACTCGGAAATTGTTCTATATAAATATCATAAACTTCGGAGCGTAGTGTTTTAATCTTTTTCAACAATATGGAAAACTTTATGCCAGCTCTCGGATTTTTTACATGACGCCGGAGGTAATTTTTACTCGATAGCCTGAAATGTACGTAACGGTTTTTTTAATTGAAAAAGTATATTATTTATTGGTACCTTAAGTTTTTACAACTAAGTAAAACTACAACGACTTTCCAACCTGTAACATGTGTCGTACACATTTCAGTTGCTCATGTTTGTTTATGTATTTCGTTTTACAAATAAATAAGACATTTGTCACAGAAGGTATGGCTTCTATGACGCTGTATCCCGTAGTCACTAAAACGACTACAGAGAATCTATAGTCAAATATTGATTTACATGGCCCTCATAAAAAATTTAAAATCTAAATTCACACACTTCCGCTGCGCCACTACCGTCGCGTCGTAAGTATTGTAAAGGAGACCGAAGTGATAAACCGTGAACAGTTCTCAAGCCGTTGACTCTGGAACGTTGCCCGATGGCTATCGGCTATAAAGTATCGTTTCTATAGCCAAGGCGGCGGAGGGTCATTCCGGGAACGCCCGGGAACGCTCGGGAACGCTCCCAGGCGCTCTCACGACGCCCGCACAAATCTCTCTCACTTCGACGCTTTGCTGTTTCGAACCCGAAATCCTCTCAAAGCATTGTTTCCGTTCCGAATGAATTTTCCGTCGGCATTTCACACAGAGTTTGGAGAATGAATAAAATATGGTTGGAACAATAAAATTCGTATTATGTAGTTTCTATCTCAAAGTTTTCAACGTTTATGTTCAAAAGATTTTCTTCCAATAGGCATTTGACAGATAACTTCAGCAAAACGAAATTGGAAATAAAATTAAGTGTTTTTAAATTTACTCGTAGATACTTAGATATTTTTAAACCCGTCTATTTGAAGTTAGTATATGATTTAAAAACACAGACACGCATATTACCACGGAATATCTTTTTAGGATGTGATTAAAATCTCATTATCGTAATTATCAGACGAGAAATGTCCCACTGTTAGACATAGGACGCCCTAATGGGACCAGTTGAGCGGCGGACGGCGGTTGTCAAACATCCTTAGAAATATCAAATCTCAATCGGATTTCCTTGAAATGTTTTTCTTTACATTTTGGAAATAAGTAAAAATCACCCAACAATGGACAATGTGCACTATGCTATGCAATAGGCTATTATCGACTTCATGCCTTCTGTACTAGACTAAAGTAGACTCTACATTTATTTTTATTTTCTACAATAAATTACAATAATTATCCTACTAAAATCTAGAAACACTTCCTCCAGTCTACCGAATAAACAACCTTTTTGCGACTGGAATCCTCCAACTGCAATTTCCTGGTGCCGACCTAAAAAAGTAAATCGAAAGATCGTAGCTATGCATTCTAATTGTACACCCAATGAACGTAAATAAAACTACTTCCTTCCCGGTTATTATTTCTTATTTTTCCTTTCGTGCAGAAGTAGTTTATATGGAAATGGGAGTCGTAAAAAATCAGCAACTTCTGAATATTTTTTTCGTACCTCGGACAGAGATTGTACGGAGTTTTCCGAGAGGTACGTAGGTACTTAAAGCAACGAGAAGTTTTTGTTAGCGTTCTCTGTTTTTTCTTTTATTACAAACTTGAGAAGCTTGAGACCCAAGGAAACAAGATGATCCGTAAAATAATCTACTTTAAAACACACTTCAAAGTTAGCAGAGCATATAAACTGAAGGCTTCTGAAGAAATGGAACTCAGCAAAGTGTAAGATTAATTCCTTTATACGTGTTTTTACACTTTTTTAGCTCTAAGTGCTTTATATCAGAGATCTGTAGATTTGGCTCTTATAGAGCACCGTAACAGTAACTAAAACTTAGAAAAATAATCAGACGTCTAATAAACACCACGTTATAGGTTAGATACACATTATATCACCGTAATTTGTATTTTGTTTTGTTTTAAAGTGATATGTAAGGTTTATGTTATGTTATTTATTTATCGCAGTATTATTGATTGTAAACTTGTATTATTTGACTTCTTCACTTTGTTTTTGCATTGACATTTTGCATTTTTATGACACACTACCCTCTAACAAAAAGGTTCACCTGAAAACCAGCGCTGGGTGCTCGGTATCTACCGACACTCAGCATTAATGCTGAGGTGAGCCCTTTTCGACATTTCTATGTTTTTTACTATTCTTAGTTATATTTTATCTGTAATGCCGAATAAACTTTTTTCATTTCATTTTTCATTTTTTAGAATAAAAAAACGTATTCGACATACAAACATTGGTAGAGAGAGAGAGAACACCTGAATGAGAGTAGATTAAAACAGGGATGATTAACAAAAGAGGGAGGATGCTTATGTCTAACAGTGGGCTGAAATAAGCCGCTAATGATGGTAACGATGATGATGATGATAAATAAAAAAAATTTAAAACTTCATGTCAAAATGATGAATAGACGAAGAGGCTCGCTGTAATACGCCGTAAATTAAGTTACAAGAGCTCCTGGTCTAACTTCGTAGTTTCGATCAAAATCTATTTAGGAGCAAAGTTTTTAGAGGAGGCAACTCTTACACAGTTTCCTGAGGAGTTAGGGAAGGTAATTCAATTTGACGTTGCAACGTTCTTGGTGCCTGAAAAATTTAGGTACTATTCTGCTTATTACCTACGTTGATGACGTTGAACAATAGCACCTAATACAGGGTTATTCGTACCTTGTATTAAGCTAAAAGAGGGTGACTAAGACATCATTATGAACAACCTTTACTATGTGGCTAACTCAAAATTCGAGAGAGAAAAAATCAGCTGTTCCATACAAAATTGCAACTCGGAATCGACAATATGAGTGAAACAGCTGAATATTTTTTCTCGAATGTTGAGTTGTCCTGTACTGTACTGTATCAGCCTTTTTAATAGTCCACTGCAGGACGTAGGCCTACCTACGAAGGGCGATTGGGTACCAAATCCACCACGCTGGCCCAGTGCGGGTTGGTGGATTCACATACGCCATCGAATTTCTTCTACGGACGTATGCAGGTTGCCTCACGATATTTTCCTTCACCGAAAAGCCATTGGTGTGAAATTCCGTACATAAACTCCAAGGATATCATTGGTACGGGACTGGGATTTGAACCCACGATCTTGCGATTGCAAGGCGAATGTTATTACCACTACACCACCACGGCTTGTTGAGTTGGCCCCATAGTAAAAGTTGTTCGTAATAATAGTCATAATCACCTCCTATCGTCTTAGTTCTGGATAACCCTGTGTATCAGTTTATTGCGGCTGGTACACTTATCCCTACCGAGCTATCCCCCCTGGTAGGGATAAGTGCACTTTTTGTAGATTTAGTTCTACCAGTAGGGATAGGTGCACTGACCATTTGTGTAGTGCACTTATCCCTACCGAGCTATATTTGGTAGGGATGGGTGCACTGCCTATTTCTACTAATTTTGTACTATTCGTATTATATGCTATTACTAATCGAATACAATAATAAGGAACGTTGGTTTTATTGAAAAAATATTTTTCTGAAAGAAGTTTCATTAGGTACACAACTTTTTGCCCTAACATTTTTTTTCTATGACAGATGTCAAAGTGACAGCTGTCATATCCTAGGATCGGTACTAGAATGGCATGACAGGTGTCAAAGTGAAAGCTGTCAAACTCAAAAGTGAATTATCTCCGTAACTATCGCTTAAAAACCATTGTTGTTCCAACAAAAGTAATAGAGCTCAACGAGATCTACATTTCGGATGAGAGCTGTCAAACTCAAAAGTGGATTATCTCCGTAACTATCACATATAAACCATTGTTGTTCTAACAAAAGTGATAGAGCTCAACGAGATCTCTACTTGAACTCGTTGAACTCTATTACTTTTGTTAAAACAACAATGGTTTATACGTGATAGTTAAGGAGGTAATCCGCTTTTAAGTTTGACAGCTGTCATCCGAAATGAAGATCTCGTTGAGCTCTATCACTTTTGTTCAAACAACAATGGTTTATATGTGATAGTTACGGAGATAATCCACTTTTAGGTTTGACAGCTGTCATCCGAAATGTAGATCTCGTTGAGTTCCATCACTTTTGTTAGAACAACAATGGTTTATATGTGATAGTTACGGAGAAAATCCACTTTTAAATTTGACACCTGTCACTTTGACACCTATCATGCTGTTATAGTACCGATCCTAGAAAATGACAGCTGTCACTTTGACATCTATGATTTAAAAAAGTTATGTACGTAATGAAACTTCATCATTTCAGCAAATTAATTTTTCAATAAAGCCAACGTTCCGTAGTATTTTATTTGATTAGCAATAGCATATAATATGAAGAGTAGAAAATAGTAGAAATAGGCAGTGCACCCATCCCTACCAGAGGAGATAGCTCGGTAGGGATAAGTGCACTACACAAATGGTTTGTGCACCTATCGCTACTGGTAGAACTAAATCTACAAAAAGTGCACTTATCCCTACCAGGGGGGATAGCTCGGTAGGGATAAGTGTACCAGCCGGTTTATTGTTGGCCAATTTAAAAATTAAAATATTTTATATGTTGTACAAAGGCAGTCTTTTCGCCTAAAAGCGATACCTTTCAGGTATTCTTTGGATGAGCATGTATTTAATCTTCTGATATGTTGAAATACCTAAGCGGAACAAAGTGTTTCGCGGTAGGTAGCGCGAAACAGAAGTATCAACAAAATATCAAAATTGTCATCACGTCTCAGTATGAATTGGACCATAGATAGTAGGTACAATAAATAAAACTTCAGCCAAAATACGTAATTAAAATACTCTATCCTTTACTTACATTTCCTCATGGCCATATTATTATAAATAATAATGTTTATAAAAATAATTTCTTATAAATGATAATACGTTATAGGTATTCCCGTAACATTGTTATGTTGCTGTAATACCTAATAACCATGATTCATAACATGCGTATTTGCTATTTATTATGAACTACTTTTATTTAGGCCAGGGACGAAAGTAACAATCTGTAAAGTATTTAATGACTAAACTTAGCTGATGCGATACGTACAGTTGGCAAAATAAATGCTGGAATAAATATAAAAATCAATCCAAGAATTTATTTTATCTTATGACTGGTAGTCATTGACTAGCATCGAATAGTACCTAACTATAGCCATCGCCAATTTACTCGTAAATTACAAACGTATCACAGATAACCGCACCTACTTACCTAAATCGTTCAAACCGCTTTGGAAATTAATGGGAATAGACAAAATTTTGCGCGAACCATGAACCTCTCACCATAAACGCATAAACGTTTACTCTGTCCTTGATAAAAATAAAATACTAGATTTTTATCTTTCAATTACTGATATCAAAAATACTGTTGGAACGCTTATTTCTCGATTTTGTGCTATGGACATTTCTTGAGAGACAATCGCATATTTTTTTATAAATAGTGTATACCTATCTTAACTACCTTTTGGAACACATGCCTAACTTTCGGTGATCTCAATCTGGAATCTTTTACTTTAACAATAAAGATTTCAAACTTTCTAACGGAATCCGCTAGATCTAGAGTTAATGGGTATTCAGTATCGATTGAATAATAATCATATTATTCTACTACTTCAGGCACGTACCTATCAGAGCCTATGTGATTAAACAGGAGAAAAATACTATAATTATACTTATTAATAAAAATAATTTTACTTATGAAAAATACTTTATCCTAATAAAGTATTTGGTTGCGCTGTTTCTGACCGTACCCATCAGACCTAAAAGAGCGGCACGCAGTTCAACGGTCGACCACAAATCGTTGTCATAGGGCGCGCGGCATTATGCTCTGATCGTCACAAATCACCACATTGTGCTGAATAATAGCCGACAGGCCGCGGGAAATCACACAATAATTATCGAGAACAGTGCAACATCCACTCTCCTGCATCAAACGCATAATAAGCAAGCAAAATGTCCTATAACATTTTTTTCCCCTTTCTACTCGCAACTATAGTGCAATCTCAGTTAAATGGTGAATTCTGGTGGCTCAACAGCAAAATAAACAATTTAAAAAATGTGAAACCTACTCCGCCTAAAATAGATATCAGTGATTTTCAAGACGACGAAAGTTCAAAAATTGTGTTTAGAGACGATGATTTGTTCACCAACAAGCTAAAGCCAATTAGAGACCGGACTTCTAAATTGATGCCCAATAATAATAATATAGATGAAAATAAGGTTATCTGGCCTGCAGAAGAACATATGAAAAATCATGACGTAGATGTAGAAATATTTACGACTCAGAAAGTTAAAGAGAAAGAAGAAGTTACTAAGCCTGTTCCGAATCAAAACAAATATCAAGATGTATTAGTGTTCAGCTATCCTAAAAATCAAAAGCTAGTTACCACTAGTTCAATTAAAAGTACAGATTCGACTCCTGTTCCATCACAAACTACAATATCATCTGAAAGTTCGAGTGCAAAAATTAACGCATATACCAATAAGTTATCTTTATCTTCAACCACAACCATTGATGGAGAATCTCAAAATATCTGCACTTATACAACAAAGAATAAATGTCATCAATTTAACGGCTTCGTCTACGAATATGCAAGAAGGTAAAAAAATTAAAACATTTCATACTAGAAAAGTGGAAATCTCCAAATATTATAACTACTTTCTCAATTTCAGAATTCCAGCTACATCTAGTAGTGAACCACTTATCTGCTGCATATTGCCTATTCAGCCAATACTAAATGAAAATAAATTATCTCACACTGTACATTTTCCCCAAACTTCAAATTCAAATCGATACAAAAGATCCAACACCGAAACTAACATTTCTTTGAAACAGCGAGAATTTCTACTCAAACGAAAATTCCCATCTCAGCCACAAAATACCAAGCCTGCTTCAACTCCTTTTACCAAAATTGTGACTCCACCTGAAGATGAATACGTAGATCCTTACTGGAATATCAAAATCACGAAACCCCAGACCCCAAAGCAAGGAAATACCAAATATCAAGATTACATAGAAGAATCCCAAGAATACGCAGATGAGTTGCCAAAACCGGGACTGATTGGTTTGTATTCAGATCACGCTCCATCTTCCTCGAGCTGGCCGATTGTTAATGGAAATCAAGGATTTGGGTATGGTGGGTCTTATGATGACTATGAGGACGAAGTTGACGAAGAAGACACATTTGGATACTCTACAATAGATCCTAGACAAGGTAAAGGATATTTTTTGCATTATCATGAAATACTCTACTCAACTATAGGTCTTAGGTAAATCCTAAAGCTGTACAACCCAATACCTTAAATGTTTAATTTTCTACAGGAACAAAGAAACAAAAACAAAAAGAGAAGCCTGTGAAGGTAACGACATCTGACGAGCTGACTTATGACGCAGAAAGACACACCGTAAACTTCCAATCTGATCCAGATTTTCACGTTTTCCAAGGGTTCAAACTTCTCAATCTATTTCGAAATACAAGTAGAACCAGTACGAAGAAAACATCAAACCTAGATACGGACGTTTTGGTGTCTGCACCTGAATATAGTGAAGAAAATGAAGAGTTTTTTGATGAGAAACAGTTATTCGATGGCTGTGGAAAGGTAGCAACTAAAAAAGTTGTTGAAAGAGGTAACATATAAACAATAGCACTTTTTACAAAACTCTCGAAATTATTTGAGAAAAACACATTATATTTTGCAGGTCATAAAATTGGAGAAGCTGTAAGTGGCTCGCATCCATGGCTGGGACTTGTCGTCCTCACAAAAAGTCGACACAATGTTCTGTGCTACGCGACTTTGGTACATCCAAGAGCAGCTATTACTATCGCTGATTGCACACAGGGGTATTTTCCTTCCTTCCTATATTATTAATTTAATTACAGGATTGACAGGGTTGCCGCGGAGTCCTTCTGCGTAGATCGTACCCATCAATTACATAAGATGAATTATCTCAGTATTTTGATCTCATTTAATTTGGGAATTTGTAGCTGTATCAAGCGGTTCTTTATTGGTTAATTATACACTATTGGTAATATTTGAATGTTGTGATTAAAGTTCCATCTCGCGCTACAGTAAAACTTTAGCGAGTCATATTTTAGAACTCCTTTGAGGGCGCATATTGTTATAATACACTGCGCAGCGACTACGCACGCCCCCCAGTCCGCGTTGTACTGTACTGTACTGTACCAGCCTTTTTTTAATAGTCCACTGCAGGACTTAGGCCTACCCACGAAGGGTGATTGGGCCATATCCACCACGCTGGCCCAGTGCGGGTTGGTGGATTCACATATGCCATCGAATTTCTTCTACGGACGTATGCAGGTTGCCTCACGATGTTTTCCTTCACCGAAAAGCCAATGATGTGAAATTCCGTACAGACAGTCCGCGTTGTACTAGATAATATTAGAATGTGTTAGCTGGGTTTAAGTTAGATTTATTTGACGCGAGCTTTAACGTCAGCTATATCGCCTATAAGCCCGATCACAGAGGCGCCAGCGTAACTATATTAGCTAAATAGCATAGTTGTGTTTCTTTTTTCACTTTAGGCATTCGATAGAGAGAACGCTTTTTACGCTGCTATTTAATTTACGCTCCATCCATATAGAATCATCCTTAAGTTGCAGGCGTATTACCGAATAAATAATCGCTTGATAGAGCTAAATAAAAACAAATGTAAGAGGCCTTCAGGCGGCTTAAAATCTTTGACACCAGTGCTAACCGCGTATATGAACAAGTTGAATAGGTACTAAGTAAGTAAAGTTCGTATAGGACCTATTTACTTCTATGTTGAATACTAAGACATACCATTCTCATCATCAGAACTGCACCAGGAGACGTCACTGTGATGTTTGGCCTCTGGGACTTGAACGAGAGATCCCGGTCAAAGAGTCGAGTAGCAACAGTGCAAGTCCACTCGCGGTACAGGCCAGGCGAAGTGGAAAACAACTTGGCTGTTCTGGTGAGAAAAAGTCATTAGTAAAATCATTTAGACTTCAAATCTTCGAGCAAACATCTATAGAGTCACAATCTTGCAAAAAGGTGTCCGACCCAAAACTCCGCCCAAGCTACGTAGTGGGCAGGCTTTTTAGTTAGTCGTAAGGCGATTGCAAGCAAACTGCTACGCCGCGCGATGCCAAAGTTCTCGGTTACAAGCACCAATTAGGAGAGATAACGTCGAGATTCGAGAAAACGGGTCATTGTGAATTATTTAATGTAAATATCGAAGTCGGTATGTTTCTGACGGCGGCGCTCGGTCATTTTTTTACTACTTTCACGTAGGGACTGTGGCTCTGTAGATATTTGCTCGAAGCTTCAAATGAAAAAAAATCCAGAACGGAATGGAACTTGCAGGTACTTTTTTAACCGGCTTCAAAAAAAGTTAATATACGTACCTATTATTTTTATTTCCATACAAAAGGTTATGTTACGCGGTTACTCGCGATTATTTATGAGCCTATTTTAATGATTGTTTTTTGTTTGGTAGATTACACTTTATTTAAATATAATTATAACCCGCTGAGCCGTTTTCGAAAAACCAACAAAAATGTGAAAATTGCTACACCGATGATACATCGATCAGTGCGAACTATTCGAATTCACTCGAATATTCGAATTCGAAGACACGGTTGAAGTCGGTTATACCATTTTTGGGCGAAAAACAATGATTTCGAATACTGGAACAATGATTTTAATTATCTTTTTATTTTCCAGTATTGGATGCAACCTCTACAGCTAAGTGCAAACATACAACCAGCATGTCTGGGACATCCTCATATCGGAGATGAGTGCAAGCTCTTCGGCTGGGGCAGACTTGACCAAGGTAATAACATTTTCTGTTCTTTAAATTTTTACAAATAAACACAAAGTAAAAACAGTGGACAGCCGAACAATGCATACTTTCAACCAAACATAATGAAACTTTTGAATAAGTTTTTATCCAGATCAGTGATTTCGAAAAAAGGGCTCTATCTCACTTGGACATCAGAGAGGCGCCACCATGTGGTACAGAATTGTACCTACTTACAACTGCATATAAACTTTTTGTCCGGTGGCACGACCATGAAGTCCTAGGAACATATGAACATATTCCTACCTAGTTTATTTAAGTTTTGGTGTGGCAATAAAGAATTTATCTATCTATCTATCTATGACATTGAAGTATATCTATGATGCGATAAAGCCTGTAACGGGCCTTCATTAAGTATTATTTAAGCACCCATTCAATTACGTTTCGCAAATAAAACAATTCCTATACCTAGGTACAACACGCACTGTATTACCAATCAGCGCTTCTTTTTATTGAATTTTCGATTATTTTCTTTCAATGATTTTTAGGTATTCAGCAGGCACGGTCTAAATGGCAACGAGCCACAGTACGGTCCTGCTCTGGCCGTCTTAGCGTCAACAACCAAAGATCTGGAGATGCTTTCTGCGTGTCTGCGCGAGGATCTGTGGTAAGCTTAGATTATAGAGGGGTGGTAAGCAACATTCAACATAATGCTACCTAAATTCACGACAAAATACGACCATACTTATTGACTAACTACTAAATCATAGCAAGTCATAAAATAAAATTGTTAATTTGGGAATACATTAACAATAGTCTGAACAATTTACCCAAGGGTTCCTGAACTAGTTAACAACTGTATTTCAGGAGCCGGATCTTGAGTACTGTACTGTACTGTAAGTACCAGCCTTTTTTTTTATAATCCACTGCAGGACGTAGGCCTACCCAAGAAGGGTGATTGGGCCATATCCACCACGCTGGCCCAGTGCGGGTTGGTGGATTCACATACGCCATCGAATTTCTTCTACGGACGTATGCAGGTTGCCTCACGATGTTCTCCTTCACCGAAAAGCCAGTGGTGTGAAATTCCGTACATAAATTCAAAAGAATTAATTGGTACGGGACCGGGGATTTGAACCCACGACCTCACGATTGTAAGGCGGGTCTCACTACCTCTTGACCACCACGGCTATACTTGACCACCACGGCTATCTTGAGTACAAATAAATAATAGAACAACACACAAGGCCTAACACCTAGCTTTATGAAATTGTGAGACACCTGTTAAAAAAATGATACCTACTTTTCTGTTACAGACTGGCATAGGAGGACCCCTCATTTGCGATGTCGCAGGACACAGTTCCGTAGTAGGCGTCGTGGTGTCCCGGAGCAATGGCTACGTGTTGTCACCCGTCCGAGACTGGACGATGAAGATGGACAGCTTAGTCAGCGGTGACTAGGTCAGTATCAGATTACCATAGGCTTCATAGAGGTCGAATCAAACAACTTGGCGGCTGTGAAGTTAGCCACAAGCTGCCGATAACCCAATCCTGACTGCCTCGGTGGCTCAGTGGTTAGTGACCCTAACTTCTGGGTCAAAGAGGCTTGGGTTCGATCCCCACCCAGGGCAAGTATTTATGTGATGAACATATGTGTTTGCTCTGTGTCTGGGTGTTATTTAGTTACTATCTATATAAGTATGTATATAAAAATATGTATATGTAGTAATATCAGTCTCTAGCAGCCAAGCTTTGCTTAGTTTGGGGTCAGAGGCCGTGTGTAAGATGTCCCCAAATATTTATTTATTATATCCAAGAGCTCTTAATTATCTTTATAGATGGATAGGAATATAATTATGTTCAAGGGTAGACTATTAAAAAAACTACCTATTCTTAACTATTCTTAGTGCGGGCTATTCAGGCTCTGTATCAGCCTTTTTAATAGTCCACTGCAGGACGTAAGCCTACCCACGAAGGGTGATTATATTGAAGGGTGATTCAGGCTCACAATTGAGTTAAAAAATTACTGATATTTTTCGAAAGTGTTAATAAAGTGATCAATTTCGCTTATAACGACTATAGCTGACAAGAAAGTCTAGTGATCCAGTCGGGTTTGCGCTACCAACTAATAGTGCAGACCACGACAATTCTAAGATTTATGGGCATTTAGACAATATTAAAGAGTCATACATAGCACACGTTTTATAAAACTATCTATTTAGGCAACCATCCTAAACTATTTTAAACTACAAGCCGTTTAAAAAATATGTGTACATGTACTCCTGTACATTGCCGGTACAGAACGAATCATTATAAGTCGGTGGATGTGAAGTACTTAAAGTAGCGCGTTCATTGGGGTTCGCGCAACTTGTAGCTAACTTAACATCCGCCAACTTGTATGATTTGGCCTATACTTATGATAACTTAATCGTTATAATTCAAACAACACTTATCCCATTTTTCATTTTTATTATCGGTCTTTTAATTTATTACATAAGACATCAAATGAGTCCAAGCTCTACAACCATTTAATTTAAAAAAAATGACATTTTATGACTACCACAATGAGAGCGACATGGTACAAAACAGTGCTAAGTAGGATATATGGCACACCGTAGAAGTTTCGGCAAGAACTACTATTAACTCGTAATAGGTGAATTTAGAATCAGAATTGTAGTTGTGAATACTATAAGTTATAAAGTAATATCACGAGTAAGATGATCAGCAAAACGATTTTATCTGACTGCACTAAGAGTAAAGTAGATATTCATATGAGATCAAAATAGGAAGGCCAAATCAAAGCATCTTGCTAGAAAATAATGTGTATGAAGATGATACCTATCTTATTCTTAGTCAGAAAAATCTTTATTTATATTGTTTTAGGGTAGATAGACCTTAACAGCTTCAAAAATCATACTGCTGGAAATTCCCAATATTTATTTTCGTTTTTACTACTTCCGCTGTACCAAATATCCTGCAAAGTAAAAACTAGGAACTAAACAACATCTATACACATACATTGGGAATGTCGAGATCCTACAATGAAAATACAAAGTTCAACACAGGTTTCATAATAAATTATATTATAATTGTACTTATAACAATCTTTGGTGTCGAACTCGATCAAATAAATGAGATAGATGCGGTTAAATATAAAATGTAATCTATCTACATAAATTCCAAATGAGCGATAAAATTTGGCCTGAGACAGTACTTTGCACATCGACTTTGTCAACGATATAGCAACCTGTGGACGTCGGATAGCGTGGAAACATCCGGTAACATATTAGCGCTATTTTACTAATGTCAATTTAAATTATACCAACAGGATATCAAAACCGAAGTCATCAAACTGAAATCCTAAAATCATTGCTTAAGTATGACTTTATACTATAAAGTTTTATAGTAATACCAACAGAATGCAAGGGTGTTAAATCGTTATTCGGTTTAAAACAATCTTTCGATGTTTTTTTCTGTTAGAAAATATCTTATATTAAACAAAATTGTATGCAAAACACTGTTTCATGCCTTCTATGCTTATAACAATACAATTTAACAAGTCTTACAGATTACAGCCTGTTCAATTGCAGTTCCCACTATTCAAACAATTTGAAATAAACAGTGAAATGAAACGCAATTTTTACTAACTAAACCTTCACAGGTGTGGACAACTTGAGAGGGGGCTAGTATACCTTCAATGTATCATTAGGACACGTACGAACTAGGCCTATTAGGGCAGAGCATAAATATTATCAATAGAACTCATATTATCAATAGATTGTACATAATTATAAAAATACGAAAATGTTACCAAACAAGACAAAAAAAAATTATGACAAAAATAACTCTATGAAATATTTTTTTTTTTTTGTCCACACCTTATGCCATCTCTTGCACATTAATACTCAAAAAGGGTATTTTATAAAAGTAAAAAAGAAAATATAAAACCAATTTTTCCTAAATTCGTTTCTGTGGTCGCACGCGTAATTTTGTCAAATTTTTATAAGAATTTTGTGACGGATGCCTCGTCTATAAAATGAGCAATCTTGTATCTGACATAAGTTTCTTTTGAGAAAATAAAACATCACTTGTATACAAAATTGCTCGTAACTCAGTTTTGGAATCATTATAAATAGGTTACTTATACAAAAAGCACCAGAAATATGGTTTTCTCACTTACATCATAAGCGAACAATATGATGATAAGTTATTTTACGAAAGCACCTTTTTAATTTTATATGATAATCTGAAAAAATATTACAGAAGCAAAAAGAGATCACAGATAACCGACTTTAGTTTGTTCACGAATTAACAATCTGTACAGTGCGCGGAAATAAACAATGAATGTCGTCATTTGGAAAGATATTATAAGTAGGTCAATTTTGGTTTTATAGTTTCTATGTCTTATGGACAAAAAACATATCAGCGACACATGTCACTCGTGACGCCTGTGCAGCGAGAAACGATGACCATCCGATTATCTGTTTCCATAGGCCGATGTCCATTTTTTATTCGCTATAAATGTATATTCTATTGCTGATAAAATATAATATAGACAATGGAAGAGACAAAACCATATTTCTCTATCAATAGCACTTTAACACTTGAGTATCGATATATAAATCACGCGAAGCTGGAAACGGTTCCAAAACCGAGCTGACACGAGGCGCGTCAGCCGACCACGACGTAACATTTGATACAATATAATTAGAGCTTTATTTGTTTAATAATAGAATACTATGTTGAATGACAAGATCACGTTAAATCACATTACAGCTCACGCTATGACCAGCGGCTCGTCGTCCGAGAAGCCGTGGATTGGCGGCACGTCGTCATCGTCTGGAAGGAAATTTGAATTAAGTTTTTGGTATTACATTTTTTATATTTTCTAATATGAGTTTTATTGTAACTCCTATTATAATATGTTAGGAGTCAGACTCTCTACACTATACTCTTATTAGGTGATTTTAAAGGGTTATATGTAGTCTGTTTTACATAATAGGCTCTTTAAGTGCCTTGAGTCGAGTATAAAATTCGAGCGAAAAATATTTCTTTTCAGAATGTCAGAACTTAAACTAGAGTTGTATTGAGTTTACTTGGTCTGAATTGATTTTTAAAGTCAAATACATTTTTAAAACAATATTTCGAACGGAATACGCAAATTTAAAAAATAAGGCGTATCTTACTATCTTACGTCCGTATTTTCATAGAGAATAGCAAGGTTATGATGATCCTTTTATACAGAACAGCTGAACAATAAAGTTCTGATTTCATCGTGTTCGCCGATAGTGGCCTGCCCGCACCAGTTGTCGTATCGCCGCGTGTGAGCCTTGAACGGCAGGAAGGGGCGCGTGAGGCGCCGGTGTCGTATGGCCATATGTAGCAAGGCGATATTGAACCTAATACCTCAGACAATAAGGTTCAAGTCATCTCACCGTGTTCGCCGATAGTGGCCTGGCCGCGTCGGTTGTCGTACCGCGGCGTGTGGGCCGTGAACCGCAGGAAGGAGCGCGTGAGGCGCCGGTGTCGTATGGCCATGTGTAGTAAGGCGGCCGCGAGAGCGACGGCGCCGATGATGGCGGCGCCCGCGCCCCACCACAGCGCCGATACTGCTGATACGGGCTCGGGTTCTGATCCTGCAATTAAAAATAAATTGGTACGACGGAACGCGATACATCGCAACGCGTTGGATTCAAGCTAAAGGTAGCGACACGTAAATATAGCGCTGAGGGTACTGTGGAGACGGTAGCTGCACATGGTGAACGCCTTACTAAACACATGCGCAGTCATCCCCTCCACACTTCGCTCAGAGCTACAAATGCCGTGATCTGTACGTTAGATTAGAGCTTTGGACTGACCATTGACGGTATCTCTTAGTTCTGAAATAACTAGAGACCGTATTATATGCAACATAAAAAGCTTGTTATAAGCATGCAGATATGCATGAAAAATGCTTGGAATATGCACGAAAATCGGCAAAATACGCAACCCAAAAAAAGAAAAGTAAGTTTTCGTTTTTAGGGTTCCGTACCTCAAACGGAAAAAACGGAACCCTTATAGGATCACTTTGTTGTCCGTCTGTCCGTCTGTGTGTATGTCAAGACTCTTTATCTCGGGAACGCGTAAAGATATCGAGTTGAAATTTAAACTATATACGTAAACCTATAAATTCTTGCAGTTGTGTAAAAGAAAAGCTTCTCAGTTGCCGTATATAAAAAAGTTAGAGCCGTTTATGTCGTAAAAAACCGCATATTTTGCACTCACAAAAATCAAAACCTACAGGGTACTTCCCGTTGACATAGAACTATGAAATATGGCGAGGAGCATTGTCTCAGAGTACACATATAGGAATAAATCTGAAAACTGTACATTTTTATTTACAAAAAACAAAAAATAGGGCCTCAAAATTCACAAAAAATTGGTTCAAAATTCTGTCTAAACTAAAAATATGTTCAAATATAAATTTATGTGTAAATGAATAATTGTATAAATATAAAAAACATCAAACTTAATAGCAATCAAATCAAATAAGTTATAAAATCAATTCTTAAATCAACAGTTTAAATCTCAGTATTTACTCATATCGAAACTAGATGGCGTTGGCGTCAAGTTAGCCCGCGGTATTAACTTTCTCCGTCGATAAACGAGGTGTCTATGCGTTCCGGAGATGTTATTGTGTCGCAAATATACAAAGAACTTCATTTGCCATGCTAAAACAAGCTCACAATTACGTTAACAACATGTTTGTACGGAACCCTCGATGTGCGAGCCTGACTCGCACTTGTCCGATTTTTTTTTCTTCAAAATTCTAAACAATAATAAGTAGTTAAGTACCATCCGGTCTCCAGTGATAACCCTCATATATGATGACCCCTATCACGCCCACGTAAAGGTTCCTTTAACGTACGAGGGCAGCTAGGGAACGTTCCCATACTACGTGAACTGTTCAGGGGGAGAGGTTCATCAAATTACCAACACATCAATCCTTGCTTGCGTTTTTTGTTCTTAATACAAAAGGTAATGTGAAAACTTGTAATAAATGGGCCACGTAGTAAGCGTAGGAATGCTACTATAGGCCGCGTCACACAAGTTGGCGGAAATGAAGTTAGCTACAAGCTGCGCAATATCCAATCCTGACTGAAGCTCACACAAAGCCGCGTGTTGATTGGACGTTGCGCCGCTTTAGTCAGGCGTCGCCCGGTTGCTCAATTAACTTCAACACCTATGTGGCAAGAATTGTTTTAAAATAATACGTAGGGAGGTTTAAAAAAAATTTGGTATATCGTAGGATGTTTTAACGCTGGAGAAATTAATTTCGCTGCCTCACCATAAGAAATATTACTTACAATAAAGTCCTGAAATATGGTAACCCCAGGCGTACCCCCCAGTTTTGTAGCTTTAACGAGTGCCTGCTCTATACTCGTACCTATCTATATTATTTCTTCCAGCTTATTATTTTGCGCAGCTTGTAGCTAACCTCATTTCCGCCAACTTGTGTGACGGTGTTTTATTTTCGTGACCCATCACTGGATCGCGATGAATCCAACGATGTGTTAGTGATTGCTTAGGCAGTCTTCGCCGTCGTATAAAAATGGTCTGCTATTCTTCTTCACGAAATGGGTGATACAAGATTTTGTCAAATTCACATCTTACTTAGATAACTTACCCAACATCTCCAAAGACTGCACCTCACTCAGATCGCTATAGTATCCTTCGGGCGTCAATGCCCTGACGCCCACATACAGCGGGCCCCGGTCGTACGAGGGCAGCTGTATGAGCAGTGGAGAGGACTCGGCCACGGTGCTCGTCATGTCTTCCGACGGGTGCAGCATTTCGACGGGGATCTCCTTGCGGGATACTATTACTTCGTATTTGAGCCCTCTGTGGAACAGAAACGAGTATTCAAATTATAAGCCCTCTTTGAAACAAAAACACACATAAAATATAGAATACGAAGACGTACTACGACTAATAACATAGTATTTTGGGATGAAGTTTTCGCAGTATGGACGTCCATAAAAATCAGAAAGAGACATCACTGCAGCTATCGAAGTCGAAACATAAAAATTTATAACCAATTTACAACTTGATAATAATAACCAATCCCCGGAATAGAGGGGGAAGCGGTCGCTTTTGAAATCAAAAGATCGTACTACCTAGGTTCAAATTTCGACCCCATACTAATGAGTTCTTTGAAATTTATATACGGACATACAATTAGTTTTTCGGTGAAGGAAATCATCGAGGGACGTATGCAACATACATATAGGCCTAATCATACTACTTGGCGGCTTTGTTGTAACTTCAAGCTGCGGATAGTCCAATCATCGTACGGCTGTTACGCGAGCTTTAGTCCGGATTGGGGATCCGCAACTTGTAGCTAAGATCACAACGGTCAAGTTGAATGATTCGATCTATACATGTATAGAAGAAAATCGATGTATATAAATCCACCAACCCACACGGGGCCAGCGTTTTGGGTATGGCCCAATCATCATTCGTGGGTAGGGTTACGCCCAGCAGTGGACTATTAAATAGGCTGGTACAGTAAGCGCCACACAAATCGGCGGATGAGATGTTAGCCGCAGATGACACTTCGCCGTGATTGGCTAATTATTGCGCATGTGTGCACAATTCCGACGCCGCGTGTCGTAGTGCGTAGGGAGCGCGCGGAATGCATGAGGGATGTTGCCGGGCAGGTGTGCCCCGGCGTCTCGTCTCTCTGGCTCCCGCGTATACCTATATTTCGGCTGTTGCGCAGGGTTCTGCGCATAAGTTTCCCATCCGACGATTTGTGTGGCGCTTAGTATACAGTACTGACTTGCACGTGTGCGTGAGTTGGTCGCTCCAGCTGACCATGACGTCATGTACGAAACAATTGCTTCTCGTGGCTCTTATACTCTATAAAATTTAACTTGATCTCTGCGACAGTGACATTGACATAGAAGATTGACATTTTTAGAGTTGAGGTAGTGGTGGAAAAAATCGATTTTTAAACAATGTTGTAATGAAATCGAATGAGTAGTTGAACGTGAGAAATTGGATTTTATTTAGTTACTATTATTTAAGATCAAGTATGTACACATGTAAATAATGTTATGATATTAATTAAATACTCATAATAATGTAACGGTAGTATTTATCGACGTTTTTCACTACTATCGATGCTAATGTAACATATAATTGGTTTTAATTTAATTACACATGTAAAAAATGTTACGATATTAAAATATACAATAAAATTACATTGACAGGTTGTCTGTACTATTAAGAAATTCAGGACTTCATAGGCGTGATTTTTCTGACAGCTGTCGCAGAGATCAAGTTAAATTTTATGGAGTATAGAGAGAGAGGGAGTCGTGACGTCACGTCTTGCACGAAAGTCTATAGATTTGTATGACACTCGTGACGTCATGCAGAACTTTAACGGGCTATATTTGTATCGTTTTTTGTTTAATTGGCAAAAGAAATAAAATACGTGTCTAATATTTTTTAACAATCTATCTGACGGGCTAATTTTTTTTTTTTAATCATCATGCCTATTATAATCTTGACATAATATGGTATACTGACTTGTGCGTGTGCGCGAGTTGGTCGTCCCAGCTGACCATGACGTGTCCGTTGGGCGACAGCCACGCCACCACGGCGCTGGGCTCGTCGAGTTCCTTACTGCGGAACGAGATGCACCGGACTTCGGCGTCTTTTACCGCCACCTGAAAGGAAAAATATACAAAATTTCAATTCGGAAAAAGATTCTCTTTATGGTAAGAGCTTAGTGTTGCGTATGGATAACTGAAACCCCTAATACTGGGACCACGCATTGGCTATGTTGGCTACAAATTACAATCTTGATTCCAAGACACCAATGTGTCTTGGACTGATATGTACTCGTAACGACCAAGATGCCTTTTTTGACCGACGAACCGAGGAGGTATACAATTCGACGCGTATATACAGGGTTATCTCTAAGCAATTAGCATCCTTCTAGGGGCTTATTCTATACATCAAAACTAACAACTTTAGTTCCACGACTTTCGACAAAACTAAAAAAAAAAATTTGTTGTTCCATAGAAAAATTTAGTTCACCCGCGAGAAAATGTATGTATGGAACAGCTGATTTTTTTTTAGTTTTGACGAAAGTTGTAGAACAAAAGTTGTTAGTTTTGATGTACAGAATAAGCCCCTAGAAGGATGCTAATTGATTAGAAATAACCCTGTATTTTTTTTTTTATGTATAACCACGCATAACTTTTTTCATAGTAATCCGATTAAAATAATTATTTTTTTATTGGAAAGAGTATACTTCGAAATTGGTCCCATTTAAATTTTATAGAAATTGGCTGAGCCATTTTTGATAAATCAACAATAATGTGAAAAATGCCACATCGATCCGTGCATAATATTTGCGTTCTAGCGATGCGCCCCAGCTTCGCACAGGTGCACTATACATATAAACATTTCTCTTGAATTACTTTATCTATTAAAACAAACTGCATCAAAATCCGTTGCGTAGTTTTAAAGATATAAGCATATACACACACGGGGACAGACAGCGGAAAGCGACTTTGGTTTATACTATGTAATGATTATGTACACGGGTGAAGTCAGTTATGCTAATTTTTGCAAAAAATAATTATTAACTACAACAAAATACAATACTACTTAAGCTAACTATGTAGTTAGCTTAAGTAGTATTGTATTTTTAAACTTAAACTACTGCTATCGTATCGACTCGTCTTGTTTCTCGTCTCGTCCACAGTAAATAGAGAACTTACATGCACACAGATGTTGTACCGTCCGCCCACAGGCACGCCTTCTAACACGTGCTCGGGTCTGGTGGTGTTAGTGGGCGCCATTTCATATCGACTCGTCTTGTTTCTCGTCTCGTCCAAAATCTCCATCTAAAATTCAAAATCATTTTAATTAATTTACTGCTTTTTCCAATCAGTTATAGGGCGAATCAAAGTTCTTGGCGGCTATAACGTTAGAAACAAACAACGAATCACCCAATCCTGACGAAAGCTCACTTAACAGCTTTGCGAGGACTTAAAAGCCAAATAAACGTTTGAATCGACCTATACGAAAGGAATCAACTGTGTCTCTGTCTTACTTGTGATAGTGTGTGATCAATAGACAGAGATACCGACAAACGTTAGAGGTAAAATAACTGTGAACGGACTGTAAATTGTACTGTACTCACCCTATAAGTGACGGGGCTGAACGAAGCCGTGCACCCGGCGTCCCACAGCACCTTCATTTTGGACTTTGTCTCGTCGTATTCAACGCGCAAGTTCTTCACGCCAGCTCTATAATTACATTGATATTTATATATTAGCACATAGCCATATTAGATCCAAACAACACAATTTTTTGGTCGAATCAACAAAATTAAAAAAAAATTGGAATATACTACAAATCGTGCGTAAATTTATAAATAAACATTGAAATGTTGTGATTTTCTGTTTATCAATGTCAAAGTATGCAAGCGGTACCATAATTGGCGTAACATGGTCGTTAAAGGGATTACATGCGAAATTTTCTATCTCGCTCGCGCAATCCCACATTAATAAGGATTAAAAACCACAACACGTGAATTTCCATATAAATAAATAAATGATAATAATAAATAAATATTTTGGGACATCTTACACACGGTCTCTGACCCCAAAATAAGCAAAGCTTGTGATATGGCTGCCAGAGACTGATATACTACATATACTTATTTTTTAAATACATACTTATATAGATAGTAACTAAATAACACCCAGACACAGAGCAAACACTTATGTTTATCACATAAATATTTGCCCTGGGCGGGGATCGAACCCGCGCCTCTTTGATCCAGAAGTTAGGGTCACTAACCACTGAGCCACCAAGGCAGTCAAATTATGAAGCAATTATTTGTCATAAGCCACACACAGACACAAGATTGAAAATATAACAGTTTTTTTCGATCTCTTTCTGTCTAATCAAAAATATTCAAAACCAACTATTAATAGATTATACGCGTTATGGTTGATGTAATTAATACTATTTTTCGAAATTTCACTTCCGACAGTTATGATCGGTTGAAAAGCCGTCAATGTAGTCTTACCCGGGCCTTTGCTGCGTCATAATCTCAGGCGTTCTTGTGAGTGGCCCGTTGAGTATCCCGAGAGCGAAAATATACGACTCGCACGCGTGTAAGTTGCCTATCTCCACTTTCAAATCCGTAGTCAGGATACGCGTATCTGAAAAGAACATTTACATAAAGGGTTAGTCCGGCCCCCCTACCGCCTAAGCAATAGCAATCGTAATAGCAATCGTTTATGACTTCATTTTAGTCATTTGGCACCGCCTATGTGACGTTAGCCATCAATTGCTTTGGGCGGATTGCGAAAGCAATCGTTGAATGAACAACTTTTATGGCTAACGTCACATAGGCGGTGCCAAATGACTAAAATGAAGTCAAAAACGATTGCTATTACGATTGCTATTGCTTAGGCGGTAGGGGGGCAGGTTTACACTAAAACTACAGCTGTTTCCGTATGGCTCTATAATTATATTATTGTACAGCGCCCCTGCCGTAAACGAGTAAGAACTAACCAAAATGTATGAAGCCACACGCAAACGCGAAAGTTTAAGTAAACTACGCAAAACGTGGACTAAGGGCTCAGGTGTAGTTACGTAACGTAACGTCTTCTCGTAAGACATACCTCAGTGCCTCAAGTCGAAAGTTTTCGACCGGTGTGTGTTGCCCAGTGATGGCACAGTGACGTGATCTCTCTCTATGGACCTTATTAGTTAAGCTCTAAGCACCACAACGAGCTATGGAGAGGGCTATGCTCGGAGTCTCTCTGCGAGATCGAATCAGATATGAGGAGATTCGTGGAACAACCAATGTTACCGTACCGGATCGGCATGTTGAAAGGGCAGTGGGCAGGGCACATAGCTCATTATGACCGGAGGATTACGCTGGTTGCAAGACGCTACGAACCGGTCTTATTGAAGATCTTTAGGGGAGGCCTATGTCCAGCAGTGGACGTCCTATAGCTGAAATTACTAAGGGGGGCACAAGTAGTAAAAAATATGGGTCATGTTGGTATGATAACGATCCCTAACGATGAGTATACAAGAAACCTCTACATAATATATAAAATCTCTTAGTAAAGCAATCATTATTATCATCATCATCTACATCATCTTTATCCCACTGCTGGTATAGGCCTCTCCAAGCAATAGTTTTGTATCCTACTAATATTATAAACGCGAAAGTTTGTGAGGATGGATGGATGGATGGATGGATGGATGGATGGATGTATGGATGTTTGTTACTCTTTCACGCAAAAACTACTGAATCAATCCTTTGAGATGAAACTTTGCAATAATATAGCTTATATATCAGAATAACACATAGGCTATAAATTATAATGATATATTGCGTATGCGGGCGAAGCCGCGGGTAAAAACTAGTAATTATATAAACTCACCATTGGAAAGCTCTCCGGGGTTGGTCCTGTGGATCATGTTGGAATAGTGCACTTCGTACGTAAGATTCTTGCCCTTGTACTGATCGCCAATCGGCGGCTTCCATTTCAACTGAAAATAATATATGTTTTTTACAAAATTCGAATAAAAGACGAAAGCAAAATCGTCGACTTGAAGCAAAGACCTTCGCTTCGCTTTGGTAAATTATTCTACTTGTTAGGGTTCCGTACTCAAAGGGTAAAAACGGGACCCTATTACTAAGACTTCGTTGTCCGTCCGTCCGTGTATGTCTGTCACCAGGTTGTATCTCATGAACCGTGATAGCTAGTATTAACTAGACAGTTGAAATTTTCACATATGTTTTTATGTTGCCGCTATAACAAAAAAAATACTAAAAACAGAATAAAATTAATGTACAAGGTGTTTTATGCCGTTTTTTACTCGATATTGATATCGGCAACAGGTAGATGTTTAAAATATTCGCAGATTACCTACTTAATTGTGTATTCATTTTAAAAATAAATATAGTTAAATAAAAATAAAATAAATATTTAAGGGGGACTATCATACGGTACGGAACCCTTTCTTGTGCGAATCCGACTCGCACTTGGCCGATTTTATACTGACGAAAAAACGGAGGATATTCTCAATTCGACGCGTATTTTTTTTTATTTATTACCACGCATAACTTTTTACTAAAAGTCCGATTTCGATAGGATTAGAAGAGAATTAGAATTTCTTAGATAGAATTGCACAGAAACGTGGTCTCTCACTATGGGCCTTATTAGTAAGCTCCAAGTAGCCCAAAGAGCCATGGAGAGGGCTATGCTCGGAGTTTCTCTGCGAGATCGAATCAGGAATGAGGAGATCCGTAGAAGAACCAAGGTTACCGACATAGCCCAGCGGATTGGCAAGTTGAAGTGGCAATGGGCAGGGCACATAGCGCGGAGAACTGATGACCGATGGGGTCGAAAAGTTCTCGAGTGGAGACCACGTACCGGCAAGCGCAGCGTAGGACGTCCACCCACAAGGTGGACGGATGACCTTATTAGGACCGCAGGATCGCGCTGGATGCAAACCGCTATCAACCGGTCTTATTGGAAATCATTAGGGGAGGCCTATGTCCAGCAGTGGACGTTCTATGGCTGATATGATGATGATAATGATGAGATAGAATTAGATATTTCTTTTTATGTTTGGTACAAAGGTCCTGTTTAAATTTTATCCAAATCAGCTGGACCATTTTTGATACATCAACAATATAGTATGAAAATTACTACATCGATCCGTGCGAACTATTCAAATTTTATACACGGTGAAGTCGGTTATACCATTATTTGCAAAAAATAAACTGGAAGAAATGCCCGAAAGCGATAAGGCCACCCTTGTACCACCTAATTTTAAGAATATTATCAATACTTTGTTACTTAAGCTGTATTTTGGTGTACAACAAAGTTATATTGTATTCTTCGAGCAAATATCTACAAAGCCACAGACCCTAACTGAAAGTAGTAAAAAAATGTCCGAGCGTCGTCATACATACCTACTTAGATATTTACATTAAATAATTCACAATGACCCGTTTTCTCGAATCTCGACGTTATGTCACCTAATTAGTGCTTGTACCCGAGCACTTTGACATGGCGCAGCGTTATAGTCAGCTTGCAATCGCCTTACGACTAACTAAAAAGCCTGCCCACTACGTAGCTTGGGCAGGGTTTTGGCTCGGATACTATTTTTGTTTGTCTATAGATATTTGTTCGATGATTGTATTGTATTATTTTAAGATTACCTGCACCGTGTTCTTTCCAGCCGGCATGGCTATAGTGTCCGGCTTGATTTTCTCGTCGGGCGTGCCTTCGGTTTTGAGCGGGATCGTGAACGGGTCGCTCGAGAATGACGCCTTCAGCGCGCGAATGTCGATAAACATGTCTACGCCGGGCGGTAGGTCTTTCACTGAAATTAAGAGAGCTTTATCAGATACCAGCTTTAGCTCGCAGCTTCGCCCATGTTTATGTATTGGTTTTTGTGCTATTCCATTTTTTTTAACCTATACTATCCCTCATCAAGTCTCCCCCAATTCCTTCCATGAGTCGTAATCCATCGCAACTTCTTGCCAACTCTTCTTGAGTCAAGATCGTCACGCCAGCGTTTCTTTCAGGCATCCCGTGATGATCCTGGCCCGTCGATCGGGGTGCATCCGCGCCAGATGTCCCGCCCAATCCCTCTTTAGTTTTCTATTAGCTACATAGGAATCTTTAATATCGTGATAAAAGGTAGCCTCCCATCAATTCATGCCATTATAGTCATATAGTCATTTATTCATAACACCATTTGTTACAAGTCAATGAGTAAACATTACATTAGGGCACTACACAATTTAGCACGAAAAAAATAGAAAATAAAAGAACTTGTACTGTACTGTACTGTACCAGCCTTTTTAATAGTCCACTGCAGGACGTAGGCCTACCCACGAAGGGTGAAAAGAACTTGACAATTACCAAATTAGTCACAAACTCTTAAAACAATTCAGGTAATTTCAAAAAGTCATTTACGTCATAAAATTGTTGCTCATGTAGCCAACATTTTAATTTATTCCTAAACGACCCAGCGGAAGGTGCATCCCGAGAACTTCTACGGGTATTCGGTTGAATATAGCGGGCCCACCAAAATATACAGACCTCTCCGATTTCGCCAATCACCAGTGAGCTATGAGAAGGAGTCACCAGTTGATTTTTTCTAGCATTGCTTCTTAAATTTAACCTAGAATAGGTACCTTTCCTCTTAAATAATTCTAAATGATTGTGCGTGAAAATTACCCATGTCAGAGGCCTTTTGGCTTAAAAACTTTGACACCAGGGTTAGCCACCCAGCCTATACGAACTTACTTATCAATTCATATCACACTCCAACCTTTGAACTATACCCATGAAAATAATCAAGTCGGTCCGTCACTCCGCTGCTGCGTAACAACTGATGTTGCAGAGTAACAAACTAACCAACAAACACGCTTTAATATTTATAATAACAAAAGGATACAACATGCCACGATATCATTATGTAATCAAGTCAAAATAAATACTAAGTTAATTTGCTTTAAGCCAATAATAATTGATAAGTACGATAGATACGAGTACTATGATGCACTCTTTACCTAGAATCCTTCGAAAAAAGAAGTGAACTGTAAATAATCAAACTCTTTATCGAACTTCATTTAAACCTTGAAATGGTTTTAAATCTAAAACTAAATACAAAAATCTTACCTGTCATTATTACCCTCAGTAAACATATAATACTCTTAGCATATTGGTTGGGCAACCATAAATCGATTTTATATTTCTCAACGCCGAAAATGTTGTGCCATTCGAGATAGACCGACGTTGGTCGGTCGAGACATGCATTTTGTGGTGTATGAGTATATTTTTATTTCCCTCCGTGAACATAGTTTCCCTGTGCATATTCGTTGGGCAGCATCAAATCTTTCTTATATTTCTCGACGCCAGGAATATTTTGCTATTCGAGATAGACAGACATGTTGGTCGGTCGCGACATGCATTTTGCAGTACATGATAATTTACTACTTTAAGTGTCAAAACCAAACTTACCAGTAATATTATTTCCCTCAGTAAACATGGACTCTCTCTTGGCATATTCATTAGGCAGCCTCAAATCTATCTTATATTTCTCGACGGCGGGAATTTTGTGCCATTCGAGATAGACAGAAGTGTTTGTCGGTCGTGACATGCTAACGTTGTTAATATCGTCGATATCGCCGGCCTCTTCGAACGTGATGTACGCCGTTTCTGTGTAGTTTGATGTGTAAGCATTGTTTGATGCTACCACCTGGAAAAAAATAAAGATTTTAGTTGAAGCATTAATTAAGGCATATTACTGCTGCTAGAAAAATGTAATATAATGTTGCGTTTTGAAATTTGAACTACCTACAAGATACTTTCTATTTGTAATAAACATTTCAAAAATTGACGCGTTCACAGGATTTGGACTTACATCTCTCTGGGATTCCGGCCCAGATACTTTATCCAATTAAGCTAAAACGCTGTCTGCGAAGGCGTCGAATTAGTGAGTGTTTAACATTTTTACCAACTACTACATTGTTGGAAGCACCATCTGTGAGAACTGCTTTAAACTAGTCAGTCACTTAATTTGAAATTATTAGAACTTCTTACCATTAACGAGAAATGGCGCATTGCTTAATCAATGAAATGATTTTTAACGTGCTTCACAGACTAGGTGTATGGAAACTTTCCTTTTGCGATAAACATTTCAAAAATTGACGCGTTCGCAGGATTTGAACCTGCATCTCTCTAGGATTCCAGAGCCAGTCAACATCCGGCTTTATGTGAGCTTCAGTCAGGATTGGATCGTCCGCAGCTTGTAGCTAACTTCACATCCGCCAACTTGTGTGGCGCGGCCTATAGTATTGAAAGATTGAATGACTAGATGGTTGATTTACGTCAAAATGACGTCATTACACTCACCCAGAAAGAATAATTGACATTCGGCTTGAAGTAGGAGTTGATGACGACAGACATATTTTGTCCCGCGGCCGGGATCACGCGTTTTAATGGAGTGATAAACGGGGCGTGATACAGAGTATAGTAGAATGGTTGAACGACTCTAGAGGGTGATTTATGTCAAAATGACGTTATTATACTCACCCAGAAGGAATAATTCACATTCGGCTTGAAGTAGGAGTTGACAACGACAGACATGTTTTGCCCCGCGGCCGGGATCACGCGTTTCATCGGCGGGATCGGCGGAGCGTGGTATAGGGTGTAGTATTTAATAACTCCGCGGGGTGACTCCGGTGCGTCCCATAGTACTTGCAGGCGGGAACCGACTGCTTGACGGATGGTTAGGCGACGGGGTGGGGATGGCACTGGAAAATAACGTTGACGTGATTGAAAAATATTTTTTTATTTTGTATAAATTAAATAAGCATTCAATTTCAAGATATAATTTCGTTCCGTTTGCAAGTTAACGCAGTGGAATGAATGTAAATCAAAAAACAACCTAAACTAAACTTAAATAGTTGTCCAAACCACAATAACGCTCAGTAAAATAACATTATTCAAACCACAGTAATGGTATCTAACAGTTTTGTGACTCGGCCCTGTCCTAGAAATAAATAGCTACAGCCCTACGTGGCCACGCAGTACGTAACACGCGCTAGGGCTGCCCGCCTGGTAGGTATCGCACGCTTACTGATTACAAACACGTTCGTTTGTCATTACGGCGGATCTGCGACTGTTGGTGTACCAAGTGTATACCGAACTCCGAAGCGTGTAGGTATGATTCGCGTTCCAACGGAATACTGTTAAATACCATTACCGTATTTATAACAACACTAACCTCCTTCGCCAGTGGTAGTATTGACGAATTTGTTCGACGCATAAGTCTTATTGTACTTGCTGTCGCGAATGTAGAATGTCACGTTGTAATTCGTGAATGGCTCCAAGTTTGTGAATCTGTGGACCAAACAAAAGTACATTTGTACGACAACGTCTTTTCGAGGTAAAATGCGTTCGAAATTGATAAATAGTATCATTACAGTACATAAGACCGTTATTATGTTCAACTTTTATTATGGGGCCAACTCGAATTTCGTGAAAAAATCAGTTGTTTCATACAAATATTGTCGATTCCGAGTTGCAATTTTGTATGGGACAGCTGATTTTTATTTTTTTAATTCCTGGGTTAATGGGTTGCCTGGAAGAGATCGCTTCCAGCGATAAGGCCGCCTAGTGTTGCACTATCTTAAGAATTTCACTAATGTATTTATTGTTAGTTTATTTTGTGTGTACAATAAAGAGTTATTTGTTTGTTGTTTGTTCCTGGTTGACTCCGTGGTAAAAGTACGCCTTGCCCCACTAAGCTGTCTCACTGGTGGGGCATATTCCACTGCTTCATCGACCGACTCCCCTGGTGGGGCAGTTTCCACCATTCTAAAATGTGAGTGGAATCTGTCCGACCAAGGTGAGACGAGTGGAGCAGATTCCGCTCCAAGAAATGCAGCAGTGGAATATATCCCACCAGTGGGGAGACTTGGTGGGGCTAAGTGAAATTCGCCGATTTTATCGTGGACTGGTCGACGCTGATTCTAAACTGGACTTTTACATCAACTTACCTATAAATGCTATCGTTAGTCCGTGTCATGTTGGTCCACTTGCCGTCGGTGACTTTAGAAATGGCCGGCAGAAAGCTGTAGAGAACCAACTTCTGCTGCGCCATCCAACACGATATCAGGAAACTGGTCAAGTCTACGACGAGTTTAAGCTTACCCCACCGAACCGCCCCTCAGGTGAAGCATATTCCACTGCATAATCGCGCGACACCCATGCGCTTTGGTAGGGCAGATTCCGCCGGTCATAAATGTGAGTGGAATCTGCCCCACTAAGGTGGGACGAGTGGGGCAGGTTTCACGCCAAAAATGAGGCAGTGGAATATGCCCCAGGTGGGCAGTTTGCTAAACTGGATATCAACTTACCTATAAATGCTATCGTTAGTCCATGTCATGTTGGTCCACTTGCCGTCGGTGACTTTAGAAATGGCCGGCAGAAAGCTGTAGAGAACCAACTTCTGCTGCGCCATCCAGCACGATATCAAGAAACTGGTCGAGTTTATCGATGACTGGTCCACGCCGATGCTTAGGAACTGAGGAACAAAGTAACTGGTATAGTAGCTATGAAGTTCCATACTTTCTAATTCCACTCTATCATAAGTAAAATTTTAATAATTTATATTCCTATTTTTGAAACCAAACCAACACTTTACTGAATAGGTATTCCGACCCCTGATTACTCCCTAAATAACGAATTTTATGTTATAATGTAAGGAAAATGACTAATAACTGGTCACTGCAACTTAAATAGTCACTTGTATAAACTGGGAACCACTGACAGCCCGCTTTGTCATGGCTGTTTGCAGGAAAACGAAACTGTAGAGCATGTTCTGTAGCACTGCAAAGCTACAGAAGACACTAGAATAGCTAACGGATTGCATGATGCTTCTGCATTATCATCAGCCTTGTCATCCACATCGCCATCATCTCATTCACCATCTAAGCTACTGGAGCAGTTATGCCAGCGGCCCAGAGCCACGCTCCGTTACTTTAAGGAGCTGGACTGGCTCGGGTAGACGCTGGAGGGGAAAATGCACAAAACACCCCATGCGGGACGTCAGTGCAAGGTTTATCGCCCCCACTTCGAATTTGAATTAGAAAGAAAATGACTTAGTGCCAGATATTTAAAAAAAAACGATGATTAAATTAAAATTGGAGCAGAAAACAGTATGTAATACGTTTGAACGATTCACGATGCGATTTGAGCGCATTGTTGTTATACTACTTTATCTCTTTAAAGCCGTGGTTGTCAAGAGGTAGTGACACCCGCCTTGCAATCGTGAGGCCGTGGGTTCAAATCCTGGTCCCGTACCATGAGTTATGTGGAATTTATGTACGGAATTTAACACCACTAGCATTTCGGTGAAGGAAAACATCGTAAGGCAACCTGCATGCGTCCTTAGTAGAAATTGATGGCATATGTAAATCAACCAATCCGCACTGGGCCAGCGTGGTGGATATGACTATTAGAAAGGCTGGTACAGTACAGTACTTTACCTCTTATATTTTCGTAGTATAGAAAATAACGTTAGAAACTAACCTGATACGCGTGTCCAGCGGTGTCAGAGCTAGAGCAGTTAGCCTCGTCGGACGCGTCCCAGCAGTTCTGGTTCCCATCGCACACGTAGTTCATAGGAATGCAGTCCGACCCGTCGTCGCAAGAAAACTCGCCCACCGCACAGTCGGCGCCCAACATGTGTTTCTAGCCAGAGAAATACAAAATATTGTTGTCACAGCTCGTGATAAAAGTTAATAGAATTTTTGAACCGACAGAAACTGATTTTTCGAAACGCATACGTCGCACTAGCGAACGAGATATTCAATGTTCTTGCTCATACTCTCGTGATCATTTACGCATAAGTATACAGGGTTATTCCTAATCAATTAGCATCCTTTTAGGGGCTTATTCTGTACATCAAACTAACATCTTTTGTTCAATGACTTTGGCAAACTTAAAAAAATTTCTTGCTCTATAAAAAAATATCGTTCACCCTCGACAAAATGCATGAAACAAATGATTTTGTTTTTAGTTTTGACAAAAGTCGCAGAACAAAAGTTGTTAGTTTTTATGTATAAGCCCCTAAAAGAATGCTAATTGATTAGGAATAACACTGTAGATTCAAAAACAGATCCCCATACATGATGAACATAGTCATAGTGTTTTCTCGGATCCTTATACTCATCTCATCCAGGTCGGAACATCTAAACTTATGACCTCTACAATACCAGCTATAATATCATGCTCTCATTCGACACATTTGTATTTTTAATGTTGTATTGACAATCATACTATACTCGGGCGGACTTCGAAATATTTTCATAAACAGTATGACTAGGGTGATGAAGCGATTCATAGTTTAGATTAGATCTTTAAATCTGCCAGATTTAAGGAAAGAAATTAAATAAGAAATACACAGGCAAGAAAAAGGACATGTCCACAAAATGTATGGAGGCTGGTAAAATAATAATCAAAAATTCTAACCAAAACACTTGTTACATTTCGAGAAAGTTCATATTTTTCTGAGACTATTACATCAGTTAAAACCAAAAAAGAGCCCTCCGATTTTTTTAAAATTAATTTTGAACCTATAACTATAATTAAATATATTTGGCTCAATAGGTAGTTTATATCTAGCAACCCTGGTTAAGTAACCTCCATTATTGTTAAATAGAAGTATTTTTACCAATTAGACACAGTTTTTAAGTGTTTTTGTCACATTGTACCTACTGGTCACACTGGTAGGTTATAATTTTAGAAAATTAAGAGATGAATGTGGAAGAATCAGCTACGGATGCAAGTAAAATAACGATAGAAGCACTTTATTATTGCTGAACTAGAAAAAATACAGAGCGGTATTATTATTTTTCATACAATTTATTTTTCACATTTAAAAAAAATGGAGGGATAATAAAATCAAAATTAAATATTTTTGAGAAGCCCATAAATCAAGCTTTCAAATGATGTATATGTCGCAGGCAATTTGTATGATTCCGCCGTTTACATACGGCGTCGTCAGTTTAAAAACGCTCGCAGTTATGTAAAATGCCGAAGGCAAAATGACAACTCGATCAATTGTAATAATTTCAACGTTGGTTGTAGTTTTAGGGTGACCATGACAAAACATACTTCAGACAAATCAATTCAATCGGATCGTGTATAATATCGATATATAGTTTGTTTAATGGTTGGAGTGTACGAAAGGGGGCACTGACCCTAAGCCAACCTTCGGAATGCGATGGAATATGGGAGTATAAGGGTGGGGAAATACTGACCTTGACTCCAAGACTTGACCCCTTGACTTTTACGCCAGGATAAGTGGACCAAACTTAGTGACCTTAGGCCAAACTTATATAAGGTTTGTAGGTTAGGTTAGGTTTGAACAGTGAAAACAACGCGCGAGCCGAGCGAGCGAAGCGAGTGTGCCGCGGCAGCGGCTGGCGAAGCGCCAGAAACAATATGTCCTTATTACGAGTTTAGGACCTTCCGTTATATATGTATAGTATACTCTAACATTAACTAACCAACATAATTTAAGCACTTATCTAAGGTATTTTGACTTCAATTGTTTAGGTTAGCCTCCATTTATATCCTCTGACCATTTTTAACGATGGTGGATATGTAACAATCGGAAGACTCCTGTATATTTCAGGAGTCCTCGGAACACCAGATTCTATGGACACCTTAGCATATTTTAAATACCGAAAAACCTTGTAAGTTGTCCACGGCGTGTTTATTGCTTTCGTTTAAGAATCGTGACTTTTTTATAATTCACTATAATAAATGTCTTTAAAATCAGAAGTATTTTGTTAAAAGCCTTTTGTACACGTAGTATTTTCAATATTTTCTTGGGTCATAAAACCACTACTTGACGCCATTTTGTTTGTTTTGATCAACAGCGACGCGCGTGGAAAGAAACCAGAACTAAATAGGTACTTTAATTTGCCGAGGCATTATGTATACGGCGTTTCAATTGTCAATCAAATGTTTAGGCATAATATATAATGCCACGGCAAAATACATTTTGCCTTCGGCATTTTACATAACTGCGAGAGTTTTTAAACTGACGACGCCGTATGTAAACGGCGGAATCATACAAATTGCCTGCGACATATATGTCATCTTGGTTCGATTTTTCTCTGAATAATATACCACTTGTGGACGTCACCTTTATACAGAAAAGTTGGAAAAGGACAAAAAATAATATGCTTATATATAATAACTTGTTAGGCTATCTATTTCCAACGTATCTTAAAAAAATCCTAACCTTATGGTTTCAGATACTGTTCTGTTTACTTTATAAAGTCTTCGAGAAATATATAGGTTTCTGAGAAAGAATCGTGCACGATCTGTCAATAACATACCGTTCAATAAACAAGAACAAAAGCAGATCTTTGTTGGCATCCGAAGGAAATCGTACAAACTTTTAGGATATGCTGTAGACAAGGTAATGATATCTAACAGTATCCAGTCTTCATACAAACGGTGGGTACGCGAATCATACCTACGAGCCTCGTAGTATGGTATACTCTCGGTATGCTAGTCAGTCACGATGCGACGTATCATTACGTCATCATTACATCTGAGTGTCAAGTGGGAGATTTGCAAATCAAATCAAATTACTTTTACGTCGTGTTGACCGAGCGCGCCGTGCACACACGTGAGCACATTGACACACACGCTTGAATTAGCCAATCACAGACGTTGCCGCGCTCGTGTTCGATCGGTTTGGCGCTCGTTACATTATCGTAAAAAATACTCACATTTAGCTATTCAGTTTCCTGTTCGTGACACAAGATGGCGCTGTGCCATTTCCATAGAAATCACATCAAACGTTAACGCGGCCGAGCTCGAGCGAAAATCTCGCACTTATCCCTCAGAACGAACTTGTGGATTTGTAACTAGTAAGTGTTCGATTTACGTTTATAGGGTTCCTCGTTTTGCTACGGAACCCTAAACACAATAAATAACACAATATTTATTTTTATGGAACGTTTCCTATTTCAGTCACAACATTTTTTTTTATAATAAATATAGTAATTTTACATCATAATAGATAAAAGCTAGAAATAAACTCAAATAGTTAAAGAGTAAGTAGATGAAATTAAAATACAGTAGCCCTATCACGTGATACGGTGTGCGTGGCCACGTGTCACAGTAGGTATATATTTCAAGGATAGGGCCGAGTTACAATACTGTTAGGTATCATTACCGTGCTGTAGACCAATATGCAATTGCGAGTAGTCAGCGAGACAGAGGATGCAAAGGGCCCGAATTAGGCGAATCATGCTGACAGTTTCCCAAAAAACTCACAGTTACAAACGTCTTGTTACGTATGATGCAGGTAAGGGTAGGTCGGAAGCCGACCACTCGAAAGTGAATGACTGCGTGCAAACACGCATACCTCTCTTGTACTTCGAGCCCCCTCTCCATTGCTTTTTCAAATAGGTCCTTAGAGTCCTACCGACAGTTAAACGTCACATTTGTTCTATTGCAATCGAATCGTCTATTGTGGATCAGGACATATTAAACATTTCAAAAATATTATGTTAGCAACCAATCATGCTGTCAATGTATAATGACGTGCGGACGTGCGTCTTCCTTTTTCTTTTTATTTTGCATAGACGAGTGGGCTACAATCATTCAATTTGTATCCCAGAGAGCTCCTAACAGACCGGACATTTTCAATACAATCATAACAATACTATTAAATAACTCATCTTATGCAAGCCCACAACAAGAATCAACTAATCATGGACCAATTATTATCCTGAATGGAGAAGCTTATTCTTGAAAATTACGATCTTGTTCGAGCAAATGAGCTCGTTGAACAATTCGATACTATTATAATATTGACATATCATTTCATCGCAATAATTGTTGTAGAGATCAAGGATTGTTGAGCTCCGGAACTATCATGGCAGACTTGTCACCCTACAATGGAGTCATCTTTTAATGAGTCCAATGAGCAAATGGGCGTATCGCTCTATTCAACACAAGCTATATAGTTCACTGCAAAGCTCGGTTCCTATAGTTCTACAAGCAGGGCAGGTCACCATAATCGTGGGGTAAGTGTTATCCTAGAATGGACGTGATCTCCCAAACTACAATCTTCTTCGTGCAAAGAAGCTCGACGTTCTTTTCAACACAATTAACATGTAACAAAGATGTATGTACAGAGTCCTATGTTTGGAAAATAAACATTATATTAATATACTCGTAATATAATGTTTACTAAGGGTCCGCTAGCGGGCGCGCGTAGATGGTGACGCTGCAACTATAACTTACGGCCTTATTCGGACACAGAAACTCGTTGCTCTTGTCTGAGCACTCGACGGCTCTATCACAGCGCTTCGTGTTGGCGATCTCTCTTGTCTTCACCACAACAAGGATGGAACTCCTCAACTACATATATGCAAATCTCTCCCTAAAATGGAGTCTATCTGTTAAAACTTACGATCTTATTGGGACACAGAAGCTTCACTCTTGTCTGAGCAGTCTACAGCTCCGTCACAGAGCTTGGTGTTGGCGACGCAGCCTCAGCCGTCGTCTCGTCGGGCCCGCAGGGCGAGTGGACAATCTTTTTCGTCTTCACCACAACAAGGATGGGGTACCTCAATTATAGTGCAATCGTCACCCTAGAAAAGAGTCAATCTCTTGAAACTTACAGTCTTATTGGGGCATAGAAGCTCATCGCTCTTGTCCGCACAGTCGACGGTTCCGTCACAGAGCTTGGTGTTGGCGACGCAGCCCCGGCCGTCCCCGCAGGGGGTCTCCTCGGGCCCGCAGGGGGAGGCGGGGCGTGGGCGGGTGGAGCAATCCTTCTCGTCCTCGCCGAATGTACAGTCCTTCACGCCGTCGCATACCCACGTTAGGGGAACGCATACACCTGAAGGAGATAGATATAATTGTAAACAGTTGCCAGAAATTACTTGCATAGTCTTCTAGAAACTTTACTAAAAGAAAGCAAAGAATACGTTGACGCAAGACAGCAGGAATATAGGATGAATCAAGCCGGATTCAACCGATACATTTGAAACCCGCTAAAGAAGACAAGCAAAAAAGCATTTTCATCACATCTATTCGAAAAGGACTACTTGGTTCGCCTTTAAGTGCGCCCAAACGAGGTGTTTTCTATAAGGAACTTTATAAGTGCGCTGGAATTATCTTTGCCGCGCACTTTTTTAATTTGGAACAAATAAGTGCGACGGAATGATCTTTGCCGCGCACTTTTTGAGTTTGGAAGTATTTGTAATGTTAGTGTTCAGCGCCAAGAAAATGAATGAAAAGAATGTAAATATAAGTTTTCATTTGTTTTATTATTAGATACCATTTAATTTCAATTTAGTTGTTACTCTACGTTTTATTAAATAATAATATTATAGTAAAATATGAGGCGCCTTTTATTTTCTCATAGAGGTGATGTAAAGTAGAGTGTACCACTCGGATGCAAAATATATTTTTGGCTCGGGCGACGTTTTTTGAATCCCTCGCTACGTTCGAGATTCTACTCTAGAATCCTTCACTTCGCTCTGGATACAAAAAAGTGCCCTCGCCGTAAAAAATATTATTTTGCTCCCATATGACACAATCTACTATTACACTCATAGTATCAGTGCAACAATCGACTGCCTTGTCACTGGAAGCGAGCCGTATACAGCAAAGTATATTTTACGTTGGTTTGCTAAAGATATAATTTTTACTATGTATATGGTCACTTACCAGGTGAACAAGTGAACTGATTCTTCCCACACTTCAGTTTCCCAGACGAATGCTCCGGGCTAGTGTTTTTCGTCTCCGGTAATATCAATCCACACCCAATCTCATCAGAATGATCTCCACAGTCATCGATCCCATCGCATCTCCACCAATCAGGGAGGCAGTTTCCGTTCTCACATTTGAACATCCAATCAAGACAAGTTCCATTCACTGGGAAGTTTGGCCGTAAGGACGCGTTGGGATTAGGTATGAGTTTTGAGTTAGTGCTGTAGGTGCAATTTTTCTCGTCCGACGATTCGAGATCGCCGCAGTCGTTTTCGTGGTCGCATACCTGAAGAAAAACGTATTGAAAAGCTTAAATATTGAAAATACAGCGAGGAACACCAAACTTTACCTAAATCTAAAGTGGAACGGAGCCGCGTGAAGTTTTTTTTTACTGAGCAAATATGGCATTTATTTTAAGGTTTACACGCAGCGGGGGATTTTTTTTTTTGGTTTGTTTTTGGGTTATAATATCGATTTATTGCTGAACTGTTGTATTTACGAAAACTGTTTTTACGGCAATGCAAAGACAGCTGTCGTTGCTATCAAACTTACTCAAGACTTTAATATGCACTCCTGGCAGGCAGCGGAACATATACAGCGCTCAGGTGAAGTTTATATACTGATCTTTCTTCGCTGTAGTTGCTACGAGACTTACCCAAGACTTGAATATGCACTTCCCAGACGGGCAGCGGAACATATACAGCGCACAGGTGAAGTTTTTATACCGATCTTTCTTCGCTGTTGTTGCTACGAGACTTACCCAAGACTTGAATATGCACTTCCCAGACGGACAGCGGAACATATACAGCGCACAGGTGAAGTTTTTATACCGATCTTTCTTCGCTGTTGTTGCTACGAGACTTACCCAAGACTTGAATATGCACTTCCCAGACGGGCAGCGGAACATATACAGCGCACAGGTGAAGTTTTTATACCGATCTTTCTTCGCTGTTGTTGCTACGAGACTTACCCAAGACTTGAATATGCACTTCCCAGACGGACAGCGGAACATATACAGCGCACATGTGAAGTTTTTATACCGATCTTTCTTCGCTGTAGTTGCTACGAGACTTACCCAAGACTTCAATATGCACTTCCCAGACGGGCAGCGGAACATATACAGCGCACAGGTGAAGTTTTTATACCGATCTTTCTTCGCTGTAGTTGCTACGAGACTTACCCAAGACTTGAATATGCACTTCCCAGACGGGCAGCGGAACATATACAGCGCACAGGTGAAGTTTTTATACCGATCTTTCTTCGCTGTTGTTGCTACGAGACTTACCCAAGACTTGAATATGCACTTCCCAGACGGGCAGCGGAACATATACAGCGCACATGTGAAGTTTTTATACCGATCTTTCTTTGCTGTTGTTGTTACAAGACTTACCCAAGACTTGAATATGCACTTCCCAGACGGACAGCGGAACATATACGGCGCACATGTGGAGTTTCTACACCTATCTTCCTTCTCGTCCTCTCCCGAAGGGCAATCGTGTTCTCCGTCGCACAACCACGAGGAGGGAACGCAGAGACCGGTGTCATTGCCGCAAGAAAAGCCATTTTCACAGTTCAGTAAAGGACCTTTCGAGACGACCTGAAATTATGAAACGGTATTATTAAAATGAGACTTAAAGAAATGAAAAAAAAAGAGTGGTTTGGAAGCTATGGCATTGGGATAGTAAATAAGGAAGCCACTTTCAATCGAGATAATATTGATCTGTCTTTTTTTGTCATTTTCCTTTAGAATGATCTAACATCTAAAACAAACGTAATGTTTTTTTATGACGTGTACATCAATACATTTTATGAATTATAAAAAAAAGATAAAAAATACATCAAAGTACATTAATACGCTCCAAACAAAATGTGTGTTTGACAATACTATCAGTGTGTCAAGCCTGGCTTCATTTTCTAAAGCGACTACTCCGGGATGCGAAAAAGAAAGAAATGGTTTAGTACAGGCCGCGCCACACAAGTTGGCGGATGTGAAGATAGCTATAAGCTGCGCAACAGCCAATCAACGTGCGGCTTTATGTGAGCTTCACTCAGGATTGGATATTGCGCAGCTTGTAGCTAACTACACATCCGCCAACTTATGTGGCGCGGCCTATAGATGATGTATGATATGAAAATGATAATGAAAATGAGTGTATTCTTACGGAACAGTTTCGTTCGTCGGAGCCATCTTTGCAGTCATTGTCGCCATCGCACACCCATCTCTTTTCGATGCAATGTCCATTAGAGCATTGGAACTGATTTTCAGTGCAATTGTGTGAGCCGCAATCTGAAACAAGAGATATTCAAAAAATTACACGTATACTTACATTACACATTAATTTCTTCTGGAAATACTTTCGAGCAAATATCTATAGAGCCAAAGTCTCTATTTAAAGTAGTAAAAAAAAATTCCGAGCGCCGTCATACATACCGACTTTTACATGAAATAATTCACAATTACCCGTTCTATCGATGTTATGTCACCTAATTAGTGCTTGTAACCGAGCACTTTGGCATCGCGCGGCGTTGCTCGCTATCGCCTTACGACTAACTAAAAAGCCTGCCCACTACGTAGCTTGGGCAGGGTTTTGTCTCGGACACATTTTTTGCAGGATTGTGACTCTATAGGTATTTGCTCGAAGAGAAATGCTAATAATACGAACGACTATATTAATAAAAATCTAAAACAAGTTTAGACGGTTTCATAATTTAAATCTTGAATTTTAAACCGGAAACATGAAATGGAAATGTCTCTACACCGAAAAAACTTACATCAGTAGCGTGCACTTGCACGCGATATAATTTTTATGATTTTTGTCTATTGTAAAAAAACAGGATATATGTTTCTCCTGTATCTTTTATTCTTAGAACAAATAAGGACCCGACCCGATAACATAACACAAGTTTAGATGAAGTTTAAATATGTGAAAAATACCTTTTTCATCGCTCATATCAGCGCAATCCACATCGCCATCGCATTTCCAACTGGGCAGATAACACCTATTGCTATCGCACGCGATCATCGGCGGCGAGCACTGGCAGCCGATCTCGTCGGAGAGGTCGCCACAATCGTTGTTCCCGTCGCAGCGCCAGCGTGACATGATACACTGCCCGGTCTTGCACATGAATTCATCCTGTTGAACGTTTTAACAATAATAGTACAACAAAGGCCTACTACAACATAATACCAAACCATAACAGTAATAGGAAAGGGACCGTTCAAGTATTTCGTAACGAAAGTTGGGGGGGAGGGGGAGTCTTGTTAAACGTTACGATGCGTTACAGGGGAGGGAGGGGGAGGTTAGCACTACGTGTTACGTATCATTTTTTTAAATATAATTACTGTAATAAAAAGGGAATGACTGGAATGAGCCGTCACGGGACGCCTGACAGATGTGAAACATCGAATTTTCTAATTGTATTGCCAAAGAGAGTTTAAAAAAAAAAACTATAATAGGAGAAGTAGAAGGTGGATGGAGCCAGGTAAAAGTTTATTGGTACTGAGCATATTTTTACAATTATTTTAAACTTAGCAGTTAGCTATTTCATCATGGCTGATGGATAGATGGGTGGAATGATAACATGTCAAGCAAAATAGTATTCTTAGTATATGACGTCAACAGACGTCAACAAAAGTTGTCGAGAATATTTTCCCGAAACGCACCTGACGATGCTAGTCGGTGACGTGACGGAACGGTTTAGTGGGCACAGCCTCATATTATGAATAATGCCCATTAAACCGTTTCGTCACCGGCTAACATCGTCAAGTGCGTTTCGGCAAAATATTCTCAACAACTTTTGTTAACGTACGTTGATGGTACGTTGTAGAAGGCATAGTGGAACGTAACGTATATCGTGTTATTTTCCGTGCCTGAAGCCCTGAATTGTTTTGTCTCATTATTGAACATTGGCCTCTTTTGATTAAGAAACTGATCAGGTATATAGTCCACCATACCGATCATGACAACTCGGAAGAGAAGACTACACTTATAATGTGTTTTCATTTAATTTTGAACGCGATATTTTACTTTACTACAAAACACCTTCAGTGTTTTAATAATCCCATGCTATTGAACTTATAGCAGAGAAATAGGCATATGATTTTATGTTTACAAATATTGTGAAGCGCACGACAATACTTATAGGCAAGTGCAGTGAAATCACGAGTTTATCGGTGTTTGAACATGACCTAGGTCAAATGCATTGTAATTTGACCGATTGCTGTAATCTACAGTTCGTTCACTCAGCTATTCAAAGGTAATAAACTAAAACTACTCGTAACATTGACTTTCACGACCTTATTGGTAAAAACCTTAGAATATGTTTTTGACCAACATATGCTTCGTTTACGCACTCTTCTACAGAGCTAATAAAACTGCTAAAAACCTCAATAAAATAACAAAGGATCATCATCATCCGCCTACTCTTCTTATTTATATGGGGTTAAATACTTCTTCCATTTATTCTATCTGAAATCATTAACATCGTCTTTCATACAGTTCGTCCGTACATAAAATTGCAAAAGGAAGTAAAGAAAGATTATAATCCAAAGAATACTTACGGGTTCACAAGTGCTTCCATTCTTCTTTGGGCAGGTCATATTCGCCGACGGCTCCAAACCGTTGGGGCACAAACATTTATGATTCGTCATTTTGAACCCTTCAGGGCACAAACAGGAGAATGTATTATCAGGCTGACCGAGACACATCGTATCGCAGCTCGTATTCTTATACGAACACGCGTTACTACCATGCTGGGTGAAGTGAGCAAACACTTTTAAATCCATCAACCCAGAGAAAGAATCATTGATCGTGACGATGTTCATTCCACTATCTTTATCGGCGATGAAAATAGACTTCTCTTTCCAATCGTCCCAGTACATCTTATCCTTCATAACGGCTATAGCAAACGGATGGGTCACTTTGTTATCGTTCCACAAAATACGCTTGAAGTATCGCCCGTCCAAATCAGAGCTTGCGATATAATCCTCCATAGCATCTACCCAATAAATGCGTTCTGACATCTGATCGATGGTGATACCGTTTGGCCATTGTACTATAGGCTTTCCGAATAGCTTCTTCACTCCCGTTCCGTCCAAGTGAGACCGCGAAACGGAAGGATAGTTCCTGTCCCAATCGGTCCAGAACAGATAGCCCGCTCGGGGATGGACCGTAATGCCTCTAGGTTTCAAAAGGGTATTGTGATCTAGAATCGTGACGCGCATTCTACCCTCGTTCGTCAAATCAGTACGCACCGCCTCTATCTTTTTCCTCAAGCCATCAACGAAGAATAGAACGTTCGAAATCCAATCTAAAGCCATGCCTTCAATGCTCGCCAAGTCAGTATCGACTACCACTTCTTGAGCCGTTCCGTTATTGAAGCACTGCCGGCTAATTTTGTCCAATTCTATATCTGCCCAATAAATACAGTTATTCTTTATATCGAATTCAATAGCTACGATGTTCTTCTGACCTTCGACGGGGAAGATTGTAGAGTTGTCGAATAAGTCTATGCGAGCGATTCTGTCTCTGAGAGCTACGAGCATGAACTCTTGGGGCTCTTCGATGGGGCATGGAATCATATCAGGAGCATACGACATATACCCCGATATCGTACAGACATCGCCGTCTATTTTCCTATATCCCTTAGTGCGTTTATAATAGTGTCCAGGGCGGCAGTCGGCAGGAATCGCGTAGGGATCGTATTTAGCCGATTTGTTCCGAACGCACTCATTCATAGACTGCATAAAACCGAAGTCACATTCGAAATCTCGTCGAGTACACTCGCAAACTTCTTTGGTGACCGCGCGCTCATAGTTAACTCCGTGGTAGCAGTTAGTATGAGCGAGGCGCCTTTGGAAAGTATTCCTAGAACCGAGCACGCAAGAGACGGAGGAGTTAGGTGGAGACGGGGACCAGTATTTGAAGTCATCTTGGGTGCAATTCTGAGCGAAAGTGTTCCTTAAGTCTATGGTAATAATGATCCACTGATGGTGATCGTTAGCTGATCCGAACATCGTGAAAGTAGTTGTATTTTCACCAGGTTCTGTCATCAGACCGTAAATGCGTAAATCGTCTGCATTGAATCTGGAAAATGAATTATAGTTCGATATGATTCATATCTTCTTTGTTTTACATAAATATCGAATAAAACAATCAACAATAATAATGATCAAGGCAACAGATAGCAAATTAATTTATTGGATGGAAATTATTGCTCATTGAAATCTATTATTAACTTATCTGTAAAATTTCCAAGTTCAAGTTCGAAACATGCTAATTAAAACTGTACCTACATATACGATACGCACAGCGATTTTATGAATTTATTTTCCTTATTCCACTTTACATTATTATTATTGTGACACACTACAAAAGCATTCTTATTGGGTCTTAAAAGCCGATATTATTTTAACAGTTTTAATCATACAGTCACACTAGAGACCAACCGAACATAAAATAAATAAAAATAATAATAAACGGTACAATAAAAAAAAAACAAACTTGCGTTATCTCAAAAAAACCCGCCTATGCCAATAAACATTTAAAAAATCTACCATATCTACCAAGTTCATCAAAATCTTTCGATCCGTTTATGAGATGCACTAATATAACCAACAAAAATAATTAATTAATTACATATCTCATAATATAATGGTTCGCTTAAAGGTGTAATATACAGGGTTATCTGCTTACCCTATACTAAGCCAAAAGGAGGTGATTAAGACCATCATTATGAACAACCCTAAATTCGAGAAAAAACAGCTTTTCCATGCAAAATTGCAACTCTAAATCAACGAAAGGTATGAAATATTATTTTTTCGAATTCCGGCCCTCATAGTGAAAGTTGTTGATAATGATGGTCTGAATCGCCTCCTTTTGGCTTAGTACATCAGTTCTAGATAACCCTGTATAGTTAATAAAAGCAAAAACAATACTTACTGGTAAGAATTCCAATCAATGCCTTCATTGGTCGAATACAATATCCTTCTAGTCTCGCCTCTAGACTTGAAGTACTTCACAGCGACGAGCACACCTCCGTGGTCGCCATAGTTAAAGAAGTAATAGTCCTTCAGAATTCGCTTCCAAGTGAGACCGGCGTCGCGACTGAGGTACACCCCTGGGATGCCTTTTAAAGACTTGCCCATCACTCCTGTAGCCATGATAACACCCGGGGCTGCCTTGGAGCTCATTATACTGGCTGATCTATAAGGAAAGCTTTATGTTTCACGAAGCATTTTGCAATATCTATGTTTTAATTTACAAAGGGAGTGGAGTCAAACAATAGGAAATTAATTTTCTATATATGTAATGAAAATAATAGAAGCGTTTCAATACGCCTAACACTTTGTTTCGTATATGGTCTCGTACTTAAGTTAGGTGATCAAGATGTTACAATGGTAAAATGAAGGAGAAAAATCAAGCTATTATTGTCTATACCGTATTCTAGCTATTGTTGAAGCTCTTATTTGAGTCATGTTCAAATTAACTTCGGCTAAATCTATTTAAGTTTGGAGTACAGTAAGACAGTACGTAGGAAAAACTCGTGATAAAGTCAAGTTGCGCATGCCCCCCAATGTTTGCATTGTACTAGAGATGTGTAAAACATTTGGAGCAAACTGTACCTATGTGAGGTGAAAAAAAAAAGGAAAAATTATCATACGAAAATAATAATTATGGCCGGCGTGCGTAATCCAGCATATGAATGGAAAAAATTAAATCCAACAATGAAAAAGTTTATACTTCCGATTTGAAGCAACAGTCTGAAACTGGATGGTTGAAAATAGACAAATAGTGCAATTACCCATACAAAATTGCTCATTGTCATTTGCCGTATTTGACAAGAAATAAACTTTGAACATTATGATTCAGGTAGGTAAACTAACCACAATTTAATGTGGATTGTGTGGTTTTAGGTATGCCTACAGTTGAATAAATGGGACATTTATGCGTAAAATAATATAATGGTCTCTAGATTTAATAATTATACAGTAATTAATAATTATTATTCATTACTGTCCTGTATGAGTACATATATTATGGAAATAATATAGTAGGTAAATGAAGTTCCCGCGAATTTCTTCTATAGAACTTTGTATTTTTTTTTCAAATTCAAATAGGTTTGCTTTTGATACACGCTGCCTAATGTATGTTCTGTACGCGCTATACATACGCCTTATATGTAATAGGTAGTGCGCCCAGGAGTTGCACAATCTGGTCCCACCTGCCCCTTTCTTCTATCGTACGGCTAGACAGACACGACCAAAGCGCTACCCTTTTATGGTGGACATTCCGTGCGTTAGAACCAAGCGTTTCGAATCCTCATTCCTCATACGAACAGCCGGAATGTGGAACGCTTTGCCTGGGTCTGTCTTCCCGTTAAAGTACAACGTGGGTGTCTTCAAATCCCGTGTAAATGTATTTTCTTGGTAAGCATGTTACACCCTAGACCAGACATCTGCTTAACATCAGGCAGTGTGTAGTCAAACGCGAACCTATTCGATTTAAAAAAAAATTACTTATAAATAATAATTAGTAGTGCATGTTACAAGAATGTGTACACACACCCGAAAACACCAAATTAGTAACAAAAAAAATCACCCATCCATGCAAAAATTATAACAAGCATATAACTTAAACGTCTCAAGAAAACTTTACTCTGACACATTGAGCTGAGACAAAAAAGAAACTTTGCAAAACAATTCTAACAAACCGGTATTGTATTTTACCTCAAGCCGTCCATAACCACTTTTCCTGGTGGACTGCAAATAATACATTAGTTTTTTTTTATGAAATGCGCAATTTGTATATTTGATTTTGAGACAGACAATGACAAACATTAAAAGCATGATTTTGATGGATTCTTTTGAACTGGCAAAATAAGACTAGAAATCTGCTTTTCAGCATTTGATATGCGTTGGCGTAGCTAGGATTGTAGGTAGGATTATTTTTAATGTTTCAGATCTCGATGCTTTTGCTGAAAGGGTGAAATGGCAACAAGACTCCTTATTAAATTAAAATCTTTCCATCCATTTTTTTTTTGTTCTCAAAAACCAACATTTATTTACGTTAAAATTGTTAATTGTTCATACATAAGTTAAATAGCCCACTGACTTATATGTGCATGTTACTATAATGTAGTATTTAAGATTATCACATAAGTGAGACGATATGTTTCTTGTGTTATAACAATAAAGATCTTTGAACCTAAAATTCTACGAATGAATTACTATCCGCAATGACACATCTTTAAATGAAATCATATGCAATGTAGCACACCTGTACGTCCCGCACGCCTTCGATTTCCGTCAAATGCTTATATACTCGTACATACATGGGCACTTGATCTTTGTTTTCTATCTGACTATAGGCATTCTATGGAAATGTTCTACTTCGTTTTGACCACAATAAGCATATTTTTCCTTCTGCCCTACTCATCCAGATAGATGCATCTTTTTACAAAGTGTATTAAATAAATGTGTGTAGATTATGTTTATAGCACTATTTAGTAGGTACTGTCACCTTGACGCCTGTCATGCCATTCTAGTATGAATTCTAGAATATGGCAGATGTCGCTATGACAGTTGTCACTTTGGCGTCTGTAATTTTTGAAACTTAAAAAAAGTAAGTAAATCACACATTTGATTTTCTTTGACTTCAAGATCAATATTACGGGCAAAATGGGGCTAAAACCCTGAAAATATGTCACTGCAATATTAGTAGGACCACGGGCACGAAATTTTTGCCCATAGTCCGACCAGAGTGCTTGGTAGGACCACGGGATAAAATCTTCCCCGTGGTCCTACTAGTAGTACATCTGGTAGGACCACGGGCAACCAACGCTTGATATTATCCTATTCATTTTGTCAAGAGCAAATCATGCGGTCACGATATCAGGTATCCAATTCTGGCGCATTCGACATTATTTTGGTCACTGCGTCTCTCTTTGGGAACATTATGAGAATGATAGAGATCCGAGTAAATGTCGACCTTGCCACAGAATCAGGCCCAGAGCACGCCCCAAGTTCAAGAGATAACGTTTAGTGATAATTAGAACTGAGTTAGCACTGATGTTAAAATTACTAGATGTTATGATAGGACTATAGTTTGTTGAACTACATATTTTATATGCGCCCGATAAAGAAAGGCCAATGTCGGAGAACAAAACTGCGTTTTAGTATTTTTACCTGAATGATGCGTTATTCTTAAAGTTATTCGTTAGAGATTCTAAACAAAATTACGATTAGAAGATAAGTTAATCTCATAAAGTATGTCAGTAACAAAATAGATAAACATGGGCTTGTACCTATTATAAAATAGTAATAACAAGCGAGAAGTCTACAATGCTACAATACGATAGAGTTGAAATTCAACAAAACAAGTATGTATCTAGAATCCCCTAATTAGTAAAAAAATAATATTTTGGAATAACCTGGCTAATCTGTAACAATATAATATGTATTAATGAAACAAGGTTATTAAAAAAATCCTTGTAGTTACGATTAAAAGTACTATGGGTATAGATAGACCGAATCATAGAAATCGGCGGATGTGAAGTTGAAATGATATTAGTTTTATAGTGCATCTCACACTAGGTTTTTCTCAAAGAGTTATTTTTGTGATAAACATTTCAAAAATTCGCCGCCAATCGACTCTAACCTGCGTCTTAGGACCACTAGCCCGACGCTCTCCCAACTGAGCTCAGCAGCCCAATCGCACTAAAAAATTACAGCTGAACCTCAATTGAACTTTAACCGAACTTTGACTTTTTGTCTGTTTTCGTATCGCGCTAATGATTTTGACAAAAGTTAAAACGCAAGTCAATCAGAGTTGGAACGTAACCGCTGTCAAACGAACGGTGGGTGTATGAAGATTAGCGCAATACCAAATTCCTTAAAGCTGAATCGAAACTTAACTACAATTGCAACCGAACTTTAACTGAATGAATGAATGAAAGACGGACCGCAGCTGTCTAAAATTAACACGATTGGCCTGCAGTTGGGAGAGCGTCAGGCTAGTGATCCGAAGACGCAGGTTCGAGTCCTGCATTCGCAGCGAATTTTTGAAATGTTTATCACAAAAATAACTCTTTGAGTGTGAAGTTAGCTACAGGCAGCGCTATATCCAATCCAGACTAAAGCTCACATAAAACTGCACATTGATTGGGTTTCGCGTAGCCTGTAGCAAATTTCACATCCGCCGAATTCTATGATTCGACTTATTCCAACGACAAAACACAATCGATACCGCTAAGTACCTATACCTATAACAAATATAATATTATAATCAAATTTTACGCTTATTTCACGGTATTTACGGGAATGGGCAATTACCGGTATATTTTACTATCAAAAGGTCAAATAACTTATCGGCCCAACTATCGCATCACATGACTAATTGTATAATGGAAATCATTTCATGTTTACAATTAACAATTTAATGGAAATTTATATTTAACGCTTGTAAGATAAGGTTTTATTCCATTTAAAATTTATAACCGAAGGTTTCTTGATAAAATTTTATGTCATAGCGTATAGACAAAACGAATAAACTAATGAGGAACGCGTCTCTTTCGTGTTGATCAAAACGAACCGAGATGCAAGAAATTATAATTATAAAGTATGAGTTGGTACTTTTTGAAAGTATTTCCTTTACATGTATATCAATTCAAACGAAAGAGACGCTCAAACAGCGCGTCGACAGTGAAGTGTCAATACCTAATAAGGCTTGATCTGAATCTGGCTTGATTATCAACATGCGATATTGTCCTTTATATTCAACATCAGAAAAAAAATGCTCAAAAAAACCCTCAGTGTCAATACGAGGAAAAAGGAATTTAGCACGTGATTATAAAAGTTAAATTTGAAATGAAACACATAACGATAACAAAGCATATTCTTGTTAAAAAAGGCGTACACTGAGAGAAAAACTAACAAAAATATAGTAATCTTTACTAAAATTTTACTAAATCCGAGGACAACAAATGACCTGTAATAAATACAAATCGATTTTTGTAAATGCAATTCGTAGGTATTACAATATCAGTTCTGTTATATATAGTAAGGCCCCAGTAGTTTCAATAGATTAGCTTTGTAATATCTAGTAAAGTCCATAGTACTCTTTACTAAAATGTTACTAATCCCGAGGACAACAAATGCCCTGTTAAAAATACAAATCGATATTTAGTAGGTATTACTAATACCTGTTTTGTTATATCTAGCAAACTCCTTAGTAATCTTTACTAAGATTTTACTAATCCCGAGGACAACAAATGCCCTGTAAAAAATACAAATTGATATTTAATAGGAATTATTAATACCTGTCTTGTTACATGTAGTAAGGCTCCAGTAGATCCAATAGAATAGTTATGTAATATCTAGTAAAGTCCTAGTTTTTTCGAAATTTATATCTGTATCATCTAGTAAACACCTAGTAATTTTGATGAATTCGTTTTGTAATATCTAGTAAGCCTTAGTACTTTCGAAAGTTTGGTTCTGTATTATCTGCTAATCACCTAGTAATTTTGATAGATCAGTTTTGTAATATCTAGTAAGCCTTAGTACTTTCAAAAGTTTAGTTCAGTATTATCTAGTAAAAGTCTAGTAGTTTCAATAGCTTAATTTTGTATTATCTAGTTGATTTTTGTAATTTCTAGTATAATTTCTGTGTTATCAATTTAGTAAACCCTATCAATGTAAAAGTTATATAACACTTCAAATCGAAATATTAAAAACTGTATACCTGCTTATAACAATGACCTATAAGTATACAGTTTTTAATATTTCAATTTGAAGTGTTTTATAACTTTTTTATGGATAGGGTTTATTAAGTAGATATCACAGAACTAAACTAGACATTACAAAAACCAACTAAATAATACAAAATTAAGCTATTGAAACTACTTGAGTTACATATCTTACAAAACGAATCTAAGGTTATAAACTAATACTAAATGTAAGTTACAAGGTGAATAATAATTGTAGACATAAAAATAAAGATTCAAGTGAAGTCATGTTTATTAAATATTATACATGTATAATATAACACACGAAACAGCCACATTTACAATAACACATAATTTACATTGCCGGCGAGTATAATGTATTCACGGAGAAACCCAGTTACTCCGTATATTCTGGGTAAAATTGTCAATTTTCACTTACACTGGTTAAATCTGTACTTATGACACTTAATTAAACACAGTTAGTTGGTACGCACTGAACTTCATCCTCCATGTTTACTCTACTGCACGCAACGACGAAATGGCTGCTGGAAAGACGGGATCGTATTCACTGAGACCCCAGTTACTCAGTATGACTGTATAGCTGTTATAACACTGACTCCTGGGTAAGATTGTCAATTGTCACTCAGAGTGTTTAAATCTGTTGGTAAAACACAGTTAATTTGTTGGTACTGAACTTCACTCTCCTTTACATGTTTACTCTACTGCAAGCAACGACGAAATGGCTGCTGGAAAGGCGGGATCGTATTCATAAAGCAAAACACACCGGACACTTTACTGGAAATAACAAAACATTTCGTTGAAATTACTTAGCTTATTGCTGGATTTACAAAATAGACCAAAAACTAAATGTTTTTGTTGCATTAACTAAAGAATTGTAGTAAAATTACAATAGTATCTTGAAATTAATAAAGTCTCATGCTTGAAATTATTCTTCCTTTCAATACAAATGACAATCGTGTTTTGAAAATTATTAAACCCACGCTTGTAATTACAAAACAAGGTAAATCAATTTTATATCAGTGGTATATCAGATACCAATACTTGTCTATACCAGTACCTATCTAGGTACCAACGCGGTGGATTTTTTTTGTAAGTACATAGTACTAATCGCCTAAGAGCATGTCAAACCCTACGAAGTACTCGTATGATACAATTTTTATTGGATTTTGTTAAATGCACCTTTTTATGTTAGTAATAAGGAATCATACTATAGGTAACGTTTGATGAAATATGTTAGCATGCACTACAAATGACCTATAACTAGTTGTTATTAATAAAGAGTAAGAGTAAGTAAGTAAGTAAGAGTAAGATACTTAGTGTACTGAACTACTGAAACCAAAGTCAAAGCTGTCAAATAAGAATATTTCAACGACGTTGGCGGGAACAGAAAAAATCTTAATGCCAATTAATGCAATTAGAATTAATGCATAAGTATTAATTTGAGATTTTTCGAGTATTAAAGTGTAAACTTATCTCGTATATTATTCCAGTAACTTCAGTGCCCTTACCATGACTTTTGATAGTAAACGTAAACTTTTTTCCGTTTTTGTTGAATAGCTTCATATATTTAACTATATCTTATTAAATTTTAAAGCCAAATATTTGCTTTTTATTTGTAAGCGTTTAGAATCCAGCAGCTATGCTTATTCTTCATTTTTTTACTCTTGACTCAAGACCATAGCGTAAAATCATTTTATTATAATTTGTTCTGGGAAAAATATTGTTACTTATTACTACTTATGATCTAATATTTGCTATTGTTATAGGCGATAAGTTTACGTTTTACGGCTAATTTTGACAATTTTATTATTTTGTCAATTGTTTGTTTTTGAAAAGAATAATGCTTTGTTTGGGAATTTTGTCATCTTGTGATTTCAATTGAGATTATTATCGTAAGAGCGCTTATAATGTTTGTTTCTGAAAAAACAGTACGTCATATTTTGATTCCTGTAGGCCACGCGGGCGAAACCGCTAAAAGCTCATAATAATTAAAGCGTGTTCCTTGGAATTACAAAAAGGGATAAATTAATTATATTTGTTGTACCAAATAAAGTTCTTGCTAAATTTTACAAACGTGTGTTGAAATAAATAAAGCATGTTGCTTGGAATTACAATAACGGAAACACTAAATATTATTCTTGTACCAGTTAAAGCTATTTCTAATAATTACAAACTAGTGTTGAAATTAATAAAGCGTGTTGCTTGTTATTGCAAAAAGGGAAATATTAGATATTTTTGAAGTACCAATTAAAGTTATTTTTAATATTTACAAACGGGTGTTGAAATTAATAAATCATGTTGCTGGGAATTACAAAAAGGGTAAAACAAAATATTTTTGTTGTACCAATTAAAGTTCTTTCTAAAAATCACAAACGGGTGTTGAAATTAATAAAGCATGTTGCTGGGAATTACAAAGAGGGTAAAACAAAATATTTTTGTTGTACCAATTAAAGTTCTTTCTAAAAATCACAAACGTGTATTGAAATTAATAAAGCATGCTCTTTGGAATTACAAAAAGGGGAAAACTAAATATTTTTGTTGTACCAATTAAAGTTATTTCTAATATTTACAAACGCGTGTTGAAATTAAAAAAGCATGTTACTTGGAATTACAAAAAGGGTAAAACAAAATATTTTTATTGTACCAATTATAGTTCTTTCTAACAATTACTAATGCGTGTTGAGATTAATAAAACGAGATGCTTGGAATTACAAAAGGTAAAAACTAAATCTTTTCTCGTACCAATATTTTATATTTTCTAAAAATTACAAACCCGTGTTGAAATAAATAAAGCGTGTTGATTAGAATTACAAAAAGGTAAAACTAAATATTTTTGTTGTATCAACTATAGTTAATTCTTATAATTACAAACGTTTATTAAAATTGATTAAAAGTATTACTTAGAATTACAAAATAGATAAAATGTTAGAAACACAACTACCTTTTCTTGAAAATAGTAATCGAATTTGCGGAATTTACAAAACTCTAACAATATTTACTATAAATTTGTAATAAATATTAAACTTTTGCAATATCTGCATTTACTAAAATCGTATTTTAGAAATTACAATTACAAAAACAAAACTGTTAGTAAAAAATAATAAAAATTGCAAATACAGCAAAACTTTGGTAAATTATACTAAAATTTAGTGTTTTCGCCAAATACAAAGGACTTTTGTAATATTTGGTGGCGATTTTTTTCTCAGTGTACTATGAGTTAAATTTGACGATTAAATGACTTAAAGAATCTCACCTTGTAACTGGATACAGTTGACTAAACTTCTGACAGAGATGCAGACTGCAAGAGTTTTCAACGTGGCAGTGTAGCGGCTTCCCTGATGATACAAAGGAAACAATATATAAGCTGAATTAAACTTCTTGGCGTATGTAAAGTGAGCCACAAGCGTACACCCCCGCTTCCCGCGCAGCTAACACAGCAAATTCGCTACAGCACAAGGACTCGGCTCGTGTTCACAAACTCCAAGAAAAGAGACATCCACAAATGGTATATTATACAGAGAAAAATCTAACAAAGGTGATATATGTATCGTTTGAAAGCTTGCTTTATGGGCTTCTCAAAAATATTTAATTTATATTTTCATCCCTCCATTTTTTTGAAATGATAAGGTATCTAAATTGTACGGAAAATGGAAATAGAGCTCACATTTTCTCTCTATTAGTCATGTTAATGTGCTTGTATCGTTCTGTTGCATTGCGTCGTACTTGCATTATTACCATATAACTTTGTCATATTTTGCTAAAATTATAGAATTCATAAAAAGTTGGTGCATTCAAATTCAAAAAAATTCATGAAGAATTTATTCTGTCAAATATATTTATTTATCCTAATAAATTCAAAATAATTTGTTAAAAAATCGGAGGGCTCCTTTTTATTATGACTGGTGTAATAGACTCCGAAAAAGATGTACAAACTTGCTCGAGAATCGAGATTTAATGCATGTTGTGGTTCGATTTTTTGATTATTATTATACCAGCTTCCATACATTTTGTGGACGTGTCCTTTGATTCGACCGATAAAGAAATTGAATTATTCAAGACTAACTCTGCCCGCCCTGTTTTCTTTCGCCTTACTACGAATAAATTATAGCTATAATATTTCTGGAATAAATATTTTAAAGAATAGTGAAAGCCGTATTGCAATCAGTTGTATATAGTTTAGAAGATCTCTAAGGCGACTTTTCTGTATAATATGTAATGAAGTCGTGTAAATACATGTGGAGTAGGCCAGTGGCGTAACTATAGCATCTGAGGCCCGAGGCAAATTCTTTAGATGGGGCCCCCTCCCTGTAAAAATTGTGGCGTTGTAATTTTTATAAACCACTTAATTATTTAATGACAATTACCCAATACGATTAATAATATTCTGTGTGTTTTAATTTAATATCTAGCAAATTTTATTTTCTAAAGCAGCAAGCGAAAGACTTTTTAATCTATATATATATATATAAATGAAACCCGTTTTCCGTTGTCACGACATAACATGAAAACGGCTTGACCGATTTGGATTTTTTTTTTTTTGTAGTTTTCTAATACTCTGTACAAGGTTCTTACGGAAAGCGAAACGAAGTTCGCCGGGTCCGCTAGTACAATATATTTTTACTTACATGTGAGCGCCGCGAGTGTGATAAAGATTAGAAACATTTAATCAAGTTACAGCGTGAACGCAGAAAGCGCGAAATTATTTCGATTTTTTATTAAAGGGAAACTTTGAAGTTGGGATGAGATGCGAGCAACGGAAAAAATGTTTCGCTAAATGAAGCGCGAGCGCAGCGAGCGCGAAAATTTTTTCATGTTTTTTTTCATCAGATTTTTTTCATGATTTTATATAATGAGTTCGCGGTCTCTTAGGCTGGGGCCCACTCGGGTCGGGGGCCCGTGGCATTTTGCCAGCCCTGCCACCCTATAGTTACGCCACTGGAGTAGACTCCACAGATCTAACCATGTGGTTTGTCAATGATCAAAAATGATATGGGAACGAATGACCGAAAACGTATTTAACATTCATTCGGGGTATTTCTAATCCTTTCTTCTTACCATTTTCATCTTCAGTGGGCGGATTGATCGGCGACCAGTTGACTCCGTGATCGAAGGTGATGACCGATATGAGATGCTCTGGACCAATGCTGGTGGTCGGCGCTTTGAAATCCACTTGCGACGCGATGTATATTCCCTTCAGGCCTTCCACGCGGTACAAATCAGTGAACGGATCTTCGGTCACATCCCTGCAATAGATAAGAGGTTTAATTCGATAGTAAGTAACTTCGTAGAGGTTACAGAGCAAATAAAAAAATCAAGAGAGAATGTTGTGAACAAACAAGTGAAGCCAACCGAAACTACGCCTCGCCGTGTACAGACAATTACACACACATCCAGGTAACTATGAAACTACGCCTTGGCTTGTCAGTCAAGCCATGGCGGCGCAACAGCGACGCACTCACACATGTATAAAAAACCGGCTTCACTTGACTGTTCAACGACGTTCCCTCTGGATTTTTTTATTTGCTCTGAGGTATAGGTCTGGTGGCTAGCCCTGGTGTCAGTTTTTAAGCCGCCTGAACGCCTGAAGGCCTCTGACATGACTAAGCAGTTAAAGCGATCGCAACCTACAATTTAACGTGTCATCCGAGCCACGGTAGCGCTCAGTCGTAAATGTCACCCATGACTGACCGTACCGAAAGTTGCTAGATGCAGTATCATTAGCAATATTTATAATTAAAACTCCAATTTTGTCAAATTACTAATTATTATTAATTAAAACTTATACTTTGCAATCGTGAGGTCGTGGGTTCAAATCCCGGTCCCGTACCAATGAGTTCTTTAGAATTTATGTACGGAATTTAACACCGCTGGCTTTTCGGTGAAGGAAAACATCGTGAGGCAACCTGCATATGTCAGTAGAAGAAATTCGATAGCGTATGTGAATCCACCAACCCGCACTGGGCCAGCGTGGTGGATATGGCCCAAACACCCTCCGTGGGTAGGCCTACGTCCTGCAGTGGACTATTAAAAAGGCTGGTACAGTACAGTACAGTAAAACTTATATAAAGAAATTACTAATTAAAATATTAATTTTGTTATTAGCGATATATTATAGGTAAATCAAAATTGACCTTAGCAAAATATTTTCCGTTACAAAGCCGGTAAAACCATGATGTGGTAATTTCTATATTTAGTATTTATTCAAACTATCATAATCTTATCGTGAATTCACTGAAGCTGATTGTATTATGTAAATGGTGAACAAATGGGGGCTTTACTTATGGCAGAATAACCGGTAATTTTATAAGAGAAAGGTGATGTCCACAAGTGGTATATTATTCAAAGAAAAATCGAACCAAGATGATATATACATACATCATTTGGAAGCTTGTTATATGGGCTTTCCAAAAATATTTAATTCAGATTTTTTCACCCCTCCAATTTTTTTTAAATGCGATAAACAAATTGCATGGAAAATAACAATACAGTTTAATATTTTTTCTAGTTTATCAATAATAAAGTGCTTCTATCGTTATTTTACTTGCATTCGTAGCTGATTCTTCCACATTCATCTCTTAATTTGCTAAAATTAAAAATTATAACCTACCAGTGTGACCAGTTAGTAGGTACAATGTGACAATAAATCACTTAAAGAGTGTGTCTAATTGGTAAAAATGCTTTTATTTAACAATTTGGAGGTCACTTAATGAGGTCTACTAGAGATAAACTACCCATTGAGCGAAATATATTTATTTTATCTAATAAAATCAAAATTAAATTTAAAAAAATCGGAGGGCTCTTTTTTGTTTTTAACTGTTGTATTAGACTCAGAAAAATATGAAATTTCTCGAAATGTAACGAGTGTTGTGGTTAGAATTTTTGATTATTATTATACCAGCCTCCATACATTTTGAGGACATGTCCTTTATTATAACAAGATAACAAGCAATCCTTGGGAAAATACTGCACATTATCATGCGTGTACTCATCACAAGAGTTGGTTGTACTAGGAGCTTAGACCATTTAGGTACTCTAGCTTACAGATACCTACTTTGTTATTATTTTATGCATACATAGAGCTCTATCCTAAAAAATTAAACCTTATCTAATGTGTTGCTGTCATCCTGCTAAATTGAGCACATGACTTGATGTTTCCGGATTATCTTTATACAGGGTTATTTTTAATCAATTAGCATCCTTTTAGGGTCTTATTCTGTACATCAAAACTAACAACTTTTGTCAAATCTCAAAAAAATAGTTGTTCCATATAAAAATATCGTTCACCAAACAAAATGTATGGAACAGTTGATTTTTTATTTGACAAAGTCGCAGAACAAAAGTTGTTAGTTTTGTTGTACAGATTAAGCATCTAAAAGAATGATAATCGATTAGAAATAACCCTGTATGTATAAGTAAAAATGTACATTTATGAAAATATTTAAAACAGCCACAATCAGGGCAAAAAGTAAGTAAAGTAAGTAGGCCGGATGGCTAGCCCTGGTTTTAGAGTTTTTAAGCCGTCTGAGGACCTCTGACATGTCTAAATGGTTAATACAAGCGAGACCCACAATTTAAAGTGACCAAGCCACGACAGCGCTCGCACCCGCCATCATCTATCCTAATACTGACTTTACCGAACGTTGCTAACTTCGACGATCGCTACAAAAAATAATGATGGGGCGTGGAATGCGTGAAAGAATGATTTCATAGAGTGCCAATCAGAGTATAGGCCGAATCAAACTTCTTGGCGGCTGTGAAGTTAGCTGCGAGCTGCGCGAAATCCTATCTTCGTAATGCGTGAAAGAATGATTTCATAGAGAGTGCCAATCAGAGCAATTCAGAGTATAGGCCGAATCAGCTAACTACACAGCCGCCAAGAACTTTGATTTGGCATTAGCACAGCTGCCGAGACGTTTGATTGGGCCTTTGACATTGTGAAATAAAGAAATTGCCTGTCTATGATAGATATCTATACAATGTGTTTGTCTACCGGTGTCGAAGCCTTAAGCGGTGACATCTATGGCAAATCTTGAACAACTTTTACTGTGGGATCAACTCTGAAAACGCAAAAAAACTTTTCCATACTTTTTGTCGTAAGTCTATAAAAAATCGTATGGAACAGCAGTTTTTTTTTACGTTTTCAGAGTTGGTTCCATAGTAAAAGTTGTTCAAAATTTGTCACCGCTTAAGGCTCCGACACCGGTAGACAAACACATTGTATATTATGTCATTAGTGTACTTACTCCAACCAGCTATCCTTAAAGTTTCCATCGGGGAAGTAGCAGAGCACCTGTCCCAGGCTCAAAACGAAGTTGTACTGCGTGAAGTTGTTGCTTATCTCCGACACGTAGAGATTGGCGTGGGTTTCCGTGTGCATGACAGAGACGAAGATACGTTTGTCGGTGACGTCTGCGATGTGGAACTTGCGGAGGTCCAGCTCTGTTCCGAACTCGGCTTTGAAGAATGGACCGCGTTGGTGGGAGATGTAGAGGTGAAGAGTGTTTCTCTATAAAAAAAAAAAGAAACTTCTTTGTAAATCTAAATCAAAATCTATTTCAGCATCAAAGACAATAAAATAAGTTCTTTAAAAAGATATTTTATATTACATATTTATATTAGGTTATGCATGATTTATGCTTTTGTGAGGCCCACGTGATATTTTAACTTTTGTGCATAGGGCCTTTTTACCAGGATAAAAAGTAGACTTTGTCACTCTCCGACTTTTGAACTATACCCATGCCAAAAGTCAAGTCAATCCCGTGCTCAGTATGCTGAGTGTGAGTTTTGTCGTTAACATGACGCGCTATTCGGCGAGCGCGTAAGCATGTGATTTGTATGAACTTGTTGTGTTTAAAAACGCGCCGCTAGTGGCGCTGTACATTTCTTCATACAAATTACATGCTTACGCGCTCCCCGAAGAGCGCGTCATGTTTACGACAAAACTCACACTCAGCATACTTGCGTGTGAATTAGTAATAAACCAACAAACGCACTTTCGGATTTATATTTAGCAAGGATATGGATAATCCATTTCAGCATCAAACACAATAGGGTAGTTGACTAGAATTATGATTAGTAAACTGAAAAAATAACTAAAATTAGCTAATCCAGTTCAGAGATATAAGCTTGTAAAGATTTTGGTAGGGATTAAGAGGGGATGCTTTGTCCCTTTCCCACAACACATTACATAGTATGTCGAATGTATGACACTTACGGACCGTGACGTCGTATTCTGCCATAGTGCGCTGAGTTTTGTCGTAAACATGACGCGCTCTTCGGCGAGCGCGTAAGCATGTAGTTTGTATGAAGAAATGTACAGCGCCACCAGCGGCGCGTTTTTGAAACACAACAAGTTCATACAAATTACATGCTTACGCGCTCGCCGAGGAGCGCGTCATGTTTACGACAAAACTCACAATCAGCCTACTGTGTCCAGCAAGAAAATGAATATGCTTGTAACTTCTCTATTTCGAAGTTGATTTTATTTTTGTTTAATCGGCTCTGTTTATGGTTAGCAGTTACAAAAAGACAACAAAAAAAAATGTCAACTAGCCAATTAACGCTGTTTTCAAATCTATTGTAATAGCTTAGCAAATATTTTGTATTTAGAACCTTTGTCTTTTAGATGATAAGTCAGTATTGTTAATTACCATTTGATTTCATCGATGACGATAGATCTCGCGAAGAAAACTTAATTTTTAAGATAACTTGGCCAACCAGTATTTGGTGATAATGTAAAAAAAATACAGAATAATAATATTAAAAACACGAAACGAATGATAAAGTTTCTAACAGCAAAAATTCTCCGATTTTGGTAAAGAACATATTTTCCACATCTCATCATCCATTTTTTTTTAATCGGGCAAGAAGCCATAAGTCATGACTTCGGTTTCTTCTATATGCCCTAAAGTCAGCCTCGTCATTCAAACACAACACAAAAACATTTTAAAATAGATCTGTTGTAATAACATAATCGCATATTTCATTTCACCGCATTAACTATTTTTAAACGAGCATTTCTTTACGTATTCGTAGTCATTAGTTTTTACAAAAATGGGATCTACTCGTAGGAATTGATTTTTCTCGGTCGCTCTCTAGTTTTGGGTAAAACATGTGAGCACTACTAAAATACATAATTTAATAGTATTGTAAATAGTATAGTATTGTAAAAATTATAAAAAGACTGTCTTGTAAACGGGGTCTGATAATTTAAAACATTTGTAATCAGGTTCACAGGTTGCCCTGATACAGGCTCAGCCTAGTAGGGCAATCGACATTAATTTGTTGCAAGTTTTGTCATAAGTTGTCAAATAAAATATTTTTCATTTTTTTTTCATTTTTTTCATTGACCTAATTACAATAAATTAATTATTGTCCTAAACACTGATTCGTTTAGTCATCTAAATAATAAAATTAGCCACAGCAAACCAACATTACCACAGAATAAGCATAATCAGATCTCATTGCTTACGTAAGACGACATAACTTTCTTTTTCAAACGGTCTAGATTTGCATCCGGTTACTTCATAACAAAAAATCTTAAAGAGCGCTGTATGTAACCTTTAGAGAATAAATAGCTAGATCGATCGAGAAGGCAATAATCTTGATCAATAGTCGTAAATAAGTCGATGTTTAGTTGATCTTGACTTTTTACTCGAATATCAGTAAATGTATGTTCATTAAACATTATTCCCATTTGGTTTCGTTAGAATTATTATGAGGGTGGGACGAACCCGCAGCAGCTTATGCAGGGGTGGACACAATGTCACAAATACTTCTATATGCATAAATAAAATTATTTATGGGACAGACACCGAACACTCTACATAATTAATCTAATGTTTGTAGCTTTCTATAAATGTGATGTCCCAAAGTAACATTATTCAAGTTGAACAGTTTTTGAGATACATAAAACAATTTCATAAGCTCGATAACACGAAGAGTGTAGGTAAAATATTTTGGACAGAAAACTGACTACATAACAGTTTTGAGGCTGTCACAATGCTCTACACCAGTCATTCTCAAAGTGTGCTCCGCGGAGCCCTAAAGTTCCGCAAAGCCTCTGTAGAGGCTCCACGAGAATACTGGTAGGACCTAATGAGGAAAAAATAACCTTCTAGCTACTCAGAAATGTTTTAAAACGATACTTAATTATATTTAAAACATTTGGCCAATATCTCACTTAATGCGCGCTTCTTTTGAGACATTTTTCCGAAGAACAGAGAACAAAAAATAAATTTTTGATTAGTTAAGGGCTCCGTCAAATATATCACCTTCCAAAAGGGCTCCGTCACCAAATAAGTTCAAGAACCGCTGCTCTACACTGGTAATAGTGACTAGAAAGAAGTGAGAATTGTAACCTAAGGTAAGCAAAATAATTAAGGATTTAGGCACCGCGAGTTTAATATTATGCGTGAAATTATCATATGCTCCCGCAGATGACAAAGTGGAAGTAATGATTCATTTTATGCTCACTAGACTGTGTGACTCATGCATTATGGAACTGTTTATGTTTGCTTGGATAGACGATGTTTTGAACAAAACTGCGATGTTTACACGTTATTCGCTGATATGACACGTGAAAATAAAAAAACATTTTCACCTCGTTGTATTTTGCTAGCGCTACGTTATATATTTGTGGAGGAATTGGCATAGAAATCCAAGTCAATATTTAAAGAAGAAAAAACAGAGTAAACACAATACATCAGCGCACTATGGATAGGTGTATGAAACGGCAGCGCGCACATCATTATCTACTGCAGTAGGAACGACTGTCTGAGGTCGAAAATGGAAATAACAAGTTCTAGATTACCTACAATAGATCCTAATATTTTTGTTGCAAATAAATTTCTGTATTTACATACTTTAAAATTAACAGATCCGATTGAAAGATTTCTTCATCTTCGACCACAACGTCGCTTACCATCAGTTGAGTTAGAAGTCAACAGCGGACTCATTCGCGATTAAAAAAAAAAAACTTCGACGAAGTAATGTTATGGAATACCGTTCTCTAGTTTAAACAATCATTTTATTTAAGTAATCATCCTAAACATAAATAAGGACATAAATGAGAACTATGGTATGAACAATATAACTCTTATAGTTGCAGTATCAATAGATCCTAATAAGCGACCTTGCGGGATAACTGTTTCTGTTGACCCTCACCCTGACACCCAACGGGGGGCGTAAATCGGTCTCTAGAATATTCCACTGATTTCTGACTATCAACTGTTGATTACTAAAAGATTGACCAATACCCAATCTATATATGTAAAAATGAAACCCGTTTTCCGTTGTCACGACATAACATGAAAACGGCTTGACCGATTTGGCTTATTTTTTTTTGTAGTTTTCTAATACTCTGTACAAGGTTCTTACGGAAAGCGAAACGAAGTTCGCCGGGTCCGCTAGTGAATGATATAAACCGAGGCGAAAATCAATACTTTCATACTTAGATTAAAAAGGCATCTCGGTTTAATTTGAACCTCATCTCGATTGAAAGTAGCACGCAGTCACCCAATTTTTTTTTTGAACTGAAAACTTCTATGTCGTTGTTGTGCACTTTTTGAGATGAGTATAAAATGTTAAACTCGCGTCAGAACACGTGACCTGATCGAAAATTTGTAAGACAAAGAGAAAATGTATTCTTGCTCCTGTTGTTTCGTTTCAGGGCGCCTGCGCGAGTGTTCGTGTGTAATATTGTTTTTTCCACATAAATGATAGTACTTTATATTTTCAAGTTTTCTTCGTGCAACGGAGTATTGTTTTGTTTTTTTTTTAGTTCTAATTCCATTAGCAGATAAAGCTACTTACAACCAGTAAGAATGTTGATTTTAAACTTTCGCGATTTGAACACATTATTATTTTATACTACGGGACTAATCGCGCACTAAAATTACGAGATAAATAAATACCTCCTCATCCCGACGTTTCGGCCGAGTTGCAACGACCGTGGTCACGGGTAGACACGGGTTGGTCTACCCGTGACCACGGTCGTCTGTTTATTTATCTCGTACGGTTTATTTATCTCGTAATTTTAGTGCGCGATTAGTCCCGTAGTATAAAATAATAACCAGTAAGAATTTATGGTAATAGGTATAGTTTGTGATAATTATAAAGACAGCTGAGGATGATGATGATGTAAGACATTTACAGACATTTAGACAACTTTAGCTAGAGTTTGAGGTACCTACGCACATCGTTTTTTGTAAAAAGCATATTGCATATAAAGAATAATGTATAAACTAAAAAGCCGTGAAGTAGACTAATATTTAAAGTATAATTATTTTTTGCAATAAATGGCATGACCAACTTTAACGGTGTACAAATTTCGCGAATATTCCGCACGGATCGATGTAGCATTTTTCACATTATTGTTGATTTATCGAAAATGGCTCAGCCGACTTCGGTAAAATTTAAATGGGACTAATTTCAACGTATACTTTTTCCAATTAAAAATGAGTTATTGAAATCGGAACACTATGAAAAAAGTTGTGCGTGGTTATACATAAAAAAATTTGGGCTTCGAATTGAGTACCTCCTCCATTTCGTCGGTCAATAAATCGAATGAAATGTAGTTGATAGCACACATTAAAATGTTACATCGTGATTTCACAGTTCATTCAAATATGGCCGGCATACATTCCATATTATCCCAAGCACGCCCAAGATAGACTAGCTCACGTTACATATGATAAAATCCCTGTCAACAGCGAAATATTTATTGGAATATTTGATCACTCTAAAGATGGTTGTGTGCAGGTCAACGTACGAGGCTGTACGAGCAATCTCAACCGTAAGTAGGTAAAGTTAATAAAATTCTGTGAATAGTGCGTAGGTACTTACAACAATGTAACGAATGCAACAAAGTACATAGATATTTCTACTCCACTGGCCGTTGTGTAAATAAACGAACAAAAAACGAATAAACGTCTTAGTAAACGAACAATGCTTGTTTATCAGCAAACATTTTGAATCAATCATCATCATTACATAAGTTTCCTAATTTCCAGTCTATGAAAGATCTTGGATCTTCGAGCAAATATCAAATATCTATATTTGCTCGAAGGCCTGGATGCTACGACACAAGTTACCCTAGTGTGGGATCCAGTGTACTATGAATGTTAAATTAATAAATGCAATTTTGTTTTTGATAAAATAAGAGCCTAGTACCCCACGACACAGGTCGCCCTGGTATGGGATCTGGTGTACAACTTGTTTTGTGTTAACTTTTAAGAACAAATAAACCACATCAGCCAAAAACGTCCGCAGCTTGATGTACAAGGTTATTTTGCTAGTATAGAGGGTGATTAAGACTATCATTATAAACAACTTTTACTATGGTCCAACCCAGATTTCGAGAGAAAATATCAGCTGTTTCATATAAAATTGCTAGTCGTAATAGACAAAACTTATCTGTTAAATAGCTGATTTTTTCTCGAATTCTGGGTTAGGTTAGGTTAGGTTAGCACGCAGTCACCCAATTTTTTTTTTGAACTGAAAACTTCTATGTCGTTGTTGTGCACTTTTTGAGATGAGTATAAAATGTTAAACTCGCGTCAGAACACGTGACCTGATCGAAAATTTGTAAGACAAAGAGAAAATGTATTCTTAGCCTTATAGTTAAAGATGTTCATAATAATAGCCTGTGTCACCTCCTTTCAGCTTAGTACACCAGTTCTGGATAACCCTGTAGATCTCTTTTATAGGTTTCCCATAGGGCCGGATGGTTTGTACATCCTGTACGACCCTACGGTTTTCCTATTAATTAAAAATTTTGTAAGCATTTTTACAATTCTAGTAATTCCCAGTAATTGATGATTCACAATCACAAGGGCGGAAGTACACTGTCTGACAGACTGTTTCTGTTACCGACTGTTTCTGACCTACAATTAAACATTATTGACTCATCAATACAATGTAATTATAAAGTGATAATACATTGAAAATGACCAGCAATGTTCGATTAGCACGGAGTCTAATAATGGAATAATTTACTCAATGTATGCATGATTATGGAATGCAGGAAAAAACGTGGTCTCTTACTATGGGCCTTAAGCTGCAAGTAGCCCAACGAGCTATGGAGAGGGCTACGAGTATGCTCGGAGTCTCTCTGCGAAATCGAATTAGAAATGAGGAGATCCGTAGAAGAACAAGTTACCGACATAGCTCAACGGATTGGCAAGTTGAAATGGCAGTGGGCAGGGCACATAGCGCGGAGGAGTATGACCGATGGGGTCAAAAAGTTCTCGAATGGAGATCACGTACCGACAAGCGCAGTTTAGGACGTCCACCCACGAGGTGGATGCAAGCCGTTTCTAACCAGTCTTATTCCGCCATACGCGAGGCCTATGTCCAGCAGTGGACATCCTATGGATGATGAATGAGGAAATAAATACCAAGTCAATGATCATGTAGCATTCAGTCAATCACCAGCTTTTACTGCTAGATTTAATAAAAAGAGTTCTTTTAGCGATAAACAATTCAAAAATTGGTCATGACGGCACGCGGCAGGATTTGAACCTGTATAACTGATACTCGGGTTTACTTAATTAAGCTAGGACACACTGACACTCATGCTAAATTAGTTGGAATAAACCTAGTGCCAAGCACTGCAATGCAACTAAATTAGTTGGGATAAACCTGCCAAGCACTGCAATGCAACTAAATTAGTTGGGATAAACCTAGTGCCAAGCACTGCAATGCAACTAAATTAGTTGGGATAAACCTAGTGCCAAGCACTGCAATGCAACTAAATTAGTTGGGATAAACCTAGTGCCAAGCACTGCAATGCAACTAAATTAGTTGGGATAAACCTAGTGCCAAGCACTGCAATGCAACTAAATTAGTTGGGATAAACCTAGTGCCAAGCACTGCAATGCTACTAAATTAGTTGGGATAAACCTAGTGCCAAGCACAGCACTGCAACTAAATTAGGTAGTTTCTTAGATATAGAGCAATAACTGTGGTATAGGCCTCTCTCTTACAATGTCATCTGTCTCGGTCTTGTGCCAACCGAGTCATTTTCAAGAAATCAATACAAAAGTCGAGGCGAGGTAAGTAGATCTATTATTTTCACTTCCTCACTGTTCGCATTGTATTACAGATGCGCAGAATGCATCATGTTGTTTTTAGCGCAATTTGTAACATTATCATTTATTTTACAATAACTTGACTATGACGACTTGATTATCTACTAATTAATACTCAACACATGTAAAACTGTGTATTTCGACCTCGTTAGAGAAAACAAAGAAAGTCATTATTCTGACTCAAGGCCAGATGTGCCCTTTTTATTTTATTCAATAAAACACAGTATTCGTTGTTACTAGAAACATTTTTACACACAAAGAACAATGGCAATTAATTTTTCCTGGAAGTAAAATGGCTGCTTGATACTCTAATATCATTTAGGTGGCCCGTAATGTGAGGAGTAATAATATAAATACACAATTAACCGCCCGCGTCGTTACCTAACCATCTATCTACCTATAAAGGTCTATATAATTGAATCATTAGAACGGCATAACGTATGCGTAAATTGCCATGAGACAATCTGAGTCTTACTGAGTAAGAGCAGGAGCGAGCATTGAAAATCTATGCTTGTGCGAATGGGAGAGCATAGCATGCGATCCTCTGCGAATGTTAGAAATAATTCTAACGTTTCAAAAATTGGGCTCCCGATCTTAATTATCCTTATCGAGCAGACACAAGGTGTCGGTTTGCACAGAGCAGGGAGTTTTAGAGGTGTATGCTCATCATTATGAACGACTTTTGTATGAGACTAAAGTATTTGGCACACTGAATGCGTTCTGCAGTCTGCGGGCAGGTCAAATTGAACGCCCGTCTAACGTTCTTTCTAAAAAAAATTAATCAGTTTTCGTATGCGCGCGCAATGGTAATCGGCCATAGACTGATATCGGTCAAGAATGCGGTTTCATAGGTACATTAATTTATTTGTACCTACTATTGAACACGATCTTTTTTGTATCGAAACTTTTTTAAGAACAAAGCAACTCAACCAATAAAATAAAACTCACTTGTGAATAATAGCAATGAAAAAGTCACAGTTTGATTACAGCTAGGTTAATCGCGTTAATTATAAACAACTGCGTTCCATCTGTTATTCAGTTAAAGTTCAGTTGCAATTATAGTTAAGTTTCGATTCAGCTTTAAGGAATTTGGTATGGCGCTAATCATTATGTGCCTAATTGCGGTGATATTAGAGCCACTTTATGAGCAAGTGTGTTGAAAAATATATTATTATAGAGACCGACGTTGTTCATACATAATGCGGGCTGCGTTCAATTTGACCAGACCGCAAACCGTAGAACGCATCCAGTGTGGCAAATCCTTAATTGCAAGATCGTGGAAAAAAAAACATTTGTTCAATACAAAAAATTCGTCGACTCTCGACAAAACGTGTGAAATACAAAGACAGTTTCAAAAAGGTAGATGTTTCCTTATTTGAAACTGGGTGGTTTTTCACTCTTTGGTGGCGTAAAGTTCGTCATAATGATGATTACAATGATATAATAAGTCCGTCGTTACTGAGCACAATAATGTTCTAGAATATCGTCTTTAGAATGCGGACGCCTCTAGTATATACTAGTATACTACCTATACTACCTAACCTAAACAAACAGCCCTAGCAGTACTCAAGTCGTAAACAATGACATCATGGAGTCAGGAGGGAGAAAAGGCGAATTCCCGGTACGCCGTAAGTACAAAATATTCTATGAATTGAGATTATCGAGTTCAGCGAGCTTGTTTAGTCATGGTGTTTGATGAACTACGAAATTAATACAATTACATTATAGTACGACTTGCCTAGGCTTAATTAACAACAGGCGAACCTATGTATTTACCAGTGTAGGCCAGATGGCTAGCCCTGGTGTCAGTTTTTAAGCCGCCTGAAGGCCTCTGACATGGCTAAACGGTTAAAACAACCGGGGCCTACAATTTAACGTGTCATCCCGAGCTACGGTAGCTACGGTAGCTCTGTTGTAAATGCCACCTGCGGTCACCCATCGAAGACTGACCGTACTGAACGTTGCTTAACTTCAATGATCGCTGACGAACACCTAGACAAACTACGCTATTAGCGCTACACAAACAAACTACTATTTTAAACGACACACAGGCTAATTACTATTTTCATGTATGTACTTACCTAGGAAGGCACAAGGCAGATAAAGCTCACCATTGATGTAGATTGTAGGTATCGGCCGCGCCACATAAGTTGGCGGATGTGAAGATAGCTAGAAGTTGCACAATACCCAATCCTGACTGAAGCTCACATAAAGCCGCACGTTGATTGGCTATTGCGCAGCTTCTAGTTAACTTCACATCCGCCAACTTGTGTGGCGCGGCCTATAGATACCTACTACTTCTATAAGACTCAAACAGAACCGCAAATAATGGCGCAAGGAGTTTTTAACCCCAGAAAGCGTGGACGTAAGTAAAAAGATGTGAAATTTAGCCAACGAGATGACTCTGTAAATGAGACCTAGCACTAAAATAAAACAGTGGAATTACCAGCATTTCAGCGACGAAACTGTAACACAATATCCTTATCCCAGAATAAACATCAATTACTTCAATAAATGCATTAGTCCCCCACACAACAGCTGCATTAGTACCTATATATTTATTATGTACTTGGGGCACATAACCTCCGTACCGGATAACCCGTGGTGGCTTAGGTGAACGATCGCCATCCAAGCCTTAAGAGTGGGTTCAAACCCGGTCCAGTACTAAGAATGGGTGTTTCTTTTTTCAGTGCACATACTCGTACTTTCATTGGTCTCACTCACTTCAGTACAAAAATATTGAAATAACTTCAAGAGAAAGTACAGATAAACGGAGTAATCAATGTCACCCTACGTCTGAGTACCTACGTATAGTTGCCGGCAAACAACTTGAACGTTAAACTATAGCTACCTCTCTTTTGTTTTCTCTCCTAACGAAAGGGAGAGAGTGATATTTTTTTGTTCAACTTACGTGCCGGGACGCCCGACGCCCGAGACGGTTTAGGCAGGTAGTTATTGTCTGGAGTGTAGAGTGCATGCAATATAATTTTCTTTGGAATAGTTTGACAAAAATTTGATGATAATATATCTATTGCGCGATAAAAATTGTGAATAAAAGGTCATGCCTGACTTTTCACAGAAGGAAAATACCACGAAGAAACTGCATACGTCCATAAAGGAAATTCGATAGCAAGTGTGAAAACACCAACCTGCACTGAGGCAGTGTGGTGGATAGTTAGATACAGTACAATCGCCCTTGGGTAGGCCTATGTTCATCAGCGGACTACTAAATCGTTCTACAATAACTGCATAACACCCCTACACAGTTGCAGTATGTACTAGGCTACCAGGCAAACATAACATGACCGCAGCATTCCCGGAGCGATTTGTTAAATTCGTCAGGCCAAGCGGCGAGAGGGACAATTTGCCTAACAAGAAACTTCCTTTACACGCACAGCTTTGTTAAGAGATCGACAACAGGATTTTGATTGCGAGTGACCGGTGACCTTTTGTTCAGATTTGTGCTTCATCCATCCATCCATTAGCCGTAGGACGTCCACTGATGGACATAGGCCTACCCTGTGGATGTCCAATAAGGCCGGTTGGAAGTGGCCTGCATCCAGCGCGTTCCTGCAATCTTTATATCGTCAGTACACCTAGTCGGTGGACGTATCCCCCATCGGCCATCCGTTCTTCGAACTATGTGCCCTGCCCACTGCCACTAGCTAATCTAATTTTTTTTCAGATTAGTTTTGGTTACAATTTTTTGAGTAATTAAAGTAATAGTAAAGAGTTATCTTTGTGATAAGCATTTCAAAAATCTGAAGCGAACGCAGGATTCGAACCTGCCCCTTCGGATCACTAGCCCGACGCTCTAACCAACTGAGCCAGTCCGCCTCCCACGCAAGCGTCAAATTTTTGAACTGCTTATATTACACCAACTTATAGCGTTGTAAGGGGCAGGTTCGAATTCTGCGTTCGCTTCAGATTTTTGAAATGCTTATCACAAAGATAACTCTTTGAGATAAAATCTAGTGTGGAAAGCACTCAAAATGAAATAATAACATAAAGGAGGGGGCTTTTAGATTAAGTTTTATATGTTATAAATTTAGTTCTGTATATTTATTACTTTTAGTGATATTAGTATAAGTTTATTTTTAATTATGTAAATAATACGTTCTCCAATGTTATTTAAGTTTGTTGCAATAAAGTTTTTTATTACATAAAGTAATAGTACAATAAGGATTTACCTAGACAACTCTTAGTATCACCGCACACGAGCCATAAAAAGCGGAAACCAACTATAAAACGCCGCTTGCAGTAGGATTCTCAACTATAGGCCAAATCATACAAGTCGGCTGATGTGAAGTTACCTACAGCCTTGGCTAAAAGTATTAGACACCCTGTATTTTTACTCTATTTTCTAAACTTATTTCACTCCTTTATGGCATTTTTAACAAAATTAGGTGTCAATTTAGTCACATTAACAGAAATGAAAGCTTGTTTACTTGTTAGAGTCCAGAACACAAGTGACCAAACATTGACTGACAAGAGCCGATAAAAACGGAGTCCTTTGTTTTCGGTCACCAGGTGTTTTATGACCTTAACAAAGAGTCGCTTAATATTCTAAGAAGTTATTTATGAATTTATTTAGCACTCAGTTATTGGTTAAGTAGTAAACATGCATTTTGATTTTTTATAGGTGCCTAATACTTTTGGCCAAGGCTGTAAATGCTATCCAATCTTGACTTGACTGAAACTCACATAAAGCTGCGCATTGATTGGGTTACAGCTTGTAGCTAACTTCACATCCGCCAACTTGTATGATTCGGCCTATATTTGTTTCTGTATTTTTGACTGGACTACTAAAACGAATAGCGATCCCTGTTTGCCATAGTTGATGGAAAATTAAGAAATTAACATAGGGAACCTTATTTTTTAACGATTTATTGTATCAGACTGACTGAACTAGGGAGTCGCTGCAAGCCTAGGTGTTGTTTGTCGGCCTTTTACCGGATACACTTCGGAGAGTGCGCCCAGGAGTTGCACAATCTAGTCCCCCCTGCCTCTTTCTTCTATCGTACGGCTAGACAGACGCGACCAAAGCGCCACCCTTTTATGGTGGACATTCCGCGCGTTAGAACCAAGCGTTTCGAATCCTCATTCCTCATACGAACAGCCGGAATGTGGAACGCTTTGTCTGGGTCTGTCTTCCCGTTAAAGTACTACGTGTATGTCTTCAAATCCCGAGTATATACTCGTAGGTATCTTCTAGGTAAGCGTGCTACACCCTAGACCGCACATCTGCTTAACATCAGGCAGTGTTTAGTCAAACGCGAACCTATTCGAAATAAAAAAAAGGTGTGTCGATGAAATCGTTTCAAAATAACTCGATTCCTGACCTATAACCAATACTATTTAAGTAAACACGCATAGTCGCGTATTAGCACGCATAAGTATGTACTTATACGCATATGTTGTTGCAACAACATAAACAACGCTCTAAGGAGAGGGCTATGCTCGGAGTCTCGCTGAGAGATCGAATCAGGAATGAGGAGATACGCAGACGAACCAAAGTTACCGACATAGCCCAGCGGATTAGTAAGTTGAAATGACAATGGGCGGGGCACACGACTCGGAGAACTGATGGCCGATGGGGCAGTAAAGTTCTCGAATGGAGACCACGCACCGGCAAGCGTAGGACGTCCACCAACAAGGTGGACCGACGATGTTATTAAGACCCCTTCCAACCGGGCTTATTGGAAATCCATAGGGGAGGTTTATGTTCAGCAGTGTTCGACGTTCTACTACTGACAATGATGATGACGCATACGTAAATATTATGAGTTTCCTAGCGACATTGTAGCAGCTGATAACGCAGATAACGAAGTGTGAAGGCAATAGGTAACATATTATGTTATCATTAAATTGACTAGGCCTAGGTAGGTAGTATCTAGAATTTTCTACAGTCGACGCGTAATAACTTTGAATCACAAATCAGAAGATTGTCGTCGTCTCGTTGTATCGGATCTATGACCGTGTTTTGTCTTATGCTTTCCTTGTCTTGGTTTTATCAATCGATCATAAGGAAAACATGGTGTCTGTCTATGTTAAATGGCAGGACAAAGACTTCAATTTTATCAACACAACAAATCAAATTTCAATAAAAATATGTAGCTGGATTATGTAGATGTTTCCGATTCATTACCTATATTTTAAGGCTTTGTTAATAATAAGGCAGGTAATAATAAATTACCTAATCATGAGAGTATAAGAAAGCGAACTCCATACAACCTGTCATCATAATATGACCTAACTAGCATCAGATGTAACATCAACGCAAATAAATCACACTCATTTAATCATCAATATATCCATGTAAATACAAAATGATACCCACAGACCTACACCCTACCTACAGCTACTAATAGGATACATTTTACCTTGCTTACCATATTAGAATATACCTAATTGCTGTTCCTAGAACTTTCTCTTATTATGGCGCATCAAGATGGCTAAAACTTAGCACAATTTGTCGCCATAGATATTGTAGTAAATTTTGAGTGCTATTGTCAGCTCTAAATATAATTTTAAAGTGTTGCTCTTTTTCTAATAGACCGCAAATGAAAAAGACAATTAATTTTTTTTGTCAATTTAGCTCAGTAAGTCTTTCCAATCAACTGTAACGGAAACATTACTGACCTTGACCTCTTTTGTCTGCTTGGTCGCAAACATGGAATCTCCTTTGATCTGAAAGCCCTTAGCCTCGGAGGAACAGCACATCAGCATTGCTAAGGTCGGTGGGGTCGTTTGCTCTGAACACTGCTTGTGCCGTTTGGCTTCTATCGTTCCACGTAGAAGACTTACCTCTTTAGACTGCTTGGTAGCAAACATGTAGTCTCCTTTGATCTGGAAGTCCTTCGCCTCTTCGAACAGCACATCGGCATTGCTAAGGTCGGTGGGGTCGTTGGCTCGGAACACTGTGCTTGTGCCGTCGGGCTTCCACCGTTCCACATAGAAGATCTTCTTCACTCCAGGCCCAGAAGACCAGATGAAAGTCTTGACGAAGCTCTGGATCATTTTGAACGTCTTTCCACCGTCCAGTGTCAGGTAGAGCTAGAAGAAGAAAAACTTTTGAGTACAAATTGTAAACCATAGATACTTTTTTTTTTTTAATATTTTCTGTTATTTCTGTGACCCAAAGCATTGTGAAATCGCCGCTATTTTACATCCTTACAACTTATACTTCGATTTTACAAAACAAAGTGTCATTGCATTCATATTTGTGTCCAAAATCATTCTACAGACACAGCCATTTTAAGAGTTTCGTTATTCAAAAAGAAAAAAGGACTCTTATGGGATCACTCGGTTGACCGTCTGTATTTTTGTTGTCTATAGAAGGCTATATTATTATAGAAGGATTTGAGTTCGACAACCTCGCTGTCCGTATTAGAGAAATGGAATCAAAACGCTTTACGCACACTTCAGCCTACACAACATTTTCCCACATTTTACAGTTTTACTTCTTTTACCACTACTACCATACTATCCATAAGAAGCATCAATGGTTGTTGTTTTATACCATTCAGTTGGAGAGCTCTTAACAATGCTCATCAAAAGTACTTTGTATGCCATAATCGATCTAAACCATACATAACGATTCCAACTAATGTAACACGTCAGAAATGCGTAGGTGCAAGTTAAAGGTGAATTATCGACAACTGATATGCTCGCTCTAATCTGATATAACCTGTTTATAAAATTAAAATGATTGGAACAAGCAATACAGCACATTATCAGATATGTATTTACATGCAGTTCAGCATTCTCGCTAAACAACATATCATCATTAGCCTGCATTGACCCACTGCTGGGATATAGGCCTCCTCTCTGGAGCCATTTTTCCCTGTCATGGACCAATCTCATCCACGAATCACCAGCACCTCTAGCATGGCAAAGAAATAAAGCCGGGACCTCACATATGCTATTTTGATTAAAAACTGTAGACTTGGTTCCAACACTCCAATGTGTGGATCGATCTTGAACTGATATTGGACGCAAACCGAACAATAATTGACTTTGATTGGCTATTCTATTCGTAGCTAAGCTTGGACGCAAGTCACCGTCCAATGTGTGGCAAATATGTATGTCGTCAGGGGAGGCCGATTATTATTATTATCCTGATTCGACATCATTTTATTCAGTGGGTGGTTAATATACTAATCACTTATTGTTCATTATCTGTCACATAATTTTACTATCACTAATTTATTATCTTTTAATTAGCACGGCAATTCAATATTCAACAAACATGAATGTCACATCGATTCGTGTAAATTATTCGAATTCTGAACACGGTGGAAGTCGGTGTTGCGATTTTTTGCGAATAATAATTATGATGTCAGTTATCTATGTATCTTAATTCATACTTTGTTTCCACTCCGAGGGAATAAATTGACGGAAAGACAACTTATCTCTTTGCCTTGCTAGAGGTGCAGCGATGGGTCAATGGTCTGGGCGATTTATACATGCAATTTTACTATAGGTTCTCGAGCGGAGACTACCAACCGGAAGGCAAAGCTTAGGACGTCTACCCACGAGGTAGACAGATGACCTCATCAATACCGCAAGATCGCACTGGATGCAAGCAGCTTCATACTGGTCTTATTAAGGCGCTATAGTATCAGCGTAATTTTTCATATGAGCGGGTGAAGAACAATACGCCCCCGGTTTCGCCAGATTTTTGCAATCAAAAATTGATATTACCCCTTTTTCCTTAATTTTGTGGATGAAAGCTAATTCATGTGCATAAACAACAGATTCAAAAAATAAATTGTAAACGTGTAGAAGTGCCCAAAAATGCAATAAACTTTCTTAGAAATCATGAATGTGTTCTAAAAAGCGGTATCTTCGCATTTAATTTCTATCGAGCGAAGTTTTTTGAAATGTGTTTCGAGTTATTAAATCCCCTACCGTATTCGACAACTTCAAGGTTTTTACAGGTATTTTGAGATTGGATGGCGGCTTAATACTCTAATAAGGCCTATGTCCAGCAGTGGATGTGCTATGGCTGGTGGCTGGATGGATTTACTATATGTTTATCTGTGCCTATAATACAAGATTTTAAAACTACATTTGAAATACCTTCACATGATCTTAGGCACAAAATGTGCGAGAAAACAGAACGGCGAACTTGAACCTTGAGTGCAAACACAATGGAATTGCAATTATTTTAATTATTCATATTATGTAGTACATATTTCCATCCTTATTCAATAACCATCATTCGCATCATATTCAGAACTGTCATCATCATCATCATTTCAGCCAAAGGACGTCCACTGCTGGACATAGGCCTCCCCTAATGATTTCCAATAAGACCGGTTGATAGCGGCTTGCATCCAGCGCGATCCTGCGGTCCTAATAAGGTCATCCGTCCACCTTGTGGGTGGACGATCTACACTGCGCTTGCCGGTACGTGATCTCCACTCGAGAACTTTTCGACCCCATCGGTCATCAGTTCTCCGCGCTATGTGCCCTGCCCATTGCCACTTCAACTTGCCAATCCGCTGGGCTATGTCGGTAACCTTGGTTTTTCTACGGATCTCCTCATTCGATCTCGCAGAGAAAGTCCGAGCATAGCCCTCTCCATGGCTCGTTGGGCTACTTGGAGCTTACTAATAAGGCCCATAGTGAGAGACCACGTTTCTGTGCCATAAGTCATCACTGGCAACACACAATGGTCGAAAACTTTCGACTTGAGGCACTGAGGTATGTCGGACGAGAAGACGTTACGCAATTTTCCAAACTGTATCTTCTACATACGTCATATTTACTTATGGATATAATTTCGCAAGCAAGAAAATATGAAAATTAGTCCGGTCTTGGTTACAATAAGTATTTGATATTGAGCCAAGAATATAATATTTACTAATACTAATACTCCAGTCTAGACAATAGTAGTTACTTAAACTTACTATTATTACATGTCCATTTAATCAAGAATGAAGAAATGCGAGCTAGCAAGGACATCAATAAATAAAATACTAAAATAAGATTAGCCTCTTTATAATTGCAAGAATTGCCTTCAAGCAAAGGTCATGTGAGAATCGTGAATGCACGATTTTTAAATACGTAAGTAATAAGTATACCTACCTACTCATTTTATTTTAAGCAAGTAATGTAAATAATGATCGTAGAGCTGCTCTCAAAACTTATTAAAACACATAAAAGCAAGGATAATATTCAAACTGACAAATCGAAAGCAGATATGCATACCAACTACTGTCAACTACACCAGCAGGCCAATCGCGTTAATTTTAAACAACTGCGGTCCGTCTGTAATTCAGTTAAAGTTCGGCTGCAATTGTAGTTAAGTTTCGATTCAGCTTTAAAGAATTCGGTATTGCGCTAAACTTCAGACACCAACCGTTCGTTTGACAGCGGTTACGTTCCAACTCCGATCGAGTTGCGTTTCAACTATTGTCAAAATCATTAGCGCGATACGAAAAAAGACAAAAAGTTGAAATTCGGTTAAAGTTCAATTGTGGTTCAGCTGTAATCTTTTAGTGCGATTGGCCTGCACGAAAGTTGCCGCTAATATAGTCCGAATATATGAATACAAGGCGAGCCGTTGCGTGTATTCAGATATTCATAAGCGAGCGGTGAGTTGTGGGGATTAAACATACAAAAATATTTATTTGCTTTAAAATATGTATAAATAAAATAACAGATTGACAGTCCCCGCACTAGGGCTACCCTGTATCGCAGGAAACTGAGGCTAATTACTATAATTATTTTTTGCAAAAAATGGCTTGATCGACTTCAACCGTGTACAGAATTCGCGAATATTTCGCACGGATCGATGTAGTATTTTTCACGTTACTGTTGATTTATCAAAAACGGTTTAGCCGATTTCGATACAATTTAAATGGGACCAATTTCGAAGTATACACTTTCCAATAAAAAAGAATTATCGAAATCGGATTACCTACTATGCAAAAAGTAATACATGGTTGGTTATACATAAAATATATATCTTCCTCCGTTTCGTCGGTCAAAAATATGGTAGAGAACTTGTACTTACTATTAATTTAGACTACGTGGTTACAAATTTCATAAACAAGAAAAGGATACACAGCGAAAGCGAAAGATGTGCGTGGGCGTATGTGTGTGTGCGTGTGCGATTGGCGCAGCTTGTACTGTATTGTAGTTAAATAGACGGTCCAACACAGTGAGAATATAAAACATCATTGGTCCAACAGTAAACTTTTAAGTATTTTACAATAATGTCTTGCAGTATACAACGTAGAGTAAAATCGCGTGTCGTTTGTTTTTAGACGAAACTCTCGAGTTTGAGATGAGAATTCGATAATTTTTCGCAGTTTTAGTTCGTTTAAAAAGAAATGAAGCCGTGTTTGCAATAAAATATATAGATATGTCTTTAGTTTAGTAAATTTGCTATTTTATGATTACAGAAAATATAATAAAAATATCTAAATATTGAGAAATGCGAAACGAAAGATTTTTTTCTAAAGTTTTTTTGTGATTTTTTTTTCAAGATACCAGATATTTTTTTTGCAATATTATTGTAAAAGTCTCTCTTGTGTACCTACTATAATTTTGTGCTCTGTATTTTTTACAAGTTTGTATCAGTAACAGTTACGCCTAACTGTGCGACGAAAAATATGACGTTTTACGGATTTTTGTCTTTGGGCAGCGCCCTATAATCTAGATATCTATGCGAAAGAATAGCTGCTGTAGTGTAATTGAGATCATTTTGATTATAAAATGTCATGACGGAATGAGACCAACGTACTTATACGATTGCGCTGTTATGGTAGTGATATAATCGTCAAGTGTTTGGGTTTTTAAACGGTCTTATCGGGCAAACCACTTCAAATGTGTGAAGTGAAAGGTAGAAAGAAGTGCTTCCCTAGTGCAGCCAACTTATGTTAGGCACTTGACACAAAGAGTCACTATCGTATTTTTCAAATAGATTAGGTAGATTTTATTATGTAGGTACACAAAAGTGCCCATATTTAACCACCTCTCAGTTAAATTGGTTTTGTCGTAAATTACGACACTCCATCAATCGTAAGTAACATCGGTAAGATATTATTTTATTTATAGTAAAGGGCATAAAACTAAAAGCCCCGGCTTTATTACTACTCGTGTTCTATGTATATTCGTATAAGCTTAAACTAAATCGTAAACTTGATATTTTGTTGCAGATGTAGGTAAGTTTACTTAGATATACGAGTTATCAATCGAATTAGAGAATATTTCATTTTATTATTCTAGCATACCAGTTAGGTACTTTGCACAAAAAGATTATCTTATAACACGTCAATCTAATATTATTTGATGCATCAGTGTGTTTCGGGTATTGCTCAATGCTCGGGGAAAACCTAACTAAAAAGACGAACAAGGAAAATATCACTAAAATCATTTTAGCAAGGCTTCAAGCGGATGTGGTTGGACTGTTGTGGAATTTTCTGACGACTAGTTGAATTTGAATTATCGAAATCGAAACTGAATCTCGTAACGTGATGCGTAAAAAATATAAGTAAGGCACATGAAAATCGTGCAATTTTTTGTATAGGCCCTTAGTATCGTAGTATAGGCAAAAAGGCTCCTTCTACTTGGATCCACAGCTAGGCTCCACTTGTTGATCCGCGGATACCTTTTTCACCTCTTAAAACCACCGTGGATTCATGGATACTTTTTTTTCCACCTAAATCTACAAGTGGATTCATGGATACTTCTTTTTCTACCTAAATCCACAGGTGGATTCACGGATTTTTTTTTGTTGCGATATCCACCAGGTGGATCCGTGGACAGTTTTATTTATTTTCTTTGAGAAGCACTTGAGCAAAAAATCCTCAACCTGAGCACTTCAGAATGTCTTGTCGCGGGTGAACGATACTTTTCTATGAAACAACATTTTTTTATCGAGTTTTGACAAAAGCCGCAGAACAAAAGTTGTTAGTTTTGATGTACAGAATAAGTCCCTAAAAGGATGGTAAATTGATTAGGAATAACCCTGTACAGGGTTCATCGTTCACCCGCGATAAGACTTTCTCAAGTGCTTCAAGACTTAAGTGGAAAAAAAAAGTATCCATGAATCCACGGTGGATTAAGAGGAGAAAAAGGTATCCCGCGGATCCACAAGTGGAGCCTAGCTGTGGATCCAAGTGGAGGGAGCCGGCACAAACACCACTTCTGGCCACTAATAATTCAAACTACGAAGTGGCAACTCTGCCACTTCGTAGTTTGAATTATTTTTTTTAATAAAATAAATAAATCATTATTTTAATAAAATAATGATTACAGCATATTATTAAGTACATTTATTGAAGTATTTATTAACATTGAAATTTTTATGTAAGCATCATAGGAGCTCATTAGGTTTTTTTTAAGTCACAATAATATTGTATTATAGTAGTTTTTTTAGTTTTACATTTGTTTTCAATAAAATTTTAAATATTGTTAAATTATGTAAGCGCGGAAGTGAGTGCCGAAGCACCTAGACAAACCTACTGTGGTTTTTAGGTGCTCAGTTTATTTAAATCTGATTGTATTATGTGTTCATAATCAATAAAAAAAAATGTGACAAATACAATTAGAAAAAGAGCGACTACGCCTTTGATTTTACAATGGCATACCCGTGTATCGATGGAGACTAGACTACTAGAGAGTTAGAGAGTTAGATGTAAAGTAATGAAGAACTTACCCGTCTGTTAGTGTCGACTTTATCCAGGATGACGTATTTGTCGGGGAACTCTTCGTCGAAGGCCAGCTCGCTGGGGTGGAAGCTGAGGTTGGAGCGGTGGATGGTCTGCCCATTGTCGCTCGTGTAGTACAGCTTCTGATTTGTCGAGTCCACGAACACACACTGCCAAAAATATGATGTGTTTAGTAACTAGGTCCTCTTTACAAGCTTTTATATAGTTTCACCCTTCGTGGGTAGGCCTACGTTCTGCAGTGGACTATTAAAAGGCTGATAGAGTACAGTATTTAGTTTCACCTGTCCCGTTGTATGTCTGTCTGTCTGTAATCAAATCTTGCAAGTTAAATTTGATCCACTTCTCGGTTTCCGATTGAGCTGAAATTTTGCATACATGTGTAAATTGCGTGACAATGCAATATTATGATGTCATGGTGCTGATCTGATAATGGAACTGGAAGGTGGCCAAAGGAACTTTGCAATGAAACGACACAACCTCATCTATCAAGTTTGGGCTCTTTGAATCGTCTTGATGAGTAGTTTGTCTTTCAATGGTAACCAGGGCCTGATGATGGAGCTGGAAGGTGGTCCTAGGAAGTTTCGATTCGTTTTGAAGAGTACTTGTTCAGTAAAAGATTGTTTTAGTAAAATGTTATTTTTTTAATTATTTTTATTTAAAATAGATGTTGACTTTTACTCGAAAACTTGGTGCAAAAAAATAATTCTCTATTCCACTGATCACGTGAAAGCCTGGACATTTCCCAGCCAAAACAATATTGCTTATATCCTGAAGTGACTAAATTATAAAAACAAGTTCGAATGAATTGATCGTTGCTCAATCATCAACCAAAAAACCAAATCTTGTAAACGTCTCTTCTCAATACTCATTAATAATTAAATTCTCCTTTCAGACGTCATTTACGGCATATAGGTATAAAAATAACATTTGAACAGATGCGTTCGGTTAAAAATTAACATAATTATTATACTGGTTACAAAGTAATTTTCGATTCATTTTGATACAGACACTAAAGAACCAATGCGACGTCATTACTCATTAAAATATTACGTCGTCAACGTGCACCACAAAGGTGCTTTTATGAGGACAAGAGAGTAGGTAATTGTATTGTGTCGTGTGTGTGGGTATCAGCACACTTTTATAGACAACCAATAAGTGACATGTATTTTTCATTTGTGTGAACGTATACGTGATTAGTGACAATTTTTATTGGTATATAGTGGTATAGGTATTTTAAACAATCGCTAGCTTTTACCCGCGGTTTCGCCCGAGTAATACTTAGATTTTTGCGACAGGACATAATTATGTAATTACGTCTCTCGTTGAAGTTATATATTGGCGTCTCCCATATAGATTTTCTATAGGATAATAAACAAAGCTTAACTTGTTTATATACATATAACTACGGACCCGCCCCGGCTTCGCACAGGTGTATTATACATATAAACCTTCCTCTTGAATCACTCGTATCTATTTTAAAAAACTGCATCAAAATCCGTTGCGTAGTTTTAAAGATGTAAGCATACATAGGGACAGACAGCGGGAAGCGGCTTTGTTTTATACTATGTAATGATAATGATGCACAGGCTTAATTAGGTATATTTATAATTGTAAATATTCCTAATAATACCTGTGCTGTAAATGCTGTAATAAATATAATAAACAATAGAATCCTAATTATTTACCTCAATATAACGCATCAATAATGTCTGTACCTACTCGAACCAGGTCAACACGAGTTTAGCGTTTACTAAAGGAAGGCAAATAGGCCAAATAATAACGGATTCTGGCCCAGGCAAATCGATCGATTCCGTTCTAATTTCTTAGGGAACCTAATGCCTATACTACGTTGATTCGAGGACATTCATCGACATCATCATTTTAGGCACGTAACAGCTGGAAATAGGCCAGCCCTATACTGTACCAGCCTTTTTAATAGTCCACTGCAGGACGTAGGCCTACCCACGAAGGGTGTTTGGGCCATATCCACCACGCTGGCCCAGTGCGGGTTGGTGGATTCACATACGCCATCGAATTTCTTCTACGGACGTATGCAGGTTGCCTCACGATGTTTTCCTTCACCGAAAAGCCAGTGGTGTGAAATTCCGTACATAAATTACAACGAACTCATTGGTACGGGACCGGGGATTTGAACCCACGACCTCACGATTGTAAGGCGGGTGTCACTACCTCTAGACCACCACGCCATATACAGGGATATTAAATTTCTAGACGACAGAATAAGCATAACGAGTATTGTGTCAATAAAACAAAATATAGCCAAGTGTCTATACTATAATTATGGTAAAAAGTCTACCTAAGCGTGACGTCACGCGGAACTTTTAACGGACTACAACATCATTTTTTATTTATTTGACCAAAGAAAATATACGCATTAATTATAGGCCCAATTATGAAGGCGCCATCGTAATTATAATAGATAGCTATTGAGACAGACAGACTGACAAAACTCTTTATTTACAACCACAATATGAAAAATAAACACTATTTACACATATACGACAAAAAATATGATTATAAAGTGGCGGCCTTATCACCATGGCGAGACTATTTCTATTTCTTTTTCACTTTAGGCATTCGATAGAGAGAACACATTTTACGTTGCTATTAAATTCACGATGGGCCTTCATATTTGGGCTTAACATATTTTGATAAAATTATTATAATCTAACTAAGGAAATAATTTGATTTTTAGGCGTCTAGCTTATTATTCTCGAATATCACTATACTCATCATTAAAACCAAGTTATATTATGGGACCGACCTCAAAATCGTAAAAAAATAGCTATACTTACTATGAAAGTGTGAAACAGCTAATCTTTTTTCGCGATTTCGAAGTTCGTCCCATAGTAAAAGTAGGTGTAATAATTAGACAATAGTATAAAGTAAGTTCGTATAGGCGGGGAGACTCCCGGGGTCTACAATTTAAAGTGTCATCCGAGCCACGGTAGCGCTCAGTTGAAAATGCCACCCGCGGTCACCCATCCGAAGAATGACCGTGCTGAACGTTGCTTAGCTTCGATGATCGCTAACGAACACCTAGTCAAACTACGCTATGAGTGCTAGCAGCGCTACTATAGTAAAATTTAAATACAGTATAGTATGCTAGTTTCAGACAAAGATTAGCATGTAAATAGTCAGTTACAGTAATGACCTAGATGGAATTTCAAACAACACAATAACATTTTTTTAAAATTCGCAGATGTTACTTAGAAGTTTGTGTCATAAGAACAATACAAATTAGTGTTTTTATGCTACTTTATGTAAACTGATTAGAGTTGTTTGACTACAGAATAAATATTATAGAGTTTAGGTCAGTGAACTTAGGTCTCTAACCCCAGTCTATTCCAGGGTTGGATTTAGTAGTATAATTATGTTTATGTAGTAGTACTGAAAATCACGGGTCGCATCTGGACACGATTAGCACAGGACCTCAATTTTGAATGGCACTACTAGTTATCGTCATTGCAAATTTAAAACCCATGTGACATTTTTCTTATAAATTAGATATTCTAATTTTTTGCAAGATTCTTTTAGGAGCTATCGTTTGTAAAATTTCTTATGTGAATATCTTGATATTTCACTGAGTATGATGCATTTATAAATTACCTCATGTGACAGATAGTCTAACCATAATTTCAAAGCGAGTAGTATGTAATGTCCTGCCTATATGAGAAGACAGCAGTAACTGAAGACAAATAAATGCAGTGTTGTTCCAAGTAAATTTTAGAGTGTCAACCTCAAAAAACCCATATTTTAATGAAAATGTATGGGAAAAATTGACAAAAAGGCCGTATTTGAAAAAAAACGCAATTTTTATGAAAGAAAATATACGGTTTTTAAAAGGCAGCCGAACCGTATTTGCCTTTATTTGTGTTTTTAAAGAGCCTGAGAGCCCTATAATATGGCAAAAACCGTATCGGGAACATCACTAAGTAAATGTGACTTTGAAGGAATCATGGTAAGATTTCATTTTGGGGATTCACCTTAATGAAGTTGCAGAATGAGGGACTCCCCAGTAGGATTTACTAAATCTGATTCACAAAACTGATACGATTTTATAATAAACAAATAGTGACCATGAGAGGCATATATGTATTTGACATCCATAGCACAAAACTTTTCTGAGAACCTAACTCCAACCCTGGTCTTATTATGCTAGTATTGTGCATTGAGGTATGAAGTCTTAAGATTTTAGCCACATTTTTTTTATGTTTTTGTTAGGTCTTTTGTTAGGTGCTTTGCTAGTTATGATGTATTTCCATATTTTTTTCTCATTGTTCAATGTTAATGAGTGTTTTGTGTGAAATTTCTGTTTCAAAATGGTATAGTGCGTGCCACCAAAGATGAGACGTGACGAGCGTCAGTGGCGGGTGGGGAATCTTGCACAGGTACAGTAGTGTACAAACTAATTACCCAGAATTTGTATATATAGTAAACGTTTGTTAAATGTTTGTATATCTGTTATCCAGAATTTGTATATTTATTACAAACCTAAGTGGTTTCTCAAGTCTCATGTTGGTGGCACATACTATAATAATGTCTGCTATTTTAGACTGAAATATGAAATGAATGTGAATTACATTTATAACTACAAAGTTGATGCAATACCTATTATGAGTAGGTAATTCAAGGAAGGTCACTGGTGAGAAAATACATTGGTATGTTGATATACATACATAGGTACATATAGCCTCGAAGAGATTATTATAGGCTATAAGTCTGCCAATTTTTGCACTAGTTTTAAGTTTTCTTTCTTCTCCAGAATATGTATTTTACTAATGTATTGGTGTGAACAATAAGGAGTTCATCTATTTATCTACACATGGTAAGTAGGTAGAATACAAGCGACTGGTCATCTAAGGCAAAGTGACCACCTACACCTCTACTCTTATCAAATAAAAAGGGGCCAACTATTCAAAAGATTATTGTGATAATCCAAAAGTTTATCGTGATAGCAGAATCTGACTATTCAAAAGTTAATTGTGATAGCAAAATGTGACTATTCAAAAGTTTATTGTGATAGCAGAATCTGACTATTCAAAAGTTAATTGTGATAGCAAAATGTGACTATTCAAAAGTTTATTGTGATAGCAGAATCTGACTATTCAAAAGTTAATTGTGATAGCAAAATGTGACTATTCAAAAGTTTATTGTGATAGCAGAATCTGACTTTTCAAAAGTTTATTGTGATAGCAAAATCTGACTATTCAAAAGTTTATTGTGATAGCAGAATCTGACAATTCAAAAGTGTAGGTATTGTAATAGAATAATCTGAATTTGCATAACTCATCATTTTGTCACCTTTTACTATGAAGCCATCCCTGAAATTATGAAAAAAATCAACTGTTCAGTACTAAAACTCATGGACTTTCAACAAAAAGTATCAGTTCAGAGAAAAGTAAAAAAGCCTCATTACAAGTTTGTTTTGATGATTACCCTGAATATACCCATCTAGAAAGAGACCCAGGATAGGACTTACAATATGTATTAGTTTCCTATATAAATAACTAAATTATTACAAAAAATAAAAATAACTTTTTAGACAAGTAAAACGAGCCGATGGTTCTATTTTATTTAGTACAGGAGTTCTTATGGCCACTTTCCGACTCCATCATCAGATCAGCTCCATGGTAACATATTATTGTATTGTCACGCAATATACATAAACTCACAAAATTTCAGCTCAATCGGAAACCGGGAAGGTGGTCTTTAACTTGCAAGATTCCATCCGAAATTACATAATAGACAGGTAGACAGGTACATCCAATGCAAGTCAAATAAAAGCTTGTAAAAATAACAAAGTATACTCACAAATTCAGGATACTTTGGGTGGTTGAAGAACTTATCAAGCTGTGCATATCCACTGTCAGGTGTATCACCAAGTCGGAAGCTCTCAGTTTTGTTGGTGAAGTTTTTGCCATAGTCATAGGAGATGAAAAGTGCTGAAGGAGAGAGGGCACCCTTGTTTCTGGGGCTGGCATCTCGGGCGAGGCAGATGATGACATTGGACCCTTCTCCGACCCAGTGCACCATGAGCTGCTGGTGACTGTCATTGAGATGGGTTGTCTGAAATAAAAAATGATATTAACAACATTTTTATGAATTAAATTAAATTACAGCATTTATTGAGCTATTTAATGCCTGCCAATTACATTATAACTCATATGACATCTAATAAATTAATAGGCTCTCGAAATATATAAATGATATTTACTAGCTTTGGTCACAGAGTATTGTACTGTCCCCCATACTGTCAAACATGTACAAGCAGAATTGATGATATATATCACATTATAATGGAGTGTGCACAGAATGAAACTGTACGCAGAAATATTTCTTCTAAAATACAATTTATGTATAACATAGGACACTGCAATAGCATTCTGGCTGATCCACTGTCGGACTCGGCCAGAATGCTGTTTAAACTAAGTCATAGAGTATAAATATTAAGTAGGAAATGTAATCAGAGCGACATATTCGTTCAATAAAACGAAAAAGCTCTTTAAAATTGATTAAAAAAAAAAAAAAAAAAAACATTATGCAATATACATGCTTGATTAGTAATTCAAAATTTTTTTGCATGTAAATTTAAAATGCTTACAATATTTGTTTAGCTAAATATATGATGAGATATAAGTTTTGTGAGAAGACTGTGTGAATGAGTTTTATTTATAGTGATTTATTTGACGTTACGCTATTTATTTCTGACAATTATGAGACATAAATCTTTTTTATTTTTTGTTAACTAATGTATAGTAATTAGTGTAATTGGTTTAATGCCATACTAATGAAATAAATAAATAAATAAATGATTCTTTTAAATCTAAATCGTTATACATCACAGTTTTACTGATGAATTGAAAATAGCTCTTTATTATTACTTAGTCACAGAGATAAACTTTTAAGGGTGAACATAATATGGGCATTTCATGTCTGTGTAAAAAAACTTTGAAATAATAAAGTAAAACTGCCATGATAATAATATACCGCCGATCATTCTTCAATTTAGTATTTTTTCCTAATTATACCCTTATCTTTTTTATTTTTATTTAAACAGATTTTTTTAATTAAATAGTATTATTACTGACTATGCTAGCCCAGGAAATGTAAAAAAACACTTTCTTATTGCTTGCTATGTTGATCACTGTACATTCAAAGCAATAAAAAATAATAAAGGGTATGGCAATTAAGAAAAAAGGGCTAAATTGAAGAATGAGTGATACTAAGAAACAAAAAAGTTATACATTGAGAAGAAATAGAGAAGAATGATGAACTGTCTATTTAATTATTTTAAGACTGAAATGTAAACCAAATTAAATCAACTGGTAAGTTTTAAAAGCGGAGGATTTCCCAGAAACAGGCAGACAAAACAGCTGAAATACAATTTATTACTAATGCAGCTAGAATAGTTTTCTTGAACAAAGAAGTTGACAGACTTTATTAATTGACTTCATGTAAAAGATAAGATCGTAAATAATATGACCAGAAAATAAAAGTAACCTTTACACAATATCTACCTTCAAACGCATGTTATTTAGGTACACATACCTACATATTTAACATATTTGGACTTGTTTTGTAAAGTTAGCAAGATAGCTAACAGGTTACTAATTGTGAGGAAAGGAAAATGCTTTACTATACAAATATCTACTAAACTCATTTGATACAGATACCTAGCTTAAGTAAAAATTCAGCTGTTGCTAGCAAGAGCTTGGTTTTTAAATGACTTATTGAGTGCATTTAAGTTGAATCAGCATAATCAGTAGAATAGGTTCTATACAAACTAATAATATTGAATCAATTCATCAAGGTATAGTTGAGTGCCAACAAAATGAAATTATGCAGCATCATTGCGCTACCGGCACAGATTAAAGGCAATAATTACGTGGTAAAATACTAAATATAAACACGAAAAATATGACCTTCAAGAATACGGCACATCGCGAGTCTGGCAAAAATAATGGAAAGTGGACAACAAAAACAAAGTGACGGTGGATTGATGACGACAAACTAAATCGATGTCGCGTCTTTGATAACATAACAAAGGGTTCTGATCGAATAAAAACGCAATTACCCATGTACTAATATTCTTTTGGATGCCGGGTGAGTCTAAGGTCGCTGCTTCCCGTTTTTCTCTCCCTGTGTGAGAAGCAGGTACTACAGATTCATCGTCGGGGCTTCTCTCGATTACAGTTAGCTTTCTGCCGGGTTTAGAATTCTCTTCAGCCACGTACAGCGTTTTAGATGGCTCCCCATAGCGGACCGCGGTAACCGCAGCAGAGAAAGTTAATATCACCGCGATAATTGTAAGACGATTAAATGCAACCAACATTTTGTTATCACTGCATATCCAAACACATCCGACCGATCGAACGCGTAATTTTATGATTACTGAAGGCAAACAGCCAAACAGGCGCTAGGCAGACAAGTCCAACTACTTATGAAATCGGCTAAATGCGAGTCGGTCGGACTCGCGCTCCAAAGGTGCCGTACCGTTTAGTAGCCCCCAAAGATTTTGTTATTTATTTTTGAAGTAGATCTATCTGTCACCTATTAATATCAAACAAAAAATGGCATAAGACACGATTCTTGTATGGTAGGTATAATGTGTTCATTTTTTTTTTTTTTTTTTTTTTTTTTTATTTAAATTAATGGCCCACAGACTCCAGGGTCTGTGCCTTTTGTTAAGTAAGTTACAATTGAAAGAATGCGACTGTACAATAGAGAGGGGTTAGTTTAAATCTTAGTCTAAGTTAGTGGTTTCATTGCACTGCGTGAATGCCACGAGCAAACCGGCGACCCGCATGCAGCACCCGATCACGAGTATGACGCATGTATCAGCCATCACTCTCCTCGACCATATTTAAGGGAAGAGAACGACCCGACACACGACGCCGCCGCAAGAAGGAGCCTTCGATGGCGAGCATGAATGCTCAAGGCATGCACGCAATGCTAGTTTCTATTTAATGCACACTTATTCTGATTTATTTTGTGAAAGCGATCACCAGCAGAGTCCAAGGCTACGTTGTGTATTATAATGTGTTCATTTTGTTATAATTATTTACATTTGTAGCAAAATAACCACATAATTATTCTGTGCTTTTTTGCCATTATAATTATCATACAAGAAACGACAGTTAGATCACGTTTGTTGCTAGGGTTTAAGTCATATAAATCAATCAAATCAATTATAATTACCGTTCAAACAATCGCACATCTCTTAGCCCATTGAAGTATAATACACCTGCCCAATCTGCCCAAAACTATCTCTCTCTCTCTCTCTCTCTCTCTCTCTCTCTCTCTCTCTCTCTCTATTCCTGGATATATATCCCACATGGTGATAGGGTCAGCTGTCTTCACTTTCCTCCCCCACTTCGCTCGATCTTCAACATCGTCTTCGGAAACACTGCACCCTCTCATGTGCCTCAGCACTATATCCATATAACGCCAGCATACTATCTCAGCCTACCCTTTTGCGTCTTGTCGTTGTAGGCGATGTTACGCTGCGGCTATTCGGTGCTTAATGTTGACTTCCAGATTTCCAGAACAGTGCATTAAGTTTCCTTAGTACTTGTATGCGTCACATGAGGTGACGATTTGTCCGTCGATAGAGATTGCATTGTTGTTGTTTGGGTCAGATTCGTTAAAGGACATATTATACGCTCTGCCAAAAACATTGTACCCAAAATGACCTCAATCTGGCGACCGGTCGACGCGTGCGACGCGGTCGAGATTGCCAGATTTTGGTCTCTAAAGAGCATCTGATAATACATAGGTATGTAAACATTGTAAATATAAAATAACCTAAAAAACTAAAATATAAAAAAACGTAAAGATTAAAAATAGAAATATTTACATAATTTGGCTATCGAAACGAAAGGTAATGAAAAGACTCGCGACAGATGACAACGAAGTCCTAGTAAAAGGGTTCTCTTTTTACCTTTGGTTATGGAACCCTAAAAATGAGTTGTTTGACATTTCGTATGACTTTGACAACACTTTGACATAACACTGACATTTTGATCAAGACGTCTTTTAGATTTTAAATCAATAAATGGCCGCCTGGATACTTAGTCTATAAGACTTGATACGCATTCGGGCTGGAGCAGCTACTATAATAACTATACAAGCTGCGGATAGTACAATCCTGACTGAAGCTCACTATAATAACAGCTGCGCGAGAATTGGGTGATCCGAAACATGTTGAGACTAAGCTAAGTTGGAACCAAGAGCTAAGCTAAGTTGGTTCGGGGTTAGGTCGCTTAGCTCAGTTTTCCATAGATCTGTGCAGACTGCGAGCGAAGCTAAAATAACTTGGAATCAATCAGAATATCGTTTATTGATATAAAACTGGTACATAAGTAGCTTAGCTTATCTCATGGTCTGCAACCGGCATGTAGATTACTTCACACCAAAGCTTCACACACAGTGTAGGTACCACTCGGGCGCAAAATATATTTTTAGCTCGGGTGACGTACTTTGAATTCCTCGCTACTCTACTAAAGAATCCCTCACTTCGCTCTGGATTCAAAAAAGCGCCCTCGCCGTAAAAATATTATTTTGCTCCCATATGATACAATCTACTATTTCCGCGCACTTTTTGAATTTGAAACAAATAAGTGCGCCGAAATGATCTTTGCACACTTTTTGAATTTGGAAGTATTTGTAATGTTAGTGTTCAGCGCCAAGAAAATGAATAAAATGAATGTTAATATGAGTTTTGGCGGGAACGCCGAAAAGTCATGTCGCCTCATTGTATTATTTTGTTAAAACTGGAATAATCCTTTTTATCCGTTATACGTAACTAAAGTTAGGCTGGAAACATACTATCGGACGCGGCTGACGCGACTTAGCAGTATGCACAGTCTTAAAACATCCGGCGCGCCCATTAAGGCGAAATACTAGTGACGAGGAAATTGAGAAATAGGTATTTGGACTAAACTATTGCCGTCGCGTTGCGCCCAAACCAGGGAGCTTCAATGTGTGTGGTGATGCAATTGTATTTGTGTGCGTACTGCGCTTGAACTCTCCCCGCACCCTACCTGCGTCCCAACGAACTCGCTGGCCGACCGATATTTTATTTTGAATTGTAGCAAAATATGATATTACGTAGGGTGCGCGCAAGATAACTCTGCGCGCGAGTCGTGGCGCCACGTACGTTATATCACTAGTATTCTGTATTCCCTGGCAGCATTGAATTGGTTCCTGATTTTGGCCGTACGTAGAGCTATCTTGCGCGTATTCTACGTATGCTCTGGTTACCTAGTAGGTATGGTAGATAGGCGATCGATAGCAAACAAAAAGATAAAAGATTAATTATTTTAAAGATTATTTATTTTTCTGCCATTAGGAAGCTACATTATTTGTGACATGGGTTAATTTTTCTTTATATGCTTATTTATTTTCTTTCAAATTATTATTGTTTGACAAAAACGTAAAATGTACCTAACTAACACCATATACAATTGGATATTTCATATCTGTAGGCGCTGCAGTTTACATAATATATTTTTACTGAAATTACTTCTTTTTAAGTATAAATTATTTATTTTTTTATGGAAATATTTTACATTACGTCGTTCTTCTACGGTCTATAATAAATATCCCAAATGCAAGTTGGACTCGCGCTCGAAAGGTTTCATACCGTATGAGAGCCAATTATTTCGATTCAATTATATATTTTTTAAATTGATACATTTATATACATGATATATTATATTACTAAATATTCTGAGAATATTTCAAGCGTCTACCTTTTGTGTACATTAATAATAATCGTGCAAAAAATCACGTCTGTTGTATGGCATGAAAAAATATTTATTTCATTCTATTTTTTGACCGACGAAGGAGGTACGCAATTTAACGCGTATATTTTTTATTTATAACCAAGCGTAACTTTTTACACAGTAGTCCGATTTTGATAATTCTTTGTTAGAATGTTTTTCATTGGAAAGAATATACTTCGAAATTGATCCCATTTAAATTTTATTGAAATGGGCTGAGCCATTTTTGATAAATCAACAATAATCGATCCGTGCGCACTATTCGCGAATTCTGTACCTACACGGTTGAAGTAGATATTTATTTTACTCTATTTTTAGTTTTTTTGTTATAGTGGGAACAAATACATCATCTGTGTAAATTGTAACTGTTTAGCTTTTACGGTTCGTGATATACAGCCTAGTGACCAACGGACAGAGGAGTCTTAGTAATAGGGTCTCGTTAATCTAAAACTTCTTGCCTTTTATATTGTAGGTACCTACCGTATTCCGAAATTAGTCCCATAGTATAAAAATAAATGAGGATTCAATTAAACAAATGCGAGGTTTACTGTTTCGAGAACAGCTTGTCATATTTTGGTTCTACTTTAAAGACGTTTAAAAAATTGAAATAATTAGCTAATTAAAGCAGCAGTGGGTAGGGCACATATAGTAGTAATACAGGATAGAACATCCACAATTATTATTAGATTAAAGCATTGAAAGCACTTCTAATTGAACTTTTTAGCAAAACTCAGCGGATTGGCAAGTTAAAATGACAGCTGGCAAGGCACATAGTTCAATGAACGGATAGCCGATGGGGCTGTTTTCTCGAATGGATCTCACGTACTGGCAAGCATAGAACGTTTTTTGCTTAGGTGGACTAAGGATAGATTTATATGTTACAGTTATAATACATTTTTAGAGAGCACGTGATTTTCCTAATTAGAACTATTATTTCGGCCTAGACGCAGTATTATAATGTAATGAATGAAGTAGTAAGAATAATGGCAATGGAACTATGCCAAGAATGCTTAATTTTACGAATGCCCAATTTTATGAATGGTTAATTCTAAAAATGCTCAATCCTCAATATGACAAAATAATTTCCAATGGGAAAATCACATTTTCTTATAAAAAATCACCGGTAATTAAAGCACAATTTCTAGGCAAGTTTTACTATTGAAGCACCTAACATATTATAAGTATTATATTATCATAACTAAGTATGACATAAATACCTATATACGGTAACACATGAGATCATAATAATCAGTCAGAATTTGTACATTCATTATATTATTTCATGCTATATAAGGTATTTTTAGCGAGCCATTTTTAAGCTATGTTTAAATTTGTTTGCATCTAAAAAATTTATGTGAAGAGGTAGACTATTGTACACTTTTATGGCTGTATTAGATGAACTTCGATGATACAAAGTATTTACCTGTACTACACGAATATTGAATTTCTGTTGAGGACGTAAAATTTGCGATTTATTTTATATTACTTATTATCAAAAAAGTAGTTTTGGTTATTTTAAACAAATACACAAATCTCTTAAAGTAAGTTTTTTTTAGGAAATTCTTAATTGAAATTATGTTGCCAATAAATTAAAATTAAATTAAATAGAATTAGGCATTCGCAGAATTGATCATTCCCGGATTAGTTGGGCATTATGAGAATTGGTCATTCTGCACCTAAACCATTTAGATGTCTGCCGATACAACACGATATATGTAAACTTAAAAATTACTACACAGATTTGTGTAGTCGCTGCAATAAGTCGCAGTAACTAAACGCATATTTTCCACACATACCTAAGATCTTTTTCTTCAAAAGTAACAAAGATACATCAGTAAAATTACAAGATTTGAAAAATTAACTTTGGACTTCGTGGTCGTCCATAGCGAGATGATGATGATGAAAGGATAACATCTCGCAAAGGAGTACTCCACCGGGCGAGGTGTTGTGCCCGGGGATAGCTATCCAACAGTGTTAACTTAGGACTTGATATAGTTCGGCCGTCGTTGTAAATTTCGTTTGCGCGATGCAGACTCTGGCTTGTCATTGGCTGAGGCGCGGCGATACGGCTTGTGATTGGTTGCCGGACGGCGCGCGTAGCTAGCGCCATCTTGTAGCGAATGTAGTGAAGTTAGTCGCTACATCACTCCCCCTTCCAGACGAGTAGTCGATGTGTGTTGAGTGTGCTGCAGCGTTGAGTCTTGAAGCACGTGCCAGTGGTGCAGGCAGGTTGCTCGCGGTCTACAGTGAGTCGAGACCGGGCGGGATCCACGGTGAGTCGGGATTGAGCCATCCACAGTGAGTCGGGACCGAGCGTGTGCCTGGTTGCATCAGGATCCAGGTAGCGCGGTGAGTCGGCTGCGTTGGAGCTGATGATGAGGCTGTAGTGCTGGCTGGTGATGCGTCTGCTTGATGTAATTGCTGATGATGATGATGGAGAAGGAGGAGGTTGCGTCTGCCTGATGTTGCTGCCGATAATGGTGTTCTTCATCTTGGTGGTGTTGTGTTCATCACGTCGGGGTCACCACTTTGGACTTCGTGGTCGTCCATAGCGAGATGATGATGATGAAAGGATAACATCTCGCAAAGGAGTACTCCACCGGGCGAGGTGTTGTGCCCGGGGATAGCTATCCAACAGTGTTAACTTAGGACTTGATATAGTTCGGCCGTCGTTGTAAATTTCGTTTGCGCGATGCAGACTCTGGCTTGTCATTGGCTGAGGCGCGGCGATACGGCTTGTGATTGGTTGCCGGACGGCGCGCGTAGCTAGCGCCATCTTGTAGCGAATGTAGTGAAGTTAGTCGCTACATAACTAATATTTTTAATAAACATCGATATCGATGGACATCACTAGAGCATCGACAAAAATATCGTCTATTACTACATCCCTAGTGCATGTGTACGTATAGGTTTGAACCTCCCTCACCTCAACCCTACCTCCGCATCGTGCGATAGGGACAATTGCAGCTCAGAGCAATTTATACCTACAAAAATCTTGGCAATACAACGTTTCGTATTACGCTGTTTTCTTCATCAAAAACTAAATTAATCAAGTGTTTTTTTATGTCAAAATTTACAAAAAATATGTGTTCATGATTATATCATTTCATATTTTGTTAGAAATTAATAAGTTTATTCTGGTGGGTCTTTAAAGACGTCGGTAAAAATGGTGAATTTTTTTGAGACTTTGAAGGATCATATTTTGCCTGATAATTAATTTATCAAAAAAGTGAAAAGACAGGGTAGTTTAAACAGCTAAATTTAATTTTATGGCAAAAAATTGTAACTTTAAAAGCATTTTCCAGAAAGAAAACAGCGCAATACTTTTGTATGGAAAATTACAGACCACCTCAGCTCTTAACTACCTAACCAAAAGGAGTCGACACTGCAAAGCGTACCCCTCTCTCTGCCAAAAGTACGCGACCGGCGGTCATGCTCTTTATATAAATATATCGGTCTGATTGCACTTGTGTTGGGTTAATTTTCGTTTTTTCTAGTGTTAGTTAATTACATTTGTGTGCGTGTAAACTTGCTTATATTTTGGTTTGTGTGCGTTTCTTCACCCCTCACTGACTTGGCAGACTTCGGTGCTTAGGCGTGTCGACTCCTTTTGGTTAGGTACTTAATGCATGTTTAATGGGCGCGCCAGATCTCTCTCGGACGTCCGAACACTCAAGGTCAGCCCAAGGTGACATCCGCGACTTAAGTCTGATAATGTGCACGGCTCAGTGTACATTAATTATCTAGATACCTATCAGTCGCGTCCGTTAGTATATTTCCAGCTTTAATGAGGTATGACTTGGACTACGTTTGGACTTAACCGCGACTTTATTGGACTATGATGTGATTGCGACGTGTTATTTTGATAAAATATCAATAATTATTAAAACTGGGCAAAAACCTAATACTTGACACTGGCAAATGCACAACAATGCGACGCCAAAAAAAAAAAAGAATGTAAATATAATTTTTAATTTGTTTTATTACATATGTATATTAGATACCATTTAATTTCAATTAAATGTAGTTGTTACTCTACGTTTTATTAAATAATAATATTACAATAAAATATGAGGCGCCTTTTATTTTCTCATAGAGGTGATAAAAAGTAGAGTACCACTCGGGCGCTTTTGGGCGACGTACTTTGAATCTCTCACTTTGCTCTGGATTCAAAAAAGCCCTCGCCGTAAAAATATTATTTTGCTCCCATACCAAAGAAGATATAATAATACTACGTACCCATACACAGAGTTAAATACCTCTATGCTCCCATATGATACAATCTACTATTTACATATACCTATATCTGCATTCTAGATGCGGGCCAGGAACCGCGGCGGGCGCGGCTAAAAACCGCTCCGTGAGTTCTTACCTTAGCATTATGAAGATTCAGTTGAGAGATTTGTTGCGAAGTCTCGTGTTCGGAGATCTACTAGTTTAAAAAATACAATCTAGATTTAGTGAATTAGTAAAACGACCAACTATTTTTTCACTATTTTAATAATAAAGTTACAGTACGATGACTTGCTGCTTGGCGGCTTGCTTCGCCTTCTGGCGCACCTGCGCGGCGATTCTGTCCAGATCCCGCCTACCCTGGGTGGTGAGAATACGGCCTCCGTCTTGGACCTTCTCCACCAGTTTCAGGGCTTCGAGGGCTTGCAGAGCCTTGCGGGCGATGCTGCCTGATGATCTGTGGAACAAGAGTTGTTGTTAGTGAAGGACAAGAGATGTTATGAACTCGGACCAAATAAAAAAAATAAAGACAGAATGTTGTGAACAAGTGAGGCCGGAAAAACTACGCCTCGCCGTGTACAGACACAATTACACACCCATACACGTACAACGAAACTACGCCTTGGTTTGTCAGTCGAAACATGGCGGCGCAACACCAACGCACTCACCACATGTATAAAAAACCGGCCTCACTTCTCTGTTCACGACTTTCTGTCTTGATTTTTTTCAGTTTGCTAACTTGGCTATGAATGCAGTACACAGCAGCCAACAGCACACTTATTTATTTTGCCGTTTTGATTGACGAACGCTGCTGATTTCTATGAAATATATTACGTATTGGCCGAATGAAAATACTTGGCGGCGATGCGTCTTTCCATTCTATACAAGGCCAGAACGCAAGGGTATAAAACTAATCACGTCGTATAGATTGGAAATAAGTGTTTTACTAAGTTCTTCCAAACCATACAAGAGCAGTACGCAAATACTCGCGTATACTTTATAGTAACGTAGAAGTATTATGTTGTTATAATTATTATACTCGTACGCGAGCAGTTTCCTATAGCTGCGTACTGGCGTTGTATAGAATCGAAAGACGCGACGCGAGCATCCACATTACAAACTATACACGATCAGTACGCAAAATTCTTGTATGGTTTGTAGTAACAGATTTTAAAACAACATTACAATATATACGCGAGCAGTTTCCTATGGCTGCGTTCTGGCGTTGTATAGAATGAAAAGACGCGGCGGCGATGAAATTAGCGCTAACACAATCCTCGCACAGCTGTTATTGAGCTTCTGTACGGATTGGGTTTTCCGCACCTTGTAGGTATGGGCCGAATTATACAAGTTGACAAATGTAAACTTAGCTACAAACCGCGTAAAACCCAATCAATCCACGGCTTCATGTGAGCTTCAGTCAGGATTGGATATTGCGCAGCTTGTCGCTAACTTCACATCCAGACTTGTATGATTCGGCCTGTAGCTTAGAGCCTCCAAGTTAGATTCGCCGGAACTAACGACACGTAGTCAGCCGCGGCGCATGTTTACGAGTCGCCTGATGACATTGTAGGTTGTTGCTGTTGAAGCAGTCGGCTAAGAAGTTGTCGTTCTTTCAGCTATTGGACGTCCACTGCTGGACATAGGCCTTCCCTATAGATCTCCAATAAGACTGATTGGCTGCGGCGCGCGATTTTGCGGTCTTGATGAGGTCATCCATTCATCTTGTAATCAGTATGTTGTCTCTTCTTTCTGAGTATCTTGACTCAAATTTTTAAGAATTATGAATATTTTACTATGGAAAACAACGTGGTTTTCACACATTTTTATACTTTATGTAATGAGAAATAGCTCACGCAATTTAATAGTCGTAACGACTTTAGTTTTGACAGCATTTGGCGGTCTTTCTCACGGGCGCGGAGCCGTCTCACAATGTGGTCGTAACTACAGAGTTATCCAGTACTAGTACCTACAGGAAAGGATCATACAGACTATCATTATTTATTTATTTATTTGTTTATAGGCGAGCAGTATATCAAGCAGAGTCGAATAAAATTAGTATTTATCTGTCAAGGAAATTTTTTCCTTCTTTATCCAAAGATCCAGTCTATTCTTAAATGTGTTAATAGTCCTTGCTGAGATTACATCCTCGGGCAACCTGTTCCAGTTGTAAACCACTCTGTTGCAGAGGATGTGGTGTGCAGTGTTGGTTTGTGAAGGTGTAGGCTGTAAGAGGAACTTATGGCGTCTGCTGTCGCGTATGTTTTCCTTCAATGTGAATTGAAATGTGATTATGAACAACTTTACTATGGGGCCAACCAGAAAAATAAAACAGCCATTTCATACATTTTGTCAAGCCCGTGTTGCAATTTTATATGGAACAAGTTATTTTTATTCTGGGTTGGCGCCATAATAAAAGTTGATCATCATGATGATCTTGATCACCCTTTTTCATCTAAAGACAGGGTAAACAGATAACCCTGATATTTGTTATGATTTAATTTCGTGAGTCATTTTCTAAGTTTCCATACTGTATGGGAGGAAATGTTTCAAATTACCTGCAGAAGTGGGAGGGTGTGACTCCATTGCGTTTGCGCCCACCGAAGATCTTGGTGACGGTCTTGACTCCAACTGGGGAGCGAATGTAGATGTGACGGAGGATCGCGGCGCATCGCACGTAGAACCAGTCGGGGTCGTACGGAGCCAGCTCCTTAAAGCGAGCAGTCTTGACCAGGTCCATGTGTTCGGGAACCTTCACTTTACCCGTCCTGGAAGGTAGAACATATTATGTTAGATCAGATTTCAGTGAATAGAGATCAGTATTAGGTATCTTCTAATCTTCAGTTTTAAGTTGCTTTCCATTATATTATTTGTATCAACATTTATCATGTCGATAAATTGATCTATAAGGGTTGTTTTTTTTTCAATAGCAGTCCCTATAAAACCCTAAATAGATTACAATTCTCCTTTTTGAAGTATGGAACCCTAAAAGATACATTTTTACCACAGATTTACTAAAACCAGAGAGATAGTGCTGCTGTCGCTTGAGGCCATTCTCAACCACAAAAATGTATGGAAAATCTTGCCCCAGAGCTATCAAAACTGTTAATGAATAGAATTGGAACTTGACACTACCGGAAGACTACTACTAGACACTGAATCGAGATATCATCGCTTTGGTGGTGAAGAGAGTTAACCCACAAAATCAAGTTTTGAGATAATGCACAATTCAGGGACAAGGGTAAACTACAAAATATATTTTTTATAATATCTTCTAAACCATCGGTCCGATTTTGATGAAAATTGAGTCGTACAAGGAAAATAGGCTTATTGAATCATCATTTAAATGTAATAATTGGTAATTATCTATGTAACTAATTTTACTAAAAAATGTGGGTTGACCTCTGTTCACCACCAAAGCGATGATATATTTTTCATTTATCTTTTTAAGTTATGCCATATTAAATCAATGCGTCTTCAGATTATCTCAATTGACCACTTAATCCCTCCGGTTGTAATAGCTCTGTCTGTGGTTTTAACAATTCTGAAAGACTTCAAAATAAACTCTGTATGGACCTATAGATTTTATGCAACAACCAACAAATATGTTTCGGCTAATCTATCCCCTTTTCATGTGTATGTAGGACATGCTAAACACCAGGGGCCTTATTTTGTAAGCGCTCTGGCGTTCGGCTTCGCTTTTCCTCCCGCTCGCTCTCGCGGCGTGAGTAACTGGCGCGAGCAAAAGAAAAAGCGAAGCCGAACGTCAGAGCGCTTACAAAATAAGGCCGCAGTTTAGGACAAAATGTAATTAGCTTAGCCAGTCACTATAAACACCAATAAGGTTTGTGCTGGGAATAATCCTTACATCTCTCAGATATATTTTAAAAAACATACTTTTTCAAATCTTGTATTATATTTTTATGTTTATCATAAAATTAAAATTTTCTAGTTTTCTATGATCAATTGACAAAATTAGAAGATACCAAAAAAATATTTCTACTATGGAAGTAACAAATAAGCAAATCATGGATGAATGCCTGGGAGAGATTGCTATAATCGATACGGTATTATAATTTGGGGAAATCCTTGTGACATAAATAGCGTCTTTGTTGGTCAAAAGAAATGCATAAGAGCTATGTATGGAATGAAATGGGATGACTCTTGCAAACCTGTTTTTAAATCTAAATCATACAAATTTTCTCCCCTACTACACCAATTACAATCGCATGTTAAAACTACACAGTTTTAATCAGTATAAAGAATATTTTGATTCGAGATCAAGAACAAGTGGTATCTGGTATCGAACGATCCAGCCACATCCATTGAGACACCCATGGATAGACAACAATATCCTAGACAGAAATGACACTGTAACTGCTTTAAGGTTTCGTTCTGGACATACTCCATGCAACAAATTTTTAAATTTGATGGGAATATCCAACACCCCATACTGTCAAACATGTACAAGCAGAATTGATGATATATTTCACATTATAATGGAGTGTGCACAGAATGAAACTGTACGCAGAAATATTTTTTCTAAAATAAAATTTATGTATAACATAGGACACTGCAATAGCATTCTGGCTGATCCACTGTCGGACTCGGCCAGAAAGCTGTTCAAACTAATTCATAGAGTATAAATGGTAAGAAGCAAATGTAATCAGAGCGGCATATTCGTTCAAGAAAACGAAAAAGCTCTTTAAAATTGATTAAAAAAAAAAAAAAAAAAATCTAACAATCTATTGACTGTTCCGTGTCTATATATATTTGAGATGGCAAAATTTGTAAGAAATAATCCATCATTATTTGAACTCTATGAAAATGTTAATAAAAGATCTGCTCCTAGACTCCGACTTAAATTACCACAGCCTCGGCTCGAGCTGTTTAGAAATAATTGTATTTATATGGCGGCCTTAATTTTCAATTCCCTTCCTGAAGAGTTGATTGATTTACCATATAAGAGGTTCTGTGCGCAGTTGAAGAAGTGGCTAGTAAGCGAGTTTTTATGAGGTTGACGAATTCATGAGGAAAGCATCGTGCCGCATGCATGTTTATAAATGGGCGTATTAATTATTGTTTTTTACTATTTTATTGTTATAATTTCTAATTTTTTTTTATTTTAATGTAAAAATGACATTACCTATCTAATGACGTAAAATAATTAATGTACCTACGACGAATATGATAATATAATATAATGATTATGACATTGATTAAACAAAAATAGGAGAATTTAATATTATATAAATTAACGTTGCCACATCCTTATAGGGTCATATGTGTATAGCTTTTAAAACATATTATTCAAGATCTACATGTAATACCACATATGTTGCAATAAAGATTGATTGATTGATTGATAAGCAATAAGGCCGCCCTTTGTTGCACTAGTTTGTCGCTTTTTTTTTCTTTCTGTTTGTTTTTCTATATTGTATTTTAGTGTTAACAATAAAGTGTTCATTCATTCATTCATGAATGCTACAGCAATATTCCACACTAGTATAGACATAATTAAGATTTCTATTATAATTCTGTGGAATGCCTGGACTTGCGGTCATTATCATTTAAGGTGTTGACATATTGTAGTTTCCATATTACTTGCCACTTAATTACATAATATAAAATAAAACTTACTTCTTAAGATGGGCAGCAACGGTCTTAACGACCTTGTCTTGTTCAACATCCTTCAATGTGACGGAACGCATCTGAAAAATACAAAAAGAAATCAGCAATTTTGGAGACCGGGACTTGAATAGCTCAGAAGAGGAACAATTGGGGAAAGTGGAAGTTGCCCAGCAGTGAGCTCCTACATGCAGCCAATGATGATAATTGAAATCAGCAGAAATTGAGACTTATAGTAAAGGCACTTGTCACGATTGTCATATTCGAACCGAAAATGTATCGGAAAATTAACTTATTAGTAGGTGCTTGTTTGTAGGGTTCCTAATACTTGTACATAAGGTGCGTTCAGATAACCTACTGATGACAAAATTAACATTTAAAAACGCCAATAATGATCACATTCAGCGTTTTGAGAATGTATATGCATAATAATGGAATTGCATTTTTAACTGTTCTCATTCACTGTTCAGATAGCTCAAAAACAGCTAAAATGCCATCGTGAACTGCCACTTTTGACCCACCTGCAGAGGTGGGTTCTTGGGACCCTTGACATAGAATTTGATGTTTAGCATTAATTTTGGCAAGTGAACACAAGTTGCATTATTGGCGAAATGGGCGAAATTCCCAAACGAACGGACGGTTACATTAACGTTAATTTTGTAAATGCCATCGAGCCCAACATGAACGCACCTATAGATGACTTTTGTTATCAAAATAAATCCTTTAAAACTTTTAAATATTGGACAAGGGTAGACCTCAGCCGAAAGGAGAATATGGCTAGGATAGATTTAACATTCCAAATTAGTTGTGAACCTGGCAGACACATAATACAGAAGACAACAGGGTACACTTTGAGGTTTGAAAGTGAGGTTATGATTAACTTCCAACTCAATCGTAACTCTTATGAAGCTGATATACTCTAATAACAGATAGACAATATTATAATAGCTATCGAAATATTGAAGTTTCATTTGGAAATTCAGAGGAAAAACGATGAAGTCAGACTTTTTAAGAACGCTCTAGCGAGGTGACCACAACACATTTTGGATGGAGTTATCCCCCCACAAACACTTTTAGACACAGCGAACACACCTTGGATAACAATTTACACAAAACTATAGTAATAAATGCACTAAATTCCGTTTATTTTATTGAAATCCCATGTGGCTTTATCAGAAAACCCACCTTGCCTTGTGTTGGCAACCGGAAGAAAGAATGAAATGGGATAACAGCATCTAAAAATTCATTTTCTACCATTCATTCGACCCAGAAAGACGCAAAAATCGTACAATAGACTGTCACGGCTAAGTGGCTAACACGGCTGCGGCCTAGTCGTGCACCAATCACAGATCTTGATGTAAAGATTTCGGGCTTTGTGATTAGTTGAACAATACGGCCGCGGCCGTAGCCGCAGCCAGGAAGTGGCTTTCTGCAGGACGCTTTATGCTCGCAAAATATCTATGGTCGAATGTTTATAGCCTGTGGTATTTTACATCTGTTCGGCTGAGTAGTTGTCAAAATTGTCACAGCCAAAAATTGGAAAATGGCCGCGAAACAGAACTCCGATCTTCAAAATGGTAAATAATTTAAAAGTTATGCTTTAAACTCCAGTTGCACCATTGATATTGTTGTGATTATACAATGTGAACTCTCTATGTCTCATGTAGTTGTAACACATCTTGATAAGTTCTAACAAATAATCTTTTGTTGTAGAACAAACGACGTCAGATGATATTCCCCTGACGTCCTTAGAAGAAAGCTTGTTTAGCTCTGAGAAACTGGATCGTGCGTCGCCTGAGCTGTGGCCGGAACAAAGTAACAATCCTTTCAATTACTTTAAGTTTAATGCACATCAGAAATTTTGCTATGTACTAATCATTGATTTTAAAAGTCGCGCTATTTCTTAACTTGTCATCCCCTCCTATTTCTGTATCACACAATTTTGAGCAGCTATTTCGGTTACAAAACGACCACATTTTTTTAAATACAATTTTGCAATGACGGAAGAAAAAACAAATGTGACTCCCACTGACGAAGAATCACAGAATTCTCACGATTTTGCAGTTCCGGGTGTATCCGAATTCACGCCACTGCCGAGCAATAATGAGACTCAACCGCCATGGAATAAAGGCCTCACGAAGGAAGACATCACGTATATGCAACGTAAGTACCTGCATTTTATGCACTACATTAACTTTTGACACAGTTCTAGTGTGGTATATTTTCAATTCTTGATTGTGGCTTCTGTGAAAGTGTTTCACAATTTCGCCAATGTCTTGTGTGATTGCCATCAAACAGAATTTGCACTGTGTCCAATTTGTTATATTGAATTACAGATTTTTGGATTTAAGATATTCTAAAGTTCTAAAGAAACTGAAAAACTATATGGGATAAGTCAGAAAAATACCCCTCTTCTAGTAGGTGGTTATTCTGCATGGCAATAATTAATAAACCTATGAAATTCCATTTAGATCCAAGATTTTAAGAATTTGCTAAAGGTTTAGGTGTATATGAACTTTGCTTTTTTGACCGACGAACCACTGCATGTACTCAATTTGTTGTGTATATATATTTTTTTATGTAGACTCCTCGGTATAACCACGCATAATTTTTGTCATAGTAGTCCGATTTCAATAATTATTTTATTATTGGAAAGATTATAAAGAGAGTATACTTCGAAATTGGACCCATTTCAATTTTATCTACATCGGCTAAGCCATTTTTGATAAATCAACAATAATATGAAAAATGCTACATGGATCCATGCTAAATATTCGCGAATTATGTACATGGGTGAAGTCGTGTACAAATAGTCATGCTATTTTTGCATAAAATAATTATGTACAGTTGCCATTGCTGACCTTGTGAAAGTCAGGGTATACAAAATAAATTCATAATTATCATTTTTTTTCCAGAATTGGGGTCCTTATCCACAAGTGGAGTTATTATGGAAGTCAAAAAACTCCATGACCTAGCGTATCAACTTGGACTCGAAGAGGCTAAAGAAATGACCAGAGGAAAGTATCTGAACATATTTTCGAAGCGGAATCGATGAACATTGGGTGAAAATCAACTTCCTAGGACTAGTATCAAAATGTATTGTTTTGTAAGGGTGTCCACTCTCTGAATTATCAGGAAAATACTAAATTAGGGTCATAAGGTATTATTATGCATACATACTTCTCAGTGGATTGGCTAGTTGAAATGGCAGTGGGCAGGGCACATAACACAGAGGACAGATGAGCGATGTGGTTGAAAAGTTCTTAAGTGGAGACCAGATACAGGCAAGCACAGCATAGGATGTCTCTCTACGAGGTGAACAGACAACATCATTAAGACAGCAAGATCGTGCTGGATGCAAGCTGCTTCTAGTCTTCATTGGAGATCTATAGAGGAGCAGTTATATATCCAGCAGTGGATATCTGATAGCTGAAACGATAAGAAAGAAAAGAAAAGAAATACCGTTTATTTCGTGACATACATGAACAAATAATATAAACAACAAACAAGAATAACAGTGCAGCAGCAAGTGAGCACGGTATGCCACGAAAACCGAAAATAATGAATTTCAAAGGGTTTTATTTGCTTAGACTTCAGAATTGTGGATATGTTTGGCAGTCATGTTCTAAATTACATTATTTTTAAAATATGGGTGCCATCCAAGCCACTGACACAGTTCTGCCAGCGGCCCAGAGCCACGCTCCGTTTTTTTAAGGAGTTGGGCTGGCTCGGGTAGACGCTAAAGGGGGAAATGTACAAAACACTCCATGTAGGACGTCAGTACAGGACTTATCGCCCCTACTTCAAATGAGAATGAGATGAGATGGATGCTTTTACACTAAGCTATATAGCTAAGGATGTGCATGTTTTTTTCTATATTAGCATGGATTAGCTCCCCTCATTTATGGTGTGTGTCAAGGAGAGTCATTGCGCAGTAGCAAACTTCGTGAAGAGAGGAGACCTGCGTGGCTTGTACCTAACTTTCCTAACGATATTAAGTTTGATGCACAGCTTAGCACATCTCCAAGTGGAATAGCACCTTTACTTTGGACACCCTTTAGTAAGAAGAGTTGTATTGAAAGTCAATGTGAATATAATAACTTTTATTACAAACAATTCACTAATAACAATACAATTGTTAAATTAAATTTAAGAGAAATAAATCTAGTATTTAAGTTAAACCTGTTTCCATATTTCCAATTTACAGTTTAAAATTAAGCATTATAAATTTTCTTATCACTTTAAATTTTAAATATTTCAGCAATTTTGCCTTTCACAATCTGTCGATAAATCTTATTTTCAATGGCCTATTGGGCTTAGCGATGAAAGTGTTCTTGGGCTCAATATCTCCATAATGGTATGACAGGCGATACTTTTGTAGGAGCTGAAAATAAAGTAATGCAGCTTGTTAACCATTTTGGTTGCTGTCAGGCGGCCTAAAAACTGATAACGGGGCTAGCCACCCGGCCTATACGAACTTACTTTAACCATATTTGTGAAAGAAAAATTTAGATACCTATCGGGTGTTTTTCTAGATGAAACCGAAATCGCGAAAAGAAATAGGCCACTTATACAATATATTTTGGCGACAAATAAAGTAGTATTAGTAGTAAAGTAGTAGGTATTTATATGGAATAGCCAATTTAATTTTACTGATTTCTGGGTTGGTTCCATAGTAAAAATGTAATAATGATGAGTACATACTGTAATTTATAACTGAACCACTCAACCCACAATTTTTAGGGAAATTAATTTACTAAATATCTCAACATTTATTTGCAAAATGGTACAGTAGCAAAATGTCACTTCAGCAAAATACTATACAACTTTTATCAAGGGTCACTTTCTGCCGTGAGCTAAGTCGAAAGGGGGTGATTAAGACCCTCATTATGAACTATTACTCTGGGGCCAAACCAGAATTGAGAGAAAAATCTGAGCTGTTCCTTACAAAATTTAAAGTCGAGAATCGACAAAATGTATGAATTGTTTCATACAATTGTTTCATTCAATTTCATACTATTTTTTATTTCGCGAAATCCTGGTTGGCTCCATAGTAAAATTAGTTCATAATGATGGTTTGAATCATCTTTCAGCTTACTACATCAGTTCTGGATAACCCTGTATACAAAATGGTACAGTAGCAAAATGTCACATCAGCAAAACGGTACATTGCACTCTCCTACTAACCTTAATAGTCAACATAGACATCATTGTTTCGGCACTATTTTGTCCAAGGCATTTTCTAGTACCGTAGCCAAAAGGTATGGAAGCAAACGCATGGTATTCCTTGGCGTCGGCATTTAGCCATCTCTCTGGTACGAATGACTTGGCATTCTCATAGTTGCTCTCTTTTAATGATGCCTCTTGAGGGGACATGATAATTAGAGTCCCTCTTGGAATACTGAAAAAAATATTATTGTACTGTATTGGCATTTTTATCAGTCCACTACTGAAGTCTACAGTCGCTGGCCCAATGCAAGTTGGTGGACTCACTACATACGCCACCGAATTTCTTCTACGGACTTTCTTCACAACTTTTTTTTTTCACCGAAAAGCCAGGTGTGTGCATATCCGTACATAAATTCAATAGCAGCATACATTCAGCGGATTAGTAAGTTGAAATGGCAGTGGGCAAGGCACATAGTTCGGAGAACTGATGTGGTCGATGGGGCAGTAAAGTTCTCAAATGGAGACCAGGCACTGGCAAGCGCAGCGTAGGACATCCACCGACTCGGTAGACCGACGGTATAATAGGGATGTTAACAAATTTTCGGAATTGCTGTCATTTTGAAGATTGACTCTAAATTACCATAAAAAAAATTGATTTAAAAAATGATAGTATTTTCGATGAGAAAATATACAAAAATAGAGTTAGTATGAATTTTCCCGATAAAACACTAACAAATGTCACGTGACTGAAATGACGACACTGACCGCAAAACATAAGTTGCTCTATGGCAAAATATATTAGAAACATGCAGATAAGTAAGTCTTTGAAAATGTGATTTTCAATATTCTAATATTACAAATCGTCACAAAATTAGCGCTGGATGCCTCCAAACGGGCTTATTGGAAATTCATAGAAGAGGCCTATGTCCAGGAGTGGACATCTTACGGCTGATAATAATGATGATTAAATTCAATAGACTCATTGGTACGAGAGCGGTATTGAACTGACGGCCTCACAATTGCAAGGTGAGTTTTGCCACCATTAGGCCACCATAGGCTTTAATTACTTCCTTCTGCATAGAGCATAGCAGAGATAATCAAAATCAAATCTAACAGCCTATTACATTTTAACCGACGAAACAACGGAGCAGGATCTCAAGTCGACGCGTTTTTAGGGTTCCGTACCTCAAAAGGAAAAAACGGAACCCTTATAGGATCACTTTGTTGTCCGTCTGTGTGTATGTCAAGACTCTTTATCTCGGGAACGCGTAAAGATATCGAGCTCAAATTTAAACTGTATACTTATGTCTATGAATTTATTGTTACAGTCGTGTGAAGGAAAAATTTCTCAGTTATCACATAAAGAAGTTAGAGCCGTTTATATCGTAAAAAACCGCTTATTTCGACACTCACAAAAATCAAAACCTACAGGGTACTTCCCGTTGACATAGAACTATGAAATTTGGCGAAAAGCATTGTCTTAGAGTACACATATAGGAATAAATCTGAAAACTGTACATTTTTATTTACATCACAAAAAAATAGGGCTTAAAAATTCACAAAATATGGGTTCAAAATTCAAAGTGCGTAAATCGTATCATGTAAGATATCATATAAAAGAGCTTCATTAGCACATGCTAAAACAGGTTTCTAATTATTTTGTCAATTTTCGACGAATGACGAGATAAAAAAACAAAAATTTTTTGTCGATGATGATAATGAGTATATAGATTTTAACAACGTACTTCCCAATTTTGTGAAATTTTCTGGATTTGTACGGAACCCTCGGTGTGCGAGCCTGACTTGCACTTGTCCGGTTTTTTTATGTATGACCACGCATAACTTTTTACAAATAGTCCGATTTCTATAATTTTTTTTTTATTTGGTAGAACGAATTTGAAAGATGGTCCCATTTAAATTATATCGAAATAGACTGAGCCATTTTTGATAAGTATATCAACAATAGTGTGAAAATTACTACATCAATCCGTGCGAATTATTCGAATTCTTGACACGGTTTAAGTAAATATTGGAAAGCCTACTGAAGGGATCTAATTGGCTCTAGAAATTAAATAAATAATTACTTGTATCTATCCAGCGTAATGTTCTTCGGTAGAACTCTTGTCAGCAATGGGATTGGTGGCACTAATCTGAAAAAGTAAAAGAAATATGATTACCTTCCAAAATTAAATCATGTAGTCATCATTGTCATTTTTAACTGACTTCAAAAAGGAGGAGGTTCTTTGTTCGTCTGTACGTATTTTTTTTATGTATGTTCCTTGATATTTTCACCAATTGGGAACCGAATCTAAAAAATCTTTTTTAGCTCGAAAGTTCGTATACTTTCGAGGTGGTCTCATTTAAATTTTATCGAAATCGGCTAAGCCGCTTTTGAAAAATCAACATTAATGTAAAAATTATATACATGAGAGCGAACTATTCCAATTTAGTACACGATGGATGCCGGTATTGACATTTTTTGCAAATGAAGGGTTGAGCTAGCCAAACAATTCAAATGAAATTTACACTTTCCTTGACTTTTCTTCGGAAAATTATTAGACAATTTCATCTTTTCTAAAATTTCTGCCGCTACAGACAACTTTAGGGCGCACGCTTAATAACGGCCGTCATAGATTTGGTAAAAAGATACTTTGACTGTCATTTCTGAAGTGAAAACTAAACAATGACAGTTTTTTTAATTTTTTTCGGGAAGCACGTGATTAAGTGACATTGTGGAAAGCGTTTTACTAATTTGTGCTTACACACGTTAGGAGCCCCTGTAGTCCAGTGGCCCCGTATCATTGATACGGCGGAGCTTTATTGACTTTCGTCATTTCCGAAGTGAAAATGAAAACTCTAAAGAATAACAGATTTTACTATCATTGATAAGGCGGAAGCTACGCCCCTGACACAATTTATAATACCTCAAGGACTCCTTTATACAAGCTTGAAGGTACGGCGTTTCCCCTCTCACATTCTTTAGGTCAACTTGTTGCATGTTCGGGTACGCGTCAGCTATCTCCTTGTGGAGTACTTTTTGCACTCTTTGATATTTCGCCAAGTGATACAACAAGAATGCTGTGGATGATGTTATCTGTAAAATACAAACTTCTTAACTGACATTTTGCAAATGTGGCATTTTGCGTTTGACTAATATTTTGATGAGTATCATAAACTACTTTTTGTGAAGAAGTTGATTTGTGATACTCAATTAAATCTTTTGCGTTCATCATTGTTTAATGAATAAATATTAGGGGACATCTTACACATGGTCTCTGACCACAAAATAAGCAAAGCTTTTGAGCAAGCTTTGATATGGCTGCCAGAAATTAATAAACTAGGTACATAATATATGATAATATATGTATACATGTTTTTAAATACATACTTGTATAGATAATACCTAAATAACGCCCAGACACGGAGCAAACGCCTATGTTCATTACATAAATATTTGCCCTGGGTGGGAATCGAACCCACGCCTCTTTGGCTCAAGAATCAGGGTCACTTAACCACAGCTAATTCAAATTCAAACTTACAGTATTGACTCCTATTAGCAGCATGTCCATGATGGTTGTTGCGATATCTTCTGGCGTCATTTTTTCTTCCCCGAGCAACATAGCACTGATCAATGAAAACGAAGCTGTAAGCAAATAAGCACATCAGCTTTTACTTTCGACCAATAAAAAAAAAACAAGTAAAAAGCTAGTAGCAAATATTCATACACCGAAAGAAGCAAAATATACGCTGCAGAACAGTGTTGTGCGACCGCATAAGTAATTAGATGTGCGCTGTGAGTATAAAATACAGTAGAACCTCGACTATCCAGCTCTCGGTTATACGGATTCGCGATTAACCGGACACTACCCGCGATCAACAAAAAATATTTTTTTAAACCATAAGAAGACGGACATGTCAGTAATTTTATAACCAGGTCTACGCCTCGCTCTTTCTCTGCTTATCGCGAATTGTTAGTTTTTGTTGTGTGTACCTATTTCGCTGCGCTGAATAGCTACGCGATTTCTGAACTTAAAAATTTCGAAGCGTAAACGAGTCGCTTAATCATAAAATAAACTTTATTTATTCATTAACAAGGGGAGAAACTTGTTGTAAGTTAGCTAAAGCTTATAAGACAAGCAGCATTTTTTATTACCTCTATTATCTGGTTATATTATTTTCTATTATCCGAATGTCCAACGACATGAATTAGTCCGGTTAATTGAGGCTCTATTTTATACCGTGTTTACTAATAATCGTATAATTTATTGGCGTTACGCGTAGCACAGAGTCTTAAGTGCCCGCTAGATCTAGACATGTCCCATCTCGCCATATACCTATGTGCTTAGCGCTTTGGTTTCCTGTAGTATATTGATTAAAGAATCCCTATAGCTTGCTAAGATTTAGAACAAATTGTTTAAGTTGTAATAACCCGTGTAATGTATACCTAACTATTCAGTATCGGATTATCCCTAAGGCAGATGACAGATAAGGCACCGCGGAACGCAAAAAGAACTGGAGCATAAAGTGCGAGTCAGGCTTACCTACCAAGGGTTGCCTACAATTCGTACTAAGATGCCTGGTATTGAAAAACTATTAAAACAAAACACACCCTAGACACTGCACTGGCATTGCCTAGGGGTTCATCCGGCTCTGTAACTATTAAGTATAAAAAATACAAAGAAATACGCTCGAAACACAAAGTTGCAAGATTGTGGAGGCATTAATTTTATTGTTACGTACTTTCGTCGCTCCCCTCTCCGGAACGATATGTGATGGCCTGTTCAGCTTCCATAACATGCTTCCCGATTAGGCTGCGAATTAAAGGGTTATTTTAGCATCCTTTTAGGGGCATATTCTGTACATCAAAACTAACAACTTTTGTTCTGCGACTTTTGTCAAAACCCCAAAAAAATCAGCTGTTCCATACATTTCGTCGCGGCTGAACTGAACGATATTTTTCGGCACTGATTTAACCGGGCAGGTGTTTACTGTAGTTTAGGTAATTAAGAAATTATAAAAGGCATTGTAGCAAACATGTTCTGCCAGAGAGGAAAGTAAACAGAAAAGAGTTGTAGATAAATATATAATGGTAATGAAATAGGTATAGTTTTGGTTACTCAAATACATTATACCTATGGGCAGGTAAGTGTGGATCGGTAATCAAACGAAATTGGTTGGTAATACAATCTCATTCTTTGCAGCTCTATAGATAATAATGGACGTAATATGTAACCCCTGTATAGGTATTCAGCGTGTTACATAATCATTTCAGTCCTGGTAAATCTACTATTGGAAATAGGCCTTCTCTATGGTCTTAGGAGGCAATAGGAGCTCCGCGATAACAAAACATAACTCGAGTTTGGACTCAACTGATTCGTCTTGATCAGCACTTGAAGTCGATTTCGATTTCTATGTAGATTTTGATGTCCTATAACCTACTAACCTTACCTAAGCTACTTTTTGTTTCACACCTAATCTATAAAAACGATTTGTTTCTGGAACTTCGCCGGCCGTTGCCGTTGCTCGCTTCGTTCGCTCGGCTCGTGCGTTGGTTGTCATGCTAACCTAATCTACTTTTTGTTTCACACCTGATTTACAAAAGCGATTTGCTTCTGGCACTTCGCCGGCCGCTGCCGCGGCACGCTCGCTTCGCTCGCTCGGCTCGTGCGTTCGTTTCATGTTCCAACCTAACCTACTTATTGTTTGTCACCTAATTTACAAAAGCAATTCGTTTCTGGCAGTTCGCGGTAGTCTTCGGATCATGGCATCGATCGATCACGGGTGGCATTTACAACTGAGCGCTACCATGGCTCGGATGACACATTAAATTGAAGGTCCAGGTTAAAAGTTTTTCTTCAAAGTACAAAATGTGAAATTTAGTGTAAAATTGGAAAAATGCAGATACGTTTATCGAGACCGTACATCGCGAGTTTACCTCTCTTTTCAACTGAAATAATGTTCTGATGTTTCCGCTCCTCGCAACCACCCGACTTTTCTGCCCATTGTAACTATTTGTCCCGGCCATATATTCATTAGTCTGACATTTTAGCGTAACGTACCGAACCAATTGTTTTTATACTCCTGTCCATGTTTATCTGTCACATTAATTTATCAACTACCTAATAATTACATACCTTCCCGTTAATTAATTCACCTGATCCTAATAACTTTCCAAATAGTTAGGGAACAGCCCAAACATTACTTCCCATATTTTTCTATGGAAACAACATTTTTTTTTAGTTTTGACAAAAGTTGCAGAACAAAAGTTGATAGTTTTGATGTACATAATAAGCCTCTAAAAGGATGCTAATTGATTAGGAATAACCCTCTATTTGAAGGTTTTTAAATACATATATCAAAATCCTAAAAGCTACGTAATTACATTTACATTATATTGTGTAATGTGTTCATCAATAGGAGAGTCAACGGCTCATCGAGCATGTGTGATATGTCCAGTTGTTACTTCAAACCCTTCGAGAAAACTAAACATTCGTTTAATATCTCCTAGGCACTTGTTTTAATTTTTCAGTTAAGTAAATGTTTTAAGTGAAAACAAAAGAACTCACTTGTCTAAGTTATCGCAGTACTTGACCAGCGAGTTCCAAGCCATAGTCGGGAACAACTTCCAAAGCTGCAGTCCCGACTCGCATTTCATGATGGCGTCGGTGGCCCGCTCCAGGGAATGGTACAACCAGGACATGTCGCACTGACTGTACACCAGGTCCGTCTCTACCATTGTGAACCGCTTCGAGAATAGGATCAACCCTGGGTGCAAATAGACATTCGATTTATCAAGACCGCAGGAGAACGTTGGATGCATGACACAAATGGTCTTATTAGAAATCCATGAGCCTACGTTCAGCAGTAAACTTTCTACGGCCGATAAGTATGACGATGAAATTAAATCGAAAAGTTACATAACGACAAAGAAATAAGCTGGAGATACAATAGCCAACGTTATGTCACATCATGTGGTAAATTGTGGTACAACGGACCAACTTAAACAGAGTTGAACCGTTATGTTACCACCGGCTGGCGTCGGTGGCTTGTTCTAAGGAATGTTGCAACCACGACATGACACACTGACTGTACACCTGAGGGGTTAGTCCAGGTTTACACGTAAATTGAAACTATAGCTGTTTCCGTTTGGCTCTATATCTATATTATTGTACAGCGCCCTGACGGAAACGAGGGAGAACTAGCCAAAATGTATGGAGCCACACGCGAACGCGAAAGTTTGAGAAAACTACGAAAACCTGGACTAAGGACTCAGATCCGTCTCTATCATTGTGAACCGCTTCGAGAATAGGATTTAACCCTGTACAGCCTAGGTACAAATAAACAGACGATCTCAACAAGACCGCATGCTATTCTACTCTTATTAGAAATCTATAGGAGACCTATGTCCAGCATTGGATGTTTTACCGATGACACAAAGATGATCACCCATGATGCCATGATGTTGATAAATAAACTAGAGATATATGGTAGCTAAGTGATACGATGGAGCGGTATGGTATTACCTAACCGTCCTTAGAAGAAAGTCTTCAATTAATGTTACATATCGATTAAAAAGGACTGGACACTACAGAATAGAAAGGAGTGGAAGAAATTGAGGAAGACCTTTGCCCAGAAGTGGGTTGGAGTAAAATCGATATTTGACAGGAAGTTTGTCTACTCACCCATGCAATCAAAGGCCCACTTATGCAGCTCCTGATACAGGTCCTTAGAGACCTCATCTTGATAGTTCCTGATGCTGTACACCTTTTGCGTGAAGTTTTCACAGATGTCGTTAATGCCCGCGGTGTGGTGGGCGACGGCTTTGTGCAGAGGGTTGTACACGGTGTTCCTCTGGCGGTACCATTCTTGGCCTTGACTGGAATTATGCAATAGGTTAGGTTAGGTTTCGATCACACAATTTGTTTGTCAATAACTTGGTGTTCTCTCTAAGGTGAGACGGTATTTCACGGACGGTCTCTCACTTACCTTAGGGATGGTTCTGCCAAATACCAGCTGGAGGCTCTAGTCCATTGAAAAGCGAGCCAGGAGGCTGATAGGCAACGAAACCTTGACTGAGTCGGAGCTGTAAAGTCTCGAGTATCGACGACGTAGGATGGCGTGTCTATCAACCTTCTATCGGATAAACTTCGGTGAGTGCGCCCAGGAGTTGCACAATCTGATCCCACCTGCCCCTTTCTTCTATCGTACGGCTAGAAAGACGCGACCAAAGCGCCAACCTTTTATGGTGGACATCTCGCGCGTTAGAACCAAGCGTTTCGAGTCCACATTGCTCATACGAACTGCCAGAATGTGGAATGCTGTGCCTGAGTCTGTCTTCCCGCTAAAGTACAATTTAGGTGTCTTCAATTCTCCAGTAAATAGGTATCTACTAAGTAAGCGTGTTTCACCCTAGATCGCATATTTGTTTAACATCAGGCAGTGTGTAGTCAAACGCAAATCTATATGAAATAAAAAAAGAAACGGTACCTACAGAGAAACCTTTGTCCAGTTAAATGGATAGCTGGGAATAAGTGAGACATGGGAAGTGGCTCGTATCGCACTAACATTGCATAGAACGGGCCTAGCTGTTTAGTGGTCAAATTTTCCTAAAGCTGGTACCTAGGTCAGTATAGCTTACTGAAAGTCTCAAAGATGTTATGAGATGTTAGAATATGCTATGTTAGAAGATTATTGCAACCGTCATTGTGAAACAGTTGGTGGTAGTAGGTAGGTATTAGGTGGAGACTTGAGGAGTTTAGTTGAACAGCTATCTCGCTCACGCAATCATAAATTTTGGGCGATATAAAATTAACGGGAATTTTTATGTCGTTCAAAATGTACTAACGCAGTAAACAGCCCTCCGAAGCAATGGTTCCGGTGCTCAGTCCTGTATTTTTCTATGGAATCGAGCGTAGATCTGACTGGGAACTCTCCTTCCATCGCATACACCTTTTGGATATGATCCGGGTGGTTCAGAAGGACTATGTCTTTGCCCAGCGGGCTGATGAAACGAACTACCGGCCCGTACTCATCGAACAGAACTGACAAGTTCTTCAGAGGTTTCTTGGTTTGTATGTAAGAATCTGTAATTTAACATACTGCTATGGGCCACGTCACATAAGTTGGCGAAAATGAAGTTAGCTACAAGCTGCGCAGTATCCAATTAACGGGTGGCTTTGTGTGAGCTTCATTCAGGATTGGATATTGCGTAGCTTGTAGGTAGATACCTAGTTAACTTCATTTCCGCCAACATGTGCAACGCAGCCTATAGTAGGTTAATATGTCTAGTTTCCATCGTTTGACAAATATAATTCGTGTAGGTTGGGTGGCAAGCCCTGGTTTCAGATTTTTTAGTATGCCGGAATCTGACATGGTTAAACGGTTAAAACAACTGGGACCTACAATTTGACGTGTCATCTGAGGCACGTACGGTAACGCTCAGTTGAAAAATGCCGCCCGCCCCATCCTAAGACAGACCGTGCGGAGCGTTCCTTAGCTTAACTTCAGCTGATAATGATGATGACGGTAAAGTTGGCTACGACCAAAACATATTATGAAAAATATTCAAGTCCTTTTGATATTTTGAGTCATAAAACTTACTTAGGTTCAATCCAAATTTCAAAGCTCCAACAGTTACTTGAGTACCGATTTCAGACAGGTAATTACGAGCGTTCGCTAAGTATTTTAGGGATTTGGGCCCTGGCACCTCATCAAATGGTAAAACTACATGCTCCTTGTTAGTTAGCACCATTGGAACAACTCGTGCTGATGGAAAGATCTCACCCATAATGCGATCTCCATCTGATTTTACAGTTTCAGGGGGAAATTCATCTTTGTGCGGTACACTTTCTATATTCAGTTCTGGTTTGGTAGTTCTAAGTAACGGTGTTTTCAATCCTAATAAACGCTGCTGGTTATAAACTAAACTAGCTCGCAAAGAATATGGAAGAAGTTTCAGATAATTTAACATCATCATAAATAAATTTACGCTTGCTTAAATATAATTTTAATTATTATTGCTCACTTTTTCCTTTAAAATCAAAAATTAAGACAGAAGACTTTTGTGTCAAACAAATAACAATAGAATGCTGAAAAATAATTTTGAATTTTAGCGCCAGCCTCAAACAAAACTGTCTATGGGCTAAATTCAAAGACAATTATTTATATTTTATTTATGTTCTGCATTCATTGCACACACAAAAAATAGCATTTCTATGGTAGATTTTCTTCAAACTTGCGAGATGATAATTATCGTGTACACACAGGGGCGTTTTATCTCCGGACTAGTAACGCTCTACCATTCGCACTCACTACATTCTGTCAGCTTTACGTGAGGCGCGGGGGAGGAGGTGTTCACTGAAATTTCGACCTTAAACATATCAGGGTAAAGTCGAAACGTTAACGGGTGACGGGTTTATGGAGCGGAGCGAGCGAGAACAATGCACCCAGATGCTGATAATCCATTTTCGCCTTAATTGCTTGACCGCTTAAGTCTAAAATTGTGTAATAAAATGTCCGGTGTCTCTTTTACGTGTAGGCACAATTTTTCTTATACCGTGGCAGAGGGGTACGCGTACTGAATTCTTCTCCAGTAGATAAATTCTCTAAGTGTACACACTTCAGAGATTTGTCGAAAACCATCGATTCGCGATGCCCGGGCGTTCAACCCGGAGCTTCTCTCTAAAGCGTTCCCCACACAGCTGCGGCTGCATCCTGATCAACTTTTATTACATCGCCTCAAACTTTTTCGTCCATCTATTGCATGTTGAGCTTGGAAGAGTTATCCTCGGGAATAGAATTCTACGCGCGCACCCCTCTGTCATGGTATGAGAACTATAATTCTTACACGTTTATAAAAACCACTTACCAATCGATATTTCAACAGTCATCTGATTGAATCTGCTGCGCGAAGTGCTCATTGAAAAAATGCCAGCTTGTGCAGTTAGAACGTGTGAAAATAAATCTTATACCTCAAATTTACAAAAAGATGGTGTAACGTTTCACATGTAAGTATTTTTTTGTTTCATTGAAGCTTATTTTTATATAAAAACTTAAAATAGTTCACGCGGACCGGCATCGAATATATCGATTCAGTAATGGAGTCTCCGCCAAAGATCGAGAATCATATCCTCCCATGTTTATGCAACATTCAGCCATATGTCCATACGTTACAATCTATTATTGTCTATTGTGGAGAAGAATTCAGTACGCGTACCCCTCTGCCACGGTATAAGAAAAATTGTGACTACATGTAAAAGAGACACCGGACATTTTATTACACAATTTTAGACTTACGCATTCAAACAATTAAGGCGAAAATGGATTATCAGCATCTGGGTGCATTGTTCTCGCTCGCTCCGCTCCATAAACCCGTCACCCGTTAACGTTTCGACTTTACCCTGATATGTTTAAGGTCGAAATTTCAGTGAACACCTCCTCCCCCGCGCCTCACGTAAAGCTGACAGAATGTAGTGAGTGCGGATGGTAGAGCGTTACTAGTCCGGAGATAAAACGTCCCTGATGTTGAGTGACGGTCGGCCGTGGAGTAGGGGTAAAGTGAAAGGCGCTCGACAGAGCAGCCGAGGCCAATATGACGGCGTCTATGGTTCGCATCAGCTGACCGTGTAGTGTATTTACTCATTTGATCCAGTAAAATTACTAATACCGTGGTTTCATAAAACCACACAATATTTTTTTAGAAGACCTGTGGCCGCGGTCCGCGGTCTTGTCGAATCATGTCACGGTCAAGACGAGTAAAAGCAAACAAAAGTTCAATCATAATTTTTTTTCATCTGTAATTATATTTTTTAGTACGGGTAACCCTGTACATAGATGTCAAATGAAAAGACGAAGGAGAGCGACTGCAAAAAGTTTGGAAAAAGAGTGAGCCAATAGTAGATGGCGGGAGTGATCTCGTGTGATATAACTGTGTTAGATTAGTTTTTAAAATTTTAGTGTTTAATTTGTAGATTAGTGGTTAAAATGACTAGGTGAGCAAGGGCAGCTTGTACCCCAACAGCCAATGCCCACCAAAATTGCGCTACACCTTGATGTACAATAATAAACGAAGGCCAAACGCAGCCTTTTCAATGTCCTATACCAAAGGATTTTCTTACTAAAATGCGTCTTTTGCCTTGCAGAGCCAAAATAGAACTCGGCGACGTGACACCGCATAATATAAAGCAACTGAAGAAATTGAACACAGTGGTATTTCCAGTGTCATACAACGATAAGTTTTACAAAGATGTGTTGGAAGCTGGCGAATTGGCCAAGCTAGCGTATTACAATGATATCGTAGTGGGAGCCGTATGCTGTAGGATAGACACGTCGGATACCGTGCGGAGACTGTACATAATGACCCTGGGCTGCTTGTATCCATACAGAAGATTGGGTATTGGTACTCTCATGGTGGAACATGTGCTCAATTATGTTGAACTGGACGGTAACTTCGACAGCATTTTCTTGTAAGTATCAATTGTATATCATTATTATTATAAAATTAGTTAAAATTTCTTGCAATATTTTTTTCTAAAAACATTAAATGTTCTGAGAATATTGAAGGTTATGTGTAGGTCTGCTTGTTATTGTACTACTCAAATAGGTTTCCAGTAATCTGTTTACAAAGAAATCTAGCCCACACAAGCTTTTTTGCCCACCACCCACCTTCCTTTCTTTTCAATTTATACTTGGGCAATTCGTAGAACTGTTTTCTTAAACTCTGTATTTTCCTCAGAGGTATTTATAGAAATTCATAGATTTTTTGGAGCACTGAGCTGCTCAGTAGTCGCTGCAATCATTTTATTCATTCAGCAAGAGTATGTCTGGTTTCTATAGAGATCATTGATACAAAGGAAATTGAACTTCACATCAACAAATGATATGATTGAAGTGTGAGCACTTTGCTTATGTTTCTAGTAAGAAAGAGATAGTTTTATGACAAGTTATACTTCCTTTGCAATTGAAGCCCTTACATCATAACTCTTTCAGTCCTCCCTAACCTCAGTCTAACTTGCAAGTAACCATTACAACTATCAAATGCTAATTAGGTTAATTCTGATTTCAGACATGTACAGGTGAACAATGAAAGTGCAATAGACTTTTACAAGAAGTTTGGCTTCGAAATTGTGGAGACAAAGGAACACTACTACAAGAGAATAGAGCCCGCGGACGCACATGTATTACAGAAGACGATCAGGAAAACCTGTCCCCAGCCTGCACCTTTAGTGAATGGAACAGTGCCGCATGCAAAAACCAATGGTCACGATTGAGCAAAAACCAAACCACACCTACTTGTAAAGCCTCAACGCGGTTGTTAATATGTAACAAGTGATACAACATAATATAAGAAATGTAAACACTCTGTATACAAGATCAATTTACATTAAGCTTTTTGTAACCAACACATGGTTTTTTGGTATAAATTGTGGTTGTAGAAGTGCAAGCCCATAATAAACTTCATTTCCTAAAAGAAATCCCACATAAGTTAAGCTACTTTTGACAGATTGGTTATGGAACTATGGTGACTCGCCTGTGGGATTTCTTTTGCGTAATAAACTCTACAAATTGACTGATGTTTCACAAAACTTCTCGGGTATGACCAGTTTGAATAAGGCTTGTAGGATCACTTGTTTGTTGTTTGAGTAACAATTTCATCAAAATCATGTCCATTTTGTAGTCCCGTGACATCAAAATGAATCGTTGCATGCAGAATTTCATGTTGTAACATAAAATTTCATTGTTAGGATATAAATATACTGAATAATGATTATCTTTAGACATTAATTTAGCTGTATCAAATGACATACAAATGTTGATGTCATTTTTCTACTGTACTTGTATATTGTAGTGTATTACAAAATAGTCATGACTTGCTGATAATGATATTAGAATAGATTTATCTACACATGGATTCAGACTAGTATTGGAATTTTAATATGAAAAGTACCTTATATTATCATATATAAGTCTATTGTTGTTATTGAACAAAGAAAAAACTGTAGGGCTCTAGATTAATTTGAATGAAATGAACTGTGTTCAAAATTGACATTTAGACATTGACAACATCCTTCACTCTGCTTTGAAAGATGGTGAGAATGCACTATATAAATAGCATGCTACTCTATTTTATAGTAGTTTTTGGGTTTTCACTTTTTCGCGTGAATGTCCTGATTTCCGAAGATTTATGTACTATAAAATAATCCTGAAAAAGCAGCTAGGATCAAAATTTCTTTACTTTTTGCTTTTTTATCACTGACTTTTTCCATTGTATTCCAGCTTTAGTCTATGTTAGTCATTAAGGCCTGAAATCCATGTGTTTGTAAATCTATGAGTGGTATTTAATTTCAACCTCGCAGTTAATTGGTACGTTATTTTATCAGCGCTTGTTTGTTCAAATGAGGAAAGGGTGTAAAATTTTTTGATAAGCTTTGGTGTATGTAAAGAGAAATAATTATGCTTTTTATTTGCACATTAAAATATTGGTGTTCTTTTTATAATAATGTGTTGAGTTGTAACAAAATTATTATACTGTTAATAGTTTGAAGTTTATTTTAAAGGCTCACTGAACTTCATTGTACTGTGAAGTTGTTACCAAAAAGTCAATTGTCAAGCCCGATATCTCTACAGTAACTTGTTAACAACATGTTCACTGCTATTCTAGCATCTTAGTAATAAACCTGGTTAACTAATCTTGCTGTTTGATTTATTTTTACAATGGGGCCAATTCATGAAAACGAAATCAGCTATCCCAAATAAAATACCAATGTGGATTCAACAAAATGTACAATCTGTAACTGATTTTTTGTTTGAATTCCAAATTAAATGTTAATAATGTCTGAATCACTCCTTTGCGGATTAGAGAGACAAAATTTCTTCTTCTTTGCTCATTCCCACGATAGGTGGGGTCGGCTCTCCTAATGAGCCTGCGCCAGGACAATCTGTCCTGGGTTGTCTCTTCGTCTAAATTGGCCTTTTTTAGAGTTTGGGACATACGCGTCCACCAGGTGGCTGGGGGGCGTCCCTTTCCCCGTTTTCCCTCGGGCAGTTCTAAAGCCCTTCGAACCGCATGTTCCTCGTCCCTACGCATCACGTGTCCATACCACTGCAAGCGGCTTTCCAAAAGTTTATCAGTTATAGGTGTTACTTTAAAAGTACCGCGGATGTATTCGTTTTTGATTTTATCGAGCTTGGTTACACCTCCCGACCATCTCAACATTTTCATTTCATTTGTATGCAATTTATGCTCATGTGCGTGTTAACCAGTCCAACATTCAGCACCATAAAGCATCGCGGGTCTTACAGCTGTTTTATATACTTTGCCCTTAGTTTTTATGGGCATGCGTCTGTCACGTAGGACACCCGGTGGGGTGGCAAAAGTGGAGAAGCCTTAGGGCCGTAAGGCTTCTCCACTTTTGCCACCCCACGTTCACTCTATGGGAAACGTCGGCCTCTGCGCTAGCGTCCGGCGTAATTACAGATCCTAAATACTTAAACTGCTCTACTTGAGGAACAGCAGTTATCGTAATAGATCGTAGTTGGACCGTTGTTGTTATTTACGCTGTAGTTGCACTGCATGTGTTCCGTTTTCGATCTAAAAACGCGAAGCCCGAACCTCTCCAGTGATTTCGTCCATTCAGAGAGGGTCTCCTGCAGCTGGTCTGCTGAATTGGCTTATAAGAGCAATGTCATCTGCATACAATAAGCTCCATGGTAACGGTGCTGAATTTCTCTAGTGAGATAGTCCATGATTAGGTTAAACATCTTTGGACTCAACACCGAACCCTGGTGCACTCCGACTTCCACCTCGAAACTCTCGCTTATCCCAGCTGGGCTTTTTACCTGCGTCTTGATCTCATGATACATATCTTTCACAAGGCTGATATAATGCTCTGGAAGGTTTTGAGCTCTCATCGCTTGCCAAACAAGTCTTTATGGCACTCTGTCAGACAAAACTATTTACAACCACAATTTGAAAAATACACTAATTACACATATACGACAAAAAATATGATTACAAAGTGGCGGCCTTATCACCCAATGATTAGTACAATCTTTCTGAATAAACTTGTTGAAATAACTTCAGTTCTATCACAACTAACCATTCACGCCTGTACTCATGCATGCCTTACTCAACATTTCAACTCAACTGAAGGATGTAGAAAGCTGTTCCAACAGACATTCCCATATATATCTAGACAAGTTGTAGGATATACTCGTAGAACCTGTGTACCAAGTTTCATCGACATTCATTGGAAAATGCGACCTGTGGAGGAAAACCGACATCTGGACAGACGAAAGCAAAATGGCCGAAAAGACCGAGCAAAGCGAAGGTCTCCGTTCTAACACTACAACGGGGACCTTCATTTTGCTCGATCAACAAGCTAGATGCTAAAGAAGTTCGTATAGGCCGGGTGGCTAGCCCTGGTGTCAGTTTTTAGGCCGCCTGTGAGTTTTGTCGTAAACATGACGCGCTCCTCGGCGAGCGCGTAAGCATGTAATTTGTATGAGCTTGTTGTGTTTCAAAAACGCGCCGCTGGTGGCGCTATACATTTCTTCATACAAATTACATGCTTACGCGCTTGCCGAAGAGCGCGTCATGTTTACGACAAAACTCACACTCAGCATACTGAAGATAGACGAAACTAACTTTTCACTTTTTTAGCTAGATAAGCTTGAATCTGCAGATAACCCAATCCCAAAGAGTACCTACCTTAGTACTCGTATATACAGGAACCCAACCCTGACTTAAAGCTCAAGTAACAGGTGCGCGAGGATTGAGTTGGTCCGCAGTATGTAGCTAACCTTACAGCCGCCAAGAAATTCGTTTCGGCCTCTATACTTATCTTACTTAGGCTAGGAAAATAAAAACAACAGTATTTGTTTCGAATAGTTTAATAAATTAATACAACATATCATACAATGTTGTCGTTGGAACAAATAAAAATCCTATGAATGAACAACTTCATTAGTAAACAGTTTTTCGATTGTGATTAGTTTCGTTTTAATATTTAACTGTAATTTAAGGCCTTTGCACATCAATTGATAAAGTAACATAGAATTCCGTTTAATATCCATGTTTTAAGATAATAAATCTACAAAAATATTGATTGAATATACATCAGTTTACAATTCCTTAATTTACACAACAGATAATTATAGCAATTTTTACAATTACAATGAAGATATTAAATATATTTTATTGTGATATTAATATGAATACTGACAGGTTTAAAAGCTATCTATCGCTATCACAGATGTGTTTAAAATATTGCATTATATTAATTTCATAGATTCAAATTACCTACGGATGTTATAATAGGTATTAGGTCTTCATCATACAGTTTTAAAATTGATTGAATATCTAGACAGGTATACTAAGCGCCACACAATTTGGCGGATGAGAATTTATGCGCAAAACGCTGGGCAAAAGCCGAAATATAGGTATGCGTGGGAGCCAGAGATGAGAGGTTGGGGCACACCCGCCCGCCAACCTTATGCCTCCCGCGAGCTCCCTACGCCCGTGCTAAACACTACTCCACTCGTGTAGGTATTGTGCACACATGCGCAATAATTAGCAAATCACGGCGAAGTGTCGTTTGTGTGGCGCTTAGTATACATATTGGGACAACGAATTTTTGGGGTTCCGTAACATAATAGGACATTATGGTAAAGTCTGCGGTGTTTCAGAAAAATATAAAGAGGCAAAGATAGTCAAACGCTTTCTTTGAATTGAACACCAACCGTCTTTCCACAAAAGTTTTACACACGCTTTAAACAACGTTTAACAGTACAAATTGCACGGTTAAACAGTGTTTAAAGGGTCTTTAAATATTTTGTGGTAACGCGGCAAAAGATGAAGAGGTGTAGGGGTTATATGTTTTTTAAATAATAAGATAGAAGTAAATACAGCGACGTCATTTAAATCTCAGTTTTATGACTTGCTATGTCACTGGTTACTAATGCTACGGAACCGTATCGAACATACAAAATTATACGCACTGATACAAGGAAAGTACCCAATTTTGTGTGTTATGATTAATATGAGTGCCCAAAATAATAGAACACATGATAAGAAATAGAAGAATAATATAGTATAAGGTTTCGAGCAAATATCTACAGCGCCACAGTCCCAAGTGAAAGTAGTAAAAAATGTCCGCTCGCCGTCGTACATACCGACTTGGATGTTTACATTATGTAATTCACATTGACCCGTTTTTTCGTATCTCGACGTTTTGTCACCTAATTAGTGCTTGTAACTAAGTACTTTGGCATTGCGCGGCTTTGTAGATGGCTTGCAATTGCCTTACGACTAACTAAAAGCGTGCCCATTACGTACCTTGGGCAGGGTTTTTGGACACTTTTTTGCACGATTGTGACATTATAGATATTGGCTCGGAGAGTATAGGTAGTCAAATTGGCGATAAAAATTAGACATCTTATTCTGACAAGACTATGTTAAGTTTCGGTCGACACAAACGTCTATCTAGGTTGTATTTCTAGAAGACTAAAATATTCTAGGACTCCCTATTGTACTCATAATTATAACCAACGTTTACTACGAGGCCACCCCCGTAATAATGCTAAAACATTTTTTTGAGAACCGATGATTTTTTTGCATGGAACAGTTTTTTTTTCGTGATTTTAGGAATGATCCCATAGTAAAAGTTGGAATAATGAGTACAATGATATCCTAGCATATGTTGTCTAGAGAAATAGCCAGTACAGAGATACATGGTAAAAATTCAGCTTTAAAGTTTTTTTTAAATTAAAAGGCGAATTATTTACAACCTAATACTTCTCATTTAAATTGTACTACATTGTGAGATTCACTACAGGTACAGTTACATTAACAAGAATATAATTCACTACGTACACAAATAGTAACGTTCAATAAATATTTTGGTACGTTTTTGGTTGCGTTCAATATCTACGGTCTATTTTTTAACTTTCTATGTAACGACTTATACAAATTAAACCATAGATAATAAATAGGACAGATGACCATATTCCATTTAAAATGTAAGTAATTTAATATTTTATTGTAAGTAGGTAACTACCCTAATTGAACATAAAAGCAACAGTATTCTAGAATAACTACAACTATGGATACAAAGGTAAGTCTAGACCTAGAATATCTAAACTAAAACGTAACATAAAATACTAATCTATTGAGTTTTGTCTATTGATCTTTGAAGGAATGATCAAAATTGTTTTAAGTTTCAATCTGATTATATCATAAAGCTGAACTTGAAAAAACAACCAATGAGCTTTCGGGCAGGTTACTTTACGCACCGCGATAAACTTTTGTCTACTATTTTCGATATGCAAAAATATAGCAGCAGTGTATACTGTACTGTACATGTCGTATAAGTATTATCATAGTTATAGTACAGCTCGCGCCAAATGCCACACGAACTTTTTGAGTATTTTTTCTTTACATTAGATGTGAATAAAACTAGTGTCATTTTTTAACTATAACTGTTTTTTTTACTGAGATGGATAGCCCGTTCTACGCATTTGCACAATGCAAAGAATAGGGGGCACTTCAAATTACATCTAATAATAGACTTTAACGCAAGTTTGACGGTGGCGCGAACTGTATTTTCCTAAGCAAATGAAAATGTGTGAAAAACGACATCAATTCGAGAGGGTAGTTGATACCCAGTGTGTCAACACAAACTTAATTTAGCTCTATACAATTTATTAAGTTTTAAATATTTAAAGTTATTTTATGTGACAGAAGTGCTACACAACTAATATTAAAGTGATTATCTATTGAGTTTTTGTTAAAATCAGTTTGTATGCAGTTTTTTTAAAATTTTATTCAATACCTACTGGCATAGTTCTTCACAAGGTACACAAGAACTTCTACATCTTAACATGGCAAATGTGCGGGACGTAATAAACACACAAAAACAGATTGAGGAATCACTGCTAACCAGGATGGCGGAGTTTGAGAAGAAACTGGGATCCACCCCATCAAACGACACTGTGAATCGGGAAAGGGTCAGCCAAGACTACTCTGAGTTCAAACAGTCAGTATGGGCAATGCTATCACTTTTGAGATCACTTATTGATTCCCTGTTGGTTCGTGTTGATGACTTGGAGAGCCATAGCCGCAGAGATGCACTACTGTTCACCGGTTTGCAGGAAGGTGTGGGTGAGAACTGTATGGCTCTGATCAGTAGTACTATACAATCAAATATGGGCATAGTTGGATTCCGCACTTCGATGCTGGTTTCATGTCATCGTTTAGGACGTAAAATTGATAAAAAGAATAGACCCATTCTGGTCCGTTTTGTCGATGTAGTCACTAGAAATCAAGTCTGGGCTGAAAAGAAGAAACTGAAGTCCAGTTCCATAGTAGTCAATGAATTTCTCACAAAATCCCGACAAGATATATTCAGTTCGGCAAGAAAACATTTTGGAATCAGGGACTGTTGGACGCAGAATGGGTACGTCTTTATCAAGCTGCCGAACGGTGACCGCACCAGAGTTTCCTCGTCGAACGAGCTAAGTATTTTAGTGGCCAAGTACCCCTCCGTGGGGCCCGTGAGCAAGGTTTCTGCTCCAGTCAGCCAAGATGCAGCACTCAAATCGTCGAGGCCAGCAGCGAGTCCGGCGTCGGCTCCAGTGGGCGGCCCGGCAGCGCCCAATACACGCAACAGGGCTGCCGCAACCGCCGCCAAGGTGCGGATGGCAAAGTGAAGTTTGCTCGGACTTTCCCTTACTGACTTTTGTGTTGTTGCTTTCGAATTAGATATTTAATCTACCCCACGTTGTCACTAAGTATTCTCATTACCTCACATTTCTGAAAATCTATTAAATTGCCCTATTTTTAATGTTTGTAAGTCAATTTTGTTTACATTTAGTGACAGTTCAATAACATGAAAATTTCGCGACAGTGACATTTGTTAGTGATTGCGGTGCGGTCCGAATTATACTGACGCAGTATGTTATGTGACAGTTCAAACAAGAAAGATACATGACAGTGACATTTGTAATTGGTTGCAGTGCGGTCCGAATTTTACTGTCGCAGTAATGGCGCAACTCGATTTGGAATTTTCTACACTGACTCTTTCTGTTTGACTCGGTTTATCGGTTTTAAGCACAGGACTCCACAAATATAATTATGTTAGTCAAGGTCAATACTAAATAGGGTTGCTAATGCTTAGGTTACTTTTGTGTATTGTAATTCTTTTTTAATTTATGGGTTTTTTCCTTATTTGCCAGATAGGTTGAGTAGTAAGTGTTTTAAAAAAAAATTAATTTAGTTTAAATTATTATTTATATTTAAATTGTCGTATCCTTTAAATTATTAATATATTACTTATAATTATTATATATATTTATATCCCACACATAAATAAATAAAATATAAAGACTGATGGCTAGTAAAAAATTTCTTCGTATTGGACTATATAATGCTGGGTCACTAGGTACCAAGCAAGATGAATTCATTGCTGTAATGAATAAACTTGATGTAGAAATTATGGCTATCAATGAGACTTGGTTACAGGATGGGTCAGAAGATAAAGCACCTCGGGTACCTAACTTCTGTTTTCGTCACTCACCAAGGCCAATAGACGTGCGTCGGGGTCGGGGTGGTGGCGTTGGTTTTTATGTTAAGCGTGGCTTTAGCGCTCGTACTCAGGCGCACCCCACTGACCCTGCACATGGGTCTGTGGAGCAGATGTGGATGACTTTTACTGTTAGCGGGAGGAGGATCGCTCTTGGTACTGCTTATCGACCACCATGGATGAAAGTAGATATTTTTCTTGACGCAATAACTGACTCAATTAATTCATTTTCCAGCTGTGATAATGTAATTGTTACGGGGGATTTTAATATCAATATGCTTGATAAAATTGATGGCAAAACTAAACATCTAATGACTACTTTACATTGTTTAAATCTCACTCAAGTTGTCACATCTCCAACACATTTCACAGATAATAGTCAAACTCTTATAGATGTTATTTGTACAGATTTGAATGTAAAGGACGTTATTGTCGAGCCAATGGGTGATAGAGGACATTCGGTGGTGGTTTGTCAATTCAGTATTAGGAGAGCAAAGTCTGTTCCCCTAAGAGTAACATATCGACCTTTGAATGCTGTTTGTTGGGAATCTTTCAATAGGGATTTAAGCCTGCTCCGCTGGGATACTATGTCATCCTCGACTGATGTCAATGAGATGGTCCATAATTTTAACTTAGGTGTGATTACTTTGTTCGACTTCCACGCTCCTCTCAAATCATCAGTTTTCAAAGAAAAGGGTTATCCATGGGTCACGGATAACGTAATGTTTATGATGCGTCTGCGTAACGAGGCTTTATTAAGATACCGTGAGACGAAATCAGAATCTAAATTTGCTTATTACAAAAGCCTCAAGGCCCTAGTTAACAAGACTCTGTATTTAGAAAAGGTAGCTTATTATAAGCATAATATAAATAACAAACTTAAAGATCCTAAAGCTTTGTGGAAAAATTTAAAATCAACTCTTCTCCCATCATCCAAAGTAAAAGAAATCCCCTCTCATTTTAATGATCCTCAAGCAATTAATGATCACTTTTTAAATGTCCCAGGTAAAGATACGGTGACTATCTCTCAGCTGACATTTCATGAATTTCATCGTCCTGAAAATGTTCGTAACATACTTTCTCTTAAAACTGTAACGTCTAACACTGTTTTCAAAATTATAAAAGGTCTAAAGTCTAATGCAGTGGGCTATGACGGCATATCATTGAAAATGCTTTTAGCAACATTACCGGACTCTTTAGATATTATTACCGAAATAATCAATTCTTCGATTAGGACGTCCACTTTCCCTGATCTTTGGAAGGTGGCTATTGTGCGTCCTCTGCCCAAGGTGAACAATCCAAATTCACTCAAAGATTTGCGACCGATTAGCATATTGCCATGTATGTCAAAGATACTAGAAAAGGTCGTTAATCAGCAGTTGATTGAGTTTCTGGAAAATGAAAAAATTCTTCCAACGTTTCAGTCAGGATTTCGGAAAGGACGAGGTACAGCAACAGCACTGCTTGACGTAACGGACAATATTTTAGAAGCTCAAGATAACGGTATGTGTACTCTGCTGGTACTTCTGGACTTCTCCCGGGCTTTTGACGCTATAAATCACACTCTGCTGCTGTCCAAAATGAGTTCATCTGGATTTGATTCACCCACCGTAAAATGGTTTAATAGTTATTTTAGCAAGAGGAAACAATTTGTGGAAATTTCACAATCTTCGGGATGTCCTCTTCGTTCTCCACTTGCAGGCATAGAAAGGGGTGTACCACAAGGTTCTATTCCTGGCCCCACTTTATTTACTTTTTACAGTGCAGATATTGTGAATATTATTAAGAAATGTAGATACCATTTATATGCAGATGACTTACAGATATATGTACAGTTTAAGCCAGGAAGCCTGGGTGAAGCGCTACATGATTTGAACGAAGATCTGAGCAGAATCGTGACATGGTCCGAAGCTAACTGCCTTTTGCTGAACCCTGCAAAAACTAAATTTATGGTGTTTGGCAGTAGACATCAATTGGCCTCTCTGCCTTCGGATATTAATTTGACACTTATGGGTCAGGCAGTGCAGCGTGTGTACGAAGCACGCAACTTGGGGTTGTGTATTGATGATGCACTACGATATGAAAACCATGTAGCCGATGCCGTTCGGAATTGCTTTTTTCGATTGAAAGCTCTGTACAAACTTAGACCTTACTTGCATGAAGAACTACGCGTCCAGCTAGTAGAAAGTCTTGTTTTATCTAAATTAAACTATGCTGACACTGTATACGGTCCTCGTCTCCTTGCTCGAACGCAGCGTCTTGTTCAGCGCGTACAGAATGCATGTGCTCGATTCTGTTTCCACATTCCGCCCAGATCACACGTCACGCCCTTTTTGAACAACCATTATTTACTGAAAATGAAATCCCGACGAAAATTACATCTTGCTTGTCTCCTTTTTGGAGTTATAAATAACGGTGACCCTTCTTACTTGCGGGAGAAAATTAAGTTGGTCTCCGACTGCAGACAACGTTACCGTAGGTCGTGTGCCCAGCAATTGGCTATGCCGCCTTGTCATACAGTCAATTTTAGAGGAAGCTTCCGATATGCGGCAACCAAATGCTGGAATAATCTGCCTCCCCCTATCAGGGAACTAAATAATCTCTACTCCTTTCGTTTAAAGCTGAAACACTATCTTTTATCTAAACAACTGCAGCATGGATTGTTAATGTACGATCAATCCTTTATTTGACCCCAAGCTTTCTCTTTCTTCTTGGCCATCTTCTGTTCCTTACTTTCTTGATGTTAAATATTGTTTTTTCTTTAACAGAGTTTTATTTTATGATGTGGATATTTTTATGCATTTATTTTATTATATCGCCTTCAAATGTATTTTTACGCGTGTTTTTTCTAAGGATAGTTATATAAAATATTGTATCACCTTTATGTAAATTTGATTTTGTATGATTTTGTATTTTATTATGTATTTCTATTAATTTCAATGTGAACTAGTTGCTTTGTTTGATTTCTTGAAATGGTATTTTTCTGTAATTTCTGTACTCTTTGTCCATACCTACTTTTCGCCGATTAATTTATTATTTGTATTTTGTTTATACCCTCGACAACGGGCTCATCTGAAAACCAGCGCTGAGTGTAAGGTGTCTACCTGCACTCAGCATTAATGCTGAGATGAGCCCTTTTCGACATTTCTGTAATTTAACTCCTTAATTGTTTTACAATTTTGGTTTTATAATGTTTAATCTTTGTGTATTTTATGTCGAATAAATATTATTTCATTTCATTTCATTTCATTTCAATTCCAATGATAGAATCGTATACATATTTATAACTGAACTGTATTTCATAATCACAAAACGATAAGATGTATTTTTATCGCGCGTGTTATGTTAAATTTGGCTGATGTATATCACGCGAATCTAACATAACACGCGTAAAGTAAAAGTAAATTTATCAAAAATATATGACAGCTGAGCATTCTTTAAATTTGAAACATAATTTGCGTCAATATAATGAGTTCAAGTCAATTTGGTTAAAATAATAAAACCTAATTAGGTTTCTAATTAGAAACCTCAACTAAATAAAAAAATAAAGACAGAATGTTGTGAACAAAGAAGCCGGAAAAACTACGCCTCGCCGTGTATAGATACAATTGCACACACATATAGGTACTACGAAACTAATTGGCTTGTCAGTCGAACTATGGTGACGCAACACCGACGAACTCACCACATGTATAAAAAACCGGCTTCACTTGAGTGTTCAACGACGTTCTCTCTTGATTTTTTTATTTGCTCAGTATGCTGTGTGTGAGTTTTGTCGTAAACATGACGCACTCGCCGCGAGCGCGTAAGCATGTAATTTGTATGAACTTGTTCTCGCACAAAGTGTTTCAAAAACGCGCCGCTAGTGGCGCTGTACATTTCTTCATACAAATTACATGTTTACGCGCTCGCGGCGAGCGCGTCATGTTTACGACAAAACTCACACTCAGCATCCTGAGCTGGAAACTTATAACATTAATAATAACATAAAATGCATTAGTATTTATAACAATCCAACAAAAATCACATCGATCACAAGCCTTATGTGCCTTTCTGACATTAACATAAATGCTGTAAAAGTATAACACATAATTTAATAGCCGAATAAATAATTTTAATTAAAATGAAAAACAAAACCTAGAATAAAACTGTGACAACTAAATGGGTGTAAAATATATTTTAGCGCAGTCAAAGTTATTATCAAATTCAGTGGCAAGCGTTCTTCTTACCAATTCATTAAAAATATTAATAAAATTTAATTTCAAATTACGCTTTCACCTTCAAGTTTTATAATAATTTATTTACTTTATTATCTTTTCCGTACAATTTGTTCCTGAGCGAGATGTTATTAGAAATTTCTGATGGACATTTACCCAGTTACCAAAGTTTTAATCCACATTTGTTACACAATTAACTTATACCAACAGATTGAGAAATCGCGTCACTATTTTAGCTTAGGTAAAGCAATTAGCGCACGCTAAAATAGCCCTTTCTTACTTTAATTTATGAATGAGTTTTATTTGTACCAGTTTTATATTATTTATCTTTATCACACTATGCAACTGCGCCATAAGGTACGATTTCTCGTTCACAAGCTTCTGTTGATATACTAATTGATAAATATGGTTTTATTTAACAAAAATCATCCAAGTGCCGAGTGGGAGTCTTGATAATCAATTCGAATGACTTTTACGTCACGTTTATCAAACGCGTCGAGCACATACTTGAGTTAGCCAATCACAGCCGTTGACACGCTTGTATACGATTGGTTTGGCGCTCGCAAAAAAAAATACACTTAGCTATTCAGTTTCCTCTACGTGACACAAGATGGCGCTGTGCCATTTCCATAAAACGTAAACGCGATAGAACAAGTTTCGAACATAGTTAAAAACTCCCACTCGGCACTCAGTATAATAACAATTTCAACACCAATTAAATAGACACAAAATATATTAAAACACCGAAAGTTCTTTTTCGTCTAGCCTAAATTTTGCCTCTCTGCCTTGCCGTGCGTAATGGAGACTTAGAAATATAAGTATTTTTATACTAGTACACATTCACTCACATCAGGCATGACGACTGGGTAAAATAAATATTATTATAATTTATTATTAGTCCGTCAGTTAGATTATAAAGAAATATTAGACACGTACTTTAGCACAAAAGTTTTACGCACGCTTCAGACAATTGTTAAATAGTACAAATTGCACGGTTAAACAATGTTTAGAGCGTGTTTTAATCATTTGTGGTAAGGCGGTTAATTTTTATTATGTCACAAAGAAAATAAAGCGAGTCAAAACTTTGGGAGTGGAGGCATGTGATGTCATTATGGTGAAGAGTCTATAGCATCCATGGAGGAAACTGGAGAGCGCGTGGGCCCCGTTTTTGTTAAAATAATAGGTCACCGATTTTAAGCGGGGGGGAGAGGTAAGCTCCGCTGGCTGTAATTGGCTGACGCCAAGATGACGCAATGACAACAGTTCTTGTAGTGGTGCCAAAAATGCTACTAGCAAATATCGATATCGATATTTTTGAATTGGTTCTACTTTGAATAAAATATCGTATCGCAACAACACATCTTTTTAACTATTGACACGATACTGGATCAAAATATATCGTATCGAAACCACACAATCGTATCGTCTCAACAAAGAGCGGCTTTAGAAAATATTATTTCTGTGTACTTTCTTTGCCACTTACAGTTTGGCCGACGTAAATATGTATTGTTTATGTACCTAAAACAATAAACTTTGAATACGATACCGGATCGATCCAAAATATCGTATCGAAACAAGCGGATCGATACCTGGATCGATACACTGCGATGCGATCGATTGCAATTCAAAGTAAGCACCTGGATCGAGCATCCCTAGTCGGTTGTCAACTAAAGCGCCTATCGGTGGTGAGCGAGGCCGCCCCGCGCACTCTCTCCACTGGTTAATATGCCCCTTGATAGCATCACACAAGTTAGCGGAAATTAAGTTAGCTACAAGCTGCACAATATCCAATCTTGACTCAAGCTCACATAAAGCCGCGCGTTGATGGGATATTGAGCAGCTTGTAGCTAACTTCATTTCCGCCAACTTGTGTGATGCGGCCTATACCTAAGCGTGACGTCACGCGGAACTTTAACGGGCAATAACTTCATAATTTTTGTTTTGAGAAAAAAATACGTGGAGTTTTGGCGGGAACGCGGAAAAGTCATGTCGCCTCATTGTATTATTTTGGTCAAACTTGTGTTTTATCAGTGATAATTAGTGAAAAGTTGTGGTATTTCGTTGATTATGAGCTGATTTACGTGCATGAGTGTAGGCAAGTGATATAATGTGACGTATCAGGTCATTCCGTGTTGTCACCAAGTAAAGTGTCCACTGCTTTACTGAGGTATGACTTGGACTATGTTTGGACTTGACCGCGACTTAATTGGACTATGACGTGACTACGACATTGACTATTTTGATAAAATATCAAAACTTAACACTACTTGACACTGGCAAATGCACAACAATGCGACGCCAAACAAAAGAAGAAGAAGAAAAAATACGTGTCTAAGATACTTTGATAAAATAACTGACAGACTAATTAAATTTTTTTTTGTCGTTAAGCCTATACTCATACGTATATACTTTGGTACATTTCATGTGGTACTTTGAACATTAAAATACAATATCATAAGTATATAATTTGAATAAAATTGGTATGATTATATTAAAATCGTTTAAAATAATAGACAACAATATATTTTTTTACTTTAATAATAGACGCATGTTATTTACAATAGTGAATGATATTATTTCATCACATTTTATTTATTTAAAAATTATGGTATTTTAGTTTGAGTAGACCTATTTTGAATGCGAGTAATCTACGGTATTTTATTATCTAGTAATTCCCATAAATACTGATTCAATAGTTTTGGCGTGTGGCCAGAGTATTGAAGAGATATACTCGTTGTTCTTGAGACTACGGATAAATTAGTATTTTTATAGCCTCAAAAAGTTTAGATATCTTTTGCCAGATGGATGACATTATGAGATGATTTCTAGATTAAAACTTCTACCGCCTCACCACATATAATTTAAACACACTTTAAACTATGTTTAACCGTGCAATTTGTACTGTTAAACAATGTCTAACGCGTGTGTAAAACTTTTGTGGTAAGATGGCTAACGTTTTGGAAACCCTAAGGTTCCAAAGAGAGATTTGTTTAATTTGTTTAATAAAATTGTATTAGTTTATTATTTGACACACGGGGCAGTGTAGGGAGGGAATATTAAAGATTCATAAAAGTGTTTGTAACGAGTTTGATGCTTTTATACAGTGTAGTTTTTACGAAAGAACCAAGACAACAAACAAAAAAAAAAGCAGTTTAATAAAAATAATAAAACTTCAGAAAGTCAATATGAAAGAAAATGCATTGGACGTAAAGGACGACTCAAAATTGCCGCTTATTTAATAATAATACTTCTTTTTGGACAATGGTATTAAGACTGGGCTTTTGTGGCAAATTTCAAGATTATTAAAGTAAAACGAATCTGGTACATCTCAAGATTATCAAGGAAAAGAACTGATTAAGAGAGAAACAATTCTGGCGCATCTCAAGATTATCAAAGGAAAGAACGGATTAAGAAAGAAAAGATTCTGATGCAACTCAAGATAATCAAATAAAAGAATACATCTCAAGATTGTCAATTAATAATCGAAACGAATATCGTACATCTCAAGATTACTGATTAATAAAGAAACCAATAAGATACATCTCAAGATTACAGATTAATAAAGAAACAAATTTGATTAAAGAAACAAACTTGAAACATCTCAAGATTAACAAAGAAACTAGCTTCTGACCGGTTTCAGCTCAACACAATCGGTTGGAACCAGCCAGCGCCCATTGGCGTATCTACAGACTTTCTTTAAGTCTTCTTTGCCCACTAATAAAGTATAATGTTATAGACTTTGATCCGAGCTTATAAGTTTTTAGAGTGGCCAAGATAATTAACACAGAAACAAATCTGGAACATCTCAAGATTACTGTTTAACACAGAAACGAATCCGGTGCATCTCCAGATTACTGATTAGCATAGCAACGTATTTGGTATAGTACAGGATTATCAAAGAAACAAATTGATTAATAAAGAAACTAACCTGCAACATCTCAAGATTAATACAGACATTGAGAATCTCGACCGGTTTGAGTTAAACATAACCGGTCCGCGCCAGTTATACCCGGTTCAGCATAGCAACGTTGTTATAGTACAAGATTATCAAAGAAACAAATTGATTAATAAAGAAACTAACCTGCAACATCTCAAGATTAATACAGAAATTGAGAATCTTGACCGGTTTGAGTTAAACATAACCTGTCCGCGCCAGTTATACCCGGTTCAGCATAGCAACGTTGTTATAGTACAAGATTATCAAAGAAACAAATTGATTAATAAAGAAACTAACCTGCAACATCTCAAGATTAATACAGAAATTGAGAATCTTGACCGGTTTGAGTTGAACATAACCGGTCCGCGCCAGTTATACCCGGTTCAGCATAGCAACGTTGTTATAGTACAAGATTATCAAAGAAACAAATTGATTAATAAAGAAACTAACCTGCAACATCTCAAGATTAATACAGAAATTGAGAATCTTGACCGGTTTGAGTTGAACATAACCGGTCCGCGCCAGTTATACCCGGTTCAGCATAGCAACGTTGTTATAGTACAAGATTATCAAAGAAACAAATTGATTAATAAAGAAACTAACCTGCAACATCTCAAGATTAATACAGAAATTGAGAATCTTGACCGGTTTGAGTTGAACATAACCGGTCCGCGCCAGTTATACCCGGTTCAGCCCAATCACACGACAGTTAAAGCACACGCGAGGCACTGTATGAGCCTGGTCTAGTCTACGCACGGCAGCAGAGGCCGCACATTCATAAGTGAGTGTTATCGTTGGCGTTGCCGCTCGTTTCTAAGTCGAGCAGCTGTTTGATGCGCTCTAGACATAGCTTTGAGCCTTCGTTCGCTTCTTTGGCCATCTGGAAAAATCAGTCGTTTATATTAGACCTTCGTTATTTACATTGTACACAGGCACATTGGTGCATCGCATGCATAGACTTAAACGTTTTAGAAAAACCGGTTGTCCAGAAAATGAGATCGTCTGTACAGAAACAACATTCACAATTTTTTTATTCAATTATACAGGGTTATTTCTAATCGTAATCAATTAGCATCCTTTCAGGGGCTTACTCTGTACATCAAAACTAACAACTTTTGGTCTACGACTTTTACTAAACCTCAAAAAAAAAAAAGTTGCTGTTCCATACAAAAATATCGTTCACCCTCGACAAAATGAACAGACAGTTTTGAAAAAAGGCGTATAACATAAGTTGTTAGTTTGATGTACAGAATAAGCCCTTAAGAGGATGCTAATTGATTAGAAACAGCCCTGTATTTTCTAGTCTATGGAACCAGTGTCTTCTATAAAAGTAAAAAAAATGCGTTGCACTTGGTTCGTAACGAAGTATACTGGCAAACACAGCGCTAAAAAAATATAAATATAATTTAAAAAAAAACTAAAAGCGTGTTAAAAAAGTTGATTAGAACAGGTCTTACCAGAAAGCTGTGGTGGTCTAGTGGTAATGACACCCGCCTTACAATCGTGAGGTCGTGGGTTCAAATCCCCGGTCCCGTACCAATGAATTCCTTGGAATTTATGTACGGAATTTCACACCACGGTCTTTTCGGTGAAGGAAAACATCGTGAGGCAACCTGCATGCGTCCGTAGAAGAAATTCGATGGCGTATGTGAATCCACCAACCCGCACTGGGCCAGCGTGGTGGATATGGCCCAATCACCCTTCATGGGTAGGCATACATCCTGCAGTGGACTATTAAAAAGGCTGGTACAGTACAGTATCAGAAATTTGTAAGAGAGGCTTATATTCACCATCGCAGCTTTTTTTTATAGTAGACGTCCTATGGCAGAGATAGTTAGTGTGTATAATGATGTACTTACAAGTGAAAAGTTAAGGAATCCGTGCGGCAGGCCTTCGAGGACCTCGATCCCGACTTCGTTCCCGAGCCCGCGTAGTTTTTTGGCGAACATCACGCAGTCGTCCAGACACGGGTCCAGGTGCACCGTCTAATAAACACGCATAAACCGTTAATCAAATGGGAATTGAGATAATTCGATTATGAGTTACCTAGAATATACAGAATTACTGCAGTATAAATAATCTCTAGGCGAACTGGCTCAGTTGGTTAGAGCGTCGGGCTAGTGATCCGAAGGGGCAGGTTCAAATCCTGCGTTCGCTTCAGATTTTTGAAATGCTTATCACAAAGATATCTTTGAGATAAAATCTAGTGTGGAAAGCACTCAAAATAAAATCATAACAGTATAAATAATATTGTAACCAAGAAGCTTATTCAAGATTGTTTTTTTACAATTTTGTTTATAACTTGAGTCAAAGTTGAATGAAAATGTTTGTTTTCTATAAAAATGTGATATGCTGTCCATCATGATGAATTAATGAAATATAATATCGTATAAAGGATCTGTATTAAACTCTACACATAAACTTTTACGAACATTTGAATGGGCGAGAACCATCCAAGTGGGTCATATATGTCCAGTAAGGTACAAGTTAACAAGGTAGCAAAATTAATAGTTGCCGGCAATCAGTGGATGGATTGGAACTTCAAACAGCAGACAATTTTATACGAGTATTCATACGAGAATTTCCTCGGTAGAGTTTTGCACTCAATCAGGTATTAAGGTCGGTATCATGCTGAGATGCAAACGGTTTGTAGCGAAAACTAGATGTGTATTCTACACGTTTCTCCTATGGTATTTTTACACTGTTCATCTTCCTGTTTTATTGTTATTTATTATTTTATTTTAGCCATTATCGTCTCACTGTAGGGCAAAGGCCTCCGTTTCCACATTCCACTTTGTTTGACAAAGAGCAGTTTATTTCGCTAACTTTTTGGTCTTGCCGTTGGTTTAGGTCTTTTTTAGGGTTCCGTAACTCAAACGGAAAAAAACGGTTCCATTATATCATTTTGTTGTCCGTCTGTGTGTATGTCAAGACTCTTTATCTCGGGAACGCGTAAAGATATTGAGTTGAAATTTAAACTGTATACGTATATCTATGGTATCTTGCAGTTGTGTAAAAGAAAAACTTCTCAGTTATCGTTTAAAAAAGTTAGAGTCGTTTATGTCGTGAAAAACCGCATATTTCGACACTTACAAAAATCAAAACCTACATGGTAGTTCCCGTTGACATAGAACTATGAAATTTGGCGAGAAGCATTGTCTCAGAGTACACATATAGGAATAAATCTGAAAACTGTAAATTTTTGTTTAAATCACAAAAAATAGGACCTCAAAATTCACAAAATATGGGTGCAAAATTCAAAGTCAGTAAATCGTATCATACATGATACGATTATAGGATAGGTAACATATAAAATAACTTCATTAGTACATGCTATTACATGCTATGTTAATTATTTAACAATGTGTAATTTTCGATGTATGACGAGAAAAGTAAAAAAAAAAACAATTTTGTCGATGGTTATGGTATATAGATTTTAACAACTGATTTCCCAATTTTGTGATATTTTCTGGATTTGTATGGAACCCTCGATGTGCGAGCCTGACTCGCACTTGTCCGGTTTTTTTTCATCCTGTTATCGATGCATTTTTTCTTATTACTAATAAAATGTGTAAGTTGTTACCAGTATTCTAACAGGCGGGAACATCCGGAGTAAGTCGTCTTGCGCCCAGTAAGGAGACAGCAGCGGGTCGCGCGGCACGCTGAATATGAATTCGTCGGACGGACTGCGAGCTATCAGTGCGTCCAAGTTCGTTCGCACCGCTAAACTAAACAAAAGATGATAAAAATGTAAACGAAAAAGGATTTGTTCCGTTACCGGTATTAAAATAAATAAAAATTCTAACCAGATCAATGATTGCTGTTTTATAAAGAGCATTCAAAATGTAATTATTATCTAATAAAACATATTTTTAAACCCCTGCGATATTTAGAAAATCAATAATATATATTTGGGGTATGTAACGTGAAACGGAACGGATATCTCGTAAAGAAACACGTTAATCTGAAAAATCTCAAAGCTAATTTAAAAAAAAAAAGTATAATAGAAATGTCAATTCAAAATTCAAATTCAAAATTCATTTATTGACTCATTAAATGTCAAAAGTAAATTGATTGATTAATTTGATTCTCAATGAGTGTTGCCACCTTAGCCCTTTTGGAGCTAGATTTAAGACTGTTTACTGTAGGTGAACCTGATGTGTAATGATTTAGCCCGGAAAGGGCTATCTAGCGCTTATTTGCCCTATTTATTTTCTTAGAAAATATGATTTTGAATTTCCAATATATTTTTTTAAAATAACAATTTAAAAAAAAATGCAGGGCTATATATTATTTTTTATTACTCCATGAAGCTTTAAACTTTAAGTACATTCCTAGAAAAAATAAATGATCTTGGTTAGAATTTTAATACCGAGTTCCTTGTAAATCAGGTACAACTCCTTTAGCAGTAGAACATTACGATACCCATACCAGCCTAAGCAATAGCAATCGTTTATGACTTCATTTTAGTCATTTGGCACCGCCTATGTGACGTTAGCCATCAATTGCTTTGCGCGGATTGCGAAAGCAATCGTTGAATGAACAACCTTGATGGCTAACGTCACATAGGCGGTGCCCAATGACTAAAATGAAGTCATAAACGATTGCTATTACGATTTCTATTGCTTAGGCGGTCGGGGGCTGGAGGGGCAGATTACACTGGTCTAACAAGTGAATGGAATCTGACCCTCCAAGATCAGACGAGGGGGGCAGATTCCACTCCAAAAAATTAAGGAGTGGAATCTGCCCCACCAGTGGAGCACTTTGGTAGGGCAGAGAGAAAGTACCCAATCTAAAGGTTCCAATATTCGCCATGCTTTAACACTTTGACACGTCGAAGTTAGCCAAAAAGATTATCATAAAAATTTCGACATGTATTTTTATTTTTTCCATAATAAATCGTCAAAAAATGAGAGACTAATTTTTTTGTAGTCATCTAGCCCACAATAACACAAAAAACTAACAAGAAAAAAAATATAAACATGTAACTTACTCTTCTTGCGTAGGCCTGACGATAGCGTTAGAGCCGGTGATGTAGGCCAGCCGCGACGACATCGCTCCCATGAAACCGGTCGCAGCTTCGCTGATTCTACAAACAAAAAAAAATGTAATAACAAAACACTTCAATAGTATCCTGCTAATACTGGGCAGGGTAGATATCATTTGCCTAGTTCTTCTTTTATTCAATTCTGAATACGGTTATGTATAAATGGCATTTTATTGAAATCATTACATTCAAAACTTGAATTCAAAAGTTTGAACCTGAATGCTCAAATCGGAAAGAAGGTCCGAAACAGTACGCACAGTATGCCGCTCGTTTGCTCTATCTCACTCTAACGCAAAATATTTGTAAGAACTTTGTTGTCCGTCTGTCCGTCTGTGTGTATGTCAAGACTCTTTATCTCGGGAACGCGTAAAGATATCGAGTTGAAAGGATAATGCAACTTTCCCCTTGTGTTTTGGGCTCATTTTTTGTTACATACTGCCCACACATGAAACCTATACCAAATAGTGGATATTATTGCCGCGAGTAACTTTCAATATGGCGTCACATAAATCGCACCACGGGTTTTTTTTTTGGAGGTATACATTAATGTTAAAAAAAAATCAACTGAGACAACATAATAATTCGCAAATTCCGTTGTGATTGGGAAAATACAATAGATTCCAGGTAGCGCAAATATAGAGCAGGTAGCAGAGCCTGCACCTAGACAATAATGCTTTCTCTCTCTTTCTCGTCTAAACCTGTTCTTTTTACCTCCCCTAGTCCCCGTGTTTTGTTGCACTCGCGCAGTCGCCCGTTGCTTGTTATTCGGAACGTTACTGTGTGCTCTATCGTATTTTTTATGACTTGGTTATTTCTTACGGACTTGTGTGATTCTTTGAATGTTTACTTTGGCTGTGCTTACTGGACTCGATTTATCCTAACGATGTTTGAACCACAATCGCAATTCGTGTGCTTGCTGTGCAATTGTTCTGTGTTACGGAGTCGGAGACACACCTTGACCGCAGAACTTCGTAACTTGCATTCACGCACGATCGAAAACATCCAAGCAGCGTGCCAGCGCGAGGTAAGTGACGCACCCTATAGTTATATTTTGATGTTTTCGTTTTGGGGATTTTTTTTATTCGAGATAAGCTTGCATTTGACCACATTCTCCTGATGTTAAGCAACGATACGGTGTAGGGAGCACACTTACCTAAAAGGTATCTGTTTACTCTAGATTTGATCACAAGTCAATTGACAACCTTTATATATGTATTTGGGAATCAATAATAAGTGCTTTATACATATATTACCACCTGAAATCTAAATAGCCGGTTAATAATAGTTATTTGTTATACAAGAGTACTAAGTTGCTTTTTAACCGCGTGCTCAATTTTGATGACCGAGCAAGCGAAGGATTCTAAAATTGGTTTACTATTTTCGTGATCCAGTATTTACCCTGCAGGAAGATCACACAGTAGAGCAAAATAAATAATAATGACATTGCATAACATAAGTTTCTACACCTGCATTTAACGCGAGGACGCGCGTATTTGCCCCTGCTCTTATCGATCATCATTTATTTTCAGATTACGTATAACAACGAAGAATACGTATGCCACCGTTGTTGGACTCGAGCTAGACGTGGTCGTCTAGCGCGCCATGATAACAACCCCGAACCGGTTCAACAATCTGACCAAGACCGTGAAATAGAATTGGAGGAACAACTACAAAGCAGCCCCGTTAATGTTATGTCTATTGATCCCCAACTGGTTGACCAGGAAAGAGCATCAAGCCACCCTGTTCCTACTGATCCTCAACCTATTCAACAACCAGATGAGGAACAACCTTCATCGGAGGAACAACCTTCATCAGAAGTAGAAATTAACCCTGAGCTGTTGAACAACAATGTATCCTTCAACTTGTCTGGATTTTCAAGAGCACCAAATGTGGCAAGGTCCTGCATTTTCTACGGATGCGAAAATACATCTCGACAAAGAATTGCAGAGAGTGTAAAAATGAAACTGTTAATGGAAAATAACTTTTATATTCCCCCGGAGGCACGTGTTTGTCATGAACATTCGATGACAAATAGTTGGCAGATTTTATTGGGTTCTCCAAATAGAAGATTTGATTTTAATCCTCAATATACACTAAATATAATTCATTTACTGAAGAATTATAACAACCGACTTCTGGATTTTGAAAAAATCGAAGATTTTGATGAAGCAGAACTACACTATTGGACCGGACGTACTTTCGATGAGTTTCAGCAAATACTGCAAGAGACACCATCTTTGCTGCGCAGTACCAGAAAACCAAGGACAACGCTTGGCATTTACCTAGCTAAGCTAAGAACAGGAGAAGCCGACGATAGGCTAGCGTCAATTTTTAAGATGACCAGGCAAAATCTGGAGAAAAAATTAAATATAGCAAGGCAATGCTTGACCGCAGACTTCGTTCCACTTCATTTGGGGTTCAATCATATCAGTCATGAAGAAGTTGCAAACAGGAACCTTTTGATACCCAACACATTATTTGGCAGTCCAAACAATGAAAAAGCAATTGTGATTTGCGATGCTACTTACATATATATACAAAAAAGTGCCAACTTCGCATTCCAAAAGGATACATACAGCCTTCATAAGTATAGAAATCTTCTAAAGCCATTCATGATAGTTAGTTGCGATGGATATATTTTAGACGTGTTGGGTCCATACGCAGCTACAAAAAATGACGCGACCATTTTAAAGGAATTACTATGGAGTGAAGATAGTGTTCTTCCCTGGTATTTTAATACTGGGGATGTATTTGTTTTGGATAGAGGATTTCGGGACGTAGTAAGGGAATTGGAAGAATTTGGTTATCGGGTCGTAATGCCAATTTCTAACAAAGGGCCAGCACATCAGCTAACTACTGAACAGGCCAACAAATCAAGACTCTGTACAATTTGTCGGTGGCCTGTTGAAGTGGTAAACGGAAGATTTAAGCGCGATTTCCGAATCTTTCGTCACAATTACTTTAATAAATCAATGTTGCATATGTTCGAAGATTTTAGGATCGCTGCAGCATTAACTAATGCATTTCATATTCCACTTGAAGATAACAGGCATGCCGCGGAATTCCTTAATATAATAGAAAATAGGCGGGATATGCCTAACCAGTTGGCCAATTACGTGGATGAGAATAACTTAAATAGACAAAGAGTAACTTTTCAAGATATTGTAGGCGATATTCCAAATCTCCCACAGTTTCCACAATTAACCAAAGATGATTTAATATTATACGCAGTGGGAACATACCATATTAAACTGGCTGCAAGCTATTACAGCGAGCACATCCGTGGCGGGAACTACTCAATAGAGTTAAGCATGGAACGAGATATGTGCAGATTAGAAAACTACGACTTACCATTTTCAAATGTATCTTTACTAAGAGTGCGAATCAAAAGTCGGCACAGCAGCAGCAAAAAATATTTTTGCTACATTCTAGTGGACGAGAGCTCTGAAGGCATTCAATGCATAAATAATTACTGTTGTAATTGCTTGACGGGAAGGCGGACGATTGGTGTCTGCGCTCATGTAATGGCTGCAGTGTGGTATCTTGGTTGGGCCAGGCACCAAGAGTCAATCCACCGTCCCGCAATTTTTTTAGACAGTGTTATAATAAATGATGATGATTAATAGATATTTTCACTGTAATTGTATTTTAAATAAATAAATGTGTGCTCAATTCAAACCCCGAGTGTTTTTATCATGTTAAATACCTACTTATATTTGGCCCTTGAGACACAGTAAAAAGGAGGTACATTTTTATTTATTTATAAGGTATGCAACTCTTGACAAAAAAATAGTCTGGCAAAATAGTCAATAGCATAAAAGTAGATTTCTAACATGTTTATAGAAAACTTGTCATGTATACATATGTTGGTATGTATTTACATTATTCTTCCTTCACATTAAGTAACCTTCACAAGCATAATACCTTAAAATACAATAAAAATACTGTAACGCAGTAGAGTTTTTGCGTACCTTTGTAGGTATGCAGTAACTATGATGTAATCTGTGGTGTATACGATTCTGGGAAGCTCTATTGTTTTGCGTTTTTTTATTGGTGCCTTTTGTATTCGGTTTTATGGCTTAATGACTCGAGCGGGATCAGTCTTTGTATCTCGTCTTTTGTTGGGTGTTTACGTAAATGAAAAACAATAGGGGATTCTCGAACTTTCAAGTTGTTTACTTGTTAACACAATAGCGTTTATTAAGATCGAGTAATGTTGCGAAATATCTCGTAGGTTCGAGACTGTAGGAAATAACGGATATAAATACGCCGGCCGACCCTTGGAGTTCAGTTTATTCGTTTACCGTCGAAGCGATAACTACTCGGGTTAGTGTGCGATACCAGCGATTGTGAAGTGACTAGCTTGTGTGAATATCAGTGCCAGTGTAAAGTGTTTGTGCGAACCAGTTGTGTCGTGTGTTTTTGTGATTTTTGTGAAGTGATTGTGTGCAATAAAGTGCAAAGTGAATAATCGGCATTTTAACTGACTATCCAAGAACCCATCTCGTAACATTTGGTGTCAGAAGGGTGGATAATTGAAAATGCCGGTAACACCATACGACGAAGAGACGCCGCGCACACGGAGTCAGCGACGACAGGACGAAGCGCGTCGACTAGAGGAGCAGGAGCGCCGCCAGGAGGAGGTCGACCAGCGACGCTTCGGAAACAATTCGCTGTTAATGGGAGCCAGCGAGTCCGAGGCAACCAACAACGACCCCAGGCACTCGGAAGCACCTGCTGTGGCACCTGCCATGGCACCAGCTGTTCCTGCGGCATTTGATATGGCTGCGTTGATGTCAATGATGCAGTCTATGACTCGCCAGCTAGAAGACAAATTAGACCGCAACAGAGAGGATCAGGCTCGCCAAAAAGAAGAACTCCTTACAAGCTTGCAGGCGACCTTGGGCAGTGAGATAAAAGAGGTCAAGGACACGGTTAAGCAGCTTGATACCAGCGTAAAGGAGCATGAATCCCGAATTGTTGATGCGGAAGCACAAATCGCCGTTGTAAGGAAAGCCCTCAACGTCATCAAGTTAGGAGGTGGAACTGCTGCATCTACAACCTACTCGCCAGCCCCACAAAAGATTAAAGTGACGCCTTACGACGGGACATCATCATGGTCAGCCTACAAAATTCAATTTGACGCCGCCGTTCAAACCAATGGATGGAACAAGGACCAAGCCAAGAACGCCCTCATCATGAGCCTTCGTGACGAAGCCCTGAGTATTCTGGATGCCGTGGGTAAGGAAGTGACCTACGATAAATTAATGGAAACGCTGGAGAGTCGCTATGGTGATGAGCACCTGGAACGTGTGTACCGAGCGCAGTTGAAGAACAGGGTGCAACGTCGTTATGAAAGTCTTCAACAGTGGGCCGTCGAGGTGGAGAAACTATTCCGGAAAGCTTATCAGTCCGCGTCATTACCCAACGACGAGCATCTAGTGGAAGCGTTTGCTAACGGGATAGCAGACTTCGAAGTACGAACTGCAGTGAAACTCGGGCATCATAAGACACTAAAGGAAGCTTTGGCTCAAGCCTTAGAAGTCGAGGCTGTACGAAACCCAGCGAAGGATATCCAACATATAAGGGAGGTAAAGGACGCATCACTTCGTACAAGGTTTGGCCCTAGATGCTACAACTGCGACGAAAGAGGCCATTTATGGCGGAATTGCCCAAAGCCATGCCGAACCAGGGACGATCGACTATTGAAAGAACGGACGGATCGTGAGGCGACGCATTCACTATGGAGGAATAAACGACCTGCTGAAGAAAGCAGAAATTGGCGAGTGTTAACCGGGTCAGAAAAGCCAAAGATTTTGATATCACAAGCTCACGATGGGAACAGCCTGATCATCAATGGTGCCATTAACGGAACTTCGTGCAAGCTGACATTGGATACTGGAGCTTCTCGCACTATCATCAGTTCCCGTTTGGCTAAGCGCTTTCTTCCGAACTTCGAAAGCTGCAAAACAGTTCAACTTCTGACAGCGACCGGTCAGCACATATCCGTCCAAGGAGAGAAGCTGGTGGAGTTAAAGTTGGGTGAGAAAACCTTCCAACATAAAGTCATTGTGGCAGATATAGTTGACGATTGCATTCTGGGTCTTGACTTCATGCGAGAACATCATTGTGAGATTGACGTCAACCAAGGAATCTTGAAGTGTGGAAGAGAAGAAATCTTTATGGAAGGCGCCATATCAGGAAAGGTTTATTGTCTGCAGAAAACAGTCCTTCCACCTAGATCGGAAACCATTGTGGCAGTTAGATTACCGCCAAAGTTGGGACATCAACAACGATGTGTTCTAATAGAACAATCGGAAGGTGATCAACCATGGTTAGTGGCCCGAACTCTGGTGAGGACTACTAATACTGCTGTGGTACGTGTGCTCAACACAAGTAACGAGGAACAACTCATCAAAGGAGGTACTCCGATTGGTTCATGCGAAGAAGTAGACTGGATGCGCAGATGCCAAGAACAACCAAAGGAGAAATACAACTGTGCTGGGAGTTGCAACGTGTCAACACTATTGGAAGATTCCCGTAAAGATCTCTCTGAAAAAGAACTTCAGATGGCGAAGAAGATGCTACAGTGCTTTACCGACATATTTGCCCTCGATGATGCTGTCAACGGGAAGACTGGCTTAGTGAAGCACACGATAAATACAGGAAACGTGCCACCGATACGACAGCGGCCAAGAAGGATACCAGTGGCTCGAGAAAAAGAAGTTGTGTCAATGATTGAAGACATGGCGAAAAATGGTGTGATAGAACCTTCATCCAGTCCGTGGTGTTCGCCAGTGGTTCTAGTGAAAAAGAAGGACGGCAGTATGCGGTTTTGTGTTGATTATCGACGACTCAACGACGTAACGAAGAAGGACAGCTACCCTTTGCCGAGGATTGATGACACGTTGGATACACTGACGGGCATGAAGTGGTTTACTACGTTGGACTTAAAGAGCGGGTACTGGCAAGTGGAAATAGACCCTAAAGATAAGGAGAAGACCGCATTTTCTACGGGAAAAGGCCTGTGGCAATTTAAAGTGATGCCGTTTGGGTTGTGCAACGCCCCCGCTACGTTCGAAAGGTTAATGGAGTTAGTTCTTGCGGGACTAATTGGTGACGCATGCCTTGTCTACTTAGACGACATCATAATTGTGGGAAAAACCTTCGAAGACCACTTGCAAAACCTGGAACGAGTCCTAACAAAAATACGTGCTGCCAATCTTAAGCTGAGTCCGAAGAAATGTTCCTTTTTCAAGAGGCAAGTGAATTTCTTGGGACATGTGATTTCCGAAGCTGGTGTACAGACGGATCCAGGTAAAGTCAGTGCTGTGAAGGATTGGCCTGTGCCAAAAGACAAGACGGAAGTCAGAGCATTCTTGGGATTATGCTCCTATTACAGGCGATTCGTGAAGAACTTTGCTGATATAGCTAAGCCGTTGCATAGACTGACTGAGGAAAAACGGCCCTTTCTCTGGGATGAAAATTGCGACGCAGCTTTTCGAGGACTAAAGGAGCGACTTTGCAATACGCCTATTCTCGGCTTTCCGGACACCGAGAACGAGTTTATCGTGGACACTGACGCCAGCAACACCGGCATCGGAGGAGTATTGTCGCAAAGAAAAGGAGACCAAGAAGTGGTGATTGCGTATTTCAGCAAATCCCTGTCCAAGCCAGAAAGGAACTACTGTGTGACAAGAAAGGAGCTACTTGCAGTGGTGAAGACATTGCGTCATTTTAGCAAATACCTGCTCGGGCGAAAATTCCATCTGAGGACCGACCACGCTGCTCTAAAGTGGCTACTGCAGTTTAAGGATCCCGAAGGCCAAGTGGCAAGATGGATTGAGCAACTACAAGAGTTCGACTTCACCACGGAGCATCGCAGTGGAAAATCTCATGGCAACGCAGATGCACTGTCAAGAAGGCCATGCTCAGAGGACTGCAAGCATTGCTCAAGACAAGAGTCGAAAGATCCAGTACCTGTCAGAATGCTCAAAGCTGACATCGGCGACGAATGGAAAGAAACCCTTCAAGCTGCACAAAAAGAAGACGTCGACATCAAGCCGATTCTTGAATGGATGGAATCAGATGCCCGTAAGCCTGACTGGAGTGCTATTGCTTCACTGAGTGTTACGACAAAGAGCTATTGGGCGCAATGGGATAGCCTGGTACTTCAAGAGGGAGTGCTGTGCCGAAAATGGGAAAATGCTCGAGGCAACCAGTGCCATCTCCAAATGGTTGTACCCAGAGCAAAAGTTCCCGAAGTTTTGAAGCTGTACCACGAAGGGTTTTCGGGAGGACATCTGGGTGTGAAACGGACACTGTTGAAGATTCGAGAAAGGTTTTACTGGATCAACTGCAGAGATGATGTAGAAGACTGGGTACGGAAATGCACGAGCTGTGCATCAGTGAAAGGTCCGCATACCCGCAGCAGAGGAGCACTAAAGCTGTATAATGTTGGAGCACCATGGGAGCGAATCGCACTGGATGTGGCCGGACCATTTCCTGTGAGCGAAAGTGGCAACAAGTACTTCCTTGTCGTCATGGATTACTTCACCAAGTGGCCGGAAGTCTTCGCAATTCCAAACCAAGAGGCATCGACGATAGCAGACAAATTGGTCCATGAAGTATTCTGTCGTTTTGGAGTACCATTGGAAATCCATAGTGACCAAGGAAGAAATTTTGAATCTCAACTGTTTCAAGAGACGTGTCGGCTAATGGGTGCACACAAAACAAGGACAACGTCATACCACCCGCAATCAGATGGAATGGTGGAGCGATTCAACCAAACTCTGGAGAGATACCTGGCAAAAGTAGTCGAAAGCAAACAACGGGATTGGGACAAGCATATCCAGCCATTTTTGCTGTCATACCGAAGTGCTGTTCATGAGAGCACCAATGTCACTCCTGCTTTTGCCAATTTTGGACGTGAATTACGGCTACCCGCCGACTTAATAACTGGTGTCCCACCGGATTCTTCACAACCCATAACTGAGTACGCCAGTGACCTCCGGAACAAGATGAACGACATCTATGAGCACATTAGAGAGTATGGCCAGCAAACATCAGAAAGAATGAAGACTAGATACGACAGAAGGACTAACAACCCTGGGTTCGAGGAAGGCTCGCTGGTATGGCTACACAACCCTATACGCAAAAAAGGGAAATCTCCAAAGCTACAAGCCAAATGGGATGGACCATACCGAGTGGTGACCAAGATCAACGACGTGACGTTCCGCATACAGAAGGGACATCGAGGTGCTCCCAAGATAGTTCATGTGGATCGATTGGCGCGATATTACGGGTGCAACGATGCTCGGGACGAGCATGTCTTAGGAGGGGGTAGTGTAACGCAGTAGAGTTTTTGCGTACCTTTGTAGGTATGCAGTAACTATGATGTAATCTGTGGTGTATACGATTCTGGGAAGCTCTATTGTTTTGCGTTTTTTTATTGGTGCCTTTTGTATTCGGTTTTATGGCTTAATGACTCGAGCGGGATCAGTCTTTGTATCTCGTCTTTTGTTGGGTGTTTACGTAAATGAAAAACAATAGGGGATTCTCGAACTTTCAAGTTGTTTACTTGTTAACACAATAGCGTTTATTAAGATCGAGTAATGTTGCGAAATATCTCGTAGGTTCGAGACTGTAGGAAATAACGGATATAAATACGCCGGCCGACCCTTGGAGTTCAGTTTATTCGTTTACCGTCGAAGCGATAACTACTCGGGTTAGTGTGCGATACCAGCGATTGTGAAGTGACTAGCTTGTGTGAATATCAGTGCCAGTGTAAAGTGTTTGTGCGAACCAGTTGTGTCGTGTGTTTTTGTGATTTTTGTGAAGTGATTGTGTGCAATAAAGTGCAAAGTGAATAATCGGCATTTTAACTGACTATCCAAGAACCCATCTCGTAACAATACCATGAGGTTCAAGGTTCAAAAAGCTATGTTTTTAGCAGTACATATCTTTTTTCCCCTAGGTTAGATTTTTATGACACTTTAGTAAAAAGTGATTGTATGAATAGGCTCTATAACTGAACGTATGTTTCATGTTTGGGCAAATATTGAGCCCAGTAAGTTGCATTATCCTTTAAACTGTATACGTATATCTATGATCTATTGCAGTTGTGTAAAAGAAAAACTTCTCAGTTATCGTTTAAAAAAGTTAGAGCCGTTTATGTCGTAAAAAGACGCATATTTCGACACTCACAAAAATCTAAACCTACCGGGTACTTCCCGTTCACATAGAACTATGAAATTTGGCGAGCAGCATTGTCTCAGAGTACACATACAGGAATAAATCTGAAAACTGTGCATTTTTATTTAAATCACAAAAAATAGGGCCTCAAAATTCACAAAATATGGGTTCAAAATTCAAAGTGATTAAAGCGTATCATATAAAATAACTTCATTAGCACATGCTAAAACAGGTTTTTCATTATTTTAACAAAGTGTTTGTATGGAACCCTTTATGTGCGAGCCTGGCTCGCACTTGTCCGGTTTTTGAAATGTTTATTACAAAAAGAAAGTTTCCATACACCTAGTGTGTGAAGCACGATAAAAATCATTTCATTTCTGACGTAATGTTATCGAATTCTTGTATTGCCATCGGTTGTTGGTAAACATATGAAGTTAGTAGGCCGAATTAAACTTCTTGGCAGCTGTGAAGTTAACTACGAGCTGCGCAAAATCCAATCTTGACTGAAGCGCACTTAACGGCTGCGCGAGGATTGGGTTTTGCGCAGCTTGAAGCTCACTTGACAGCCGCCAAGAAGTTCGATTAGATACAAGTTTACGTTATTCTCAAATTGTTAGATTAGTTGAATGTCCTTTTTTTTTTTATTTAAACAGCTTTTACAAACATATTATAACTAATGCTTAAAACTTAAAAACCTAAAAAAGGTTTGTCTAGACAACAGATTCTCGTAACAATAACTACATTCCAATCTATAATTAATCTAACATACCAATAATTACAAACAATAGATGCTCGCTGCGCGCGAAAACTCAATAACGGCTGGTAGGCAGAGGTAGAAACCGAGTCCGCATAACCGGTTCCGAACAACAACGAGTAGTTTCTTTATGCCTAAACGCAACCATTGCAGCGCTCGCGCGCACGTATCGCATCAATACAGCATGCTCCATTTCATGCAAGATCTAAATAGAATTTATTTAAACAAGGTTTTATATTTTTTATGGTAACACTTTTTAGTACATTATTGTAGCCGTGGTGGCTTAGAGGTAGTGACACCCGCCATACAATCGTGAGGTCATGGGTTCAAATCCCGGTCCCGTACCAATGAGTTATTTGGAATTTATGTACGGAATTTCACACCACTGGCTTTTCGGTGAAGGAAAACATCGTGAGGCAACCTGCATATGTCCGGAGAAGAAATTCGATGGCGTATGTGAATCCACCAACCCGCACTGGGCCAGCGTGGTGGATATGGCCCAATCACCCTTCGTGGGTAGGCCTACGTCCTGCAGTGGACTATTAAAAAGGCTGATACAGTACAGTACACTTTTTAGTACGTAATTAACTCACCCTACCTTAATCTGACGGGTTCTGATGATCGTTTTTATTTTTACTAATAGTCTAAGATCCCGCTATACAAGGACCTTCACCGAGATGCTTATTTAATAAAATTTAATGAAGGAGAGTGCGCATGCTATGTGTGCTTGGAAACCCGTGGTTGTGACCGGAAAAAAATAGGCAACCTAACGTTTGCATATTCTATGGGCTTCAAACTTTCGATTGGTATCAAATTAATTTAATAATCACACCTGTGCAATGTTTAAAAAATATTTTTTTTTTTAATTTTTAATTAAAAATACTCTGGACTGAAATTTGTTAGGCAACCCATATAGGATATATTTATTGGCATATTTAATAACATAAAAAATACGTCTCATTAAATAAGCATCTCGGTGAAGGTCGTTGTATAGCGGGATCCTATACTATAATATGATCCTTTATCCTTCAGCGGCCATATTTACGGGGATCATATTTGGTGGAGGTACTTAATCAGGTACAAGGTATCTTTCTGTATGTTAATCTGCCGTGCTTTAGTATGTCCCAAATTCTCCGATCTTCATAGATTTACCATACAATTCGATAAATTTACGTCATTATCCTAATTAGGATCGCCAGGGTTAGTATTTTTCGAAGGGATCGAATCGAATTCAAAGGGATCGGTTACAAACTTAAAAACTTATAATTATGCAAATAAAAGCGTATTAGAGATTACCTCGTTTTTATCCTCTTCCTGTGTTCTACGTTGTTGTCGGTGTCGTTGAGTAATGGCGGTTCGCCGACTAGTGTGCTAGAGTTTTCAGATTCTGCTTCCCTGAAATAGCAGTAAATAGGTTAATCTTTTATAATTTTTCACTCGATTTTAGGATGTAAACATTTCAGAGCAGTGAGTACCTAATAAAAAGAAGGGAAAAATATTAACACAAGTACTAATGTATTTTGCGGCCAGTCCCAATAATCGATTTCAACAGATTTTTATCAATTCCGTCGCAAGTTATATTGCGCTCACTTTTACTTCATTTTTTCAGCACGTAGTGACGCATAATTGGCATGGTTTAACCTAGCTCAGGCAATGTGTATGTGTGTGTCCATTATATATTTTGCTTTTTTAGGGTTCCGTACCTCAAAAGGAAAAAACGGAACCCTTATAGGATCACTTTGTTGTCCGTCTGTCCGTCTGTGTGTATGTCAAGACTCTTTATCTCGGGAACGCGTAAAGATATCGAGTTGAAATTTAAACTATATACGTAAACCTATAAATTCTTGCAGTTCTGTAAAAGAAAAGCTTCTCAGTTACCGTATAAAAAAGTTAGAGCCGTTTATGTCGTAAAAAAACGCATATTTCAACGCTCACAAAAATCAAAACCTACAGGGTAGTTGCCGTTGACATAGAACTATGAAATTTGGCGAAAAGCATTGTCTCAGAGTACACATATAAGAATAAATCTGAAAACTGTATATTTTTATTTAAATCACATAAAAATAGGGCCTCAAAATTCACAAAATATGGGTTCAAAATTCAAAGTGAGTAAATCATATCATGTAAGGTCTCATATAAATTAACTTCATTAGCACATGCTAAAACAGGTTTTTAATTATTTAAAAATTTTCAACGAATGATGAGAAGTAAAAAAAATTTTTTGTCGATGATGATGATGAGTATAGAGATTTTAACAACGTACTTCCCAATTTTGTGAAATTTTCTAGATTTGTACGGAACCCTCGGTGTGCGAGCCTGACTTGCACTTGTCCAGTTTTTTTTTCTTTACCATGTCGCACAATCGATTAGCTTACCGGAGAGATTCATCAGCGGCGTGTTTGTCCTTGATGACAGGTATCCGCCGGCCTTCGGAGTCCGTGTCGCTATCCAGAACGTATCGTTCTAGGAATTCCGACACGTACTGTTGAGATTTGTCCTCCGGTGGGGTCGCTCCTGTAGAAATAACAACGGCTAATGATATACAGTATATTCCTAATCAAGTAGCATCCTTTTAGGGGCTTATTCTGTACATTAAAACTAACAACTTCTGACTTCTGTTCTGCGACTTTTGTCAAAACAAAATCGACTGTTCCATACATTTTTTCGCAGGTGAACGATATTTTTCTATGAAAAAAAATTTTTTTTTGGTGTAGTAAATGTCCCAGAACAAAAGTTGTTAGTTTTGATGTACAGAATAAGCCCCTAAAAGGATGCTAATTGATTAGAAACAACCCTGTATTTTTACGATAATCTTTGTGTTTTGCTATAATAATTAATTTTCCCCACAAATTCACAAATAATTGTCTATTTGTTAAAAACGGCTCAGCCGATTTTTTTAAAATTCAGATGGGACCACCGCTCAACAATGATTTACCAAACAAAACAGTCATCAACATCGGTTCATAACTACGTAACAAATATAATAAAAAAACACAGTGAATTGAGAACCTCCTTGTTTAAGTCGGTTAAAAAATAAATAACGCTTTACACTCAAACGCTCCACACAAGGATTCCTTGCGATGGGATTTTTTATATATTTTTTCAACAAGATATTTAAATTCTATAGCAGAAGCGCGCAAGTAACGTGCATTAAATGCGAGCGTAGCGAGTATAAATTTTTTTCATATTTCTTCAACAAATATACTATGAATTATTTGAAAATTGCGGCACACACCACCACCCCTTTCCGTATGGCGCCCAGGGCCATGCGCATTCTGTCAGCCCAACACTTTGCACTATTACGGCAAAGACAACTCCCCAATAAAATTCTCCCAGATCTTGATTTTTTGTGATTTAGCATATATTAATAACAACCAATTCAGCTACATTTTAATTTTATGTCATATTAAGCGCCACACAAATCGGCGGATGGGAAGTTATGCGCAGAACGCTGCGCAAAAACCGAAATATAGGCACGCGCGGGAGCTAGAGAGGCGAGACGCCGGGGCACACCCGCCCGCTAACCTCACGCCTCCCGCGCGCTCTCTACGCCCGAGCTCACTATTGCCGTTTGTATGGGCATTGTGCACACATGCGCAATTATTAGCGAATCACGGCGAAGTGTCATCGGCGGGTAACTTCTCATCCGTCGATTTGTGTGGCGCTCAGTATACCAGTAGCGGTGTGTTCGCTCTGCAAAGACGCGGCACTAATGGTGGTATCGGAAGACTTGCGCCGCTCGCTGCCAGACTTGTGCGCCTGCAGCTCGGCCAGGTCCGACGGAGACACCTCCTCGAACGACGACGGCTCTTCGCTTATACCTTCTGCAAATGAAAAAGAGTGATTAGTAATACTAGTAGATCTCCGAACAGTAGACTCCGCATCTATTTAACTGAATCTTTGTAAGCTTAATCGCATTTCGACTCGCTCTTGACCGATTTGATTTAAACTCGCAAATTTTATTGGGATTAAGATATTACTTAAACGATCTTGCCAAATATTATCGATCGACTGATAAAAAGCGTAACAAAATATTGTGCCTTTCTTATGGGGTAATAACACCACAATAACATATAGAACCTTACAAATATCTCGACTCGAAGCGTTGAGACTTCGCTCGCTCAGTCAAAATATAATATACAGGGTGATTGGTAATCAATTAGCATCCTTTAAGGGGCTTATTCTGTACATCAAAACTATACTCTATAAAAATTAACTTGAACTCTGCGACAGCTGTCAGAAAAATCACGCCTATGAAGTCCTGAATTTCTTAATAGTACAGACAGTACCTGTCAATGTCATACTTTATGGGCATCTCGATTAGTGATGGGCGACAATTAATGATCGTGACCACTGAGTTTTAGATAGAGTTTTAGTTAAAATATCGATAGTTTATACTGACGATATTTTAAATAAAACTTAATTTATCATTAATTTTATTGTATATTTGAATATCATAACATTTTTTACATGTGTAATTAAATTAAACCCAATTATATGTTACATTAGCATCGATAATTAATGATCAAACGAACTAGTGAAGTTCGATCAAAATTATGTGAACGGCTTCATTCGACGCGATTTTTAGTTTACATGTTGTAGTTATGCTTCCAGGTACCGGCCTTCAACACGGATTTTTTAAAGATTTTTCCTGTTTTTTTTTTTTTTATTTTTTTTTGTTATGTTGTTACCCTTTACTTAATATCGTCAACGACTACCAGACCACTTCCTCTACAGTCACCGCCCATCCGACTTCAGGCGCCATACTTCATTTTGTTTAAAGTATTTCACATTTTAGTTTGAGGGTTAGGGCATTACGCTTTGTAAATGTATAATTATTTTAGGGGGGGTGTATATAATCGCGTCGAATGAAGCCGTTCACATAATTTTGATCGAACTTCACTAGTTCGTTTGATCATTAATTATGTTTCACGGCTTCATTCTTTGCGATTTTTAGTTTACATGTTGTAGATGTTTAGAGAAATAACAAAATGTGAAATGTATATTCATTTTTATCCGTAGACATTATATTTTAATGAATGCAGAATTAAATTTTATTTATTAATCATATGATAGAACTGATCATTGTACATTATCTTGAAGAATATTTCTATTATAGAATTTCAAAGACTTGTGAAGATTGGCTCCATCCAGGAGTTTTGCTTATAATTTCAATACCGACACCGACTATGTTAGCTATGTCTAAATATATTCGTATCTATCTTACTACTTTTGAGGACATCTTTGATCCGGTGACTTAATCTTTGTGATGTTAATTTAGCGTACGGACGGTTAACTTATGAACAAAAAGTCATTATCAGAGGAACGTAAATTCTTTATTTTCTCTATGTATGTCTCTAAGCATCTTGCTGAGCATAATTCAGGTCTCTGATCCAAATACGAAAATTTCAGAAAAGGCTGCGAACAATTTGGGTTTGAGGTCTTTATAGTATCAGATAATTTTAGTGAAATTGTGTCACGGATGCTATTAAGCTGAATATTATTAATTTAGGTACTATGGTTTTACTAGTGAAGTGAACTTTTACTAGTGAATATGTCGGAACTCTGTGTGCAGACCAGAACCTACAATGTCAGTGTCTTTTTTGAAAGAGTTTCTAAATCAAAATCTTCGTTAGTCGCATTTCTTTGACAAATACTTTAATATTATGCCTGGATCCCAATATATTTGGGAGCTGGGGGCCTTGATCTAAACACTCCTTTCATAAAACGTTTTACATCGGCATCATTTGATATAATTATGTTCATTAATAATGTGTAGTTATTATAGCAGACTTATACGAATTGATGGTACCATACTTAGCACCCTTATTAAACTGTTTTATTTTGGGTGCAAAATTTAGCCCAGTATTTGATACAATAACCATATTGTTTATAGGTATTGGGATAATGAATCTAACATAATTTCTAATGAACTGGGTGGAAAACCCTTTAGTTACCCACGTTTGCCGGACAACTTCGCGGCATCTAGTGTCAGGGTCTTGTAGAGCTTGTGTAACGTCCTAAATGGAGATTTAAGAAGGTGGAGATTGGGGTCAAAGAAAATCATGTCAGAAATCAATTTTTGAAAAACTGCGTTGGCCAGTATGGGACCACAAGAATACCTTCCCTTACTTATAATTTTATGGATTGTCTTAACAATTATTTAGTAGGGAAGAAATGCACAGAATGTCAGATTTTTTCGAGATACCGTAAAAGCATCTATAGCATCAGGATCAATTTTCCATGTCACATGAGTGGAACTTAGTATTAAATCTGCTTGCAAATAAATCAATATCAGGGTAACCCAATTTATCTGTTATTTTAAGAAACGCATAATCAGCTCATTCCCATTCAATGTCTACAACTGTAATTTTTTTTTTTTTTTTTTAAATAAATAATCAGCATTATTGTTTTATTTGCTATGAATATAGGATGCATTTAACCAGATCCAACCCATGTCCAAATGTCTGGAGATATTTTATTCAAGTGCTTATACTGAATACTTCAGCAGTAACATTGCCTAATCTATATATCAGAATCAGTAATATTTTTAGCAAAAAATTTCAATGCTTGAAAAGCTTATAGTTCCAGTTCATTAACCACGACAATCTTCATTATTACAATAAGCGCCCCATCCGGTAGTAGATGAATCGGAATAGATTACTAATTTATATATATATTTTTTTAATAATTATTATTTAATCACTACATTTAAGCGGTAAATGTACCTTGGACAAACGCCATCAGCGCATTTTTTTTTTTTTTTTTATTAAGTTAATTTTGAATTTGGTTTACTTAGGTTGTCTAATAAACATTGGTATTGTACTGTTCAAATTTTTTTGTATATAACCAAGAATATCTGATAGCTGGGCACACTGTTATCAACAAGCCTATCAATGACTCGAGAAAATTCCCCGACATTCATCTTTTTTACATTTTTTACAAGATTTTTGACTTCTTATCTTCAGGCAGGGCCATAATCATGACAATCAAAGAACAATCCCAGAAATTGGCACTAAAGAGCTTTTCTCATAGTTTGCTATAAAACCAAGATTTTCCAATAGTGTTTTTATTGAATTTGCGTTTTCTTGGCAGTCAAGAAATGTTAAACCAAGACCCAATAATATAACTACATATATCATCTAAATAGATAACAGATATTAAACCTTTTAATTGTAAATTTAGTAAATACATACGGTGCGGTGGACAAACCAAACGGTAAACAGTTAGATTTATATAAGACACTTTTATATTTAAATCGTAGGCATATTATTATTATATAAGTAGTATATTATATAAAAAGTAATCATCTTTAAGATCAATATAATAGCCATATATAGCAATTCGATATTATCAATTTTGATGCGGTTCTGTAGTCTATGCATTTTAAAATGATAAGCGTCAATAAATTCATTCAATTTCTTTAAGTTCAAATAAAACGTTTTGGCACAAAAAATATTCTAGAAAGAAATTGATCATCAGTTTATTTATGGCTACTGTGAAATTGAAATCTTCCTCTTTCGATAGAGGGTAGGTAAGGTCCGGTGGGTTGTTTTAACAGGTAAATGAGGTTTTATAACCTTTTTTGCATTCTACTCGTAATATTGTAGGATCGGATGTAATCTGAGTCCAATTTTGATAAAAATTTCGTAAGCATCCCGCATACGAAGATACCTCATCTATCTCTGCGCAGCAGTCATCCTCTGGGACTGTGGCGAGCGGTCGCTCGGGCAGGCGCATGCTTCTCGTCACAGGCCGCGGCAGGGTGAATCCGCCGCGGGAGCGCTGGGCTTCGCCCTTGCTGAAACTTGCGGTGCTGAGAGTTCAAATTCTTTTTAATAAAATGGTTATTATTAAAGTGGTTGTGTGCCATCTGAACCGGAACTTTTAAGTCATCTCCGGTCTTCTATATTATTGTTTTTTAATTTTGCCGTCATATTATCGCCAAAAAGATACTTGTCTCTCTGGGATCTTGTCTTGTTTCTTTGAGGTATGAGTTCACTGCTTCTAAAACAAAGTTTCGTCGAGTGGACGTCTGTCTAACGCATAGTATGCGACAGGCGTCGCTTAGCGGTTTTAATAAAGTGTATTTGTACAGCAGTTCATCAATCGCTGTGGCTAAAGCCGATAAGGCAATACCTTATTGTATTTGTTTCGCGACAATTTATGCATCTCTTTTTTGCAAGGATTCTGGCAGGGCAGTTTTGAACTCGGCATTCAATTTGGGAGCTAACAGGAATTCGCAATTACTAGGCACAGCATAGGTATTGCAACTTTTCCTTTCCTTCTTTTTCTAAGCCCTTGCTGAGGGTATTTTGCCAAAGAGCAGCGACGTCTTTATGTATCACTGGTCCCAAACTTATCTCTAACTGAGGCGCATTTCCCAGAAGTTCCAAGATGTCTAAATAGAGCGTCACATCGGTATCGGATGTTACGAGGGAGAGCTCGATGGCAGGCGCGGCAGGCTCCTCCATTGTAGCAGGTGCGGCGTCCGGATCGCGCTGGCTAGCGTCGGTGGCCGATGGCCCCGGGGAGCACGGCGGAAAGCAACGAAACGGTGTAAAGACACGGTTTCTTGACGTTGACAGTATCTGCCCGGGTATGGCAGTAACGCATCAACTTTGCTCTCGATTAACATAACACGTGGAAAGACACCGGTGGCCGATGGCCCCGGGGAGCACGGCGGAAAGCAACGAAACGGTGTAAAGACACGGTTCCTTGACGTTGACAGTATCTGCCCGGGTATGGCAGTAACGCATCAACTTTGCTCTCGATTAACATAACACGTGGAAAGACACCGGTGGCCGATGGCCCCGGGGAGCACGGCGGAAAGCAACGAAACGGTGTAAAGACACGGTTCCTTGACGTTGACAGTATCTGCCCGGGTATGGCAGTAACGCATCAACTTTGCTCTCGATTAACATAACACGTGTAAAGACACATGTCGGGACAGTATGTTCCTTAAATTTGTATCGTATATGGATATTGCTTAATATTGATAAGAGTAGCAAAATTGCGGGTATTTTTGCGAGCACAAAAATGTATAAAAGTAGATTACTTACGAGTACTTTCTGTTTCACATCAATAAGTGTAGCAAAATTGTGGGTATTTTTGTAAGCACAAAAATGTATAGAATTAGATTATTTACTTTCTGATTACGAATTTCTTCCTCGTCACTCTCACTTTCACATCTTCGTTTTCTCGAATATCCCATTTTTAGAGCATATTGTTAACTGTAGTCTGGTGAACGTGCGAAGGCCTCGACACGGAAACACGGAATGAAGTATGGCGCCTGAAGTCGGATGGGCGCGCGGTGACTGTAGAGGAAGTGGTCTGGTAGTCGTTGACGATATTAAGTAAAGGGTAACAACATAACAAAAAAAAAAAACAGGAAAAATCTTTAAAAAATCCGTGTTGAAGGCCGGTACCTGGAAGCATATCTACAACATGTAAACTAAAAATCGCAAAGAATGAAGCCGTGAAACATAATAGTGAAAAACGTCGATAAATACTATCGTTACATTATTATAAGTATTTAATTAATATCATAACATTATTTACATGTGTACATACTTGATCTTAAATAATAGTAAGTAAATAAAATCCAATTTCTCACCTTCAACTACTCATTCGATTTCATTACAACATTGTTTGAAAATCGTTTTTTTCCACCACTATCCCAACTCTAAATATGTCAATATGTCACTGTCGCAGAGATCAAGTTAAATTTTATAGAGTATAAAAATTTTTTTCAACGTCTTTTGACAAAAATAAAAAAAAAAAAACTATTTTCGAGGGTGAACGATTAACGATTTTTCGACACGAGATTTGATAAAAGTCGTTGAACAAAAGTTGTAAGTTATGATGTACAGAATAAACCCCTAAAAGGATGCTAATTGAGTACCACTAACCATGTATAAAGAGGCGTTATGTAGTGAATTGCACAATGATTATATCGCTAAAGTTTTGCAACAATATTCCCTTCTAATCTAATGGTAATAACAACATTCACAGTAACCGACTTTCAAGCTTCAAATTCGATATTCTTTACTTCTTACCTTGTGACGTGCTGACTTTGAGGAAACCATTGCTATCCAAAGGCGTAGTGGCACTCGACGGTGCGTTTTGTGTGTTATTTGGCTTGTCATCCTTTCCATCTTTTCCCTTTGGAGGATTACTTGGACAGGCGTAAGCTAAAAATAAATAAAAGTACAGTGTTTTAGAAGTTGCATCTTTTAAATTTATGTATAGGTTATAACAATTTGAGTATCTAGTCATATAGTCTTAAGGCCCATATCGCAACATAATCGCGATTTTGGTCAATGTTAGCGTTCTGTTTCTAAGTTAAACTAAAATAAACAACCACTTTAAGTTATTGAAAAATTTAAAACACATCATAAAATTCCTGGTAGCTTTTTTTTATTTTCTGGTTTTGTTTTATTTCTTCATATTATGTCAAAATTCCAAAGCAAGTCTTTCGAAAAATTCGCAAATAGGGTGGTTTATTGGTCCATTTTTTGAAGAACAGTGCAAAGCAAATACAATTTAAAAAATAAGATAATATGACAAATATTCTTATATATCTAATAGCAAAATTAAAATTTTGATTAAAGCACGTGTTTTCACAAAAATAAATATCTCATCCAGACGTATAAAGCTGCTAATAACGCCCTGATACAGCTGCCAATATCTCTTTTTTACATTGGTATTCAGATGCAAATTTTATACCAAAATAAAGTTTAATTCATAAATAATTAGAATTTCTGTATTATTTTGTAAAATAACTATATAAAAAACTATAAATAAAGCCATTTACAACCGCCAGAAATACTACAAAATGCGATGTATTGAGCACTCGGATTCAGTACTGCGCGAGCGCTCGTCGAGGTCGGACCCATGTCCAATTTTTGAATCCCAAACGATGGTGCGTGAACAGCGTGAATGTTATAGTACGCTCAATAAATATTGATCGTGCGAGTATTAATTTTGACTATTGACATAATATTGAACAATTTCGGGTAAACCAAAACCGTATTATTTTCGATTAGTATTACTGTTAGATAAATAAATAAGTAGGTTGTGTGTTTTTGGTAGATTTTTATTTAAATCTTTTATGTGAGCACAATATGTAAATATTTTTGTAAATATCGATTTTATTTTGAACAATGTGGTATGATACAGCGCATTTCTTTATTTTTCTTTGATTTGGTATATTTACAAAGATTATTACATTTTAGCGGAAATTTAAAATTGTAAATTTTGCCCGTCCTATTTATTTATTACACGTGTTAGCCAAGAGTGCCGAAAAACAACCAACCATGTAACTTTGACATTTTTATGTCATTACATTGTTCTATAAATGCAATTTTTATTTCATTGTGATGGTATCAGTAAAGACAATAGATTCAGGTTTGGTTTCTTGGAGATAAAAAAATCTATTCAATGCAATAGCGGCGCGTGTTCCAAACAATAGATAATTAACAATAACAAAAGGATCTTGCTTTCCAATATTCGGGTGTTTTTCTAAAACAACACCTGAGAAGTGGACAATAGATTTATGAGTTTATTGTAATATTTCTAGTATGAGTCAGATTGTGGGCACAGATGAGAACAAAAAGAACCTATCTAGTATCACTGAGATTTATGCACATGAAGCGAGGCAAAGCTGTGTTCAGCCACTTTTTTCTTTTTTTACAAGAAGAGATTTGTTATGAAGGCCTTGTGGAGGTCAAAATGTCTTTCATCGGCGTTAGGTATAGACCCAGAAGAAGCAATAAAAAAAATCAATTGCTTCCAAACGAACCAATCGATTCGAATTTTATTGAACATGACTCAAATCATTCGATTGTATGTGAAAATAAATGTATGATCTTTAAGTTACATAATTTTGAATATACTTCTATACCTAATTAATGTTCTTATAAATATAACATGGTTTTTAGAAAGCCTTTTAGAACGTTTCGCACCAAAATTTCTTAAATACAATGCAATTCAAAAAGAACGCCGCAGGTGTTTTGACTACTTGAAATACAAAGGGGAGAGATTTTATGATCTCAGGTGTAATTTTTAGGAGTTACCGCATCTTGAAGATTTTGTACGTTATAAAAGTAATATTGGTAAAATATCGTTCCGAATTAGAATTAATTTCAATGAATCAAGAAGTTTTACATTTTATCAAAAGGTGAGAGCACTGCAGATATTTTTCCAAAAAAAACCGGCTAATATACCAAGAAATAAACAGGTAGAGGAAACAAAGATACAAAAACAGTAAGAGCAAGCCACATAAGCAACAATTTCATTACTTTCCAATTATTAAAGGACTTTTAAAACATTACATTTATTTTATTTTATAATATCTAGTAAGTTCGATATAAAAAGCATGTTTTATTCACGAAAAAGTGAAAGTTATGATCAAACATAATAATTTAAAATTAAAAGAAAAATTAAATTACCAAATCACATATCATTATTATAAATAGTACAAGGTCTGCACTATCACCTAATAATTCAATAATAAAAGTATGAAGATAGTTCAGTTACTGCAGCTGCACAGCGCCGTGGATTTATGACTCCGGCCGAGTTGCCGCCGTGCGTAAAACCCACAGACATATAAGAGTAAGCAGACCTAACATTATATAATTTATATAGTTATACTTTTATCTACGTCATGTCGTCTCTTTCTTCCTAGTTACTTAGTAATATGCGCTATCCTTTGTTTTCCCTTGTAGCAATACTAACTAACACATATAAAAAAAGATGACGTGAAGCCGGCCGCCATATTGATGAGTGACGTTTGCGGATTCAATGGCGATAACGTTCCGGAGTAATTGAGCAAAATATAAGTGGATTTTGTGTTAATAGCTGGTGAACTGGTGAAATAAAATGGTGAAATGCAGTGCGAATAATTGTAACAGTTCAACTTATAATAAAACACCTGGATTAAGTTTTTACCGGTATGTATTGCGTCTGTTTGTTTAGAGCAAGTTCTTATCGCGTTTGATTTTTAGTTTATGCAGTTAGAATGCTAAAATATTCCTATAAAACATACACAATAACGTTATTGAGTTGTTTCTAATACCTATAGACTTCGTCGCTTTGACTAGTTTTGTATATTAATTATTTTTCAAATAACGCAACCATACTTTGACGTCTCATGTACTTGTAAAATTACGAAGGGTCGGACTGGGTCGGACTCAGTCTGAATATTAATTTATTTCGTTTTATTAGATAATATTTTTAAAATACACTATGGTAGTAATTTATGGATTGAGGTTATTGGTGATTAAAGAACTACATACCAATGTCATAGAATATAAGTCTAATATAAGGTACCTGTTATATTATTATAAATTATAACCTAAATTGTTATTATAAGTTTTTATTGGATTGGCCCATATGCACGTACTGTTGAGTATAGACCTTCTATAGCCCATACCTGTTTTGAATATTGACATGGTTTCAGGTTTCCGAAAGATGATAACCTAAAGAAAATTCGGTTGCAAAACGTAAACCGTCCAGACTGGCAGCCTTCTTCGAGCAGTGTTTTGTGTTCAAATCATTTTGAACCACACCTAAAGGACATAAGTGCATTTTGTACTGTACTTCGGCCTGGGCGATCCCAACTTTATTTGAAGCTAATTCAAGTATAATACATCATTTGAATATCAATTTTCCGTCCATGTTAACTGTTCTTTTTTAGGGTTCCGTACCTAAAGAGTAAAAAAACGAGACCCTTTTACTAAGACTCCGCAGTCCATCTGTCTGTCACCAGGCTGTATCTCATGAACCGTGATAGTTAAAATGTTATTTTCACAAATGGCGTATTTCTGTTTGGCGCTATAACTACAAATACTTACTAAAAACAAACTTAAAGGGGGGCTGCCATACAGCAAACCTGAATTTTGAGCCGTTCTTCGCTCAATTTTTCATACTTTATTTATTTGATACACAAAACAGATAACAATCAAATTCTTATTTTAGACTTAGTAGCTAAATTTTACACTGGATTGTCATCCATGGTATGTGTATACAGGAAAACCAAAAATTAGAAACCAAAATCAATATTAATAACATAATGGTGAGAGGTAGATTCTTGAAATATTCACAGAATATTTAGTTAAATAATTAATATTTAATTAATGCTGGGCACGCTGCCAACTGGCAGTGGGCTTGAGCATTTAGATTATCTTTAGACCTTCAAGGTTCTGTGGATAACCCAATTGTATTCTATGTAGTAGTGTAGGTAGTTTTTATCATTTTTGATGGTGTGAAGACAGCTAAAGATGCCAGAGGTAAAATAACTGTGAACGGACTGTAAATAAAGTTGATAAGTTGTCGGTAGGTACATAAAAATACATTTAATTACCCGACTTCATTTTAGTATTAACTTGTGAGGACTACTCTCCTATGCGTAGTTGTCAGCCTTAGTTCGGCCCCGCCTGAATGACATTACGTATGTGTTAACTTTGGATTCAATATACATATGTTATGTTAGGTCTGCTTACTCTTATATGTCTGTGGTAAAACCCGATTTTGAGATACACAATTTCGTTGTATCGCTCTTAACACTATTTGTTACAAGTCAAGAAATAAACATTACATTACATCATTGAAAATAGTACTAGCACCCCATCTTCGTCCCGGTTGAACCACAAATCTTTGAAATTCTTAGCTTTTTTCATTGATAACTAAGTTGGTTGATTCCATTGATGACAACCACCTTAAAATCCGTGGAGTACCTAATTGAAAAATGCTAAGCCTACAGATGGAGGCACATGATAGTTTTATACTATACTAGTTTTTAACCGCGGCTTCGCCCGCATACGCAATATATCATTATAATTTATAGCCTATGTGTTATTTTGATATATAAGCTATATTATTGCAAAGTTTCATCTCAATCCGTTCAGTAGTTTTTGCGTGAAAGAGTAACAAACATCCATACATCCATCCATCCACGTTTATAATATTAGTAGGATAGGTATATAGCATTCTAAGTAAATATAACAATATAATCAGGAAGTGTTGAGATGCAAAACTTCCATTTTCTAATATGTCAACCATCCTACTAATATTATAAATGCGAAAGTTTGTGAGGATGGATGTATGGATGTTTGTTACTCTTTCACGCAAAAACTACTGAACGGATTGAGATGAAACTTTGCCATAATATAGCTTATATATCAGAATAACACATAGGCTATAAATTATAATGATATTGCGTCAAAAAACAAAATATCATGCGGGCGAAGTCGCGGGTAAAAACTAGTTTTCTATAATTACATTAAACCAAGGGATTCAATGTAATGGACGTCTCTTTCTCAAAATGTCACCTTACGAAAACGTAACATTCAGTATCAGGAAAAAAATTAAATTTTAAGAACAGTTCACAAAAAGAAAAAAAAGTAAGGTAGATAAACAGTAGAGGGTCCATGAGACACACTATCCGAGCGGGACTCAGTACGAAGCTCACGTTGAGAGGAAAGAAACATTCTTATGATAATTATTCCAACACAGAAACAAAATTGAGAGAACAATGTAAGTATCGCTTACCTTTGAGACACCTTATCATGAATACAAATGGCAGTATAGGGTACATCATTCGGGCGGGACTCGGTACGAAACTCACATCGAGAGAAGCGTACGCCAGGAACATTCCTAAGACATCCTAACACAGAAACAAAAATAAATAAGAAAAAAAACTCACCTTTGAGACACCTCATCATGAATCCAAACGGCAGTATAGGGTCCATGAGACACAGCATCCGAGCGGGACTCGGCACGAAGCTCACGTTGAGAGGGGCGTACGCTAGGAACATTCCTTCGGGCGCCCTTAGTCCTGCGCTAACTACTTTTAAAGTGCAAGCTGCTACCAAATTTGCTCCAGCCGAGTCACCCGCAAATACTATGCGTTTACCTGAAAAATGAAGGAAATGTGTATTGAAAACTAATATAATAGAGTAAATAAAATGAAAAATGTTAAAACTCTAAATAACTTGGAGTACATTTTTAAGTTCTTGTGTGGTGAAATAGCTGGCTGATTAAACTCTGTACTAGTAATAATAGTACTGTACTAGGGTAATGTTAAAATGGGTATCAGTAGTCCATCAAGCCATGTAGTGACTGGCGGACACGCACTAACACTTAAGTCTGAGCCGCTCAACCCCCGCACTTTCACAAATTGATACGCGGTTTCATGTATCGAGTTGGTTGGACACACTAAGGTTAAACTACTAAGGTTACCTTTCTCGTCATACATCGAAAATTACACATTGTTAAAATAACTAAAAACCTGTTTTAGCATGTACTAATGAAGTTCTTTTAAATGATACCTTACATGCTACGATTTACTTACTTTGAAATTTGAATTTTGAACCCATATTTTGTGAATTTTGAGGCTCTATTTTTTTGTGATTTAAATAAAAATGACCAGTTTTCAGATTTACTCCTATATGTTTACTCTGAGACAATGCCTCTCGCCAAATTTCATAGTTCTATGTCAATGGGAAGTACTCTGTAGGTTTTGATTTTTGTGAGTGTCGAAATATGCTGTTTTTTACGACATAAACGGCTCTAACTTTTTTATACGATAACTGAGAAGTTTTTCTTTTACACAACTGCAAGAGACCATAAATATACGTATACAGTTTAAATTTCAAATCGATATCTTTACGCGTTCCCGAGATAAAGAGTCTTGACATACATACAGACGGACATACGGACAGATGGACAACAAAGTGACCCTATAAGGGTTTTTTCAGTTTGAGGTACGGAACCCTAAAAAGTAGAAATATTTAAGAAAAATGGGAAAATATTGATCTTAATAAACCCCCCGGCTATGCCCGTAATCAAGAGTCTATGTTTAAAAGATGTATTTACCAGTCGTGCCAATTTCCTTAAAATGATCCAACATCCAACAGTAAGCGTAGAACACCTCCTCCAAAGCCCTGGGGAAAGGCGCTTGTGGCGCCAGGCTGTAGTCTACGGAGAGTATAGGCACGTTGAGCTTGGCCGCCCAGTCGCGTAAGTACGTCTCGTGTGACTTGGAGCTTTGGGCCACGAACCCGCCGCCGTGGCAGTGGAATATCACCCCGTCTGATGGCGGGAGCGAGGATGAACCTTCGCCAGCCTGGGGGTAAAAAAATAAATTATTACTATACTAATTCAGGGTCGCTTCTTAAATACTAAGAACCCCGCAGGCATTATAAACAACAGCACTTGTTGCTGTTGTTTATAATGCCTGCACTTGCGTTTTTGATAATTACGAATTGAGAATTACGAGAGACTGATTTTTCTTCACACATCTGAAAGTACCTGTATCTCGGAAAGCAATCCCTTTTCAGAGCAAGGACGTTTTCAGATAAAGACCAATACTGCGTTGCGTTGCTGTTCATGATTCACTTCAAAATATCTGGATAAAAGATATTTCTATTTTCTGTGGAGAGTAATAGCAACACCTAGAAAGGGCTCCGGAGGAATCGCGATGATTTTATGTTCATCGTCGTGACGATTTATGTTCATCGTCGTGATGATTTTATATTCACCGTCGCGATGATTTTATGTTCATCGTCTTGATCATTTTATGTTCATTATCGTGACGATTTTATGTTCCTCGTCGTAATGATTTTATGTTCATCATCTTGATAATTTTATGTTCATCATCTTGATAATTTTGTGTTCATCATCTTGATAATTTTATGTTCATCGTCGTGATGATTATGTTCATCATTGTGATGATTTTATACTCATCATTATAAACAACTTTGAAACTCCTTTGAAAGATATATTTATTTATTTATTTATTTTATACAGAAAGTAACACTAACACCTACCATACCACACCTCTTGTTGACACTGATCAGTCTGACGTTCAGCGGTTGCAGTCCTATGTGTACAGTGGGGGGCAGCACTGTCGTTTCCTTTCCCTCTTTTGTAGTAACTGTGAGAGGTTCCGGAGGTATTGTGATGATTTTGTTCACTGCCACCGTGGAAGACATGAGGCTTGGTACCCGTTTCATTATTTCTGGAAGAAAAATATAGTGCTAGTTAAAGTGGCAGTGAGTACGGCACAAAGCGCGAAGAACTTTTTAATTATTTTAACAATGTGTAATTGTCGTTGTATGACGAAAAAAAGCGAAAAAAACCTTTTTGTCGATGGTTATAGTACCTATAGAAATTTTAACAACTTCCAAATTTTATGAAATTTTCTGGATTTGTACGGAACTCTCGATGCCTGACTCGCACTTGTCCGTTTTTTTTATTTAACCTGTGCTGTTCCACTGCTGGGCAAAGGTCTTCCCTAGTTCTGGGAGGTATTTGGATTAAATTATTGCCGTCGCGATGCGCTCAAACCAAACGATTTTATGACAAATATTGTTTGCTCTAGAAGCATTTTTCAGGTAAAATAGCATAATACGTGACTATGGAAAATTACGCGACAGCGCCCTCGCTGGCCTCTTAATAACTAAAGACTGTTAATATCAAATTAGGTAGGTACATGGATAAAATAGAAAACTTAAAAATTGTTTGAACGTAACAGCAAAGCCAAACTCGACTACGCGTCTAGCCGAGTAAAGGCGTTTTGTTGATGACTCATTTTGAGGACAGGTGTACGCAATACACTAAATGCTGATAATTGATTCAAGAACTTATCATTATCCCTTTATCACACGTGTGTCTCGTAATGTATTTATTTCTTTGATAGGTAAAAGATACCGATTTGCAAACCTTTTACTTTGTACAGATTCAGGGACTTTCAGCACTACTATCATGGGAAATACAGAATTTATCTTTCCACTATTTTTCCCTTCGAATTATAACAATTTGGTTAGATTGACACTGACAACTGACGTTAAAAGTGGATAAAATGGTTTAATTTTTTTGCCATGCTAGGGGTGCAGGGGGGTATAATCATCATAATGAACATCACACCTTTACTATGGACCAACCACGAAATCGCAAAAAAAAATCAGCTGTTCATCGATACGGACTCTCGACAAAATATGACAGCTAATATCTTAATAAATAAAATAAATACAGTTTAAAAAACACACCTAGGAGTCATCAATTTTTTATATAAATGCATCAACGGTCTTTGATAGGTGTGCAAAGTATAAAGAAAATCTGATCGCTCAAAGCAGGTCAAAATCGAGCTCAAAGGGGTTGGTTACAAGCAAACATACAAACATACAGGTGAAACTAATAAAAGCGTGTTAAAAACAGCTGTTCATACGCTTTTCAAAGGTGAATAATGTTTTTCTATGAGACAACTGTACTTTACTATTATTTTATGATTGTTTTAATCAAAATGTTCATTCTTCATTTTATCAATCAGGTAGATCAATATAATATTATTTTATACACAAGATGTATACAAGATTCTAGGAGTATGCTGAATTTCTGAGTTTAATATTACTATTAGAAACATGAAAAAATGTTAAGCGAAACGGGCACTTTGAGATATCAATATTATGTGATTAATTGTGTAATATTATATTCCATTGATAGCAATAAAGTTATCTTATCTCATCAACCTTTCATTCAGTAGCGCTCATAGCGTACTTTGATTAGGTGTTTCCTATCAATCACCGTAGTTAAACAACGGTCGGCACGGTCTGTGGACCGCGGTAGAGTAGTTAGTTATAAATAAGGGCTAAAAACAACTGTTTCATACATTTTGTCGTGTCAGAGTTGCAATTTTGTATGGAGCTGTTTGTTTTTCCCGAATCCCGGTTGGCCCCCGTAGTAACAATTGTTCAAAATGATGGTGTTAAACAACCTTTTTCGGCTCTGTACTTACAGGGCAAACAGATAACCCTGTATGATAAAATATCATCATCAGCCTGTATCAACCCTTATGTCATTGTTCCCTATTTTGGGCTAGTCTCATCCAAGATTGACCAGTTATGGGTCTGATATGGTAGACCTATGATGATAAAAAATTTACGAAATTAAGTGAAGCGACACGAGCCCGTATGCTAGCACTCTAGTCATGAAAAATGCGGTCGAAACTCGAGTAATACCTGGAGCTTTATTTTTTATTTTTGAATGGCTCGAACGTATACGGAAATTGTATGGAGACGGCTAGAACGTATACGGAACTTTACGGATTCTCCATACAATCTGTTAAAGTTCCGTATATGTACATCCAAACCGTTGGAAAGTCGAAAATAGAGCGCCTGTGCTTTATTTTATTCGTAATTAGAATTAAGTCACAGTAAATCTTACCACTTTCAGCCAGAAACCAGAACGCCTTACAAAACTCGATGCTAGCCGACTGCGAGATATTGACTATCCTCCTCGCCCTCATCTCCGGGTCTATGAGATATTGTCCTCCGGTCCATACTGAGCTGATCAGGTTGCCGTGACAATAGTACGCCTCTGAGAACCCCGCCATGCATATAGATATGCCTTTTAATATGCCGCGCATGGACGGTAAGAACTGGAAGGAAAGTCGAATATAGGTACGTACATATAATAGAATAGGCATGATGACTGGGTGAAAAAAACATTGTTATATAGTTAGATTTTATCACAAAATATTAGACACGTATATTTTATTTTGTCAATTAAACAACAAATGACAAAGAATAAACTTTGTCAAAGTTTGGGAGTGGGGGTCGTGACGTCACCTCTCTCACAGAAGTCTATAAATTTGTATAACACTTGTGACGTCACGCGGAACTTTGACGGGCTATATCTTCATCAATTTTTGTTTATTTGACCAAAGAAAAAATACGTGTCTAATATTTTTTGATAGTCTATCTGACGGACTAATTATATTTTTTTTATGACACTTGTGACGTCACGCGGTACTTTGACGGGCTATATCTTCATCTATTTTTCTTTAATTGACCTAGGAAAAAATACGTCACTAATATTTTTTGATGGTCCATCTGACGGACTTATTATATTTTTTTTGTCATCATGGCAATTGTATATGGCCCTAAAAGGGGACCTCTGAGCTCGTGGATGATTCGAGATTGGGCTCTTGTCATTCACTTAAACGGACTCGGGGAGGCCGACAACGTATGTGGCACCATTGTTGTAGAGGACCATCAAACCTAGGTAGGCTCGAGGCGTCCAATAAAGTGCTGGGAGTACCTACTGGTGCGTTTACTCTGGAGAAAATGATCAAGATATATTTGCTGTGTCAATAGTACGCTTCTGAGAATCCCGCCATGCATATAGAATATAGATATGCCTTTTAGTATGCCGCGCATTGACGGAACTGGAAGGAATGTCGAACTATTGTAGGTATGAATAAGGTAATGTAAGTGTGTCAAGACTAGTGCATGGAATGTTTTGTAGTAGGTAAACGTGATAGACAAGCCAATTCTAATTCTCTTGAATACGTAATTAAATTGTACAAATTGAGGAATCACGAATTAATCGGCAACAACTTTTATAGTTGCCAATAAACAAGCTTGAAAAAAAAATATTTTATAGCATAATATCATGTTTAACTTACGACTATTTTATGTCAAAGAGTTATTTTTGACCGACGGACCACCGGAAGAGGTATACAATTCGACGCGTATTTTTTTTTTATGTATAATCACGCATAACTTTTTTCGTAGTAGTCCGATTTCAATAATTCTTTTTTTATTGGAAAGAGTATACTTCGAAATTGGTCCCATTTAAAAATTATCGAAATCGGCTGAGCCATTTTTGATAAATCAACAATAATGTGAAAAATGCTACATCGATCCGTGCGAAATAATCGCGAATTCTGTACACGGGTGAAGTCGGTCATGCTAATTTTTGCAAAAAATTATCTTGTTTCTTGTTTTTTACCAGTGTTTTTTTACTTAATTTGTTTCAAGGCAACAAAATGAAAAAAAAATTGCTATTATAATCAAATCTATCGATTGGTTTGATAGCTAAATTGCTTCTTTGAATGGCGTGTAGGTGTGCAATTTAAAGTAATGGCCAACGCCATATCGATACTCTATACAACATGAAGTATCTATTGTACATTATGTAATCTAACAATCAATATATTTACAAGGAAGCTATAAAAAATAGGCACTTAACTAAACGTCTATACAAGGTTATCCAGAACAAGTGTACTAAGCCGCAAGGGGGTGATTAAGATTATAATTTGTACTGTGTATCAACTCAAATTCGAAAAAACAATCAGCTTTTTAAAACATTTTGTGATTCCGAGTTGCAATTTTGTATAGAACAGCTGATTTTTTTTCTCGAATTCTGGGTTGGCTTTATAGTAAAAGTTCTTCAAAGTGATGGTCTTAATCACGCTATTTCAGCTTAATACAGGGTAACCAGATAACTCTGAATATTCAAGGATGCCATAATAAGTACGCGCCAAACAGAACCTCTTGAACAAGTTCAAATTCCATGTTCAAATGACATTCGCAAGTCGAATATTAGCTTCGTTACTACATCCTACTTCCTACTAATATTATAAACGTGAAAATATTTATGTTTGGATGTTTGTTACTCTGTCACGCAAAAACTACTGAACGGATTGAGATGAAACTTTGCAATAGTAATGCTTATACATCAGAACAACACATGGGCTATCATTTATAAGTGGTGGTCTAGTAAAAAGCCGAGGTGGTCTAGTGGTACGATTGTAAGCCGGTTGTCATAACACCCGCCTTACAATCGTGAGGTCGTGGGTTCAAATCCCGGTCCCGTTCCAATGAATTCATTGGAAATTATGTACGAAATTTCACACCACTGGCTTTTCGGTGAAGGAAAACATCGTGAGGCAACCTGCATACGTCCGTAGAAGAAATTCGATGGCGTATGTGAATCCACCAACCCGCACTGGGCCAGCGTGGTGGATATGGCCCAATCACCCTTCGTGGGTAGGCCTACGTCCTTCAATGGACTATTTAAAAAAAGGCTGGTACAGTACAGTATAATTTATAAAGATATTGCGTGAAACGAAGTTCGCCGGGTCAGCTAGTATTACATATTAATTCGTAGTTTATCATATAATATTCAGTCTTCCTTACCTGAAACCCGAGACACCTGCCATAGAAGCAGTACTGGTTTATAGTATCGGCTTGAGCGAACAACTCCTCAGGGGTGTGCGGTTCAGACGGGAACAGTTCTCCTTGGGGCGCCCAAGAGAGCAGCGTGTGCAAGTGGTGTAGACACGTGCCTAGAGATGCCAGTAGCTGTCCGCAGGACTCTACCTCTCTGTAACAAAGTTATATTTTGGATTTATTTGCAAGATATGGGCAGGGGTGTGCAGTTAAGACGGGAAGAGTTCAACAGACTTCAAAAAAATCTGCCAAGTGCGAGTCGGACTCGCGCACGCTGGGTTCCGTATCGTGTTGGAGCCCCCTTAGCCCCATTCCTCTTGCTCTTATTAATAGCGAGCAATAAACTCCTAATATCACGTTTGTTGTATGAGAGCCCCCCTTAAATATTTATTTTATTCTGTTTTTAGTATTTGTTGTTATAGCGGTAACATAAATACATTTCAATTTTGTTTTGTCCCGAATAAAACTTTCTGTATTTCTGTATTTATTATCTGTGAAAACTTCAGCTGTCTAGCTATCACGGTCTATAAGATACAGCCTAGTGAAAGACAGACAGACGGACATCGGAGTCTTAGTAATAGGCTCCCGTTTTTACCCTTTATACGGAACCCTAAAAGAGGTTCTCAATTCGTCCGTATGTTTTTTTTTACGTACTACAAGCGATTATTCCGCCAATTATTAGGAATCAATTTGGATGATTCTTTTTTTGTTTGGTATGTCAATCATACTTTAGAAGTATATGAAGTGTGGTGGTCATATTTAAATGTTGAGAGTCAAAATCAGTTGAGTGGATTTTGAAAAATAGACAATAATCTTTATTATGGTAATGAACGAATAGCGACGAATAGCCGAGCGAACTATTCGACATTTTTATACGATCTTGCTCTTTGAGGTGTGTCGGTAACTTTGGTCGGTCTACGAATGTCCTCATTTCTGATGCAGACCGCTTCCAATCGGAATTACTGGAAATCTGTGTGGGATAGGGGGTAAAAAATCTGTAGAGGGGAGGGGGTAGCAGTGGGTGTCTAACGGCGGATAACATGGTTTCCTGAAAGTATCGATATTGATACAACAAAAGTAAATATAGTTAAATTCGTATTTCCTTTACAAAAATATGTAAATTTAAAATATTCAATTATAAAAAATATTTCTTTTGTGATAAACATTTCAAATATTTGCCGCGATCACAGGATTTGAAACTGCACCTCTTTGAGATTCCGGCCCAGACGATTTTTACAATTAAGCTAAACCGCTTAGTTGCGAACCCGCCAAAGAAGACGTGTACAAATGGTATACTGAGCGCCACACAAATCGACGGATGGGAAGTTATGCGCAGAGGACTGCGCAAAAGCCGAAATATAGGCATTCGCGGGAGCCAGAGAGACGAGACGCCGGGGCACACCCGCCCACCAACCTCGTACCTCCCGCGCGCTCCCTACGAACTACGACACGCAGCGTCGGAACTGTGCACACATGCGCAATAAATAGCCAATCACGGCAAAGTGTCATCTGCAGCTAACATCTCATTTGCCAATTTGTGAGGCGCTCAGTATAATTTTCTTTATAATTTAATTTTTAGCGATTTCTTTCAGGCAACCTTGCTACTTATCTAACGTAATCGTCGATCACAATCATTGTTATGCAAGACGCATTTATGTTGTGATCACCGAAACATGACGACGCTTTTGTTTAGGTTTCACTTTTAGATGTATTATTGTGTTTACGCGTTTCACTTTAGCTGAGCCCTTACCCTTGTTTATAGAGGTGTCTAAATGTGGGAATTAAATTCTTCAAATATTTTTTTATTATGAGACTAGTGGATGTTTATCCTAGACACGGTATTTTATTCCGCGGTATAAGCGCGAAGGTTGGGTTTTGCGCAGCTTGTAGCTGTTCCAGCCTTTTTAATAGTCCACTGCAGGACGTAGGCCTACCCACGAAGGGTGATTGGGCGATATCCACCACGCTGGCCCAGTGCGGGTTGGTGGATTCACATACGCCATCGAATTTCTTCTACGGACGTATGCAGGTTGCCTCACGATGTTTTCCTTCACCGAAAAGCCAGTGGTGTGAAATTCCGTACATAAATTGCAAAGAACTCTTTGGTACGGGACCGGGGATTTGAACCCACGACATCACGATTGTAAGGCGGGTGTCACTACCTCTTGACCACCACGGCTATCTTGACCACCACGGCTATGCATAGCCACGGCATAGCTTGTAGCTAATATCCATTAAGTACTTATAAAGTACTTAATGCTAATATCACATCACAACCGCCAAAAAGTTTGATTTGGCCCATCCCCATCTAACCCATCCGAGAACAAAGACCGTGCTGAAATTTGGTGAACGTTCAAAAAATCATAGTGAAATCTACAAATTATATAAAAAACCGGACAAGTGCGAGTCAGGCTCGCACATCGAGGGTTCCGTACAAACACATTGTTAAAACAATTAAAAACCTGTTTTAGCATGTGCTAATGAAGTTCTTTTATATGACACCTTTCATGATAAGATTTACTCACTTTGAATTTTGAGCCCATATTTTGTGAATTTTGAGGCCCTATTTTTTTGTGATGTAAATAAAAATGTACAGTTTTCAGATTTATTCCTATATGTGTACTCTGACTGAGACAATGCTTCTCGCCAAATTTCATAGTTCTATGTCAACGGGAAGTACCCTGTAGGTTTTAATTTTTGTGAGTGTCGAAATATGCGGTTTTTTACGACATAAACGACTCTAACTTTTTTAAACGACAACTGAGAAGTTTTTCTTTTACACAACAGCAAGAGTTCATTGATATACGTATACAGTTTAAATTTCAACTTGATATCCTTACGCGTTCTCGAGATAAAGAGTCTTGACATACACATAGACGGACAGACGGACAACAAAGTGATCCTATAAGGGTTCCGTTTTTTCCTTTTGAGGTACGGAACCCTAAAAATGAATGTTTGTCTGTAAGTCCTTTACAGAATCGTAAACTATGCATTTGAGCATGTGATGATCTTTAGCAAAGTTGTTGTGCATGAGTCAAAGAAGGTTTATGAGTGTCAGTGATAGTTGACAGATGGTAGGGCGAAGTTAACCGGGTTAGCTAGTTAGTTATGCTATTACTATAACAATACAATTTAACTTTATTACACTCCATAAGTAGTAAATAAAATACAAAGTATGTATAATTAACTTAAAAGTAGGTGGTGAAAGGGCGGCCTTATCAGTTTAAGCGAGTTCTGCCAGGAAATCATTGGATTGGATATCAAAGCAGACTAATAATTAGTGTGGTCAGTGGTGTATAAATAAATGATAAAACGTATTTACATTGATACACAATAAGTAATACATTACCTTTGTTCCCCAAGGTTTAGGAACTCCAACCATATTTTGTGTACCAATTATTTTATGAGTCATAAATGGGAAAATGAGTCATAATTGACACGCAAAATAGGTAAACTTGCGGTCGCTATCAGACATTAAATTAAATGTCTGTGAACTTAAGTGTCAAAAGATAATATTACCGTCTGTCTGGGCTCTATCTTTTACATCACAGAACAAAATCTAGTAGAAATCTATCGCGTTATACGGTAGAGGGCTCTTCTCACGACAAGAATGTATGAAATTTTCGGCTAACAACTGTTAAAATCAAATAAAAAAGTTAATGTGGGGTAATTCCAAATTCCATCTGAAGAGCGCAATTTTACAGAATTTGACTTTTCTTATACTAAACGCCAAACAAATCGGTGGATGGGAAGTTAAACGCTGCGCAAAAGTCGAAATTTAGGTACACGCGGGAACCAGACAGCCTAGACGCCGGGGCACACCCGCCCGCTAACCTCATGCCTCCCGCGCGCTCCCTGCGCACTACGACACGCGGCATCGGCATTCTGCACACATGCGCAATAATTAGACAATTACGGCGAAGTGTCATCTGCGGCTAACATCTCATCCGCCGATTTGTGTGACGCTTAGTATACATGATTATTAAGCGAAATGGTCAGACTTTCGGTCAACAAATCGAAAACCAAAGTTATGATCATTGACAGAGCAGCCCCCCTACCGCCTAAGCAATAGCAATCGTAATAGCAATCGTTTATGACTTCATTTTAGTCATTTGGCACCACCTATGTGACGTTAGCCATCAATTGCTTTGTGCGGATTGCGAAAGCAATCGTTGAATGAACAACTTTGATGGCTAACGTCACATAGACGGTACCAAATGACTAAAATGAAGTTATAAACGATTGCTATTACGATTGCTATTGCTTTAGGCGGTAGGGGGGCTGGACAGAGCGCACGCACAGGAGAACTGGCTGATCTGGAATGTGTGAAGGAGTTTGTGTACCTGGGGGCTGGGCTCAAAGATCAGCGATCAGGGAGGCTGCGAGAAAGAAATTCGGAGACGTACACAGAAGGGGAAAGCAGCTATGAGCAAGATGACGAAGATCTGACGAAACAGTAATATTTGTAACGCAACCAAAATGAGACTTGTAAAAATGCTATTATTCTCGATATTCTTGTATGGCTTCGAATCATGGTCAACTCGCGCGGTGAACCGAAAAAAGATCGAAGCTTTTGAAATGCGGTGTTGGAGGAGAATGTTACGCATACCATGGACAGCGAAACGCACCAATTAGTCCATTATTGAGCAACTAAAGATCAAGACTAGGCTTTCTACAATTTGTTATCACATCGCCCGTAGGCAGCCAGATAATTTTGAGAAACTGGTTGTAGTTGGTAGAGTAGATGACAAAAGACCACGTGGACGCTCACCTTGACTGCCTCGGTGGCTCAGTTGTTAGTGAACCTGACTACTGGATCAAAGATGCGTGGGTTCGATCCCCATCCAATCATTTTTGTGATGAACATACGAGTAAGTGTTTGTTCTGTGTCTGGGTTTTATTTAGGTACTATCTATATAAGTATGTATTTAAAAATATGTCTATGTAGTAAATCAGTGTCTGGCAGCCATATCACAAGCTTTGCTTAGTTTGGGGTCAGAGGCCGTGTGTAAGATGTCTCCAAATATTTTTTTATTATTATTTATGATCTACCTACTCGTAAATTCGCATTTGTAAGAGGATACGAGTCTAAAAAAATCTAAATATTCGTAATTATGCCACTGTCCTTCGAAAACGTGATATCTTTACGTATTCGTTTGATTAAATGCCAATTGGGTCAAAGAAGTTAGGTATAATTTACTGAAAGAACATGTTCTCGTGACGTTCTTCTTATTTCATATTGTCTATTCATTAGACTGAAAATAACGAGCAGTTATATTAACATTTAACACACTTAACAGCTCATAAACATGTGTTGACACTGAAAACTATGAAAAAACGAATTAACACACATTTATTAATTTGATCATAAAAACTAGCGTTTTTGCACATTTTAACAAGAATATATGTACAGGGTAATTAGTAATCAACTAGCATCCTTTTAGGGGCTTATTCTGTACATCAAAACTAACAACTTTTGTTCAACGACTTTTATCAAATCTCAAAAAAAAAATTGTTCTTCCATAGAAAGATATCGTTCACCCTCGACAAAAGGTATGGAACAGCTGATTTTTTTTTTAGTTTTGACAAAAGTCGCAGATCAAATGTTCTTAGTTTTGATGTACAGAAAAAGCCCCTAAAATGGTGGTAATTAAATACCTTTAACCCTGTATAACACAATATAATGACTACGTTTATTAATGTTTGATGTTTCCCTTGTTATCATTATACGATATAACTGATGCGTGCGAATGGATTCAATTTAGTAAATGTTCTATGGACTACTAAGACCTTGGTTTATTCGAATTGGGACACATTGATACTTCAATATCAAATGAAGGAAGCGACTTTATTTGTCAGTCACCTGAAAGCTAATTCAGTTAAATTAAAAATAAGGAGTTATCTTTGGATCATAAATCAATAAGTAATTAAGGAGCCATTTCACTCAAATAATAACCTTATGCGCTTGCGCTTACTAAACTGTTGAATATTGCGCAAAGAGTTGTTTTTACGTTTTTAAGGAGCAGAAATAAACAAACGAAATCATAAATTTTACTAAGCGCGAACGCAGCGAGCGCGCGCCCCATGTTTAACCCTTTGTATCACATTATAACAAATACATTAGAATATTATCTATACATCTTTGCAATCGTTAGAATCGCGGGTTCAACCTGGACAAGGTTAGCACAAGACCGAGATGAGTGGCCTAGATAATAATAAAGCCTATGCTAGCAGTGGACAATTACAGGCTGAAAATGATGATGATATCTGTACAACAAACAACATTGTTACTTACAAGGTTTCGATTATACTTAGACAAACATACACATGTCCAGCTGCTAGACATCTGGTCGATAAGAATACGTTTTAATACATGACCCTCAAATGTTGATTTGATTTGCTGATAGCACTGGTGATTTCTCAAAGAATAATTGTCATTGTGATGATAAATAATATCAAGTCCAAATCACATTAAATTTTTCGTTAAATACGAGTATTTTGAAATAAATATGTAGTCGACAAAGAATTAAGTTCTGTAAGATTTTAAATCCTAATCTTTTTACTACATATGTTTACGAGTAAAGCAGTGTTTTTCTAGGATTTCTATCCTATGTGGCCGTCATATAGCGGTCGTAATACAGCGGTGAATGACGTCACCTATGCAAACAAGGTGTCCTAGAGAGCGGTAGGTGACTGACACCGTAAAGCGAGACAGAATTTATAACGCCAGTAAAATTACGGCCACGCCGCTATCATAGGAAACCCGAGCTAAAGGTTCGGCGCAGACGGACCACTGACCACAGCCACCGGTGGTGGTGGCCGCGCGTTACCGCTACATTTATATGTATCGCGGACACTAGTGTAGCGAGTAAAATCGTGTGAACTGTTCGTCGCTGTCCAACGGTGGCTGTGGTCGGTTGCCCGTCTGCGCCGAGTCTTAGTGGACGCCGGCAGCGTTTATGGCCAGTGGCTGTGTTAAACGCGGCTCGTCTGCGGTGATTGTTGGCGATCTCTTTATTGTATTTTAATGAAAGAAAGAAAGTTTATTTATTAACTGAGTAAGAAATCGGTACAAATTGTCCACGAAACAACATTATCGTTAGATTCAAAATGTAAATACTTTTCCGTAAACTTTATGTTTTTATGCTATTTTTAAATAAGTAAATAAGTAGAATGTTGTAGTTTCTTTTTTTTGTCCTTCCTGTCTCCACTTCTGCTTTACATTCAATATAGTGATGGTGTCTTTTGCGCTCGTTTTATTATAATTTTATTAGCTGCAGTTATTGTCCTCTACAGTGATACTGAAAGTTTCTGACTCACTTGACAAAATGTCCTTTCCTGAAGAGCAGAGCATCCCTGCCGGTGCACACTTGTCGACTCAGCTTTAGGCCGTGCAGGACACACGAGTCCACAACCGATACAAACGACCGATAGCCGTTTCCCGGGGATTTGGCGTCGAAGTCGTATAGTGGCGCCACCTGGAAATATATAGTGCGAGAATATAGGAGAGCCTTTGAAAGTCCACTGTCACGGTAATTATAAGTATTCCGTCTTCATACAAACGGATCATGCCTACGCGCCTCGGTGTTCGGTGGTATACACTCCTTAGACAACGGTAGCAGGGGCGTGCCGCAGTGACGAACGTGTGGGTTTACGTATCAGTGAGCTGCTGTTTACCTGCCAGGTGGGCAGCCCTAGGGTATGATACATAGGTACTGCGTGGCATCGTGGGGCTGTAGATATTTATTTCAAGAACAGGGCCGAGTCACAATATTGTTAGATACCATTACCGTGCCACTGTTGTAAGCCGTGGATGGAGTATGGGTGGAGAAGTTACTACCGCATAGGGTGTGAGAAAAAATATGTGCTATACATACAGTGGGACGTCGATTAACCGAAAGTCGATCAAACGAACGACCGCTTAACCGAATCCCGTGCGGTGCATGCGATATCCTTCACTTCTCACTCAAATAGAAATGCAAAATAATGCTACAAAGAACTCAATATCCATGAATGTGATGAAGAAGACGTACTATAATGGATGACTGTCGACGAGGCAGATCCAGGGCACCAAATTGTGCAGGATAGCAAAATTGTAGACCTTGTAGTCGTAACTGATAAAACTGATGCCGCCAGCAGCACATCAACATGGTTCGGAAAATGAAGACGAAAATATACCGGCTGCTTCTGAAGCGTTTACACGCTTAGATACTGCCTTGCGATGGTTTGAAGCTCAAGACGAAAGCGACCAGTATCTGTTATCTGTCCTGAAAAAAGTGCGTGACTTAGATGCGCGCAAGACGGTAGGTTCGCTTCGACAGGGACTTTACACATTAACGCCATAGGCATACATATACATAAATATGTAACATTGATTATTCGATAAATTTTGTTTAGCTATCTGTGCTTTAGATATTCCTACTTATTAAAAGTAATAAATAAAAATGATTCGTATTATAAATGTGTTTATACTGGTGTATTCATTCATAATAGTATACAATTCAATTATCCGAATAAACCGGTTTTCCGAACATCTATGTCCCCCAATTAGTTCGGATAATCGACGTCCCACTGTACTTAGATAGCTATATATACCTACTTTGTTATGATTCTATCATATTTAGACTAGATAATATTAAAAACCGGCATAATACTAATAGAAGTGATAGAAAATATATAATAGTTCATAAATATGTTGATTTACTTATGCATCGCATCCATAATGCAACGGTAGTTTTTGGCGCGATAAATTTATCTGACTACAACGTCTAGGCCTTGTGTCGTAGTCAGACAAAAAAAAAAACGTATACGCAAACAGAGACAAAAGATATTATAAAAGATATTAGTTTCATCCTGTTCACACTTTCATAATTGCACATCACGCCCTCTTACTTTTGTAATTATTATTATTTTAGCGCCTTGTCTAGTTATATACTTAGTTATGTTGTAAGCCTACCTTTGAAGGGTAATCTACGGTATTTACCCAGTTACAGATTCGTGGATACAGCATTGAATTTTTTCTTGGCACATATACATAATATATACAAGTAGGTATATTCTCACATTGTTTTCCTTTACTGAAAAACCCATTATTTTGAATTCATGCCAAAAAATGGTTGAATAGCTTTTGCCTACTACACAATCGCAGTATTTAGATTATGATTGGGAAAAAATAGTCATGATGAGTGATAATGACTGGTCAGTCAGTACAATTAGGACAAACATGACTCGTATCTTATCCGTTTATGCATAAAATATTACGTTGAATATATTAATTACTTCTGACAACTTAATATTAACCTGTTTAAGGCAGATGCCCTTGGACAGTGAACAAAACCAAATAGGTACTCATTAAGGGTTCAAATAAAAACAGGTTTTGTAATAGTATTAGAAATTATATCAAAAAGTTACAGTCATTATCTTGAGTTTCATATAGCTTTCTGTACAGGTACATAATAGTCCATTGCCGAACATAGCCCTACTCCTTCAAGAATGATTAGACCATATCCATGAGCTCCCATGCTTATGAAGTGTGAGTTAGTGGGATCATTTAAATGCAAATTGATTTTTTTGTGTATGATGAAGGCTTTCTCACAATATTTCCAGTCACCAAAAAGCCAGTGGTAAGAAACCCCATACACTGATTTTAATACAAAGGTAAATAGTACCTAGGTAGTTAGTATTAACAAGATACATACCTACATGAAAAACGCAAAATAAGTGCATAAAACTTGTTACTACTACATACTAATAATAACTGCTACTTTAACTATGTAGAAAAACCTATTTTTAAAACCCACAGTGAGTGAGTAATCTTGTAGTAGGTAGCAAAAACCCAATATTTTTTTATTTCGTGAGCTTTCCTGAATAACTAAACTATAAGTAACTAAAATAATTATATTGCAATCGGTATTTTAATGTTATCATAATAATATGTATTGTATGCTGTTATTCCCACATTTTCCTTGGACTTATATGGATAAATAAGTTTTATAGGAAAAAAACATGCATTACTTTTAAGTAATATTATTAGGTGATTTATATACATTTATGATTAGTGTAGTTTTTAATTGTTACTTTGATTTTTGAAGTTTTAATTACATGATTTAATTATAACAAAGTTATCTATCTTGGGGCCTGATTCCCTATGGAAAAAATGTAACTTTAAAAATGTAAGTTATGTTATTTGAGAAATAATTAATATTTTTCACATAAAGGGATTTGAACATTTTTGTATGGAAGCTGGCATATGCACCCACCGCCATTAAGTTTTTTTTATTGGTTTCCGCACACAATGAAAGTATATATATGAGTATATATGGGTTGGGGAAACTTATACAAACAATAGATGTTCAGTACAAAGTTCTCATACAGCGATCTTTATATCCAAATATCTCGAGATCGTGACACTTTAGGATACCATAGTACAAAACATTTATTGTGTGTATAAGTGTTTCCTTCTCTTATATACTACTGACATCGTGCGCGGAAACTTTGAAAAAAAAACATTATGGCGGCGGGTGGATATGCCACCAAATCCACCAATGTTCAAACCCCTTTCTTACAAACAAAGAGCATGTCAGAGCTCGTTACGCGTTTTTCATACAGAAGCACCCTGAATAAGAGATTTGTTTCGTACCACTTTAGTCATAAATTTATCAAACCTGATTAATATGTAGAGCGTAGCTGGCTTATCTCATATACTACTATTACAAATAGGTCAAGAAGTTCAATATTATGATAATTATTTCCTAACCAGATAGATACATTAATTGTGCATGCTTTGTGTAATGCAGGTGTTAGATCTTAAAATATTTAGATGGAACTTGACATTTTAGAGTTTATTTTTAGAGAAATAACCGTTTTAATTAACACTTTTTTGCATTTGCCTTTACCTTTTATTAACATTCAACTTTTTTTATTGGATGAATTAAAATTAATATGTATTTTATTTTACACCTAAGACTGAAGTGCTTATCAGAGTACTTTCGATCTTATACTTTTTGCACCTTTAAAAGGGCATTTCTTGTATTTTTTATGGAATTTGATATTTAGATAGAGATTCACTTTAAAAATATATTATTTATTTATATATGTATACGATTTCATTATGGAAACTAGCGTGGTTTTGCAATATTCTAATTAAAGCCTAGCACAGGTGTTACTCATGCTCCATTTTAGTAGATAACTGCTACTATAGTTTATAGTGCTATGCGAGACGAGCCGCATGCTAGTACTTCAACCTTGAAAAAGATCACCAAATGCGATCGAAACTATAGTAGCAGTTATCTACTAAAATAACGTGTGAGTAACACCTGTGTTATACCTACTTTAGTTAAAAAGCTTATACAAGTGGGGCAGTATTTTTGAAAAACACAATTTTTACCAATCTTGCCAATTTTATCAAGAGAATCATATCAATGAAGAAGAGCTCTAATAAAATCCAAGCCATTTTATTATGACGTCAAAGAGCCAAGCTAAGCTTATGTTGTACTCAATTGGTGATATAGGTCAGTGGGTTTTGAAATGCTAGCACTATAGTGCACAGAATGCCAATAAGAAGTATGGATTGCTAATGTTATTCGAAACATTTTTGATAATTGTAATGTGGGATAAATTATTTTTTGATAAAACTAATAAAAACTACAAAAGTGGCTTTGATATGTTAAACATAGAAGGTTTTGGGGGAGACCTTTGCCTAACTGTAGCAGCTTAGGATTAGGAAAGATAACATTTAGTTATGTACATGTGAATGTGAATTAGAAGTAAGTTAGGTTTAGGAAAAATAAAGTAAACCAATTAATTTATGTCCATGCAAATGCAAATTAGAAAAAAGCTCAACCGTCAGATTCAACACCAAATCAAAATTATTTATTACACAAAAAATTACCCACTAAATTATGAAGGACCTATCCATCAACCTGGGTATTTATTACAAAAAAACTTACCTATAAAATTGTGAAGGACCTATCTGTAGGAGCCTAAGTTTAGGAAAAATAAATATGTAAACCTATTTAGTTATGTTCATGCAAATGTGAATTAGAAAAAAGCTCAACTCTAACATTCAAACTAAATCAAAATTATTATTTATTACACAAAAAGTTAACCACAAAATTATGAAGGACCTATCCACCAACCAGGGTAAGTATTATGTTCTTATTTTGGAATATTGTTATATTTTGCTTTTATACCTAGTACACTTTAGGTAATACAAGGATACCTGCAATGTACTTGTAAATGTAGTGTATTTTTTATAATAATGCTAGTCAATTAGTTAAATTCACATAACTGGTATAGTGTGAGCCACCAAAGATGAGACTTGACGAGTGTCAGTAGTAGGAGATCTTGCACAGGTTTGTACACAGCCGTGTACAAACAAACTATCCAGAATGTGTATATCTATTAAACCTTTTTTAAACATTTGTATATCTACTATCCAGAAGTTGTATATTTATTACAAATGATAGTGGAATCTGGAAGAAGTGGATTCTCAAGTCTCATCTTTAGTGGCACATAGGTACTATACTACTTGTAAAGTATTATCACTGTTTTACCTGTTGCAAGCTGCCTTTCGAGGAAATTAATGAATAAAATATGATGTAACAAATTGAATCCAAGTATGCAATATTACACTAGTTATAAATAAATACTTATTATACTAGTACTAAGGAATACATGGCCCAAAATGTGCACTCTGTTTTGGCTACATACACCATACTTATGATGAATATACAATGATGAGTATGGTGTACTATATTTCTATGAGTGCTGTATGACGGTATCTCTTGGAATTAATGGCTAATAATGCTTCTAAAAACCAGAGACATTAACATACCTTTCGAACATGATCCACTAAGGGCCAGACAGTGTCTATGTGATCTATAAGGGTCATGAAGCCCTGGTACAGCCTCTGACCGTTTTCTGTATCGTCCGGCTGGAAGTACGTCGCGTTGTTTTGGCAGGAATCTTTCAGCGCCTCATACATCGCGTACGTAGACGGAGAACCTTCATGGGACTCCTCACAGCACAACGAGGCCTTTGCAGGCGACTCCGTGAAACTCATCCTTTTAGACAACCGAACCGAAGCAAATCGAAAACCACGACTAATCAATTTGAGTCTCATCTGCAAAGATTTTATCATAAACATCTGACTCACAGTATTTATTATTCAATGAACGGGAAACTACACACCAATCAAAAAAATATTTACAAATAACTTCGGGGTTTATTAATTTTGTCATGGGACCATTTTTATTGGTTATGTTGTTCAGGGATCAATTTACCATCGATCTTTTCAATTATTTTAAAATTGATTAAAACGTGAACGTTCGTCGATTTTCGGTAGATTTTTGCGAATGAAAGAAAAACAGAAAATTAAATGAATTTGACTTTGACATGACATGTTGGTTGACATCTGACAACGAGGACGTTCTTTTTTTGTTGATGTAATGGCAAGTGTCTTTCGAAATCTTTTTTAATCACTTAAAGGCTCCATTACACACAGGCGGTACGAGCGGTATAGCAGACGGGCGGGCATCTGTATTGTACTGGTTGTCTAAGAAGGGCTCACACAGGTCCGGTCGCGGCTCGCGTTTGTAAACAATTGCCCGCGCGACGCGCCTCTACCGCGGACAGACCGCGCGGGGCCATAGCAGGCCTGACGGGTACGCCGATAGTTGTTCACTCTTTCGGCTGAAGTTTGACGTAACCGAAGAGTAAAGGATGGAGCCCCAACAGCTCTATGGCGCTTGACCGCGACCTTTTTTTTTTAATTTCGTTTTCTCATTGTAAACTGTGAAGAGACGAGAAAAATTGAGTTGCGGCATGGTAATAACTAGTAGTTCTACAGACAGTAGACTACACAAGCACCCACCAAGGACTATAAAGATGCATTTATTATTAGACATTGTAGTAACAATACACATTTAAATATGCTTTGTGTAACTATGGATAAACAAATTATTATTGTCTGATTTACCTACGCCTTCAGAAATATTAATAAAAATACAATAAATGTCTTGTTTCTATTTATTAAATTATTAAGAGTAATTAGTAGGTAGTAAGTATAGATTTATTTTCTTGCTTTTTTATGTTAGAACCATTCTAACATCATAGAATACGAGTAAAAATTAGCTGTTCCACACATAATTGCCGTTCGGAATTAACAAAATGTATAAAACAGCTGATATTTCCTCTATTCCGGATTAGCACCATAGTAAAAGTTGTTCATATGTGATGGTCTGAATCACTTTTAGTTTATCAGTCTCTGGCAGCGGTATGACAAGCATTTTTTAGTTTCGAGTTAGAAACCGTCTGTAAGATGTCCCCCTAATGGACATTCCTGCTAATCATATATATTCGTGTATTTAAAGCTATTTCTAGAGTTGCTGATGATTCGAGAATTGCATAGAAAGAAAATTAAATTTTACTACCTACGTGTGTCCACGTAGTAGAAAATTATTTTATAATTATGTAATTTCGATAACTTTATCATATTCTGAAATACTGTCCCATCACTATTAGAACTACCGGCATGACGCCACACGACACAGAACTTTGAAAGATAGTGCCATTTAGTGCTCAGTAGCAAAACTATGCCCGCGCCCGTACCGCGTGTACCGCGCCCGCCGACCGCGTGGCGTCCGGACGGGCGGGCCGACCGCGCCAGCGCCATTGTGTGCAGGTACTGCCGTACCGCCGTACCGCCCTTTACCGCTCGTACCGCCCTTTACCGCTCGTACCGCTCTACCGCTCGTACCGCCTGTGTGTGATGGGGCCTTAATTTAAAATACACAATAAAAATTATATACCTCACTACAGACTTCACCAGGTGGGTGATTCTGTATGAAAACAAGCGTGTAACGCGCTCTAACGTGCTCTTTGTTTTTAAGAAATTCACATAAAAAATATTTTATTTTTCAAATATCATAACTTAAACTCGGTTTTTTATTTATTTTAACGTTATTTTACATTTATCAAACGTTTCTCCAAATGAAATTCACGGAAATAAAAAAAATACTTACCGCGTTACGTTACGTTTTGTCGATAGAGAATCAGGCCCCAGAAGCCTTTTGAGAGTATTTGCGTACTGCTCTTGTATGGTTTGGAAGAACTTAATAAAAAACTTATTTCCAATCTATACGATGTGATTAGTTTCATACCCTTGCGTTCTGGCCTTGTATAGAATGGAAATACGCTCAGCATTTCATGTTCAGAAAGCCAGAGAAAACGGCTACAAGTCGTTCAGAATGTCTCCTTAAGGATGTGCACTGGAGCTGGACGTTACTTCCGGAACGACGTAATCGCTCGGGACGTTGGAATCGAGTCAGTGGGGGAATTCGTGGCCCGATTGGCTCGCGGTATGTACGACCGCGCCGACAACGGGCCGCACTCCCATCCCATCTGAGAAATATTGCCCCTCTACACACACGCCCACCTGACATCAAAGCATATCGCGCGCTCCCCCGCGAGATCTTGCGTGAAACTGATGACGACAGCGAACTAACAAAAGAATAGACAAAAGACAAAAAAAAAATATTGAATAATCAAATGGACGGTAACGTAAAGACACGTCTCACTCCTAAAAGCCGCTGAGAGACCTAAAAAGGATACGGTACCGGCGGCAAACCACATTCCCCAGAGGTCGTAGCCTCTGGCGCCCAGCCTTGGCAATGGGGAAAGACCCCGAGGCCAATACTCACCACGCCAAAGAAGGTGGTGGAAGGACCACGAATGATGACACAGAGGTGGGTTAACAGAATCGCCCCACTATTCCCCACTGAATTGATTGTTGAAATTGAAACTGAGAATTTGTTCGTAACATCATTTTTGTAACACACACACCATTTATTTTAGTTCACAACGTTACAGGTTACAGGCAGCTACTCTAAGCACCATCGTCATCATTAATATATTTTATATTTTACATAGGGAAAAAAATAAAATCATTATCATAGAGTCTGGCCAACGAAAGCTGTCCAAGAAAAAAGGCGGGAATTTTAAAAAATCAAGAGCTGTTAACCCTGGCTATACACTGCATAAACGGAGTTGATACTATTAATTTTTCAGCAAGTACATTTTTTTCGAGTTGTAAAAATTTTGTTTTGTTAGCAACTGTTGTTGAAATTTTCGAATGTATTATGAAGAATATCAAATAAAAGATTACTTTTAATTCTGTCTTTTTATTATTTTCAAATAATCCATTATTTATGTACAGTCGAGGACCCCGAGGAGCCGTACAAATATAGGAGCTATGAACCATAGTTAAAATCGGATTCCAAAAACTCTACACCTGATATTGAATCAGCTTCATTGCTTTCTTCGCTGCTACTGCTACTGTCCCCAACATGTATTATGAATGGTTCAAGTTCGTTTTCAGTAGTACGAAACGTCAAAGTGTCAATTTTGACAGTCTTAAATTATTGCCATTTAAAAACTTCTGAAAATAATACGTGGACAGCTTTCGTTGGCCAGACTCTAACAGCCAGCCACGCACGTCCATTGTTGGGCACAGGCCTTTTCTTTATATTTCCTACAATTCAGTTGAAAGCGGCTTGCATAAAGTGCAATTTTCAGGTCATAAAAGATCGCCTTTCTACCTTTTCAGTCGGCATCCTACGCTACGCTTGCCCATACGTGGTCTCCACTCGAAAACTTTTTGGTCCATGGGTCATAACATCATAACACCAGAACTAATGTGTTTCCTTATCTTCTGTGGTCACAGGTGTTATCTGTACATGACTGTACTATGTGCCCTGCTCACTGCCACTAACATCCATCCATCAGCCATAAGACGTCCACTGCTGGAAATAAGCCTCCACTATGGATCTCCAATAAGACCGGTTGGAAACGGCTTGCATCCAGTGCGATCCTGCGGTCTTAATGAGGTCACCCGCCCGCCTTGTGGGTAGATGTCCTACGCTACTCTTGCCAGCACATGATCTCTACTCGAGAAATGCTTGACCAACAGAACAGCAGAACTAATGTGGCTCGACCCCATCGGTCATCAGTCCTCCGCGCTATGTGCCCTGCCAACTGCCACTTAACTTTAACTTGCCAATCTGTTGGGCTATGTTGGTAACTTTGGTTCTTCTACAGATCTCATTTCTTCCTGATTCGATCTCGCAGAGAGACTCCGAGCATAGCCCTCTTCTTAGCTCGGTGGGCTACTTGGAGCATAATTATTAATAAGGCTCATAGTAAGAGACCTTGTTTCAGTGCCATAAGGCATGATTTATATTAGACCGGGCCGGACCAGGGGCCTTATTTTGTAAGCGCTCTGGCGTTCGGCTTCGCTTTTCCTCCCGCTCGCTCTCGCGGCGTGAGTAACTGGCGCGAGCAGGACAAAAAGCGAAGCCGAACGTCAGAGCGCTTACAAAATAAGGCCGCCGGACGGGGAACGTCTACGCCATTCAATTTCAATTTATTTATTTCAATTAACACGGTATTAATACCAATTACGTTAATTAAATCATTATTATAATACATTACAATTAGAAATAAAATGATAGTCAATAGTTAAATTAACAAATAATTAAAAGAAAACATACACATTGAATTATAAAATTAATAATCAATAAAAACACAAATTAAATTAAAACAATTATGTCACATTTTCACAATATGTCAAACAGAGCGTCAATATCTGCGTCCATCTGTCTACAAACAGGTCACAGGTGGGGTATGAATTCAGGAGCCCGTCAAGTGCGGATAGCATACGCGGAAGTGGCGAGTTAGCTCGCGCAACTGTGCGATAACGGAGCCGTGAAAAAAATTCATGCTTTCTGGCTCTCAAATAGTTGTCTGGCACATAGAAACTACATAGCTCGTCACTTATATCAGGTGCGTTAATTTTCCCCCGAAAAATCTTACAAGCGGTCACCATCTGGACATTCAATCGGCGAGCTTCCAAAGAATTGTACCCTAAGCAACCCAAAATAAATTTGCTTGGGTACATGTAGGGATAGTATCCAAAATGTCGCTTGTAAAGTGACCGCAAGAACCTCTTTTGGACTTTTTCAAGCGCAAGAGCATAAGTCGATTGGTGTGGATTCCACACGCATGCACTAGCCTCTAGTTTTGTCCGCACCAGCGCACTGAATAATAGTCTTACGACTTCATGATCAGTAAAGTCCCGGGCATTCCTTAAAATGAAGCCCAGCATTTTAAAAGACTCCTTCACTATAATATCGATGTGATCGTGAAACGTGAGCCCCATGTCGAATGTGACTCCCAAATCCTTCACGGTAGCAGTTCTAAGGATGCTCTCGTTATTGATTTTATATGGAAAAAGGATTGGTTGCCGCATCCGACCGAAAGTCATCACGTTGCACTTAGTAGGGTTAAACTCCATCTTATTGGCCAATCCCCACGCATGGATCGCATCAACATCTCTTTGTAGTTCCAGACAATCTGACACAGATCTAATCTCAGCAAAGAGTTTTAAGTCATCTGCATACAGAAGACATTTTGCATATTTGACTATCCACGGTAAGTCATTCACCATAATCAAGAATAACAGTGGTCCAAGGATTGACCCTTGGCTCACTCCAGAACGCGTATGATAGGGCCGGGACTCATATAGTCCAAGTCGGACAAACTGCTGGCGGTCTTTGAGATAATCTGCCAACAATGCAAGTAGTATAGGATCAAAACCAATTTTACTCAGCTTTACCAACAGTATATCATTATTGACCCTATCAAACGCCTTCCGGAAGTCAAAATAAAGTACATCAACTTGACACCCTCTGTCAAGTCGCTTGGAGATATAATCAACCAAACATATCAAATTTGTATCGACTGATCTTTTGCTTCGAAATCCGTGTTGCTCGTTGCATAAGTACTTTTCTACTTGAGCATATATGTACTTATGCAATGCCATGTTGTAATATAAACAGTTTCATAATAAGAAATGTAGGTATGCAACGTTTGACATTAGTGACCCAACCACGGGACGGGGCTCGGACGGGGCACGTCCGGGCCCGGATGGGCCACGTCTACGCCGCGTTGTAATATAAATAGTTTCATACGAAAAGTTTGCAACGTCTAACATTAGTGACCCGGCCACGGCCCGCCCGGTCCATTCTAATATTAATCATCTCTAAGTCATCACTTACCGTAACAACTTGTACTATAATCTTGCAAAAGTGCCTACTCTATCAATATTGCAATAAAAATCTTGGCAAAAGAAATACGCGACAATACTGGTAACAAAATACTTGCTACAACAATTTGTCACATAACTTACGAATTTTTTATACTATTTTTTTTAAAATGTTAAGTGGCCACAACCTTCGCACCGGAGCGGCCACAGCCGGTGCAAAGTGGCCACAACCGGTGTTTTTGCCCACTTTTCATTACTACTTGTAGGAAAATAGATATTTTTTTCTCAGTGTTTATATCTAAAAAATAATAGACAAACATCTATTCTATCACATGCAACTTTACAATCTCAAGTGACATATATTTGTACTTCTGACGAATTTTTAAAAATTGAAATTTCTTAAAGTGGCCACAACCAGGGCGTCTGCCCTACTACTTATTTATACCTCTCGTAATTTGTCCATTGTCATGCACATTCTACTTGATGTACTTAATGCTAAGAAATAAAATCAACCATAGGAATTAATTTATTTATTTATAATATTTGTAACACTATTAATCCCGAGTAAACATATCCACATTGTTGTGCTGTCTAGTAAGCTCTAACAAAGAGATTCTTTTATCAGGGTCTTCCTGCCAGTCATATTGACCGGATCGACCACAAATCAGCTGACCAATCAGCCACCGCATTATTTCTAGCTTTTCCACAAGTGCAGTAAGGACTCTGAAATGAAACAAAAATAATGTAAACATTTGGTATGAAAATACCTGTTTGAAAAATATTTCAATTAGTAAATATATAGCGAATAACAATAACACTAGTAGTTCTCTGAACAGTAGACCTCGCGACACGTCTCTTTCAACTGAATCTTAATAAGCCTTTATCTCGACTTATTTGGTTCATATTCCCAAATCTACACTAATATTATAAAGAGGAAAGATTTGTATTTTTGTATGTAACGAATAAACTCAAAAAGTACTGGACCGATTTTAATAATTCTTTTTTCATTAGAAAGCTACATTATCACTGAGTAACATAAGCTATATTTAGTACTAGATTACTATAGTACCTATTTATGTCTACCCGTGCGAAGCCGGGACGGGCCGCTAGTCTTGTTATAATTTAGAATTTTAGATACTAAACAATCTTACCAAGTATTGTCAAAGTTGGCCAATAAGCACTCCCCTTTTTGAGGGAAACCAGCACATCAAAAACCGCCATTGAGAAAAAAAAAATAGAATTTTAATATAAATTTAGTTTTCATATAAATTTTTAATGAATCCTCATGCTAGTTTTAAGGCGAAATACTAGTGACGAGGAAATTGAGAAATAGGTATTTGGACTAAACTATTGCCGTCGCGATGCGCCCAAACCAGGGAGCTTCAATGTGTGTGGTGATGCAATTGTATTTGTGTGCGTACTGCGCTCGAACTCTCCCCGCACCCTACCTGCGCCCCAACGAGCTCGCTGGCCGACCGATATTTTGTTTTGAATTGTAGCAAAATATGATATTACGTAGAGTGCGCGCAAGATAACTCTGCGCGCGAGTCGTGGCGCCACGTACGTTATTTCATTAGTATTCTGTATTCCCTGGCAGAATTGAATTGGTTCCTGATTTTGGCCGTACGTAGAGCTATCTTGCACGTATTCTACGTATGCTCTGGTTACCTAGTAGGTATGGCGGATAGGCGATAGCAAACAAAAATATAAAAGATATAAAGATTATTTATTTTTCTGCCATTAGGAAGCTACAGTATTTGTAACATGGGTTAATTTTTCTTTATAGGCTAATTTATTTTCTTTCAAATAATTATTGTTTGACAAAAACGTAAATATGTACCTAACTAACATCATATACAATTGGCTATTTGATATCCGTAGGCGCTGCAGTTTACATAATATATTTTTACTGAAATTACTTCTTTCTAAGTATTAATTAATTATTTTTTTATAGAAATATCTTACATTACGTCGTTCTTCTACAGTCTATAATAAATATGCCAAATGCAAGTGGGACTCGCGCTCGAAAGGTTTCATACCGTATGAGAGCCAATTATTTCGATGCAATTATATATTTTTTAAATTGATACATTTATATACATGATATATTGATATATTATATTACTAAATATTCTAAGAATATTTTAAGCGTCTACCTTTTGTGTATATTAATAAAAATTGTCCAAAAAATCACGTCTGTTGTATGGCATGAAAAAATATTTATTTCATTATATTTTTTGACCGACGTAACGAAGGAGGTACTCAATTTGACACGTAAATTTTTTATGTATAACCAAGCGTAACTTTTTACACAGTAGTCCGATTTTGATAATTCTTTGTTAGAATTTTTTTCATTGGAAAGAATATACTTCGAAATTGATACCATTGAAATTTTATTGAAATGGGCAGAGGCATTTTTGATAAATCAGCAATAATATATCCGTGCGAACTATTCGCGAATTCTGTACCTACACGGTTGAAGTAGATATTTATTTTATTCTATTTTTAGTTTTTTTGTTATACCACTATAACTATATAACAACAAAACTAAAAATAGAATCAAATACATCATCTGTGCAAATTTTAACTGTTTAGCTTTTACGGATCGTGAGATACAGCCTAGTGATCAACGGACAGACGGACAGAGGAGTCTTAGTAATAGGGTCTCGTTAATCTAAAACTTCTTGCCTTTTATATTGTAGGTACCTATAGAAAGAAATTAGAATAAGAAATTATATATAAGAAATTAGTCACATAGTTTAAAAATAATTGAGGATTCGATTAAACAGATGCGAGGTTTACTGTTTAGAGAACAGCTTGTCATACTTTGGTTCTACTTTAAAAACGTTTAAAAAATTGAAACAATTAGCTAATTAAAGCAGCAGTGGGTACATATAATAGTAAAACAGGATAGAACATCCACAATTATTATTAGATTAAAGCATTTAAAGCACTTCTAATTGAACTTTTTAGCAAAACTCAGTGGATTGGCAAGTTAAAATGACAGATGGCAAGGCACATAGTTCAATGAACGGATAGCCGATGGGGCTGTTTTCTCAAATGGATCTAACGTACTGGCAAGCATAGAACGTTTTTTGCTTAGGTGAACTAAGGATAGATTTATATGTTACAGTTATAATACATTTTTAGAGAGCACGTGATTTTCCTAATTAGAAATTTAGAACTATTATTTCGTCTTAGACTAATATAATGTAATGAATGAAGTAGTAAGTATAATGGCACATAGTTCCAAGAATGCTCAATTTTACGAATGCCCAATTCTATGAATGAACAATTCTAAAAATGCTCAATTCTCAAAATGGCAAAATAATTTCAAATGGGAAAATTACATTTTCATATAAAAAATCACCGGTAATTAAAGCAATATCTTTAGGCAAGTTTTACTATTGAAGCAACTAACATATTATATGTATTATATAATCATAACTAAGTATGACATAAAGACCTATATATACACATGAGATCATAATTATCATATACATTCATAATATTATTTCATGCTATATAAGGTATTTTCAGCGAGCCATTTTTTAAGCTATGTTTAAATTTGTTTGCATATAAAAATGTTATGTGAAGAGGTAGACTATTGTACACTTTTATGGCTGTATTAAATGAACTTCGATGATACAAAGTATTATTTACTTGTACTACACGAATATTGAATTTATGTTGAGGACGTAAAATTTGCGATCTAGCTGATTTATTACCAAAAAAGTAGTTTTGGTTATTTTTAACAAATACACAATCTTCATCTCTTAAAGTAAGATTTTTTTAGGAAATTCTTAATTGAAATTATGTTGCCATTTTGATAATTGAGCATTCCCAAAACTAACCATTGTGAGAATTGGGCATTCATAGAATTAGGCATTCGCAGAATTGAGCATTCCCGGATTAGTTGGGCATTATGAGAATTGGTCATTCTGCACCTAAACTATTTAGATGTCTGCCGATACAACACGATATATATATACTAAAAAAATACTACGAGTACACAGAATTGTGTAGTCGCTGCAATAAGTCGCAATAACTAAACGCATATATTCCATACATAAGATCTTTTTCTTCAAAAGTAACAAAGATACATCGGTAAAATTACAAGATTTAGAAAATTAACTAATATTTTTAATTAACATCGATAGCGATGGACATCACTAGAGCATCGACAAAAATATCGTCAATTGCTACATCCCTAGTGCATGTGTACGTATAGGTTTGAACCTCCCTCACCTCAACCCTACCTCCGCATCGTGCGATAGGGACAATTGCAGCTCAGAGCAATTTATACCTACAAAAATCTTGGCAAGACAACGTTTCGTATTACGCTGTTTTCTTCATCAATAATTAAATTAATCAAGTATTTTTTTTAATCAAAATTTACAAAAAATATGTGTTCATGATTATGTCATTTCATATTTTGTTAGAAATTAATAAGTCTATTCTGGTGGGTCCTTAAAGATGTCGGTAAAAATAGTGAATTTTTTTGAGACTTTGAAGGATCATATTTTGCCTGATAATTAATTTATCAAAAAAATGAAAAGACAGGGTAGTTTAAACAGCTAAATTTAATTTTATGGCAAAAAAAAGTAACTCTAAAATCATTTTCCAGAAAGAAAACAGCGTAATACGTTTGTATAGAAAATTATAGACCACCTCAGCTCTTAATGAAGTAAAAACATCCATTAGTAGATAAAACTTGTGTACTAAGTTTCGTCAAGTTAACGATTTTGCTTTTGTTTGTCATCTGGGCAAGCAAAATCGTTAACTTGAAGCAGATAGAAATTCGCTTCGCTTCAGTCAATTAGAAAGAAAATGCTTACGGTAGTAGAGGTCCTCTATTCTTTTCTTCTTGGGAATCATTCTGCTTTATCGAGTTCTGCAGAGACCCTGAAGTTTCGCTCCACTGTGCAGTGAGTTCTGCACATTCAGCCTCTCTCTGTTTCAGTTCATTGTCTGCGTTTTGTAGCACTTGCTCTTTAAGATGGTACTCTAATAGACAGTCTATTATGTCTCTGTAAATAAATATTGGATACCTCACCTCATTATCTCAGAATAATTCGTAATTTATTATTATTCATACTCACATTAATTACATTTCTTAATTTCTAAGTTGATAAAAAATTTATTATATTAATAGTCTTTTTTTTGCTGAATGTATTCATTATTTAATTTTTAAATATTTTTTTGCAGTGTCATTTCGCATGTTATTATAATAAAAGTATTTTACAATATAAAGGTATAAAAATATAAAATTGTATCATAAGAAACTTAAAAACTAGGGTGCCACCAGCAGCAGTTATTATTCAATATTATTAGAATCGTTTTATTTTGAAAGCAGATTCAATGGATCTTAATAACTGCTGTTTCCAATGACATCAGAAACTATATTTATTTGTTTCTTAGATTTATAATAAAAATCCCAAGCGGAGTGAGACCAATAATTAATCTAAGATTTGTTCTTAGGTGCGCACTGTATCTGATGTGCCAATGTCAAGCAGAGTCAAATAATTAGTATAATTTATCTGTCAAGGAATACTTTTTAGGGTTCCATACCTAAAAAGGAAAAAACGGAACCCTTATAGGATCACTTTGTTGTCCGTCTGTTCGTATGTCAAGACACTTTATCTCGGGAATGCATAAAGATATCGAGTTGAAATTAAAACTATAAATGTATATCTATGGTCTCTTGCAGTTGTGTAAAAGAAAACCTTTTCAGTTATTATATAAATAAGTTATAGAGTCGTTTGTGTCGTAAAAAAACGCATATTTTGACACTCGCAAAAATCAAAAGCTGCAGGGTACTTCCCGTGACATAGAACTATGAAATTTGGCAAGAAGCATTGTCTCAGAGTACACATATAGGAATAAATCTGAAAACTAAATTTTTATTTAGATCACAAAAAAGGGCTAAATTTACAAAATATAGGTCGAAAATTCAAAGTGTAAAGTAAATCATAACATGTAAGGTATCATGTAAAAGAACTTCATTAACACATACTAAAACAGGTTTTTAATTATTTTAACAATGTGTAATTTTAGATGTATGACGAGAAAACTGAAAAAAAAACTTTTTTTGTTAATGATTATAGTATAGATATTTTAACAAATTACTTCCCAATTTTGTGAATTTTTCTGGATTTGTACGGAACCCTCTGTGTGCGAGCCTGACTCGCACTTGTCCGGTTATTTTATACCTAAGGTCTGGTCTGTTCTTAATCTTTGATTGCAATAATAATTATAAAATTCACGAATTTTAAGATGTGACAGAATTTTATATGAGTAAAGATAAGAAAATTAATGATCCGAAAATATTTTGACATGAAATTACTCACTTTTTTCTTTGAATCATTTCAGGTTCCAAATTACAATCTGGTGTTGTAATTAGCGATTTGACTGCATGAGCCTGAGTCCATGAATTCACTGTTGCTTTTTCTAGCACCTTCCACATCACTTTATCTCCATACTCTTCCAAAGTCTTTTCTAGCTGTCGCTCATCTATTTGCACTTGAGCTGGAATGGAAATATTCATTCAAAGTTCTAACGCTATTAGAAAATGTTCGAAGCTATAATAACTAGCTGTCCTCATATTAGGCTTTATAGAAACTACTTTACTAAAAATTATAAGTATAAGCCGCGTCACATAAGTTGGCGGAAATGTAGTTAGGTACAAACTGCACAATATCCAATCAATGAGCGGCTTCGTGTGAGCTTCAGTCAGGATTTGATATAGCGCATCTTGTAGCTAACTCCGTTTCCGCTAACTTGTGTGATGCGGCCTATATTGCACAATTTACTGAAGTATGCTTAAACTGCTTAAAGTTTCCACTTTCTGGGGCAAGTAACAAACCTATCGTTTTCACTTACAAATACTATAATATTAAAAATGGCTTACATGATAAAGGTTTGGCCCGCAATAGGTTTAATTTTGAGGAATACAATTTCATATCTCGCATCTTTTTATTAATGGCATCTTCTATATCTCTCGGAGAAGCCGTAGCTAGACAGGATTCTGCAGATCGCCGCAGCGCTTTTGTAAACATAAGGCTAACGTCTCTTAGTTCTTCGAAGCCTGACATCGTTATGTGGATTTCTGACGTGAAATCAAATAAATTAATCTTCTAATCACTTAGCAGGCGATTTGAATTGCAGAAAACTCAGAAAATAGTAGTAATCAACAAAACAAAATTCCGCATAATTCAACAAACCAAACAAAACAGTCACACCAAAGAGAATGTAATAGTAAGAGTCGGGACTTCCATAGATTTGAACCATAAATCCATTATTATTATTATTTATTCGAAGCTCCTAATCATTCGCACCAACATAACAAAACTCGTTCGTTCTGTCAGATTGTGCCAACATACCGATGATAACTATTGTGAATAGGGATGTGCTGTTGAAACTGGTCAATTTTATCGATATTTAGCCGATTTCAAAAAAAGGAGGTTATATTGATAATTTATTTTTACTACCTATATATTATTCATTGTTTTTAACCTCCGGTGAATTGAAATGTTTCGCTTATTGTGAGTTAATAAATACACATATCGTTTTTATTACATTCTTTATTTACAAAAAAAATAAAGACGATGATGAAATTATTAGTAATTAATATTTATACAATTTCAATATTTATTATTGTTGACTGACATTTGGGACTTACAATATTATGCAGATTATGCAAGAGAATATAATTTTACACTGGCTTTAGTATTTTCTCTAAATTTTATCATCTAATAGACGAGTACATTATAGCAATCGTTACAGCTGTGGTTTACCCGTTACCGTTTCTCTTTCAGTTTTATCCACTGCCTGCATCTGTAAAGCAATTAAATAAATCATATAGGTATGAAGCAAAATGATTTGTGATGATTGTGATCATCGCTGTCATAGACAGGTCACTCCTGTAAATAAGCTTTTCTTTTAGATTCTGATTTAGTAAGAAGCAGCCTTCATCTTGTCTATCGAGTGGTTCTATGTTCAATTGTTTAATGACCTCTACCTATAATTGGCCATTCCAATGTCTCTTGAAATCTCTCTCTTGCTAATCTATCAACAGCGTTGGCTTTTGTATGAAACTGTAGTCAAACATTGTTTGGATAAGTACACTTACACTTTTATCATCTTTCATAATGCAATCAGATAATATCGATAACAACATGGAACCGCACTAACTTGTTGGGTAGGTACTCGAGCCATTAAGTTATTCAGTAAATATTTTGCATAATATGTGCAGAATTAATAGAAATTGTGTGTATTGCTGAGGTATTTCACTTACCTATCTTAGTCTATAGGAAATTTCGCCATAAAACATCTTTTTGACCGTTTTCCCGTTGGCTTCTAATACCGCACATTTCACGTTTTATACGATATTTTAAACTGTAAAAACAATAACATACACTAAATAATCACTGTATTAGCTACCAAAATCATTTTTAAGGGAAAAATAATATGATAATCATTTTAAATCAGTAAATAAAACCCATCACGTGTAAATTGAAGACAAAATGAAAATGTCAACAGTGTTGACAGTATCATTTCCCAAAAAAAGACGGTTGACTCTCTGAAAAGGTACGGTTTTTAACTTCAAGGTACGGTTGGGTCGGGATACTACTGAAAAAACTAGATCAGTTTTTTTTCCTTCGAGTTGGCTGTCTGCGACCATAGGTTGGAAAAAAAGCGATAGGGAATCGAACATAAAGACACCTCATTTCAGTATTCAAAGTTCTCGACAGGGCGCGCTGGAGTTGTCTCTTGGAATCATTTTGCATTTGAAAATATTTTTAATATATCAGAAGAGTATTTAAACATTTTTACATAAACAGAGAAATTGTAGATGTTTGAAGAAGGTAAAAATCGTTATTATTCATTAAGTGGGAATTTCATGTAACTCAAGTAAATATATAAATTAACAACAGAAATCTTATGAAATTGCCTAAATTATTTATGAACATTGATAATCTGTTTGAATATATTCCAATTTACAGTAATCAATAAGATTATAATTTAATTTTTTGAACTCATTAACACACGCCTTATTCCATTCAATAATCGATAATTAATTATTGGATCGAGTAACACTTGAATTAATAAGTTTCAAAATTTAAGTTCAAACTGAGCTTAGAGAATAATTTAAGGTCAAATTAGCTCTGAAACTTTGGATCTAATTAGGTCTCAATTATGAAATTTTTTTTAGAATATTTTCCAATTTTTCTAAATCTACTCAGATCTAAGTAAATTGTAGTCAATTGTAGATCTAAGTTTATCTGAATGATTTATTTCAACAAATGTAGATTTTTCTAAAAAAAAATTTTATTTGTAAAGTCTTTTTAGATCTAAAAATATCAAATTACATCTAAATTTTTTTACCAGTATTTTAATTCAGTTAAACAAAATGATTGTAAATTCGTTTCAAGTTTCTGACAGGTACGTAAACAACAGAATTTCGCACACTTGTTTAAAAACAATAAAATAAAACAATACTTTTTGTTCCTTTTAATATAGAGAATATGAACTTCCTCATCACATTATTCCTATAATAATTTATCATAAAAAAAATTGATTCACCCCAGCATTAACGAATTTAATGACTTTACTCCATTCCGTAACTCTGTATTGATTTATAACCTCATTTCTATAATTGATTTACAAATGAATTGTTCGATATTGGCAATCGGTAATGATGTTCTGTTTTACCATATCCTTTTGAATATTCGTTTCCCTATCGCTTTTTTTCCAACCTATAGTCGCAGACAGCCAACTCGAAGAAAAAAAAACTGATCTAGTTCTCGCAGAAGCTTCCCGACCTGTAGGGTTCTGCTAAGATGTTGAAAAATGCTATAGTCTACTTATATTCCATAGCGAAAACAAGTTTGTCAAAAAAATTATGAAAATAATGTTTTAGGAACTAAGAAAATTCCATCTAAATAATATGTGTCCATATTTTAGTGCCAAATGTGACAGAAAGTTGAAGAAAGTATGATCCTCATTATTTTCTATTAGTTTCTCGACAGACTGTAATCGTAAAATAATAATTTAACTTACCACGAGTTTATAAATAAATAACTTGCTAATACATGCTTGAAGCTCCAATAGTTTGGAATACTCCTGAGGCAGGAAGGCAACAAATGTAATCCAAACAGCCAAGTCTTATTTGGTTGGAAGAAAAAAGTTTTTTGAACGCAAATTCAGAATGTTGAGAAAAACAGGAGAAGGTGATTTTTTTTTGTTTTTTACCCTTTGTAGTTGTAGTGCAAAGTAATTCACTAATATAGAAAAGGTACGAAAAAGTATAGAAGAATAGTACGGAAAACCGTACTTTTTGGTACGAACTGGCAACGCTGAATGTCAATATATCTCAGCGAACGAACACGAATGAAGAAGAAACTTCAATCGTGTTGTACTGTTGTCAATGTCAAGAATGAATAGAAATGACTGATATATTTTGCTCGCATCCCATACATTGGATTGGATGAAGCCTGGATGAAGCTTGGAGTCACACGACAAAAACAAATTGAAAATAAACAGAAACTTAACGAATACTTCTTTTTTTATTTCGATAAAAAAAACTGGACATTAAGCATTGATGTTCAATACAGATTTTCGATATTTCTCTTTCAAAACTTGTTAAGAGTGTATACTATTTAGTTTTATTTTTAATCAATTTCATGCAGGATATCTGTGCAAGACATACTTTAGTAATAATTATACCACATTATTTCCTTCTATGAATTTTCAAAATGTGAATCAAGACGTGAATTCAAGTTTCTCTATTAAAGATGAATACATTCCTTCCTCAATGAAGGCTCCTTTACCCACAGGCGGTACGAGCGGTATAGCAGACGGGCGGGCATCTGTATTGTACTGGTTATATAAGAAGGGCTCACACAGGTCCGGTCGCGGTACTGCCGTACCGCCCTTTACCGCTCGTACCGCTCTACCGCTCGTACCGCCTGTGTTTGATGGAGCCTTTATGAATACATTTTAAATACAATATTTCAAAAAAACTGAATGACGTTTAAGTACTTACGACAGATGACGTCTGACAAACACCTAGCTGACAAACCCTTAAAAGCTTTAGCTTGCCCAAAAATGCATAGAGGAATTAAACAAATGGGCGAATAAATCTTACTCTTATATGTCTGTGGAATGAATAAATAAAAAAAGATCGTCGTCGTCGTGGTTTCATATCTCTCCTGTACTGGGAGCGAGGTTGCAGCCTCGAGGAATTCCTCTTTGCTGCTGCACGCTGCGGGAACACTGCCCGCAGGGAATTTTTCTGAGGGTGCGAGTATCTGACTCGCCCGCGAGAGCAAGTGGTACTTCCTACACCCTCTGCTTTGTGGGAGGGGCGAGCGTCCGACACGCCCGCGAGGGCGATTAGTGCCTCAAGCCCCTCTCAGCCTGTTGGCCATCACGGCTTTGTGGTCCATCATGGCGTTGGTGATTCTGTTTTCTTTATAGCGAGGGCCTCATGCAGGGTCGCCTACTTCCTCTTCGTCTTCTGCCAGGAGGAGATCTCGAGGGAGAGAGCGCCAGGTTCGTTCGTTTACGTCCGGTGGACGTGCATGGTGGGGGGCGCTGTTTTGTAGGTGAGGGTGTGGCCCGTTGTCTGCGCAGTCGAACATTCGACGTGCCAATCGAGCCACGAACTCCCTAACCGGTTCTGCTTTTAGGTCCTGTGCAAGGAAGTAATTCCGAACGAACCAGCCAGCTCCCGAGATCATCCTCAGACTGGTATTTTGGACCACCTGGAGTCGCTTCCTCTGGGTCTCGTTGCACAGCGGGTACCAGGCCGGTGCAGCGTATGTCAGACGGGTCCTGATATATGTTTTGTATATCCCTATCTTGGTGCTCAATGGCAGCTTAAAGCGGAGTACCGGTCGCAGCAGCGCTCTAGCAGCCTTTGCTTGATGGACAGTGTGCGTGGTCTGCGAGCGCATGTTAAGGCGTGGGTCTATAAAGACACCCAGGTACTTCACCGTCTTTTCCCATGTGATGTCTTCTCCTCTGAAGCTGCAATGGTCAGGGGTAGTTGGATCTCCTGGTGCTTCCGACAAGCAGCGCGGCCGTCTTGCCCACGTTGACAGCCATCCGCCACTTGTCTAGCCACTCTGGCAGGATAGCAAGGACCAGCTGAATCCTGGCCGCGGCTAGTACGGCTCTTCTCGAGGAAGCGACAAAAGCGCTGTCGTCGGCGAGGAGGGCTAACATTACATCCCGTCCTTCCGGTGTGGGGTCCTCCGGGTTCGGGATGTCGTTTGTATAGGCGGCGTAGTAATACGGCGATGTACAGTTTCCCTGTGGAACTCCTGCTTCGATTTTCCTCTTCCCGGAGTGCATGTTCTCGACGGACACGAAGAAATCTCGATCGGCCAGGGACGATGCCGCGACTCTGAACTAGCGCAGGCGGCATCGTACTGTTCATCAGTTTGAATATGAGGCCCTCGTGCCACACCCTCGTAGAGCACCCTCGCCCCTGCGCGCGGAACCCAAATTGCTCATCCGTGGGTGTGATGTGGGGACGCATTCTCCGCAGCAGCAAACGCTCAAACAACTTGGAGAGGTGAGGTAGTAGGGTGATGGGGCGGTAGCTGGCCGGCAACCGTCGATCCTTGCCAGGTTTCGGTATGACGATCACTTTGCCAGTTTTCCATATCGCCAGGGGAAATGCCCGGTCCGAAGTATCCCATTGAACAGCCGGGTCAGACAAACCAGGCCTCTCGCTGGCATCTGCCTCAGCGCGGCGTTCGGTATCCCGTCTTGACCCGGTGCTTTCTTCACCTTTAGACGTCTCACGGCTCTAAAAAAAGATCCAAACACATAACACACCACATACAGGTGCGTTCGGATAGCCTACTGGTGTCAAAATTAACAGTTAAAAACGCTAACAACGATTACATTTAGCGTTCGGTTTGAGAGTGTGTGAGCAAAAGTTGCATTTTTATATGTTTTCATTCACCGTTCTATATAGCTTTAAAACAGCTAAAAATGCCATCGTGAACTGTTAATTTTGACCCACCTGCGGAGATTCTTTGCTGTTCTTTTGTGATCGTTTTCTGACATTTAAGAGTTTGACGTTTTATTGTTGCGCGTAATCTAAAGTTTCAAGCTATTTAATTATTTGTACGGTGTACAATTAATAATAGATGGTGTTAATGCAGAAAAGCGAAGCAAAGATAATGTAAATACTACCAGTAAATTGCGTATTGCTAAAATCGGATAAAATTGTGTAATCTAATGTTTATATTTAATTGTGTTGTGTTATGTTCTGTGATTTGTTGTTTCACAATCTTACTACTGCCATGAGTACCACGTGGGTGGTTGGCCGTCAAAAGCAGATGTTGAAATCCTTTGTTTAATTCAGAACGAATAGCAAAACCTGTGAGCAAAACAAAGAACTTGTATGTTTGAATAAGCAAAACAAAAATCACATCTCGCGAATTTCTGAATTTTTGAAGTGTTGCCGCCATAATTATGTTGTTCGACATTTGACGCACCGCAGTTTGTTACTTTTGCTTTCGTTTTGGGAAGTAAGCAAAAGTAGCATTAATGGCGAAATGGGCAAAATTCCCAAACCGAACGCTTTAAATCAACGCTAATTTTGCAAACGCCCAAAAACGCCACCGAGCCCAAACCATGCCCAAACTAGTATTATTATATCTTCTTTGCCCAAACCGAACGCATCTGTAGTATCTATAGCAGTCTGTGGCAGTCTGGCGAAAGCTCTATACAAAAAAAACGATCTATGAAACGAAGTTCGTTTTTGATGGAGGCTATTACCCGATCAAATTAAGAGTAACGATGAGAACCTTGGAGTTATATCGGCTATATCCCCTCCGACATATAAACGTGTTATATCAACCGCCATTTTGGTTTGTCAAAGTATTAGACATTTGTCAAATTCGTTTATTGTGAAACTGTGAGAACCGTTTGTATTTTTCAGCGAGTTTATTTTAATTTAAAAAGTGGAATATTTAAGATATTGTTGAAAATAAATTAAAATTATAGCTGAAAATGTAATATCTGTGTTAAGAGAGAGCAAAAATGCGGAAAATAAGGTGCGAAATTTGTGATGTAAAAACATGCCGGGTCGGTAATGAAAAACGTATTTTTATGGCGAAATTTCCATTAAATGAAGAACGGTAAGCAGCTTAATTATTTATTTATATAGAAAAGTGAGTTTTAATAGAATTCCTGAATGTTTTAGCGCATTACTAACAAATTATGTATACTTAACCCAAACATCGTAGAGTAAACAAATAGTTTAACCATCAACCGGGATTTATCGATATCGATATTTGCTTTGGGTCAGGTGTACAAGTTTGCTTTTGGGGTCGCTTTATTTTACCGGGAAAATTTTGTACCGGTAGTTCTTGTAGTAGAACTAATAGAAGAAATTTCGGGGACGACTCGTTTAAAACACAAGGAGTTGTATGATATAAAGTTTTATGTTTCATTACATTCACGCAGGTCATAAGTCAATATAATTAATACATCACGAATGTTTTAGGTGAAAACAATGGGTCAAAGTTACAGGAAAAGAAGACTTAGCCTATGTGCCGATTAAAAAGTTGCATCAGTTGAAGTTTATTTGTGGAAGTCATTTCAGAAACAAAGATTTCAAAAAGAAGAAAATGCAATTGAAGAATAATGCTATACCATCAGTAATTCTGTACAAATTCCATCTGCACCATTGCCAGACGAAATGTTGGTTGGATTTCCTCTACATATAGCTATTAGCCAAAAGGTTAACACTTTGGCTGAAGATAAAACTGACAACCAGCGCTCACATAACGGTGAGAGATTTTTTCATTTGCAAAGCACCCCCTGATCTGTAATGTAACATTATACTAATATTATAATGATGTAAGTAATTTATTATTCCAGAGATAATTTCAATTATACACGAGGAACATAACTACAGTCTCCCCTTGATGAGTGAACCAAGTAAGATTTTTTTACTTAACTTCGTTCTATGGCTTTTATTTAACTTATGTAACTACCTAACTCAGTTTAGTATGAGATATTAATAAATATTTTTTTACGTTACAGAACCTTTAACATCAACCACAGATACTAGCCAAACAAATTTAAACAGGAGATCGTGTAGTCCAGGTTAGTAAAAATGTTGAAAATATTAATTAATGCAATTAATGACACGTTAGGTACTAATGTCGAATGGCTCTTTAAATTTATATTTGATATAAAAATGTTTAGGTATGAATTAGGTATGTTTGGTTTAGTTAAGTAAATATACCTTATATTTTTAGGGTTCCGCACCGAAAGGGTAAATAAATGGAGCCTTATTACTAAGACTTTGCTGTCCATCTGTCTATTTGTCCGTTCTTCTGTCTGCTTGTCACCAGGCTATATTTCGTTAACTGTGATAGCTAGACAGTTGATATTTTCAAAGATAATGTATTTCTGTTACCGCTTACCGCTATAACAACAAATAATAAAAAACTTTAAATATTGGGGTTAAGCCACTTTGAATGGATAACCAATTGTTTTGCAGATTTGATTTTCTTTTACCTATGTATTTGTACGAAACCCACAGTGTCGCGAGTTCGACTCACACTTGACATCACATTATTTTAGTAACATGTTAACATTTTGTTACAGTACCCTCCACATCGACATCGGACCCTAACCTGACTTTTACAAAAAAGAGAAGATTAAACAGTCCCAGTGAGTATTTATCGTGATATTTTATCCTAGTGAGTATTTAAACATACCTGTACCTGAATCCGTATAGATAAGCTGACGGCTATCGGGTTGTATTAATCACTCGGTACTGGTTCCTAGCTAGTTTACATAAACTACGAACGTGTGTTTTAATATCATCATCATCATCAGCTTATTTCGGCCCACTGCAGGGCATAAGCCTCCTCCCCCTCACGCCAATTTAATATCGAATTTTATAATTTTACAGCACCATCACTGTCATCAATGAAGCATCAAGACACTCTGCCTGCTATCACATTATCACCTCGGAAACGAAAGTTGCTCCAGAAACAAAAAAAAGTCAACTTGGAAGAAAGTCGAATTAAATTAAAAACCCTACAACACACATATTATGTATGTGTTTTGGTTACAACTACAGCAAAATGTAACAAAATTAATTTTCTTGTAAAAAAAAATGTCCTGAAATGTCTAGTCTTTTATTTATTAAAAAGTAGTCTTTTATTAGTTAAAAAAATATTAGGTAGGTACTATAAAATCGAGGAATACCAGCTGCGTGCGTCGATATCGATATTGAAAAATTATCGATAATTTTACCGCTTCTTACCACATCACTACCTAATGATACTATGTTGGCAGTACGTATATTTTTCTTTTATAAGTTGGTATTAGTCCGGAGAGCACGTTTCATACAACGGCATTTTGTATGACACTCCCGTCTCTTCTAGTGTTTAATTCCTCTATGGTCTGTGGTGATAATTATTGACTTCTGATTCAATCAGAAGATATTTAAAGTTTAAAGTAAACAAATAAACCAAAATTCAGTATCGTTTTATTGGAGAAAATGGAAGAAATTTCAATGGAAATTGACCAAACAGTCGCTATTCACGAAATTACAGCAAATAAAGTTAAATCAGTGACTCTAGTGGAACCAGAACCAGTTGAAGAGTCGTGTTATCAGTACCCGGCTTTATTTAATAGCAAAACTTTGCTAGAACTATCGAATAGTTCCTGGTCGCGGTCTGTAGGAGCTGACGATAATGTGCAGCCTTTCTTACGCGGCTGTAAATGGTCTCCAGATGGGACTTGTTGCTTATCCATTGTAAACAATGATGGAATGCATATCACCGAACTGCCCAGAGAACTTTACGCGGGTGGCGTGAAATCAGATCGTTTGATCGATGTTATGGATTCGGTAATACATGTGAAAGAGGCTGGCTTGATATACGACTTTTGCTGGTACCCGGGGATGAACAGTGCTGTACCTGAAAGTTGTTGGTAGGTTAAGATCCTATATTTAGGGAAAGAAAATGTAATAATACTACGTAGGTTAGGTCAGTGCAAAAATATTAATTAATAATTGTTAATTTATGCTTGCAAAACTAGTTTTTGCAAACTCATTATCAAAATTTGGATTTTGCATTCTGATCTGATTAAGAGAACCAGCAGAAAAGTGTGACAATCATCCACTATAAGATACATGTATTGGTAGGGCTCTTTTGCGAAGCATGAGTGAAGAAGTACTTCAAGTACCACTTTTAGCCAGTTAATATGCAAGTATTATTGTGACTGGCTCGGTGGCCTCTTGGTTAGTAACCCTAATTACTGTGCCAAGGAGGTGTGGGTTCGATTTCCACCTTGGGCAAGCATTTTTGCTCTGTGTTTGTATGTTACGATCTCTATAAGTATGTATTTAAAAAATATGTATTTGAAGTATATCAGTTTCTGGCAGTCGTATCACAAGCGTTGCTTAGTTTGGGGTTAGAGGCTGTGAGTAAAATGTCCCTAATAGGTATTTTTATAATTTATTTATTTCTGTCTTTAGATATTGTCCTTTTCCATGAACTAAACTGAGTCATCACATGCTATCTTTCAGTTGGCTGACAACCAGGCAGAATGGTCCGATACAAATGTGGGATGCATTTGATGGTTCCCTACGATGCTCATACCGAGGGTTTAACTGGGTAGATGAGATGGAAAATGCATTGTCTGTTTCATTCACCACCGATGGAACAAGAATTGTTGCAGGATATAAGAAAACATTGAAGACTTTTGATGTGGAGAGGTATGCCATCTTTGACATTGGAACCAACATTTTGAACAACTTATTGAAAGTTACTAAAATTAGAAACCTGACTCAATCTGACTCATTTTTATCAAAGTGGGAAAAGATGGTCAAAATTTTCGTTTTGTGAGGGCAATATTACAAAAAATATTTTGTTAAAATTTTGATCCAAAATGTGGTCAGAATTTTATGCTTCTTTTGTTATTTCACTGATAGCTCTGAAACTACTGGGCCAGTTTAAAAAAAATCTTACAAAAATCTATTATTGAATGTAACTTTAGAAAGTTACAAATAATGTAGCTTTCTAAAAATACATTATGTTTTGTAACAATCTAGCTTTCTATTGACATTTCATTTCCATAAGGCACTAGCACAAGGGATAGGCAGCTAGTTATCTAGTAGTGTGTCGATCAATTGTTTTTACCACCTGATTTGTGACTAACCCACAAATGAGACGATCCGGGTGTAAAACCTCGATCATTTGATTGAGCTGACTGCGCGATAGTAAATTTTGTGTCGTTTGATTGACTCAACTGCGCGTCTGTTAAGTTCGTGTCATTTGATCGACTCGATTGTGAATCCGTACAGTTCGTGTTGTTTAATTGATCCAATTTTACTTGATGACTTACAAAGAAAAAGGTACCTATCCTTTTTCATAAGGCTTAAAATCCAAATGCCATTGTGCAAACATGTGCAAAAATTAGCGGATCACGGCGAAATGTCATCTGCGGCTAACTTCTCATCAGCCGACTTGTGTGGCGCTACCTATAGCATGTAAGTGATCTGGTCAGCACAGAATAAACGATCGAATCACTCTCCTGCGACTCGCGACCAGTTCCGGATTAAGCCAGCGCGGAGCCTGTAGCAAATTCTGTCAAGAGGCCCCTGGTTTAGGTACTTTAGATTCTCAAATGTAAGGATAAGTTTAGGGTAAAACTGTTACAAATCTGGGGGCACGGCAGGCCGTGATTTTAGAGGGCCCTGGGCTAATACTACTTAGGGCCCTCCTAATTACTCAAAGTATAGGATAGCAAGAAACAGAGTCTAAGAGGGAAACATAAGAGCACGAGAGCGCGAGGATTTATTAGGTTTTTTTCAGAATTTATAAGAGGCTCGAAAAAACAAAACATTTATTTGTTATTTTAGTCATTTTAAAACACAGCAGACCAATATATCTACGCGAGTGAAGCGAGCACGAAATATTTTCGGTTTTCTCAGTAACTTTAAAATAGATATGCGATGCGATGGAGATGCGATAGAATAAGGGAGTGCTCTGCTTTGCGAATATGCGTGAGCACACCGAGCTCGACAATTTGTCACATTTTCAGTCATTTCAAAAGAAGTACGAGAAAAGCAGCCCTCCGCAGTGCTATCAAGCGCGAGCGCAGAGAGCGCGAAAAAAGTATGGTTTGTTTTTTTCAGTAACTTCAAAACTGATAAAGCAAAAGAGAGCACTATACTGTTATAAATGCGTATATCTGTAGATACAGACACAAATTATTTTAAAATAACGCTTTAATTAAGATACATACATAATACTTTGTATATTATTTTATTTGTTTCACCCTAATGACAGGGTTTAATATGTACTGTGTTACTGTTATATAAGTGTAAATAATTGTACCGAACCGCTTACGGGTCGAAACGCCGCAATACCCATATTATTAGGCAATTGTATACCTAAATAAATAAATAATATAATTATCCATTTTTAAAAGCTTGCTTTATGTACTTGTATGATTGCGTGGATTTATTCACTGCTCATTATTTCTCTGTTATACAAATAGTTCTTGTAGTAACGAAACAACCAAGCCACATATTATATTGGCTAAGGTGCAGAGTTTGTGGAGTAAGGGCTTCCAGAGTTAGGCCGTGTAGAGTTAGAAGCTCGGCTCTACGCCGTTGGAGCGCGGGGCCCCCTAAGGCGCGGGGCCTGTAGCATTTGCTACTCATGCTACGTGGCTAATCCGGCACTGCTCGCGACCCAATCAAAACGACCCGATCAATCGTGATCGACTAGGACTAGTCATGACTAATGTCACGCAGGGCCGGACTGTGAGTTTAAGGGCCCTGGGCTAATACTATTTAAAGGCCCACCTAATTACTCGAAAGTATAGAAAAAATATTTGATACTTAGTATAGAAAAATATTTGATTTTGACTTAGCTGAATGGGCCCATGGAATATACGGGGCTGAAGCCTAAAAAACCATATAGTAGATCGGGCCCTGATGTCGCGCAATGACAGAGCAACAGACAGACTCGATTTTCGGCATGGATATAGTTCAAAGGTTATAGAGTGACATACTTAAGCTACTTTTTATCCCGGAAAAATTAAAGGTTAAAAGAATACGTGGGCAAAGCCGAAAGCAAAAGTTAGTTTATGATAAAAGTATCATTGTTTGATTTCAGGCCAGGCAGGGACTTCACAGAGCACAAGATCTCATGTCCAGCATCCTGCTTAGCAGTCAACAGCAACCTCCTGGCAGTGGGCTCGTGGAACACTACCATCACATTGTACAATGTCACTGAAATGGGCACTTACAAGAGCATCGGGAAAATGCATGGGCATGGAGGTATGTCATAATAATGATGATCAAAACGGATGAACATTGAGGTATCGCCACACAAGTCGGTAATACTGATGATCAAAACGGATGAACATTGAGGTATCGCCACACAAGTCGGTAATACTGATGATCAAAACGGATGAACATTGAGGTATCGCCACACAAGTCGGTAATACTGATGATCAAAACGGATGAACATTGAGGTATCGCCACACAAGTCGGTAATACTGATGATCAAAACGGATGAACATTGAGGTATCGCCACACAAGTCGGCAGATGAGAAGTTAGCCGCAGGTGACACTTCGCCGTGATTCGCTAATTATTGCGCATGTGTACATAATGCCTACACAAGTGGCGAAGTAGTGAGCACGGGCGTAGAGAGCGCGCGGGAGGCATGAGGTTGACGTGCGGGTTTGCCCCGGCGTCTCGACTCTCTGGCTCCCGCGCATAACTATATTTTGCCTTTTGCGCAGCGTTCTGCGCCTAACCTTCGATAAGCCGATTTGTGTGGCGCGGATTCTACCAGTAGTTCTCCGAACAGTAGACTTCGCGACAATCTCTTAACTAAATCTTCATAAACCTATATCTTGAGTCGCTATTTAACACTAAGTACTGTAACTTGATTGTATTTCATTGTTAGTTTTTAGTAAATAATTTTTGTTTCTTTCTTTCTTTCTTCTTGATCTCTAAACATATTTGCGAGTATGAACTATTTAGTTTATGCTCGTAAATCTGTTTAAGATAACTTAACGTTTAGTATTTAGAAAGATACTAATCAATCTTGAACAATCTTTTTCTGAAGCCGTGGTGGTCTAGTGGAAGCCGTGGTGGTCTAGTGGTAATGACACCCGCCTTACAATCGTGAGGTCGTGGGTTCAAATCCCGGTCCCGTACCAATGAATTCCTTGGAATTTATGTACAGAATTTCACACCACGGGCTTTTCGGTGAAGGAAAACATCGTGAGGCAACCTGCATGCGTCCGTAGAAGAAATTCGATGGCGTATGTGAATCCACCAACCCGCACTGGGCCAGCGTGGTGGATATGGCCCAATCACCCTTCGTGGGTAGGCCTATGTCCTGCAGTGGACTATTAAAAAGGCTGGTACAGTACAGTAAACAATCTTGCCAAATATTATCTAAATTGCCTGATCAATAGACCGACAGCAAATTACCCATTTTGAAATCAAAAATCGCCGACGACAAAAAGATTACCTAATTATAAAACCTGAGTACCAAGTTTCGTTGAGATTCGTTGAAAAATGTCATCTTTAGACAAAAATCAACATCTGGACAGACGAAAGCAAAATCGTCATGTTGAAACAAAGACCTTCGCTTCGCTCAATCATAATCATGACACTCATAGGAAGTCTACTGTTGCACAAGGTACCCCATATAGGTAGGTAGATGATGCGATGTGATAAAGACCATGGGTATGCTGGATGCAAGCTGCTTCCAACCAGTCTTGTTGGATATCAATTGGGGATACTTATGTCCAATAGTGGACATCCAATAATTGACATGATCTTGTTTCAATAAACCAATCATTTTTGTTTACAAAAAAGTTTTATACATTTTAGAACTGCATGCAATTTAAGTGGCTATGCACTTACATGCTCGCTATAGACGGTTTTAGATTCGTGATCATCCTACTAATATTATAAACGCGAAAGTTTGTGAGTTTATGAGGATGGATGGATGGATGTTTGTTACTCTTTCACGCAAAAACTACAGGACGGATTGAGATGAAACTTTGCAATAATATAGCTTATATATTACATATAGTAGGCTAGGTCTTAGGCGTAAGATTGGGGAATACTCCGACAGGTTAATAAAGTTTCAAATGAAGAGTCTGGAAAGCCGTAGAATTGTCTCAGACCTCTGTATTTTGTACAAGATCGTCAACGGAACACTTGGTAATGAATTGCTTAGGAAAGTCGATTTTAAAGTTCCCTCTCGTTCTGTTCGTAAATTCCAGTTGTTTAGTGTACCAGCGGCCCTAAATAATGTGTCTCGAAACAGCCCTGTGAGTAGGATGTGCCGCGCTTACAACCATTTGAGTGACCCTGTAGACACTTTCTCACGTAGTTTTTATGCCTATAAATCGTTAATTGTTAATTCAATCAAATAAGTTATGATTTTAGTTTTGTTTTTGTACTACTCTTTTTGTTTATGTATTAGAATCTATTATTGTTTATCTAACTTTTTTTTCTTCTATTCACTTGTCCACAAAATATAAGCTGTGTACGGTTATCATTGGACATTAGGTTTAGAAAGTTTGGCTAAAAATTAAATTGTATCATAGTTATAAGCTTAATGTTTGTTACCGAACCAATTGTAATAAAATAAAAATAAAATACAATATCAGAATACCACATAGGCTATAAATTATAATGATATTACGTCAAAAATCAAGATATCATGCGGGCGAAGCCGCGGTAAAAACTAGTCTAAATATAAATTTCTTTGCGGAACTGTCATACGTGTCGCGCTCACGATTTTGACTAGTCTTTAATCGTTTTTTGGATATTTATCTGTTTAAAGATTACATAATCTGGCATTTCGTTTTCAGGTGGAGTGACCCACATGAAGTTCACTCCAGATGGGCTCAAGTTGGTAACAGGTGCAAGGAAAGACCACAGACTCCTAGTTTGGGATATCCGCTATTACCGGCGACCTCTAAACATACTGAGTCGACCAAACACCACCAATCAGAGGATTTACTTCGACATATCTCCATGTGGGAAGTATTTAGTCTCCGGAGCAACTGATGGGGTAGTAAAGGTGTGGGATGTAGATCACGTAGACTGGAAGAATAGTTTGGATTCTGAGAATATGGAAGGAGATAATGTTACCTATAAGGTTAGTGTTGCTAAATTATCTTACAGACTTACAAAATAAATACATGGTGTCCCTGAACTCAACGTCAAGTCGAAAATTATGGAACACTCTGTATATATGGGCTCTAAAACGGGAAAGATTGGAAACCCCTTCCTCTTAGTTTTTGAGATATGGTCAATTTTAGAAATCTGATCAAAAAGGCCACCTTGCAACACCAGTTCAAGCCGTGCCTTTAGTTTTCAACATAATTTAATTTTTGTACTAGTCACAATCAAAAATACAACCGGAAGTTGTTATTCTAAAAAAATAGTTTTTGTCAGATTTAGAAAGATGAATTTTTTTATGTTTAATGTTTGAGCAGACATACTGTAAAGTAATTATTTTTTGCAAAAAATAGCATGACCGACTTTACCCGTGTACAGAATCATTACATAGTATAAACCAAAGTCGCTTTCCGCTGTCTGTATGTATGCTCATATCTTTAAAACTACGCAACGGATTTTGTTGCAGTTTATTTTAATAGATAGAGTAATTCAAGAGAAATGTTTATATGTATAATACACCTGTGCTAAGCCGGGGCGCATCTCTAGAACGCAAATGAAAGAATTATTGAAATCGGACTACTATGAAAAAAGTTATGCGTGGTTATACTTAAAAAAAAAAAAATTACGCGGCGAATATACGGTATACCTCTTCCGGTGGTTCGTCGGTCAAAATTTTTTTGTACATTTTTGTACAGTACCATGTATTTATCTAGCTTTACAATTTAAACATAAATAATAAATAATGCTGAAAACCCAAGGCATGGCTTGAACTGGAGCGACGCAATGTGGCATAACGCATTTCTGAAATTGACCATATCTCAAAGACGAAGAAGGATCTATCCGGTTTTAAATCCCATATATACAGGGTGTTCCAACATTTCCGGCTTGACGTTGAGCATAGGGACACCTGTATAAGACAAAGTTAGTGGAGTCTTTGAACACGAGGTGAGTTATTGTGTAGTGGCTAATTTATATGTCAGCAGGGGTAGAGTGGGATTTTGCGCAGCTTGGAGATAACTTCATAGACGTCTTTAAGTTTAATTCGTCTTACACACATGCTGGATTAGCTTTTTTGCGTCCATTGCTTAACATAGATAGACTAACTTATAAAGGGTGGTCCAAAATTTTAATCCACCACCAAATAAATTAGTTGCGAGTGTGATAGATAGTGTCTGAGATTGTTTTATGTACGGAATTATACACATTTGGCTATTCGACAAAAGAAAAGATCGTAAAGTAACCTGCATACGTATGTAAAATAAATTTGATGGCGTATGTGAATCCACCAATCTGCACTCGGTCAGCCTGGTGGATATCGCCCAATCGCCCTTCATGAGTAGACCAATGTTCAGCAGTGGACAATAGTCCACTAAAAAAAAATTGGAACATAGACATTAACGTGGTTTTCACACATTTTATACTATATATAACGTGCATTGCAGTCGCGTCAGTGCATTGCGAGACGGCTCCGCGTGCTAGCACTCGCCAACTTGATAAAGGTCGCCGAATGCGACCGAAACTATAGTCGTTTCGACTATCCCCACACGTGAGTTCAGTCCCGTTATATATAGTATAAAAAAATTGGAACATAGACCTTAGTATAGGCCGAATCATACAAGTTGACAGATGTGAGGTTAGCTACAAGCTGCGCAAAACCCAATCAACGCAGCACTGCTTTAATTATATGAGCTTCAGTCAGGATTGGATATTGCGCCGCTTGTAGTAACTGCACATCCGCCGACTTGTGTGATTCGGCCTATTTGAATGTCTCGTAAATAGTAAGTACAGTACTAGTTATTGTGTAGCTTAATACGTTTTTATAAGATATTGATAGTTTCTACCAGGGGCGCTTTACAAAAATGTATGGAGCACACGGTAACTACCGTCTGTAGGTGTCATCCTACTTCCTACTAATATTATAAACGTGAAAGTTTGTGAGGATGGATGGATGGATGGATGGATGTATGGATGTTTGTTACTCTTTCACGCAAAAACTACTGAACGGATTGAGATGAAACTTTGCAATAATATAGCTTATATATCAGAATAACACATAGGCTATAAATTATAATGATATATTGCGTATGCGGGCGAAGCCGCGGGTAAAAACTAGTTTACTATACAAACAGGCCTCTATACAGATTCTAGACGAATCAGAGATTTACTTAGATATAGCCAACCACATGCAAAGAAAACAAACAAATTACAGGGACTAAAATATTACATTGGTTATACTAAACGGCAGCTATTATGGTTATGGCTTCAAGCTATTTATTGTAGGCAACCAAGTACCTAATTAATATATATTTAAAAATATTTTTTGTTTCTTTCAGTTCCCGCTACACAAAGACTGCTGCAACAGCATATCTATCCACCCATTCCGCCCGATATTGGCAACAGGTTCTGGGCAGTTACACTTAAAAGATCCCACTTCTGAAGACTCTTCAGTACAAGTAACTTCAGATAAAAAGGGAACGCAAGAAACAGAAATAGAAAATAATAAATCGAATGATGAGTCGTGGAGATTTATATCAAATAATGAATCTGTAGACAGCGAAAAAGATTTTTCGAGTAGAATTGAACAGAGCACCAAAGATGATGTCAGAGATGTGTTCGATTTGAAATACTCTTCAGACGCTGAGAATAGTTTGGTCTTTTGGTGGATTGGTGATGTTCCTGATCTAACGTAACATTAGTTTTGTGATATTATTGTTATAAGTATTTTGTAGCATCATTTTTGTTGATGTTATCCTTGAAATAAAATCGATTTTTTACAGATAAATTTAGCTAAATATTTTTATTAGAATTTGTTACTTTAACAACTAAAACCCTTTTTCTCTTCAACTTACGAGTATCTCTAATACCAATAAAGATCTTCATCAATCTTAACACGTAAATTAATGCGCTAACTAAGCCATTAAGTAACGAATAACGCTTACAATCTTAGGATTTAACAAAACGTTGGCCACATCTACGTAACAGATTAATTAGCGCGTTAAGACGCGGGTAGAACAGTAAGTAGTATAGTAATACTAAATCAAAGCGAAGCGGAACTTGGCAGTCATATTTTAACGCGTCTTTCTAGCGCTCAGGGTAGTTTTGTTTCTTGCTAAGTAATAATATGGCGTTTATTTATATACTAGGCTTACGGACACCGCTAACAGTGGCTCAGCTCTGCGCCCGCTTTGGGCCTTACACGGACTTTTCCTTACACATAATCTATGTGATAGAAAGGCCAACAATGCAAATCTCCGTGTCTGCAAAATACCTCAATTCTACAAGTTACATCAGCATTTCCGCGTAGTCCCGCAGTTTTACCAAATGCCAGACGAAATCCCGCATATTTGTAAAAGAGAAAGCTAAAAATGGGATGAAATCCCGCACAACTGTAAGAAACAAAGCTAAAAATGAGTAGGTGTTTCGTAAACCGTGCACGCGCGGTGGGTTTTTGTCAAAATCAAAGGTTTTCCCATTTCCGTCTCGCTCGTAAAAGTTTTTGCCGACTGGAGGAGGAAATGTGATTGATACGGCAGATAGTACGAAACTTTATTGTGAGTGTACTAAAATTAAGTGGCTAACAGACGGTAAAAAGTTATAAGTTTAGATATATCTAAATGCGACTGATAAAATGATTACAATGACTTGTGACTACTAACATCTGTATTGTTAAAAAAATTTATAAAACAGTGCCACTGTCCTAAATTCTATTTCAATATAATCATCTCGTGATGCTGAGCATAGGCCTCTTTTATACGGATCTCCCCTCGGCCCGGGTCGTCTATGTCGTAATTACAAGTATGGACCTACCTATCGTCTGTTTCATTAGCGCTGAGAACCTTCGACAGTATTATGTTAGCACTCGTCTTGGCGAAATGAAAACAAAAGTATCGCTTTCGTGTCGATAACGCAATTGCCACGTTTCTTGGTAGAGGAGCAGGGGTTGCGAACATATTTTGATCAGAGCCTACTGCATGGGCCAATTCTGACTCGAAGTATTCTAGCGTATGCGTTCTCAGCGCTAATGGAACAGACTATAACTAAAATATCGTAATTATAGTTTGGAATATTTATTTATTTATTTATAGGCCAACAGCACAAAAATATATTTAAACTTAATTGTACAGATACATATAAACATCCAATAACAGGCCTAATCCTATAAATTATTTATAAACAGAAAAGAAAAATAAGTCGATTCTACAACATCTAAGTATGAATATACAAAAAAAGAAATATACAAACTAAATAAACTATCAGCGTAAAATATGGTGCTTTAAAGACGTGCTTTGAATGTCAGTAATGGTACCCATAACAAGATCAGCACTAGCATGGTAAAGGGATACAACCATTTTACCCACTTTTGATGTCAATTTATGCTATGTCACCACTCGTACGTACGTAGGTATAGCATGTTACGAATGTTTGGCAACTGCCGACATGTTAATATTTCTACGAAATGCAAACAATGTTTTATATATTTCAGATATGTTAATTTTTTTTTTTGTAATGTAGGTAGACTGGAAAAACAAAAGAACTGCTGTAAGTTATGACGAGTCCATAATAGAACCATTTATACGCCTTTTCGTTAAATGAGAATGTGTAAATGTAATATTATGTCAATAAATGATTTTCTTTCTTTTCTTTCTTTCTTTCTTTCGGAGGGGATAAATTGGGGGAAAGAGAATTTGTCCCTTTGCCATGCTAGGGGTGCAGCACTGTCTGTATCTACGGGCATAAATTCTGAGATATATCTGATTATGATCAACTACGCTACTAGCCAAACTATAGGCCGAATCATAGAAGTCGGCGGATGTGAAGTTAGCTTCAAGCTGCGCGAAACCCAATCAACGCGCAGCTTTAGGTGATCTTCAGTCAGGAAATTTGCGCAGCATAGCTAATTCATATCTGTCAACTTGTATGATTCGGCCTATACAAATATATTTAAAGTAAAGTATTTTTATTATCTTTGACAACATACAGTGGAATACAATAGAATTTTTCATATTATAAATTAAGACAACACAATGCTACATATTATGTTCATAAATTCCATTGTAACGCCTAAAGTATCCTGTTTATATACCTATTCAGTGTCGCGCTAGAGTGATGTCTAGCTTCAGTTTGTCTCCCAAGCGTGCGAGCGAACTATGGTAAGTCGCAGTTCAGTTTTGTCGAACTAGCGTTATTCGCACTAACGAATGTCGATGTCAAGTAGTGCACTCTATTTATAGAGACCAAAGCTGGAATCGTGAAAAATTCAGCTGTTTCATTCAATAAGTTTTTTTTTTCGAGAAGAAGTATGGAATGGTGATTTTTGATTGCGTTTTCAGAGTTTGCTATACAGGGTTACTGTTAATCAATTAGAATCCTTTTAGAGAGAATAAGCATTCTGTACATCAAAACTAACAACTTTTGTTCTGCGACTTTTGTCAAAACTAAAAAACAAAAACATCTGTTCCATACATTGTCGAGGGTGAACGATATTTTTCTAGGGATCAAATTTTTTTTGAGATTTGGTAAAAGTCCTTGTTGTTAGTTTTTTATGTACAGAATAAGACCCTAAAAGGATGCTAATTGATTACCATTAACTCTGTGTCCTAAAAGTTGATGATGGGTAAAATCATAAGTACCTACAATGATATCTAAGAATATTTCCGTGGCCAAGAGGAACACTCAGCATAAAATTAAAAAGCACTTGCAATAAATCCAGTTCAGTCATGAACTTCAGTAGGATAAGATAAGGAGGCTATTTCAATACTTTACACTTTACTGCCAATAAGTTGAGCGTCTCAAGAAAAGGGATCTGAAGCTAGACTGATAAAATATCCCTGATTCGGACTGTTTCTAAATCAGTGTAGCTTGTACTTATTGCTGTACAGTACGACACGGCTTAGAAAACACGTGTACAATTCATCATTAGAATAAATTTATTTTTCTAAAATTTAGTTTGAAATGTACCTGATGATTATTACTAAACGTCTGTTACACTTTACGATTGTAGGTGACATTGTGACGTCACACGCTTGTTCGAATATAGGCCGTAATAGCGAATCAACGTGCGGTTTTATATGAGCTTCAGTCAGGATTGGATACTGCGCAGCTTGTAGCTAACTTCACATCCGCCTACTTGTGTGGCGCGATTTTTAAGCACTGTCGGCGAGACTTCGTTACTCACCTAGGAATTAGAATTTGGAACGCTTTGCCTGGGTCTTCAACGTGGGTGTCTTCAAATCCCGAGTAAATAGGTATCTTCTAGGTAAGCGTGCTACATCCTAGACCGCATATCTGCTTTACATCAGGCAGTATGTAGTCAAACGCAAACCTACAAGGAACAAAAAAAAAAAGAATTAATTTATAATGGGTAGGTATTGTATTGTATAATTAGGAAATAAAAAAATAAAAATAGTTCTATATGAAAGCTTATAATATATAATCTTTATATTTATCGCAAAAAAAATGATTCAAAAGACCAATTCGCATTGTTCGCCGGTTGCTGCTCCGTAGCCGCGTAGTTCAGTAGTCATTTTGTGGAGTAAAGTTGCAATAAAACTCAGGGTTGTAGATTTATTAACTTTTATTTGTTGATGTTCCCTGTGGCAGTTATTACCTGCTCTGTGCGCTGCCGTCTGACAGAAATTTAAATTAAAAACCCAGTCGAGTTAAATTAAAAATTGGTTTTAAATTCGGCTACAGAATTATGTAACACATATATTTTATGGTTTTTCAACAAAAAATAAAAATCAAATAAATTATAATCCATGAGAACATTAGTAAGGTTTTCTAGCTTTTCACTCGTAAGTGAACACTACTTACCGTTATAAATAAAAATGGCATACAGACGTCGCAAAAGCATTTCAAAATAATAACTATGTCATAATATGTTTCAAACATCGACTTGACATTTTTTCTGTTTTAACATATTGAGAGTTTCAAATATTGACCAAATGTCGATCTTCTGTTCTTTAAAAAGAGAAAAAGAAACGTAATAATCGCTGATGATCAGCGTTCTCGCATAAATAAAATCATTTTTATAGAAAGAGCAACGTAATAATAGCTCATCAGCGCCCTCACATTCATTAAAACCCTTGTCACTCTGTACATTGATTACGTTTTACACCTGGATATTTTATACGTTTTCCAGCAATAACTCTACAAATTGGAATATTGTCTGAGTGAAATGGTTTTCACACGAGTCTTTGATTTTACACTTCAGGATAGTATTTTATGACGAATCTCAGACAGGGCTATAAAGTCTGGGGGATGAGGGAACAATATTAGCCACGAAACCTTTGCGGAGAAAGGATTGTTGTGTAGATAAATAATATACTTATTTCGTGCTGCTAAAACTATCATAAGAACGTAGTGTGCCCAATAAGAAGAAATGTTTGGTACGTTTTGCTGGGTAAAAATATGTTAGAAAAACTAATTTAGACTAGACACGCACACTTGTTTCATCACTTAAATAATCGTAAATTAATCCGTAAGACAGCGACTGGTGGACATATGCCTCTCCAATAGAATAAGACCGGTTGTTAGTGACTTCCATCCAGCGCGATTCTACTCTGATTCTGATTCTGATTCAGGTTTGCCTTTTTTGCCTTTGCCTATTGCCTATTTAACACGTGGGTGACGATGGTAATGATGATGCGAGTGATGTGAAGCTAGTGACGCTAACTTAATCATCATAATATATTATAACTATTTCCTTATCTTATGTATAATGAACAGCATTCCGAAAACTGCGTGAGGTCTTTTCGTCCGACATACCTCAGTGTCTCAAGTCGAGAGTTTTCGACAGCTGTGTGTTGCCAGTGATGACATATGGAACTACTGTGGGCCTTATGAATAAATTCAAGGTAGCCCAACGCGCTATGGAGAGGGCTATGCTCGGAGTCTCCCTGCGAGATCGAATCAAGAATGAAGAGATTCGCAGACAAACCAAAGTTACCGACACAGCCCAGCGGATTAGTAAGTTGAAATGGCAATGGGCAGGGCCCTTACCTCGGAGAACTGGTGTCCGATGGGGCAGTAAAGTTCTCGAATGGAGACCTAGCACTGGCAAGCGCAGCGTAGGACGTCCACCGAGCAGGTGGATCGACGATATCATTAAGACCGCAGGAACGCGCTGGATGCAGGCCGCTTCCAACCGGGCTTATTGGAAATTCATAGGGGTGACTTATGTCCAGCAGTGGACGTCCTTCGGCTGGTAATTATGATGATCTATAATGACAGAGAGATTTTAATGTGCATGAACGTCACTGCTACATAATGGCGATTCACAGATTTCCAAAAGAGCTTGGAAGTTTCCAACAGAATATGAGCAGTGCAGCTTGCATCAATCGCTTTCTTCTGTTTTCCATCTTCATCAGCTCACATGTCCGTCTCTGTTGACATCCTATACGCTAATACGAGGTTGAATATAAATATTAAGTTTTGGCAGCTTTCGAGGGGTTTTAAGGTCAATATCTGACATGTTATTTATTTTCCTATGCAAAATTCTTGTTTCTGTGTCAGAGGCACGAGCACGCGGCCCATTTAATTTAACCCATTTTTGTAATTTACGGCTATTGAAGTAGGAACAGATTGCCCGCCCTATACAAATCAGAACAATGAAAAACCGGAATATTGTTGGCCCGAATAACTGTCATTTCACCATCGCATTTTGGAAGAGGAAAATTTCTGGATCGGTAAGTATAGGTTACCTACCTTCTTACCTTTGACTTCCTGCCTATCCAAAACGTTTTAATTGGTTAATAGGCCCCAGAGAGTTTTCGATAGTTGTGTGTTGCCAGTGATGATATATGGAACTGAAACGTGGTCTTTTATGTGTGCCTTATGAATAAGCTCAGGATAGCCCAACGTGCAATGAAGAGGGCTATGCTCGGCGTCTCTCTGCGAGATCGAATCAGAAATGAGGAGATCAGCAGACGAACCAAAGTTACCGACGTAGCACAGCGGATTAGCAAATTAAAGTGGTAATGGGCAGGGCACATAGTTCGGAGAACGGATGGCTGATGGGGCAGTAAAGTTCTTGAATGGAGACCACGGACCAGCAAGCGCAGCGTAGGACGTCCACCGACTAGGTGGACTGACGATATAATAAAGATCGCAGGAACGCGCTGGATGTAAACCGCTTCCAACCGGCCTTATTGGAAATCCATAGGGGAAGCCTATGTCTAGCAGTGGACGTGATACGGCTGATGGATGGATGGATGGAATAGGCCCCAATTTAGAGGCGCCATCGTAATTATAATAGCAATTTAGAATAACCCTGTTTTCTTTCACTTTAGGTAATTATGCATTTGATAGAGAGAACACTATTTTACGTTGCTATTAAATTTACGAAGGCGCCTTTTAGTTGGGTCTATTGCAATCTGAAAACTGTTAAACTTTCACGTCGACAGAGTTGAAACATTCGTTGAAATATATATTCTACTATACGATACGACGGGGCCGCCGGCCGTAAAGTTTTCGAATGGAAAAGCACAGCGTACCACGTGCCAGCAAGCGCAGCGTAGGACGTCCACCGACTAGGTAGACTGAGGATATAATTAAAACGGTATGAACGCACTGGATGCAGGCCGCTTCCAACCGGGCTTATTGAAAATCCACAGGAGAGGTCTATGTCCAGCATGCATGGACGTCCTACGGCTGATAGATGGATATTCCACAAGATGTTGTTTTGCAAACTGCAAGGACTTTCAGAGGCTCATCATGATGAATAATTTTGCTATAGGGTCAGCTGCAAAACCGCGAAAAAGAAATCATCTGTTCCGTGCAAAAACCTAATAAAGACAAATGTATGGAACAGCCGATTTTTTCTCTGTCTGTATTTATTTTATTTTTTAGTAGGTCCGTTTTTTACTCCATTCGTCTTCCTCTTCGTTTTTTCGAATTCCCTTAAGTAAAGCGGCTAAACTAATTTCGTTGGCGAAATTTGGTTTCCTCAATTGAATGATTAACCGCAGTAAAGCCTTAACTTTGACCTTTGTCAGGAATTCACATTTAACATTCAAATGCCTCCTAAAGAAACCTTCGAAGTTCTGTTTTGATGTTCCGGAAGAAAGTCGGGACAGCCTATTCTAATTCTTATTTCCTCATTAAATGAAGCATGTAAAGTGATCTATCCACTGCCGTCATATCCATTTAGATTTTCCATTATATGTACCAAACAAATTGAAGTGCAAAGATAAAGGATACCTAATTCAATTTGCCTAAGTGACTAAAGCGGTAGATAAGTTTTCATACTAAGTAACTTGTGCCTTCTTCTGAATTATTCAAGCCAGTAACCGACATATTCGGTTACTGGTAAAATCAGATAGAAAGTTGAAACTTTAACTTTATTAAGACAGAAAGATATAAGTTACTTAGTATACCTAATATGAAAGTGCTACCTACTTTATGCTCCCAATTTATCTCTACAGTCGAATGAGGGAGCCTCTATTGTATTTTTTAAGAAAAACCAAACATTTGCCTTCGTAAAAGTTTAGCTACGTAATTTCGTCAGCTTCATACATAATTTGTTAAGCCCCATCCCGTACTTTGACATCGAAAACTAAACTTTTCTAATGAGTGAGAACGACTTTCCTACGAGAATATTCAATTAGGGGACAGTAAGGGACAGGGGGTAAAATGTTTTCAGATTTATGAAGGCCAAAGGTCAAGAGGCGCCTAAATTTTTGAGGAAGTGCAGAAACTTCGACTTGCTATACTCGTATTTCTTGAGTGGGTTTGAATAAAAAATATAGGGGATTCCGGAAGATTATTTCGCAGTTATCGTAATAAAATATGATTCTTAACAATTGTTTAGCAGAAACCCTAATGCAAAGGGTAGTCCCGGATTCACAGAATATTAGGACCAAACAGGAATTCAAAACCTAACTAATCCACTTACCTGATTTGGCGAAAATATGATGTCACACAGGTAAACAAAATGCTTACAGCTACATACCCCTTACTAAAATTTTAAGGATGCATTTACTGTACTGTAGTCTACCAGCCTTTTTAATAGTCCACTGCAGGACGTAGGCCTACCCACGAAGGGTGTTTGGGCCATATCCACCCGCTGGCTCAATGAGGGAAGGTGGATTCACATACGCCATCGAATTTCTTCTACAGACGTATGCAGGTTGCCTCACAATGTTTTCCTTCACCGAAAAGCCAGTGGTGTGAAATTCCGTACATAAATTCCAAAGAACTCATTGGTACGGGACCGGGATTTGAACCCACGACCTCACGATTGTAAGGCGGGTGTCACTACCTCTAAGCCACCACGGCTTCCATTTACCTACTTAGGCGAAAATATGATGTCACACAGGTAAACAAAATGCTTACAGCTACATACCCCTTACTAAAATGTTTAGTCTGGAAGTCTCTTAATCGGCTACGTGTTGGGGCTGGCCGCTGCAAAGAGAACATGGTCAGATGGGGCTTCGAAGACCAGGAACAATGTGAATGTGGTGCTGCCGTCCAAACCATGGCACACCTTTTAGTTTGCCCGCTTTGCTCAAAACAATGCACACAGAAAGGCCTGAACCTGGCCACCGAGGACGTGGTAGAGGTCGCTAGATACTGGTCCCAAAACACCTAAACCATTTTAATGAATTGTATATAATTAAAAACTTGAAAAATGTCTAGCCCTTGACACGAGATGAATGAAACTAAAATTTTAAGGATACATTTAACTTATCATAATGAACAATTGTTACTATCGGGTTAGTCACAAAATCGCAAAAACAGCTGTTCTATTGAAAAAGTTCTTTAACTCTCAACAAAATGTATGGAACAAACACCTGTTCTTTTGCGATTTCTGGATTGAAAATTGTAAAAGTTAAAATGCTCTTCTTGTAACGGGAAGAGGCCTGTGCTTGGCAGTAGGAGCTATATACCACTCGAGTTTATTCTAAATTTCCTCACATACGAGATTTTTTGGTAGGTACTACGACAATGTAAGATTCTATAGACGAAGAACTTTCCTGCGAAAAGTAGGTAAGTATACAATGTACAAAATATTTACTGTTTCGATGACCAACTTTTGAAACTTGGACAGTATCCTCAATGTGTCCCCTATCGGGCAATAAATAACCGGTATCGCTGTAGGACATGACGTCTTTTATAGTCAGCACTATAGCCGTAAAGTAAAATACTGGACGACAAAATTATCTATATGCTTCAACGAGGGGCCTTCATCGCGTTTTACATCCAAATCCTAAGAAAACGCGATCAAAATTTTAGTTTACTCATTTTGTCACAGTATAAAAAGGTTGGTCGTGGTAGCTCTTTAGATTTTCTCGTAGACGATTCGTAGCAATGTTCGTAGAGCGCGTAGCGTTTGTAACTTCTCTTTGTAGATGTTGCTACGAGAAAATATTGGAATTTTTTACTTAGCCCACCATTTAAGTTTGTAGAGAACTATTTTTATTTCATTACTAGCTTTTTCTCGCGACTTTTCTCGCATAATTATAAAAAAATGTGTGATATAAAGACACATAATCCATTCATGCAAAAATCAAGCAGATTTGTCGCACCGTTAATAGTAACAAACAAACCTACAAACACACTTCCGAATTTATAATATCAAGTAAGGATATCACATAAGTGTAACATCAAAATCTATTAGCGTTATATGCACAAAATCTTTTTACGTATAAGTTATGGTGTACCTAGTTAAGTACTCCATTTATAGATATTTTATTCTCAAAGTTATCAATTTGTAGTTAATGAAGGCAAAATCCTAAATTTCCTACCTAAAACAAAATGATTTATTCAAACAAAAAAGTTCGTTAAAATTGAAATACCTCGTCTCCTTTATTAAGATATCTCTTTTATTAAATAGAGCTCTAGAAAATTGAAATATTTTGTTCTGTGCCTGTAATATTTCCAGAGGGAAGGGCTCAGCCCTCAAGGGACAATGAGACTAAATTTACTGCCGGTTTTATGTTTATAGCTGCTGCATAAAATACAAAGAAAATTATGTACTGTATGGGAATCACGATCGTCTGACAAGTTGCTACAAAAATCACTATAGGCTGCTAAGAAGTAGGCGGAATAGAAGAAAATTATATCGCAATATGTTATTTTCGAAAGTATTCTCAGTGTTTACATTTCGTAAATAATCATTTTTGTCAAAAAATTGCAATACCGACTTCCACATTGTACAGAATTCGAATAGTTTGCACGAATAGATGTGACATTCATGTACATTATTGTTGATTTATCTAAAACGGCTCAGCCGATTTCAATAAAATTTAAATGAAATCACCTCGGAACTACATTTTACCGAATTAAAAAAAAATCGGTTTACAATTGGCGAAAATATCGATGAACATACAAGAAAAAAATACCTCCTCTTTTTTGGAAGTCGGTAAAAAAAGCACTCTTATGAAATGTGCCGGTATTGTTTCTTATCATTATCAATTGTATTATATATTGTAGAAAATGTGTTCACTACAAAAAACTATTTATATTATTTAAAAAAAAGTATTATGCCAAAAATGAGCACTGAAAAGGAATCACTCTGTGTGTATAATTAGGTGTTTGTGTCTACGGCATTTTTGTGTTTAACAGCAGTGGGGAACACATGATTATTTTACAAAATTATTTTACAGCTGGAATTAGAACTTATAACGACGATAAACGTCTTCCTACTTGGCCACGCTTCTCTAGCTAACTCTAGTGATTGGTTCATCTCACTACCATTGAATTATATTGTCTCGACATAAAAAAATATATAAGTAAACAAGATGGCGATGACAAGACTAAAGAAAATTAATGACTTCTCCACTTCTGCTTATAATTAATCGCAGCTCTATCGGTTTTCCCAAATCCACTTCTTTGGTATAGAGTTAATACGCGCGCTGTGTATTAAATCTAGAATCATCCATCACAGCCACAGACTATTTAACGGCTTTTCAACCGGCAACATCTCTTTCACTTACACATTGGCACGTTTGAGTAGGTACATAGACATTTTTTTTAAACTTTATGCTTCATTTATCTATTATAATACGTACAGTGTGATCAATTGATGATTTAAGTTGATTGTAAATAGATGATATTAAACTTGGTTTTGATACCCTTTGATTGAACAGAAAAAATTACCAAGTATTATATTAAAAAAAAAGTTTAATACAAACTTTTACTGAACAAGTACTCGCCAAGACGAATCAAACGAGCTGAAACTCGATAGGGTTGCGTCGTTTCATTACAGAGTTCCTATGACCACCTTCCAGCTCCATCATCATCAGACCATGGTCACCATTGAAAAACAAACTACTCGCCAATACCACTCAAATGAATTCAAACTTGATAAGGTTGTGTCGTTTCATTGCTAAGTTCCTTTGGCCACCTCCCAGCTCCATCATCAGACCCTGGTTGCCATTGAAAGACAAACTACTCACCAATACCATTCAAATGGACCCAAACTCGATGAGGTTGAGTCGTTTCATTGCTGAGTTCCATTGGCCACCTTCCAGCTCCATCATCAGACCCTGGTTACCTGGTCAATGTGAAATTGAGCGAGCAAGATGGAGTCTGGCGTATAAAGTGCCCTTCACGGAGTAGCAGTGATCGTTCGCCACAAATCCGCCCTTTAATTAAGAAGTTGGCTCTATAATTAATTTATTTTGCGACAGTTTAAACCGTGACATCCAACTGATTTGCATAAGTTCGGTTGCTGGAGATCCCTAATTAATCAACGTAAGTTGTTTTTGAAGTGGTTGATCTAAAGTTAAGGGTTTTTTGTCTATTTAATTGTAAAAAAGTGTCTTGATGAGCTCGAGTATGCCTAGCAAATAACTGTTGACTATTTTGAAAATGCGTAGGTAGGTAGGTAACGATAGCAAAATTAAGCCTGATTGGGTATTTAATTTTTTTTACTAATCACCATTCATTGTGCAAGATCACGGCGATCAAATGTCCCAGATTTCTTTGCAAAATGCGTAGGAAACATCTTGCCTTGTAACCTTTGTAAAATATCAGTACGTATATCTTAAAGATCTGATGAAATATTAGATAGATACAAATCACCAAAAGTAACGGGTTTATACCTACGAGTACATATCACCTCAGAATAGTCCCCAGACGAGACATGTAATAAGGTTCCATACCTATTTAACGAGGTAGATTATAGAGGTGGTTCAACGGATTTTTCGAAAAAAGCGATCCAGACAGACTAATGTCTAGATAGAGAATTCTTGATGTACAAATCCATTGGGACAAGAAGTATTAGTGCAGGGAGACCCTCTATCTAGGATTTATTAGTCTTTTAACTTTAGTATTTCTTACATTCGATATTTTGGAATCGAAAAACGATTCTAGACATGATACGATGGTTAGGGTAAAAGCGAGTTCAAGCCTTTTACATTACGATAAAAATTAAGTGAGGTAGTCAACGTTACGATGGCCTGACTTGGCGGCTGCTGCCGTTGCTAGATTTCTGATCTTATGTAGTCTACAGTGATCGATTCCCAAGCCAAGGACCTCGATTTTTTTCGAAATTATGCGCTCAGGTATTGTTGATTTCACTCGCTTCAAAACCCAGTAAGAGCAAGAGAAACGACCACTTTTCTCGTACCTAAGTAATTCTTCCGTGTGAGTACCTAAGTAATTCTTCCGTGAAGAACAGTGATATTCCGATAATAACAATAAACAAAATCTGTCACTATTTCTAGGAAATATTACCATATGAAATATCAAAAGTTACAACAGAGTATAGCATCGATATTTACTAGAGAAATATGAACAGAAGACAAATGAAATTCGTGAAATGCTGAATGAAAACCTCTTCCAACCGGAAACTGATGTGAGAAAACTAAGTATGCATTTTATTTGCAGTGCATTTTAATGGGAGGCATACGCAATTGAGTATCTGTTGGTATATCTCACTGTGGATACTATTAGATGGATTACATTATTTTTGCTGCTCGATATTTGTGAGCTGACTGCGACTATTTTATTAGTTCAAGGAAGCTATTTTTGGCGACATCGCAATATAAAATATCTTTATTCGTTTGAATTGCTACTCAGTGGCCAAAAATAAACCAATTGACACAGATAATTCTCTTTCCAAAATAGTAAGCAGTAGGCAGATAAGTGGGCAGGGTATACTGTGACCGACATTCTTTTCTAAAGCCGTACAAATAACCAGCAACCACTCAAAGAAAATCTCCCAAACATCCATCTAGCACTTTGTATCTTCGATGTTGTTACATTTGTTACGCTCTAGGTTAACGTTTCTCACCGCTCCCGACTTTGATTAACGCACTCCAGGGAAAATAGAGTAGGCCACTAATACCCCCCTATGGCCTATTAGCGCCTTCACTAGGTATAATAAATTACAGGAAAGGGAGCGAAGGCTACACTTAGCCCGCTGAAAACATCTGTATTGTGTGTGATTTATGGAGACCAAAAAAACGGGGTGATACTGATATTTTGTGATACGGCAACTCTACGAATACGGAAAAAGACCGGAAGGACTAGGTTTTCATGCTCAAAATGCCTTAACAATAGAGCAAAGTAAGTTTGAGGCCTATATTTTGTCTTTTACAAGTGGATTGAAATTTTCAAAGAAAGAAAGATACAAAAGACGGATTAACTACACCAAAGTATGCGTTTATTTATACAAAGGTACCTAAATACATAAAACATTAAGCCACACAAACTGCTATTTACTATCGCATAAATAGTCGTCACCATATTGTGTTGTATAGTTATAACACAGCACAGTCAGCGTGCGATACTTAAACATAATATTTTTAAATTATCAGACATTTAGGTAAGATTGTAAATGGGGGGCCCGGGTGCTTATGGGACACTCCTTCCCCCGCTACCTAAACATAGTTAGGTTTACAAGAAGAATGTACCTAAAGCAAACATTTAGTTTAATAAGTAAAGAGTGTTGTCAATGTCTGTTTTGGATACAGCGCGTTTCATTCAAATGCATCCTTATAGTCCTTCTGGTTTCTTCCACGTTCGATACGGCAACTGGAGCCCGGTGCGGTGCTGTAATCTTTGATTGCGGTCACGCGTGTAAAAATCGACGACCGGAAAAATGCGGTGGTACTTATTGACGCTATGTCAAGTCGTGTATCTCGGCTTTCTTAAAATATAAATATACTGCCAGAAATAGGAAATCTTAATTTTTTTGCTATTGGGCTGCTTGTAAGTCTTGTAGTAAGTAATCATATGGAGATGGTCTACCTACAAATTATCCGTGCATACCGACCAACATTCAAAAATAATATATATTTGCTCAATAATTTCTACCTATTATGATCGGCAACCATATTTAATTTTACCACGGATTAAATTTAATCTAACCACACACCAAATCAGAAAAAAGCAAATCATTCTTTACCCTAAGCAAAAACAAAAAATGAAAAAAAAAAAACCTTTATGGTAAAAGAAAACATTTTAAGATTTTATAGAATTCTGAAGTCACTTTAAATACAAACGTTGCGCAAACATAAAGCACTTTGATTTACTCGCAGCAAAGCACAACCTCTAAGAAGATTGTATGGCAGACGCGAAATTGCAATTTTGAAACATTTATTTTTCATGAGGGATGTAGATTTTTTCTGTAACTGAATGATGTCAAAATTATTGTTTACAAATGTTAATCGAAAGATTTTATATTACAGTAATTTATTTCCTTAGATTAATAAATGGTCTCGCTCAGCATGACGAGCGAGACCAATAATTAATCTAAGTTTATTTCTTTTTTAAATCTTCCAAAATAATATTTAAATTTTACGGTTTATCCATCAGAGGTGAGATGAGTAGCAGGATGAATAGTAAAGAAAATAATTCACTTCACATAGCATAATTTCAGTTTATTATGGGTCTTGCTCACTGTTAAGCTCTAGTGGAAAAGCAACCTTACTTTTAAACTATTAGAAAAACAGACAATAAATATTTTTTGTGTTGAATCTATGAACGAAAAAGTATTTTACAATTTCTTTCTAACAATATAGAGAATGCGAAAACTACTTGATGAGATTCTTTATCAATTTTATTCCTGACTATATCAATGGAATTATTGTAATTACTCGTCTGCCGTACATATCCCTTTAACCTTCAAGTATGCGATAAACGCAATATAAACGGCTGCTTGTAGGAAACGCTTGCCTGTGATACTACAGAACTGGGATCGTCCATTAATCATGTGAGACTAGAGAGAGGGGGCGAGGAATCAATGTAGTGCAGTATTTATACATCCCAGGTCTTTCTTTTTGATAAAAAAAATACGACGCGATAGAAAAGCGTAATTTTTATTCGCCAGGCAACGATTTGCGCACACGCTGCGATTATCGCCCGGCGTTTTATATTTTTTAAGTTCGCTATACTTGTACCAAAAACTATTTGTGATCTCAGGTAGGCGAACATTTGTTAGAAACATCACATGATTAATAGATGACCCCAAATGTGTTAAGCATAAAAGGTAGAAGAAACGAACCCGCTTGCCATTTGTTTTCCGTAATATCACTTTGGTGGAGACGTTGAGTGAATGACAAGCTTTAGTATTTCCTTCTTGCTTGCAATTGCTGCTACGAATTACTGTTCTACGACTCTGCTGACGCTTTTTACGTCGTCATAAAATTGCTAAAATTCAGGGTGCTTTTGACTTGATAACGTCTTATAAATCGATGAACGCCGGCTGCACGTATGAAAAAGATCACGTTCCGCCTGAGCCGAGCGAGCGATAGAGAGTCACGTCTGCAAGTTGTTGATTCATTAATAAACATGTAATTTTCAACATGACATTTGTTTGTTTTGTAATGTGGTTAAGTTAATAAAGAATTATCTATCTAGGTATCTGTCTGTTTCCTTATGACGTATCACGTTAAAGTATCGCCCGAAAACCGACTTCACAACCAATTTTTTTAAATTCAGACTTAAAATCGTGGCGGTGAATGGGCGGTGCAGTTTTAGATTTAAAGGTCTCTTAACACTTTGTTCTTGGAAAATACAAGTTGATGGAGCTCAGCAGAATAAAACAGATATGTAGCCAAAGCCAATTCAAACACCGCCCGTGTTTGAATTGACATGGCATTATTACAATGAAGTTAGGGTTCAAAATGAAAGCTCCGCCTAAGAGACGTTTGACATTTGACATTTGATCATTAGTTCTAGTGTCATCTTTGTCAAGATCACATATCAGTTTCTATGCGTTTTCGATGTCATATTTCTGAGATCATCACGGCTTTTTTACTTTATCTATGTCACTTCTACTGTTTTTTTTTATCTGAGTATGTAGCCGAGATAAGAAAGCTTGGAGCTATGTAACCCTAGCAACGACAATACCTTACTCTCCCAGTCAATAAAATACATCAAATATATTCTTTTCCTTTGAAGCAATATCCATAATGTCGTTGTCGGGTGCAGAGTCCACGCTTTGATATCCAGATTCCAATAACTCCATAGATTAGATCCGTGTAAACAACGCCTTGGACAGGATATTGAGAAGGGACATCAAATACCTACTAAATATTTATGAGATGTATTGTACCTTTGTACATGTATTTATTGGATTTGCTAGTTTCGCAGATAGTATAGTTATTTTATTGTCCCATTTTTGGCTTATATAATTAGTTCTGTATTGCACTAAGCTTAAATAATTTAATATGATCTGTACTGGAACTAAAATACTTGATTTAATCTATATTTTTATATTTTGTAGGTGTACTAAGTACCTACTGCAACTTACGCTTTTTAAGTTAAAAAAATCTGAGTAGAATTCGTATAGGCTAGGTGGCTAGCCCTGGTGTCACAGTTTTGAAGTTATAATCTAAGCACCTGTCTCTATTTTTTGGGACATATAGGATAGTTCACACTTACAAGATACTTACTCGAAAAATAGTTGCTAAAACAGACTACTCAACACCGGGGTGGTGTTTTTAAATTTTAACTCATTAAAATTTTAAAATAGTACAAGTACTTACATTGTATTATTGTATTATTATAATTTTACGGCACAAAATTGTACTGCAATCTAGAGTCTACAATGTGTCTACAATCTGTCACCAGTTCACACACACATCGCTACAAAGTTTCGTCGAAATTCGGTGACCATCACTAAGAACAATTCAAACTTTACCTCAGTTGCTCTCTAGACGCCTGCTACATGTCATTGTATTTTATTTATATTTGTATATTGTACGATATTCACATTCACAATTAGAGAGTGCTTAGCTAGGACCAAAATTTTCTTTAAAAATATTTTAGTTAATAATTTACTAGTTTAGTTTTCTCGAATATACCGCTTATACACCTACATATTCATAGAATAGGCATGGTGACTGGATAGCAAAAAATATTATTATAATTAGTCCCTAGTAGTTAGATTATTAAAAATATTGGACACGTATTTTTTCTTTTGTCAATAAAACGATAAATGACAAAGATAAACCATGTCAAAGTTTGGGAGTGACGTCACTAGTGCGACGTAGTCTATACATTTGTAATGCACTTTTAACGTTAGGCGGAATTTTAACGGGCTATATCTTCGTTGTTTTTTGTTTAATTTACAAAAGAAAAAGTACGTGTATAATATTTTTTTTTAATTCTATCTGACGGACCAATTATATTTTTTTAGTCATCATGCCTATGCCATGCCTGACAGCCTCGGTGGCTCAGTGGTTAGTGATCCTAACTTCTGGGTCCAAGAGGCGTGGGTTCGATCCACACTCAGGTAAACTATTTATGTGATGAACATAGGTGTTTGCTCTGTGTCTGGGTGTTATTTAGTTACTATCTGTATAAGTATGTATTTAAAAATAAGTATATGTAGTAAGTATATCAGTCTCTGGCAGCAATATCACAAACTTTGCTTAGTTTGCATTCAGAGGCCGTGTGTAAGATGTCCCAAAATATTTATATTTATTTATTGTACAGAAGTTTTATCTAAAACGAAAATCGTTAGAGCCATTTCAGAGATTCAAATTTTCTCAAAAAAAATACGTCTATAACAATTGAATTATTAAATTACAGTGTCCCTTCTAGATCGCAGTACTGATAGTCTGCTTGATAGGCCAGGCGCATAGCTCGTTTTTATGACCTGCACGTTTAACATTTTACACAGGTGCGTGCGCTCAATTAATATAATATACCTACGGAGAAACTACACCCACTCGAGTTTTAGTACAGGTATTAAAACGTGCCGCTTCTAAATTAAATGAAGAATTACAATTCAACAACAACATTGTTAGTACGCCTCTGTCCGTTATAACTCTATTAGTTACATATGTAAATTCAGTTAATTTCAGTTTGCCAGTTAGTGTTGGTGCCAACAGCAAAGTGCGCGTAGCCAAATAGGTTAAAGTTTTAGTTGCCAATGGAATACAAGATTAGGTTTGTGCCCGGAGGTCTAAATAAATATAGTACTTAGCTATTCGACATAGAACTTAGATTCAGTGGTTTTTACTATTTTGTGTGCCGATTATGTTCTCCAAAAGGCTAATAAGATTTCTAGTTCGTGCCGAGCTGAGACTTTGCGACCGCTATATTATTTCGACCCCCGACCGGTTTAACTCATGTTTGATATTATTTTACGTATGAGCTTGTGGCCTACTAAATATTATGAACATCTACTGCAGAGGTTACCTTAAAATCATTTTTTTTTTACCGCGAATAAGTCCGTGCTTGACCACAACCTCGCCTGATGGTAAACGACGATGTGGTTAAAGGTGACGCATGCAGACTTTTAAAATACCTATTTACTATGACTTTGAAAAGCTTCAGATTTTATTTCTCAGGCCAGTAATTTTATATTTTTCTTAGTAACATTTTTACACAAAACAACAACGATTTATTTCAGCTATATCTATATCTAGAGTATACACTAAATTATAGGGTTTAGCCTTTGAGACTATCGGTTCATTAATCAATCTAAAATTCAGATCCCTCCCTCCTGTCTATCTATCCGTGGAGGCCAGATATAGCTTCATTCACAAGTACCTACGGTGGCTGGCTAGCTCAAGGCAATTTATGTTTTAAAGATCATTATAGGATGAGAATATCTGTAGCTAAACTATAGAGGTACGGTACGGTACGTAGGTACGGTCTTAATGTCTAGAAAAACCTGACGTAAATGTGTACTAGATGCTTATATTTATCATTCTTTAGTAGTATTGTCACTCTTCGTGGGTAGGCCTACGTCCTGCATTGGACTATTAAAAAAAAAGTACAGTACAGTATTTTTAATTTGCCTGTCTACAACCATGTACATACTCTACGTCTACTCTACAAAAGTTGCAAGACTTAAGGATAATAATTACATATCATGCTTTATCGTGCCGCTGTTGGATGTAGGAGTCTTTATCTATTTACAGTGCAAGCTAAACTCAACCACTTATATGTACTGATTGCCCGTTATGATCTTCCCGTTATAATTCCCGTCTGATACTTATCGTAAGTTCATCTGGTAGTTGGTTTATTGGCAAAACCCATTTAATAATTACTGTCGGTCCACATCAGTCGTCGAGACTACTAGCCACGTGTCTGTTAAAACTTCCATAGTTACAATAGTAAATAAAAATAGCAATAACAATATTTTATTCACTAGTATCGCAGCTTGTGTGTCAATATAATGGAATTCTTGAGAAATATATGTTTTCATTCCGGCACAGCAGGGATTTCCATTTTCATAAAATACAAAGGGACAGGGACACAAAACAGAAATATGACATGAGAGTTGGAGTGAATATCCTCTCACAAATACGTACGTTTTTGAAATATGAGAAACATTGTATCACGATATTAATCGGAATGATATTAGCTCTTTACACTGCGATGTCTCAGACTTTTCTTTGCTTATTTTTGCTTATGAAACTTTACCTTTTTTCTAAAATTTATTATTATTTATTTATTTATCATAGGTTACAGCAACATTACAGAAAAAAATACTAATTACAGAATTGTTAATAGGTATATTGATGAAATCGTTTATTTCAAGTTGCTAGAAAGGCATAGGATGGAAGCCGCGTCGAAACATCCTTATCTAGCGTCCTGTCCAGCGAACGTTCTGATTTGTTCTCACTAGTTCGATTTGTTATTCCGATCGTCTTACTTACTTTATATGACTAAGAAAATTAAAAAAATTATAACTAGTGACATTTTTTACGGTTGATTAAATTGTGATGAAAAATAAACCTAGATGCTACACCTACAAAACATTGCCCTCTTACCTTACGCATTGAGGTAATAAAGTATAAATAAGCCTGTTTCGACGCAGTAAAATATAAGTACCGATAAAGGAAAGAAACCGAAGCGTAAAGAATCCTGTCAATTTGGGATCTCGAGACGCGGATGTTGATGCCTACTGATATTCGACATCAGAAGGTCTATCGTGACGTGAAACTTGATTTGCAACACAATATTTGTACAATATTGGTATTGTTTTCTTTTATTCATGGGCGAAGGAAGCAGATGAACAGATAATTTCTAAGAATTTGTTGTACAGTGTGTTTGGATAGACGTTTGAGGATAGTGTATTGTTGTAAACAAAGTAAAAGTCTGGTAATTAACAAAAAGTAAATAGCTGTTGCAGTTTTTCACAAAAGAAAATCAGGAAACACCGTTCCATTATCTTTGTTCTGTAAGAATATATGTACCTGCTCATTTTTAGTTTCTGAAACGTAATAATAATAGAACAGCATATAATAATCATTTAATATTACCTAGATACTAAAAACTTTTTTTATCATGTTAGATATAGACATAGATTTCATCGTTCTTTTCAGTCGTAGTGTAACATCCTTGTAGCTTAAAGATGAGTACAAAACAGTAAAACCAGTAAACACACCTTTTTACATCTGTGTCATACTCCAATATTCAAATTCAAATTTATTTATTTACAATAAATATAGCTTGACAGACTTACATCCAATACGCTACATTTATAGAGTTGAAATACTATACCTATATACAATTATGCTAAAACAGAAGCAAGGAAACAAAACGAGACATAATATATCTTAAATCATAATTAGGTACAACGAATTAATCAGTCTAAAAAATCAGTTTATGTAACAAACGTAACAAAAATAAAAATCAATCAGTCTTAAATAAATAAGTATCTAGTTATATCTGAGAAAACCTTATAACTTATACCTACATACTACCAGTTGCGATGGAAACTAAACTTGTCGGCTGTATGCAGAACAGCATCTCTCTAGGACGCTCCAGTCATCAATGAATATGTCCAAGTGAGGAAACTCTAATAAGATGTTATTCAGATGTTTTTGAACCCGGAAAATTGTGGATTGTTGACGCGCCGCCGTTCGCGCCGGTATGGGCGCGAATAGCGGTACGCTTCCTTCTCGAAACCTAGAGCGGTTTTCGGGCACACATAAGCGACTTGCCTCACAGATAATGTCAGGACAGTCAATAGTTCCCCGCAAAATTTTAAGTACTACTGAGATCTGTTCAATAGTTCTTCGGGACTCGAGCGAATCAAATCCAAGCATACCAAGCAGAAATTTTGTTGGGTACAGAAACGGGTAGTACCCATACATTATTTTGTACAAATAGCGTAAAAACCGCTTCTGTACTTTTTCTAACATTAATGTGTAAGTTACCTCATGCGGGTTCCATATGCAGGCGCTCGTCTCTATCTTTGATCGCACCAGGGCTGCGTAAAGAAGTTTAATGGCATTGGTATTTTCGAAGTCCTTGCAATTTCTTGTAACAAATCCTAGTTTCTGGAAACATTCGGTAGTGAGTGCCCGTATATGGTCATGGAAAGTAAGTTTGTGATCGAACAGGATACCTAGATCTTTTACAGAGAGACGTCTAGAGATGATTTCGCCATCCAGTTGGTATTGTGAAATTATGGGATTGGAAGAACGGGTAAAACTCATAACCTGACATTTAGAGACGTTCATAGATAATTTGTTCTTTTTGCACCATGCCAAGACTCTATATTTCCGCCATCCACCGAACACCCTGTATATACGTATAAAAGGTACCTACGTTTAAATAATCTCCATCTCTAGGTACGCGCACTTTGTCTGCCAACTACTATCAACAAATTTTATATCCCTCAACAAATTGTCCTACTTAAAGAAAATTAATCTTGCTAAGATTTGGGTCGCACATTTTACTTTAATTTCCGGCTTAATACAAATTTCTGTAATAAGTAAAAGTGATGGACGGAAATTAGGAGATATTTTCTAAACGAGATAGAGGCTATAGTAATTATTATTTTTCATAATTATCGTTTTTCGTAGAATAACTACTGTCTTCGACATACGAGTAACTCAGTGACATGTGGCTTAGCGGGTTGTCAAGTGAAAGTGTTATTGGGCAGAGCATAACAGTTCCATGACCTATAGTGGAACTGTTAGCCGCAAAATTTCTTGCAAGGAGACCTCGACCAAATAATGGTAGTCCGAGATCCCACCGCAAGAACATCCTGCTCATAGCGTACACGGTTCAAACCATTTTGTTATGTAATTATATTACTAGAATATATTTAAATAGGGTTGCCTTGCGAAATTTGGCCGCAAGTATTTGAAATTTAATAATGTTTAATTAATTTATAGGGAAACATATCTTTAATTTGTTTTTTATTGAATAGGAGAATACATATAAAAGTATTTTTGATTGAAATAAGTTTGATTATTTTGTGACAAATCATTTCATTCACTTATTTTTTAGATACATTACGAAGCTTATAATATAGGTAAGGTTGCCTAGCGAATTGTGACTTCTAATTTTTGTCATTTCCTAACATTTTAATTTTTACATTTTGTTAGGCAATCTTCATATAATTAAATTATTTATGTATATATTTAAAACTTCGTAATGTATCTAAAAAACAAGTGAATGAAATGTTTTGTCAAAACTGATCAAACTTTTTTCTATCAAAAATACTGGCGGCCAAATTTCGCAAGTATATAAAATTTTGCGGTCAAATTTCGCAAGGCAATCCTGTTTAAATTTATTCTCCTATTTGTATAATTACGTAAAAAATGGTTTGAACTGTGTACGCGGGATGAGCGGGATGTTCTTGCGGTGGGATCTCGGGCTATAAACAGAAAACCTATTTAGGTATTATGATTAAGACCGCAGAAATGGATGCAAAATCTTACTGAAAATCTTAAGGGAAAGCTTTTGTCCCGTAGTAGAGGTTCTACAGCCGGTACTAAGACGACGATAATAATTTTTAAGGCCAATCTCGTATGAATCCAAGGACTTTAGTTTGTGAAGATAATAAAACTAGTCGATAAAGTTAGCGTACATTTGCAAGCGCTCGTCCCGTCGTAAACCTGCAACGAGCCACGTTCCCCATAATTGTTGTTGTTATTCGGCCAGCTAACTTCCTTACGCGAGTTTATCTTATTTATCTGCTTTATTGTTGCTATGGACTGAAGCTTCAAAGATAATAAAGTCGGTTGATAACTCATCTAAAGACAATTTTATGTTTGCGCTGGTCATTGATGAATTATGAAAATATTGATTCTGATTGTCGAGCTTGTGCTACTTTGCACGTAAACATTATACCAAATGTTTTGAAAGGTCTATCGATTCGCTTGTTTGTTTTCGAAAGGTCATTCAATTCGTAAAGAAAAAAAATAAGAAGTCCGTATAGGCCGGGTACCTAGGTGTCTAGCCCTCAAAGCAGTGGTTTTCATACTCAGCTTAATAACCATAGCTTATTAATCAATCAATCAGCTTATTAATCAATGATCGGATCGGGCCATAATGAATGTCTCGTTGTCAAATTGAACCAAAAAATCATGAGGTGATATAGAATTGCGTACATGATGGACAAAAGACCTTACTAAGGCCTCCGGATGCAAGTAAATTCAGACGGGTTCTATTTTAAATCTAGGGGAGGTTTACATCTAGTTATGGTTAGCTTATATCTGCAATAGATGATCAAATGTGAACTATTATAACGTATGTAGGTATACCGTACTGTACTGTACCAGCCTTTTAATAGTCCACTGCAGGACGTAGGCCTACCCACGAAGGATGAACAAGCCGTGGTGGTCTAGTGATAATGACACCCGCCTTACAATCGTGAGGTCGTGGGTTCAAATCCTGGCCCCGTACCAATGAATTCCTTGGAATTTATGTACGGAATTTCACACCACTGACTTTTCGGTGAAGGAAAACATCGTGAGGCAACCTACATACGTCCGCAGAAGAAATTCAATGGCGTTACCAACCCGCACTGGGCTAGCGTGGTGGATATGGCCCAATCACCTTTCGTGGGAGGCCTACGTCCTGCAGTGGACTATTAAAAGGCTGGTACAGAATGTAGGTATATGTATATTTATATGTATTATAAAGTATATATGTAAGTAAGTTTATTTAAAATTTAGATTTAATTATGTTTAGTTTATTATTTATAGGTGTTTTCTTTGTTAATCTCTAGTTAAGGCCACTATTGTTGTTGTTGTGTGCACACTTGTTCTTGTCAGTTCATATTCGTGCAAGGTTGCCTGGAAGAAATCGCTATGGGTGATAAGGCCGCCACTTTATAATCATATTTTTGTCGTAAATACCTAGTGTTTATTTTTAAATTGTGGTTGTAATTAAAGAGTTTTGTCTGTATGTCTGTCAACTGATTGTATGTTCTGTGCTTACAACGAAACGCTAGTACATTTAAATAAGCACAATACAAAAGTTTCCCCTTCTCCAGTCTCCACTCAGTGAATTTATTTCGGAAGGATTCCACTCGTCGCTGGGGAATCCTCGTCTCGGTTTCAATATTGAAATTATGATAAAACGGGAACATAATACAGCGGCTGGGATGTAAAAATACGGATGGTGTTCACGACGAGACGTTGAACACGTTTAATGCTAAAGTGCATTGTACGGATTTACGGAGCCCGACGTAGGTAGGTAGTGATTAGATTCTTATATAGAGAGATACATCGTTTGCTTCATGTAGAGCATTAGGAATAACTTCTCACGGAGTATTATGATTTTATTTTGATCGCTTTCCACACTAGACTCTATCTCAAAGAGTTATCTTTGTGATAAGCATTATCACAGGTGGCGCCACCAACGCTAGAAGTTGGTGTAATATAAGCATTTCAAGGATTTGACGCTTGCGTAGGAGGCGGGCTAGCTCAGTTGGTTAGAGCGTCGGGCTAGTGATCCGAAGGGGCAGGTTCAAATTCTGCGTTTGCTTCAGATTTTTGAAATGCTTATCACAAAGATAATTCTCACGGAGTATTAGATGTAAATTAATATGCATGATGACTGGATAAGAAAAACATTATTATAATTAGTCTGTGAGTTAGATTATCAAAAAATATTGGACACGTATTTTTTCTTTTGTCAGTAAAACAACAAATGGGAATGATAAAACCTTGTCAAAGTTTGGGAGGGGGGTTCGTGACGTCATAACTCTTACACAAGTCTATACATTTTGATGACACTTGTGACGTCACGCGGAACTTTGACGGGCTATATCTTCATCTATCTTTCTTTAATTGACCAAAAAAAAATAAGAGTCTAATATTTTTTGATAGTCTATCTGACGGACTAATAATATTTTTTTGGTCATCATGCCTATTGAATGACCTAGGTTTAGTTTCATTTATTTAAGCGCTCTAGTTGTACACACGCTGTTGGTCCACGGTCAGAACGCCTGCTAGCATTTGCCAGAAGACCAAATATCAGGAGACCCACCAGATGGGCTTAGCCCATTAAACAATCAAAGTTCGATCGATGGTGTAGCGGTCTTATTTGGGACTAATTGAAACTTTTGAAAGGATTTGTTAATTTTTACCATAAATAAGTAATATTGAGAAAGTTAATAGAATAACTTTTGTATTTTAGGTACATTGGATCTTTTTAGCAAACAATTACCGTCTTTAAACTTTCGCGATTCGAACACATTATCATTATATACTACGGGACTAATCGCGCAATAAAATTACGAGATAAATCCTCCTCATCCCGACCACGTTCTACACGTGACCACGGTCGATGCAACTCGGCCGAAACGTCGGGATGAGGAGGTATTTATTTATCTCGTAATTTTAGTGCACGATTAGTCCCGTAGTATATAACAATAATTACCGTCTTACCACAAAAGTTTTACGCACGCTTTAGACAATGTTTAATAGTACAAATAGCACGGTTAAAGTTTAAAGCGTGTTTTTGTGGTAAGGCTGCTAGTGCTTAGAAAGGAAAGTCACTGAATAAACTGTTCAGACTTTCTTAACGTACATAATACATTGCTCACGTCTCTGTGTACATATTTGCTCTGAGGTGGTGATCCATTGTGTGAACTGATATGGGTGATATTACCTACTAGTTAAAGTTCATCGTCGTCAGATATCGGTTTTATATGACGCGCCCGTGCAATGGTTCGAAGATGTTCTGAGTTGTAAAATGTCTATCAACGCTTTTACAATAACGAGTAAACGCACTCGAGCAGCTAATGTGTGTCCATAAACTAACTCGAATGTACTTTCTATCACTTTTTTAGGGTTACGTACCCAAAGCAAAACTAGTCACGTTTTTCAGACATTTGTAACAAAGGGTGTACTGTACCAGCCTTTTTAATAGTGCACTGCAGGACGTAGGCCTACCCACGAAGGGTGATTGGGCCATATCCACCACGCTGGCCCAGGTGCGGGTTGGTGGATTCACATACGCCATTGAATTTCTTCTACGGACCCATGCAGGTTGCCTCACGATGTTTTCCTTCACCGAAAAGCCAGTGGTGTTAAATTCCGTACATAAATTCCAATGAACTCATTGGTACGGGACCGGGATTTGAACCCACGACCATACGATTGTAAGGCGGGTGTCACTACCTCTAGGCCACCACAGCCACCACAGCACAACAAAGAGTGTATTACTAAGTTTTAGCCGCTGTAAGTAATTAAAATTAAATAAAGTAGAATAGAAATGTGTTTTCTTCGGTGTTTTTTGTGTAACTCTATATTTTATAATTAAATTAGAAAGTCTACATTAAGTATTGTGTTTCTGATTTAATTTTATAAATTAGTTTAAAAAATCTTATACAATGGCTTTTTTCTCTATCTTTCATTAGTCTAGTCTAACTTAAACTTGGTAAGTATGAGAGCCAGTCACGTAACTAAATTGAAAAAAAAAATCAGTGTTACAACTATTCTGTAATTTCTTATTCAGATAATATACAGAAACCTAAGCGCGATTTTCGACTCGCGCTTAGCCAAATTGCCAAACACGAAAGAAATATCGCTATCGATATTTCAACTTAGTTTATTACCTACCAGGTTCCAGACCTCATGTTCAACATAAATTTTCACTTCTCAGTCCCAAGCGTATTATGAGTTACCGATACTTAACGACCTTTGGAAGACTTACAATGAAAAGATCTTAAGAGGGTGGGAAGAACATAAATAAAGCTTACGTAAAATTATCTACAGGTGCCATTTTTGACGACGGAGTTATTCTATGATATCACTATACTCATAATTATTTGAGATTATTGAACTTTTATTGTTGGCTGTACCGTGAAATCACTGGAAAAAGAACCACGCACTTTGTCAAAGGTTGTATTGAACACTTTGTATGGAATCGCCAATTTAATCATCATTTAAAGGTTGATTCCATAGTATAAGTTGGTTACAATGATAAAGAACTACAGTTGTCGTAGTTCCTCGTCGATATATTCCTTTCTTATAGATTTTAAATACAAGTTACAAGGGGATTGCATTTAACGCGCTCCACCATGTGGGTACGTCCTACGTGGTCTCCACTCGAGAACTTCTTGATGAATACAATGATATACTAGAATATGTCTGTTGTCTTGAGATACACCCATAATAGTACCTAACTAATCCACACGTCTAGAACAGGCAAACTCAGCTACTTCTTTGTTCTCGGTGCCAGATCTGTAGCGTTTTCTATAGAAGTCCGTGAAGAGGATCACGAAGAGCACCAAGTTGGACAGCCCGACCCAGTAGGTGCCGGCGTGCATGGGGCACTGGGAGATGTACGTTTGTATCACGAGATGTGTGGACACCAGGACGAATTGAATCTGAAACCAATATACTTAAATGCTTAACTGAACTTTTTGGTTACGTAGGTTATAATATGTAACTACGATATGTCTCTCGCAGACCCGATAATTCTGAAATCTATTTATGTATATAAAAATGAATTCCTATTTCTTTGGTCGCGCAAATGTTTGGACCGATTTAGCTAATTCTTTTTGTATTTGTTATTGTTAGGAGAAGGTTCTTGTGAAAGAAAAAAATGAGAAAATTGCGCGGGAGATAATAAAAACATATTTTCTCATATAAAGTGTTCCTACATGTAAAAGTTGCTGTATCTGGCCATTGATATGGCGCTAAACGCCATCGAAATTAAATTAGTGAGATGAAGGTTTTATGAAGTTGTTCATAATTATGCACCTAATATGTCGTTTATAGCCGTGGTGGTCAAGAGGTAGTGACACCCGCCTTACAATCGTGAGGTCGTGGGTTCGAATCCCCGGTCCCGTACCAATGAGTTCTTTGGAATTTGTGTACGGAATTTCACACCACTGGCTTTTCGATGAAGGAAAACATCGTGAGGCAACCTGGTTACGTCCTTAGAAGAATTTTGATGGCGTATGTGAATCCACCAACCCGCACTGGGCCAGCGTGGTGGATATGGCCCAATCACCCTTCGTGGGTAGGCCTACGTCCTGCAGTAGACTATTAAAAAGGCTGGTACAGTACAGTAATATGTCGTTTCAGTATTATCAGGTTTTTATGAGACACACTGTATATTTATGAAAAACTTATAATATGAGATTAAATCCGTAATCGCGATAAAATCAGCTGTTCCTAGTAATAAGTTCATTGACTCTTGACGCAATGTAGATGATATTTAAATGACAAGATGTTATTTTTTTTCGATTTTAATTTTAGTGTTGTGACATAGTTAAAGTTGTTCACGATTATGATATAACACAACTGAAAGTAGCTGCATTTGGCATAGAAATAATTTTAATTACCTAATTTAATTTTAAAGTCACCTTAAATATTTGCTGTTTAGTTAATTTAGTTAATTCGTAACAATATTGAGTGCAAGCAAAATCCCACACACATATTGTACACTGTCACATTTGAAACGTAAGAGAGATCATTGATTCTTAGAGTGCTTTTCAATAAGTTTAAAGTAATACACATCGTTTCTGCAGATAGAATACCAAACAGCGAGTCTGTAGCTTAGCAGCTTACGTGATGTTTACAGCTCGGTGCAGTCTATTTCTAAGAATAAACACTAGGGCTGCAGGACGTAGACTACCTAATACCTATATCTCTTCCTTGCGGACACATTAAGTACTTTGCATTTTAAAAGGGAAATCGAATTTCAAAGTCAACTTAGAAGCTACCTAAAGACGGGGAAACAGTGTTAGCTTTCTTATTCGAGTTAATAAAGAAGCACATGCTTTTTTATAAGACTTCAATTTAATTTTACAGTTGTTATAGTATAGTCTTCATAATTACAAGCAATTAGAATTTGATTTGATTGCAGACTTGTTTTCATAGTAAATTCAAATAAAAATATCGGACTTTTCGCAATGCACGATAACAAAGCACAATTGTTGTTTGTTGTTACAGTATGTTATTTTTGTTTATCGAGTTTTTGCATCTGCAGCATGCAATAATGGTTTTCCTAAAACTAATTTTAGTATCAGGATTTCGTTTGTGTTTTAGTAAAAACTGAAGCTAACATTAGTTTTAGGAAAACCATAAAACCATGAAGATCCAAAAAAACTCGATAAACAAAAATAACATACTTCACAGCAGATATATAAATAGTAGGTTCGTCATTACTCTATCCAACGTTTTGTAAACCAAACGTACACACACCTTATCGTTAAGTCGAGAGTTAATGAACTTTTTGTATGGAAAACATAAAATATAGCGAAAAATATTGAGAAACGAACAAACCAATTGCATCATAGTGACGTACTTCTTCCACCACAAATACTTCGTGTAAGCTGGTCCCATCGCAGAAATCCCATAATACGTGTACATAATCGTATGTATACTGCAATTCAACACAGCCATAAAGGCCCAATGATCACTAGGATCATACTTCAGTGACGACCAGGTGATGATCACCATGAACACGTGATGGTACACGTGAAGGAACGTGATCTGACCGTGTTTCTTGCGGAGGACAAAGAGGATAGTGTCGAAGAGGTCGATGATTTTTGTTATCATGTATTTCCAGTAGAGTGCTGCGACGGTCTGAAATACAAGAATCGTGATTATATTGGTATCTTGGCAAATGAATTGATTTAATAGACACTAGTGTAATTTTTTTTTAAAGTTAGATATTTGGTTCTTTTGGTAGGTAGGTACTGAGTAGACGATCATTTTCCACAAGAAGGGCTTATGTGTGATGTGATAATCACTCGGCTGCGGCTGGTCTAGCCATCCTAATGTGTGTATACATACTTAATTGAAATCCATTTTGGTTTTATCATTTTTATGTTTCAGAGGATATTAAAATTTAATAAATATCATAGTAACGCTAATAATTAAACTTACGAAAATAGTAATGTCGTCGTAATTACAACTCTTCGGAAATAAGCCCTTGTCCAAAATATAAGAAAAAAACTGTAACAAGAAATAGATAATATATCTACTATTTAAAAAACTGATTAAATCGAGTTTTAACAATCAAAATTGAAGAAAAGCATTAAAAATACATGCGCTTGTGAAACATTCAGGATGCTCGCAATCTGGCTTATTTGAAATCCATAGGAGGGGCCTATGGCCAGCAGTGGATTTTCTACAGATAATGGATGGATGATTTAAAAAATCTAAGAGCGACATGAAGTCAACTTTAAAGTAAGTAATTATCATCAAAACCGATTTTCATGCCGTTAGGGAATTCAAAACACTCGTAATTTTAAACAAAATCATCGCAAAAAGTGTTATTAAACAGAAAATGTTTTCGCTTACCCGATAAGCTAAAATGGCGGAATTAACAACTTTGAACCCGTTGTAAACAATTAACAGCGGTTTTATTTGAAAAGGACTCCGTTTCTCCATAATGTAGGGGCCTATCTTGAACACAAACATCAAGTACGTGAAGAGAACGAAAACCAACTCGTTTGGATCGCTCATTGGCCATTTCTCCACGAAGGGCACTGAAATATGTAATTAAAACACTTTAAAATTAATTTCAACTGACGAAACGGAGGTTTACAAGTCGACGCATTTATTTCTTTATGTTTGACCACGCAAACTTTTTACAAAGTGGTTCAATTTGATAATTCTTTTTTGTTTCGTAGACCATACTTCAAAAATGTACAGTACAGTACCAGCCTTTTTTTAATAGTCCACTGCGGGTTGCAGGCCTACCCACGAGGTGATTAGGCCGTACCCACCACGCTGGCCCGTTGCGGGTTGGTGGATTTACATACACCATCGATTTTTTTCTATGCACGTTGCCTCACGATGTTTTCCTTCACCGAAAAACCAGTGGTGTGAAATTCCATACATACATTCCAAAAAAAACTCATTGGTACGAGACTGGGATTTGAACCCACGACCTCACGATTGTAAGGCGGGTGTCACTCCCTATAGACCACCACGGCTTTCAAAACATCAAAAATGGTCTCATTAAAATTTTATTTCTGATTAATCAACAATAATGTGAAAATTACTACGTCGATCCGTGCGAACTATTCCATGATGCCATTTTTGGGAAAAATAATTAGTATTTTGGTTTTAAGCTCTACAGAGCAAGACAAGCTTGTCTATTGTTTGAGGTAGCGTCTTGCTTCCTAGATATACGAGTACGTTACTCAGTGCTATACAATATTTTGAATTTCAATCGTTTTATATCATGTGGTTAATCAGTTTATTTGGTATTTCCAAACCTTAGCTAAATTTGCATGTATATTTTCTACCCTACAATGCTCAGAATACCTGAAGCTATTTATAATTTTGAGATACAATCATATAAATGTTTATTTACATATATATACAAGGCTTAGAGAGTAATATTTGTTAAATATGAATAACAACAATAACAGAAAATAAATACACCTACTTAGAAAATAATTTAAATAACCCATAGCACTTGCTGCATTGCCACGTTGGATGGCGATGGACATTCTTTGCACCAGAAACGAGGTAGAACGGGAGTCACCTCCTCTTTCCCGAATCCTGCGCCCTATTTCAAAAATTAACATTTTGGCCTCAGCGCCCCAGCTACCCGTGGTCTCCACGGTAATAGATACAATTTATATCATTACGTTTGAGAAAAGCTGGTTTTAGTGTCCACTAAAATATTGTCAATTAAGTGCGTAGTGTCTTAGCCATGGCCTTATTTACGGTGTCTGGTAAGTTTAAATGAGTCGGTGTCGTGACGGAGTTTTGTGGCTGTAGGTAGTGCCTTATATACGAATGGGATTAATGTAGATTATGCCTTCAGTCTGGGCGTGACAGGTCTGAGACTTAATAGGCCAAACTCATTTAACTTTTCCACGTAAATAACACACACGCGCTCAAATAAATGCCAATTTCGGAAATTCACACGCAAGTTCATTCGAAACTCGTAAAACTCTATATAAAGCAAAACCAAAACCAAGGTACCTTTATAAATCCACAAAGACCGTTGAGATTATTTTACATTGAGTTAGAAAATATTGGAATTAATTTGAGGGGATTTACTTACAACGACCCTTTGGTAATTGCAGACTTGTTTTAAAGCACCAAGTCATTGTGGGTATCTATTTTTAGATGAAAAATTTAAAGGACTTTTTTTTAAGAATTTCCTCAAATATAAATGTATAAATGATTCACGAGACGTCCAAGACATATAACTTCCCTGTATATATAAGTTACTCTCTGCATATAACAAAGTACTTTGTGGTCCAAGCTTGGTCCAAGAAACGTCCATTTGCCATCTATGCGCTTGTTGATGACTGAAGTTGACAACTGAATTTAAAAATAACAATCAAGATGTCATTAACATTTAGTTTATATCAAGGAGTAAATGCTTTGCAGAAAAGCTCTATGGTAACAAGCAAAGAGGTTTGAAAACTCTAACGCTTAAACCCCAAATGTTCAAGTGCTGCAAGTTCACAAGGGCTCGTAGGCCGTGTAAAAATAAAATAAATCTCTTTACTTTTTAATAACACAAAGGGCTACAATAGGACGCGAATCCCGCAGGATTGTTTGAACTTTGAAAAGAAAGAAAACTTTGTAAATGAAAAGAATATCCATTGTTAAAAACTCTTTGATATATGTCGAGTGACTGTTCGTTACCAAAAAGTAACATGCTATACCTACTTATATGTATTTTTGCTGTTTATTTGGGGAGTTTGAATTGAGTACATTGAGAGCGGGAGTAAAGCAGAGGCTGGAAACATACTATTGGACGCGGCTTACGGACGCGACTGACAGCCGCGACTGATAGCGATCGAGCTTAACGCTATATTTATTACACAGATTTATTGTTATTTTACATTATGCTCCTGCCAAAAACTATTACTGTTGAATTTTTGATAAATTCAACAGTAGTTTTTGGCACGAAAAATATGGCTGACTACAACGTCTAGGCCGTGCGTTGTAGTCAGCCAAAAATCGTATATGCATACAGAAACAAAATATATTAGTTTCGTCTTGTTCACACTTTCATACTTGCACATCTCGCCCTCTCTTACTTTTTAATTATTATTTTTATTTAGCGCTGTCTAGTTATACTTCACTATGACTCGATATTTAAAGTTGTCGCTGTTTTATTCACTACTGTAATTCGGCAAGTAAAATGTAAACTATACTCTATAAAATTTAACTTGATCTCTTCTTCTTCTTAGTTATAGCGTCGCATTATTGTGCATTTGCCAGTGTCAAGTGTTAAGTTTTAATAATTTTTGATAATATTTTATCAAAATAGTCACTGTCGAAGTCTCGTCATAGTCCAATAAAGTCGCGGTCAAGTCCAAACATAGTCCGAGTCATACAGCATATTAAAGCAGTGGAGACTTTACTAGAGGCGTCTATGGAGTTTTGGTAACAACACTGAACAACATGATAAGTCACATTATATCACTTGCCTACACTCATGCACATAAATCAGCTCATAATCAACGAAATACCACAATTTTTCACTAATTATCACTGATAAAAACACAAGTTTAACAAAAATACAATGAGGCGACATGATTTTTCCGCGTTCCCGCCAAAACTCCAACTTGATCTCTGCGATAGTAGAAGATTGACATTTTTAGAGTTGGGATAGTGGTGGAAAAAATCGATTTTCAAACAATGTTGTAATGAAATCGAATGAGTAGTTGAAGGTGAGAAATTGGATTTCATTTACTTACTATTATGTAAGATCTAGTATGTACACATGTAAATAATGTTATGATATTAATTATATACTCATAATAAAGTAACGATAGTATTTATCGTCGTTTTTCACTATTATCGATGCTAATGTAACATATAATTGGGTTTACTTTAATTACACATGTGAAAAATGTTATGATATTAAAATATATAATAAAATTAATGATAAATCAAGTTTTATTTAAAATATCGTCAGTATAAACTATCGATATTTTAGTTAAAACTCTATCTAAAACTCTGTGGTCACGATCATTCGTCGCCCATCACTAATCGGCATGCCCACAAAGTATGACATTGACAGGTACTGTCTGTACTTTTAGGAAATTCAGGACTTCATATGCGTGATTTTTCTGACAGCTGTCGCAGAGATCAAGTTGAATTTTATAGAGTATAGTAACATTTTTTAATTCTCCTACAAAGTTTCCTTTGGAATCTTTGTTACTTTTGAGTTTGTATTTAACTTAAAGTTAACACTATGGCTTTTCTGTTTGAGCTTTGCTTGACTAAAAATGGATTGATGTTTTTTTTTAGCAAATACACAAACAATTCTTGTACTTACATTTAAATATTTGTAAAAGAGACTGATTTGTTATAAAATCCATATATTGGCGATATTTTATTTATGACGTAGTTATGTCTCTGTTAGATGACATAGTAAATGAGATTGACTCACTATACATCTACGGATTTATTGCTGAATAAAAAATATTTTTGTACAAGATTTTACAGACCAAATATCTCGTATAGTTTTATGATAAAGAGCAGAAGACGAGCCGTGGGAGTAACTCCTAGGGTGTCATGTCAGAATGATAGAGCCGAACGGACATTATTCGATTAGGACTACTAAACTTTATTATAGTCACGGATATTATATTCACCACCTTACTGTCCATTAGAGGCGTAAAAATAAAGCTATATTAAGCTTTAATATTGCACCTGCCAAATTATATTACTTTGAATAGAATTTTATATTATGTTCAATTTTATAGTAGAGCTTATTTATAAGAGTATTTCAATAGTAAACTTACCTGCTATAGAATAAATAATGTTTAGGAATAGTTGTAAGTAGATAGTTTCTTATTGGAGATTCATAAAGGAGGTTAGATGGATAAATAAATAATAAATAAATATTAGGGGACATCTTACACACAGTATTTGACGCCAAACTAAGCAAAGCTTGTGACATACCTGCCAGAGACTGATCTACACGAATATTATAAAGAGGAAAAGTTTGTATTTTTGTGTGTATGTTTGTAAATCGAAAACTAATATGCCGATTTAAAAAAAAAATTCACTACTGGAAAGCTACATTCACCTTAAGTAACATAGGCTATATAAACATTTTTCCACCTGTGCAAAGCCGGGACGGTTTATTTGCCGTTAGTATAATATATATACACATTTTAAATACATACTCGTTCTTATAAAGATAGTACCTAAATAACACCAAGACACAGCTAACACCTATGTTCATCATTTAAATGTTTGCCTTGGGTGGGGATTGAACCCACGCCTCTTTGATCCAGAAGTCAGGGTAACTGACTAATCACTGAGCCACCGAAGCAGTCACGGATGGATGGAAGTAGTAAGACTGACACTTTGCGTTCATAGGAAATACTTTCTATTTTCAATGGACCCAAAGGGACGAATGTTTAATTTCTTTTCTTGGAGATTTCCTATTGAATAAACTTCAAAAGAAAAAGATTTGAGATTTGCCGTATAGTGCAACAATATCTTTAACCAGTCACTTGTATACCCATTTTTTTTATTTTTCAAACGTATACTTTGACAACTATACGGAAAAGTACCTCAACATTAGCTTTGGTTTATAAAATGATTACGCTATTATTTTTTTAAACCTCACCGCTTAAGCAGGAATATTTTCCAATCAAACTGATATTGCTCGAAAAATATGGCGGCCACACAAACAAATCTTGGTACAAAGTCAGGGCCCACGGTAAAATATCTTCTACGTGTCTAATTTCCTATAACCAGGAAGTTGCCACACATAACTAGGTATCTGTTCTATTCACCGATCGTATAGCCTATACCTACACCAGCAAATCATTGATCAAAGGTATCCATTTCGCAGCGAGCCCTCCCTTTGCCTATCTCTACCGATTGTTTAAATCTATTATCTATCTAAGGGAATTCACTTTTACCGTAGAGAGTTAACCAGAATGAAGTTAAGTTAGATAAGTAATCGAGTTGCGATTTTATAGTTAAGTGATTTTTTTTGCTAATTGTTCCCAAGAGATACTTATAAGCTAGGCGCTGCTTTTACATTAGGAAAGTATCCCTGTAATTCATTTCAATTGTAATTTAGGAAAATGAGATAAAATAATTGTGCTTTCATTATGACTATTATGTCCCTTGAGATTTTTCGTTTAGGTATATAATTTTTACCTTTAAGAGCAATGTAATACTTTAGAATAGGTTTGCGTTTACACATGTCTTTACTGTCAGTATTATAATTGATAGTCAGAAAGGTACATTTTATAGGAGAAAAATGAGCAAGGCTGCCTCACCGCCGTGTGGGAAACATAAAGGAAGAGAGAGAGAGAGAGAGAGAGAGTCAGTAGTACCATTGATGGTATTATGATATACCTTTACAATATGCAAAGTAGTATCCTTTATGTCAAAAGTAGTATAATTGAACAGTAGGTCCTTACCATTAGTGGTATTATAAGTACCTATTAACACACTTTTGCGCCACTATTTCGCCGCCCCCGGAGAACAAAATGGCAATCGCAAAATCACAACTTTCCAGGAAAAATAAAAAACCGTTTTTCGTTGATTGCTGATGATTCACTGAACAGTATTGTAAGTGAATGAGCTCAAATGAAAGATATTTTTTTAAATATTTCTTTTGTAAAAGTATTGTAATTAACAGTAGTATAATTAAATAGATATTAACAAAATAAGATATTGATAAAAATTAATCAACGTCATTTTTTTTCTATGTCCGTTGTCTTTTTATTCTCGGTTCATCTAAGCGAAAACAAATATTGCAATATTGTATAATAATTTTATTCAATGATTATTAACAGCTCAATTGTCGAAATTTAATATCACTTACCATTGTATCCTCGTTATAATTTTTCCATTTTTGTATGATAATAGAACTTTGGACTGTTGTTTTTGCCTTCAAAATGAAACAAATTATTGGTAAACATTGGTTGCTTTAATTTTATAGAAAATAAAATGACAACATCCATAGCACTATTTTTATAGACTCGTTTGCACGGGAATATTGTGGCTATCGATATTATTATTTTGATACTAGTTGAAAATGTTTACTATTGTTATCTGGCAATTTTATTCGCGAAACTATTTAGGTAATAAAAAACTTCGAATACTATTGCATTATTTTATAACTTCATGAGTAACGACAAAAAAATTATGAAAAAAATTGTATAGATGTATTAAGCTCCATTAAAGTCGAATATGGTATAACATTAAAATCAAGACAATAGCGATTGTCATTTTGTTCTCCGGGGGCGGCGATTTCTAGATTAAACATAATTATTTTTAATAACCTAAATAATAAAATAGAATATTACATACTAATTAATGTATTCATCGATGTAGTATTTTTCACATTTATTGTTGATTTTTCAAATATGTCTTAGTCGGGCTTTTGAAATCGGTTAAATATATATAAATATCCACCAATAAAATACACGAGCCCGCATAAAACACCACTCCTTAGATATACGGTACCCAATAGCGTTGAAAAATATAAAATCCACAACCATCGCTCACGATAACATCCGCGATACCAACAAATTGTTTGCACAATTTTCCGGGTCCACAAAGTATCATGTACCTACATTTACTATGCAAACTTTATTTCATGATCCAATTTTCTTTTAGGGATCTTTTGGGTTTATTTCCAATCAATTTCCCGCGGAAAAGATCAAACAATGAAACCATAAAAAGACGAAAACCGATGCCTGAAAATAACTGCGAATGGATTTCAAATTATCCGGGACACAATAGAAAAAATCTCTTAAATTAGATCAAATCCTATTCATTATAATTGGTCCTCGATAATATTCGGTTTCGAAGACTCAGCTTGCAATGGCTTCTACAAGGCCGACTTTTATATGAAAAGAAAGGAGTGGTATTAAACCCGAAATTAAAGTCTTTAATTATGTATAGATCTACTTATTTCAATGCTTTAGTCCAAATCAAACAGCGAACCTGCATACTTTGAAAACAGTACTTTGGAAAATGAATGTTTCGTAGAATTTAGTAGTTCTAAAACATGAAATTTTATGCAATTTCAATCTTCGTATAAAATTGTATCAATACATATTTCTAATTATGTTTCATAATACTTAAATCATTTCTCGAAAGGGTTTATTTCAGCTTAATCAAAACACGAGAATGTACGTGCCCTTATCACTAGCAGATATTAGATAAACAAATCAAATGGAAAACGCAATTTCCTCCACGATCAAAGTATGTAGTTACAAGTTGAAACGTTATTATCTGCTCACACGCAACGTTCCGAATCCATCAGAGAAAATGAAACATTTCCAACAACCGCTGTTTATTTCGCAAGCTGCTTACTTTCCCTCTATTCATTTATTACACAAACCACTGGTGAAAGAAAGGAATTGCTGTTTTAGTGCTATTTTGGTCTTTTTGTTAATAAAAGGAAAACCGCGTTATGAAAGTGAAAAATGAAGTTTTCGTGACTTAGATGCGGACACTGGGGATACGATGAATAGGGAGGTTTCAAAGGAAAAAAGAAAATACAGCAGCGGACGGTTTTCTAGTGGATAAGATATAGTTAATTGGGCCCTTTGACCACGTCCAGACAGTTATAAATGAAGAACCATCTAAAAGTGCTCAGAGAGATTCATGAAATGCGATAACTAGGTTATCCAACAAAATACTGTTGTGGCCGCTCGTTCCTAGAGCGTCTTTTCAAGTTCTTTCTACTTTCCCGGAAATATTTGGTTTAAATATTTATTTCATATCAAAATATAGAATTTATAACAAGTAAAATTACTTGGTAGGTCGTGGTAAATATAATTGCGAAAACAATTTGTTTACAGATTTCGATGCGCTCTGAACAGCATAATTTAGCGAGCTTATTAGAATATTTTCAATGAAACAGTGAATTGAATGCAAACAAGCAGGAAAGTTGACATTATTTATTAATTTAGTCGAGGAAATAAAAGCAATTGAAAAGCTGCTCCTACCGCGGAAAGCTTGTATAAAAAAGATCTTGTTTTGAATTTTTATCTGCAGACTAGCTTCTGCTCGCCGTGTCCTCCACGTGAGTTTGATTTTGAGCTGTCCCATAAAAACCTTTTAATTTTCCTAGATGTGCTATCTTTAAATATCGATGCAATAATGTTTTTTTTGTATGAATATAGTCTACAACTGTTGCTAGGTGAAATATTATTTTAAAAAAAAATCTAATAATTATTCAGACAATGTTGAATAATCCTAGTCTTACATTACGAGAAAATTGTTACGTCCTTATTAAAATACTACTAAGTGTATATAACTACAATACAGTGTATTCTCAATGATTAAAATCAGCCTTGCTCTATGTAACAGGGTGATATGTAACTAATTAGATATACACTCTAATTGTACCTATGTGTTTTGCTGAAATAAATAAATAAATATTAAAGAACACACTTCCGAACTTATAACATTGAATATATTTTTTACACATGAGTTCATATTTCGCCAAGAGATGTAATTCCATCTATGCATCAGCACTACGACGTTCACTGCTAAATCTAGGCCTCCCCATATGGATTTCCAATGAGACCGACATGAAGCAGATTGCATCCAGCGTGTTCTTGTGGTCTAAATTAGAATCATCGATTCACAATTCATCGTCGTCCTACACTGCCATTCCTGGTACGTGGTTTCCATTCGAAATCTTTATGGTATCAGTGGCCATCCATTTTTGGAACTATGTGTTCTGTCCACTGGTCGTTTCAACTTGCAAATAAGATGGAATTTTGGTTCACCTACGGATCTCTGCATTTTTGATTCGATGTGTTCAAGCAAAGTCTGTTAGTGAGTTAGGTTGGTGCTTACTCAAAAGGCCCACCGGGTCAAGAATTGTAATTTCCTTGCGGTCTATGTAACAGCAGAATTCTGCGCTCTATGCTCAGATGTACGTACCAAACTCGTGTACGCAAACAATAAAAACACTACTTTTAGCTTGAAGCGTAGATTGCATTGTTGCCTTTGTTGAAACCATGTTCGAACAAATAGGTAAGTATTATTGGAAGCTAGAACTCAATTGCACAAGCAAACCACAGTAAATTGTATTTTCTGTTACACGTGTAATGTCGATTAAGGGTAGAGTTCAAATAGAGTTTAAAAATAGATAAGTTTATGTGAATTTCATTACAAAATTAAATTGTTTTGTAAACTCGGTTTGCAATGATAGAACTATCTAAAACTTATGTAGAAAAAAAAAACACACATAGCTTATTCGCTGATACATCGTGGAATAGATTTTTAATAAGTACTCTACTAGAAATAGTTTTCGCAGTAGAGTGGAATTACATGGATAAAAAGGAGGAATATTATCCTAGAGAGCTAGAAGGATATTTCAGATTGTTGGAAAACTCTAAATATCCTATGTACTCTCCAGAGAGAGTTGATACTCGAGACACGCGTATGATTACTCGGATTCCATAGATGATGATGGCAATTATAATGCCTAATTTTTATGGTGTGATTAGATAGTTAATAACTAGACAAAGTATATTGGCGAAGAAATCTGTTTCTAACGTCAATGACCTCAGATCTACATGCAAGCTTAAAAATTGGAATGTATGTCTATAATTCAGTGAATGAAATGTACCTATAGAGAAGTCAAGGCACTGCTGAGGCCCCTGGAATTGCAGTGCAGTTTACCATAAGCTACGGTGGCCACCAACCATCACAATACCCGTCAGCATATTTGCCACTTTATTTGACATTTTATATTGACATTTTAATTTTACAACACTACATATTGATGAGATATGTTTTAATGTGAATAGTTATTTTTTTGTCAATGTACATTAGTGTTATTCGTATACTTGCATTCTTCGGACACGTTTCGAGACGAGGTAGCCAGTCCTTAGAGTGTCTAGTCGTCCAGGGCAAAGTGGAAGGCACAAGACCGCGCGGAAGGTCGCCCATGCGATGGACCGACCAAATCAAATCTGCTGTGGGAGGGCCGGTGCATGAGTGTACCAGATTAACATCTAATAGAGAGAGATGGCGAGACATCGTGAGGCGTATTACATCTGCCTCTACCACCACAAATATTACGTGATGACCACGACCGCTCTGTCAAGAGCGTAACGACTAAGAAGAAGACATTAGTTCAACTTGTTAATGTATAATTTATTGTATGTATGACGTGAAATATTTCTTTACGAATAAAATTAATATGAATACGAATACTATATTAAAAATTGTCAACTTTTATTTTGGAAAAAATCACGTGTTGTTTTGGAAGTGAAATAATTATATGTTTATTTGGACGCTGTGTTGTGCAAAGATGAACTCCGTAGCGCGGAGATACTACGAGTACGACCAGGCACTTACTGTGGATTATACGTGCTCCCTATAATTACATTTCTGGTAGGTAACTGGCAACTAGAAAAAGTCCTTTATCAACTGTCCCCGTTTCTAACTTTGCCTTTACGACCATAAACTAAAGCCGTTACTTCCCTTTGTTTCGTTCATTAGAAAGATTTGTATCGCTAACAAATCTTATAAAGTTTCTCGAACTCGCTTCCCCTAAACCGCAATAAAGCACTGAAATAAGCCGCTACCTAAAGATAAATAAGGTGCTCTGCTAAGTAGCTCAGCTTTGCATTTGCCCATTACGTTCTGCGTACACTTGGGATTCTTACACAAGGCCTTATATAAGGCTGTCAGACAGCGAGCGGCGATTGCATCGTGATTTACTCGTAAGCCGGTAAATAACGTACATGTCTAGTCGGTACTTGATAATATCAGGGCGAGTGTGTTTTTCTGCCTATGTGTGTGAAAACAATGAAGCAAGTGTTTAAATTAATTTTATTTGTAATTATTTATAAAAAAACATGTCACGTTGTTTGTCCGAGATTGAATTCCACTACTGAACCGATTTTAACCAAATTTTTAGTGTAGGAAATTTAGTATAGGTTTTGGGTGCAGTTTTCACTTGAAAGATAGGATAGTTTATTAATTAATTATTAATCTCAATTCACAGTCGCAATTTTTTTTGCTGACATTTTTTAACATTTTTATGCCAAAACAGCGTTTCAGCTAGTAGTTAATATTTTTTTCTGTAGCGAATAGTGTACTTGAAAATGTAACGCGGCTATCATTTGTCTTATGACCAATTTTGATGATCAAATTTTATGTCTTATGATAAGTTATAAATTAATTTATTTGCAAAAACATTTGTACAATAAATTGATTTTACTTTTTCAATTATGACAAAACAGAGGTAAACTATACAGGGTTACAGGAAATCAATTAGCATTCTTTTAAAAGCATATTCTGTACATCAAAACAAACATCTTTTATTATATCGCAATTCTTATTTTTTATGATGAGTAAATAAAATTCAAGATCAATAAGTCAAGATCCTCAGTTATCTTTAAAATCAATTCGCAAAGCAAATCTCGTCGCTTAGCTTGATAAAGTACATTTTTTAAATTTGCAAACGCTTTTCCTTGACTTCATTATCTTTGGTTTTCAATTATACTCATGCAGGTTGTACTTGGAATTTTACTATAAAATATACATGATCCACGAGGTTAGTCAGTCGCGTCCGTCAGCCGCGTCCGATAGTACTCGTATGTTTCCAGCTTTAAACGGCCTTTTTATCCGGAATCATAATACGTATGATCATCTTATGATTAATTTTGTCACATTTGGCGTCCATTTTAGAGCTGTTAGTATATTGGTTAGTATTGATAACTTCACAAAATTCAGCAAATTTTCAAAATATACTCTTATTCTAAAATGTTCAATGAATTAAAGTAAATTGAGTGCGCGTAGATGCTACAAATCGTAATTGTATCAAGTTTTTTAATACAATGCCAAGTTGCACAAATTAAAAACAAAAGTTAGTCCCATATTTCACGGGGAAGTACCGAAGTGTTCCACAATTAGGACGGTTTAGTCTCAGGTGTTTAACTAATATTTCATGTTGTTGCCGCGACAGTTGGAATGGTCACTGGAATTGCGAGACTTTGTGTAATGGTTCTTTGAACTTGCTAAAGTTCTTTCGTGTAATAATTATTATATTTCAATGCGACTAAAATATGATCAGAAATTGTTTTGTAAACGGTGTGATATTTCTTTTCCTATACTAAAAATGGAATTTATGTACGGAATTTAACACCGCTGGCTTTTCGGTGAAGGAAAACATCGTGAGGCAACCTGCATATGTCAGTAGAAGAAATGTGAATATGTGAATCCACCGGACTGAGCCAGCGTGGTGGATATGGCCCAACCACCCTTCGTGGACACGCCTACGTCCTGGACAAGTGCAAGTCAGGCTCGACTCACTGAGGGATTCGTACTAATCCTGAAACTGAAAATTGCACGAAACCAGGAACTTATTTTAGTTAATAACCTTAGGCAAAGCTGGTAAAACAACATACCCGCGAAAAAATCAATTAATTATCTCTCTCCATTGCTGCGTGAAAGAGTTACAAACTTTCGGGTTTAAAACATACTAGTAAGGATTACATGAGCCTTTATCCTCATAAAACCCCAAAAAAAATGTACTAAACTCGTGTATATTTAATAATAAATTATCATAAAAATATAACTTTTTAAATACAAGCTTTTGAGATCCTGGATATCATATAGCAGCAGAGTGCCAGCCAAGACAAGTAAAACGAGCCCAAACACGACGGGTCTATCTTGTTTAGTACAGGAATTCCTATGGCCCCCTTCCAACTCCATCTTCAGATCACCTCCAGGGCACCATATTATTGCATTGTCACGCAATATACCTATACATATGCGTGCAAAATTTCAGCTTAATCGAAATCCGGGAAGGTGGTCAATTTTAACTTGCAAGATTCCACCCGAACTTACATACATTGCAAGTTAAATAAAAGCTTGTAAAAATACACAGAAGTTACGTTTGCTATTTTGAGAACGCAACAAAAAAAAATAAGCAAAACTTACTCCCGATATTTCGGGAACATAAACAAGAAATCAAATAAGCTCACTCAATGCCGCGAGTAATTGGGTAAACAAACAGCACATCGCAGCAAACGACTCTATTTAATCCTAGCTTTTGTTATAGTAATTCGAGAAACTAGGCATAATGGGCCTTCTATTAACCCTAACGAAGGGATTAATTACTGACGCTAAATACAAGGGAGGGCGCTGGAGGACTGCTATCGTCAAGCAGCCAAAGTAAGGCGCAATCAAGGCGCAATTATGTATATTTATGTACCACAATAAGCCCACAATCTTAGTTCTACAAGCCATGTTAAGATTGTTTAGCTAAGTATATATTTTGCCAAAGTATGGCTCTGCAGGGTTATTAGAAAGGGGAGTATTAAATCAAAAGGAAACCCGTTATTCGAGAAAAAAAATCGTAGGTATATTTCATTCATTTCGTCGATTCAGAGTTGCAATGTTGTATGTGATGGCTGATTTTTTTGTTATTTAATTCTGGGTTGGCTTCATAGTAAAACTTTTTCATATTGATGGTGATTGACTGAATCAACACATTTCATCACAGCACACCCTTTTTTCATAACCCCTGTATAAACCATTTCCAAATTGTTTAGGAATAACAGAATGTTTGAAATGGATAGAGAAACATAGGTATATTTATTACTAGTAGCAGTCGTTTATTGAATAGCTGAGCTGAATATTTCCAGCCGGGCCATCGATATATCTAGGCGAATTTAATGGTTAGCTTGGACGACAACCTAGTACGTTTGGGAAGCTAACGGAATAATACATTTTGACTTCTAAGTCCATATAATTGCCTTTGCATTGCATTACCTGTAATAGCCGTTTTCGTCGCCAAAAAACATGACTACGTCACTCGTAGTACTGTAGCATTTTTGCTACGAAGTTTGCTACGAAAATGTGTACTGAATGTTTTTATCGATTTAGATTGCTCATGCTCAATTGTCACTGTTTCTTGTTTTAAGCAATTCGAAAATACTTTTTTTTAACTGGGATAATCTCGACCTTTTTATAACATAAAATTGTGTACTTTATGGAAAATCTATACTAGGCTGTCAAATTGGCTATATTCGCGAATCATACAACATTTGTGTCAGATTATTTGTAGCTCACATCTTTCCCCGGTATTAAAACTTACCCAACAACATTCTCACAATTCAAATGTTACTTACTCAGGTACGAAATATTTCATTTCGAGGCTTGGCTTTCTCCCCTAAAATAAATAAGAGTTGTGTGCGAGTGACTAGGACTGTAACATTTTCGGTACAAGTGGTTTTTACCCCATATAGATACTTTTGTAAATGGATATTGCGTTATTTGAGGTAAATGTGGGACACGTCAGACACACTGTTTGTTGTTTAGTTTGCGAATGAGCTGAAATGAGGTATTTTGAAATCGAAGAGTATGTGCTAAAATATTGGGTCACAATAGTGGACCTGCGTAAATTTGAAAGATGGTTTATTTATGCAACTTTAGTAGAGCAAGGCGAGATCTATAACTGCGATAAGTAGGCATTAGACATAGCCATGCCTCAGCTTAATAATAATGCTTATTTGCCCATCCATACATCAGCCACAGGACGTCCACCCCTGGGGCGTAGGCTTTCCTCATTGGCCTCCAATAGTATCTATTTTGCATCCAGCGTTATCCTGCGGTCTTGATGAGGTCATCAGTGCACCTCGTTGGTGGATATTCTACGCTGCACTTGACAGTCCGTGGTCTCCACTCGAGAAGTTTTCAACCCCATCAGTCATCAGTCGTGAGAAGCCGTGGTGGCCTAGAGGTAGTGACACCCGTCTTGCAATAGTAAGGTCGTGGATTCAAATCCCGCTCCCGTGCCAATGAGTTCTTTGGAATTTAACACCACTAGCTTTTCGGTGAAGGAAAACATCGTAAGGCAACCTGCATGCGTCCGTAGAAGAAATTCGATGGCGTAATGTGAATCCAGCAACCCGCACTGGGCCAGCGTGGTGGATATGGCCCAATCACCCCTTCGTGGGTAGGCCTACGTCCTACAGTGGACTATTCAAAAGGCTGGTACAGTACAGAACAGTACAGTCATCGGTCCTCCGTGCTTTGTGCACTGCCACTGCTATTTCAACTTGCTATATCGATAACTTTGCTTTATCTGCTGTACAGATCTCCTTATTTTTGGTTAGATATCGCAGAGGGATAGCCCTATCCGTAGCTCGTTGAGCCACTAGGACTTTATTTGAATGGTTATTGTTAGAAATGTACGAGTATAAGCAAAGTCTAAGTATGTCTCGCAAACTTTCCAGTGGATATTCTACGGTCGAGATAATGAATGTAATTATTATTTGTATTACGTGCTCTAGAAGTAAAAAAATATAGTTGATATGATATGCCAACTGAAACATCTACTTGAATAGATTTTTATGAAGAACGTACTTAACACTTTTTATGTAGCATTTTTATATAACATTTTTCAATTTCAACTCTTAACTCTTAGCTTGAAGGAATATTCACGTGGATTTCTGAGAAACTTTATTAAAATTTGCGTGGGTAGGACTTATATCACCGTGGGAAATGTCTGAATAAAACAGTATGTTAAGTGTTGTAAGTACATACTTAGTTGTTCTATGTAATAGGAAAATACCGAGTGTTTTGTCTGGTCTGGGATTCTTCAATGTTTACTTACACATTAGTTTAACTTAAAATACCAATTTCTTAGTTCCATTTACGGTAAAAATAAGATATTATAATTGGTATTTCAGTTGGTAATTGGTATTGGATGAACTGAGTTTAGAGATGAGATTCCAATCTTATCTGTAATTTTATGATTTTAAAACTTTTGATAACCGTATTCTAATAGACATTTAGCTCCAGTGGGTTGGAAACAGAAAGTGATGGAGACAGAACTCCTACTTTTGAAACAGAAGAGATAGAAACCGAAACTGACTCATCATTTGTTTCTACAGAGAGCACACCGTCAGCTTCCCCACCAGCACAGCGGCCAACGAGAAACCGTCGGCCCCCTACGTATCTTCAAGTTTATGATACGTCTTACTAGAGCGGGGGTGAATGTAGTAGACTTCTTAGTCGCTACATTAAATACTCTTTGCATTATATCTATGCTTGGCGGGAAAAGTCATTTGTCTATAATATCTGTCTTATATATCTCATAATTCTGTGCGTAATTTTTATGTTGAATAAAGCATAATAGATAGTGTAATTGTTATTTCATAACAGTACTCTTATACTTTTAGTAGTTATTTCAATTCAATTCAATCGTTTTTATTGCACTATAAATACACATATTCTCTTAGTCTAATTTATAAATGTATCATTTATATAAACCTAGAGTTAGATACTTATGGACCCTGTATTAGGGTATTGCAATTAACTTAAACACTAAGGTGATGGGAAGGTTAGCTAAGTATTATCTCTTATTTTACATTTACTAGTTAGCGGTGTCGAAACGTTTTTCGTCTAGGAAGTATTGTATTGAGTAATAGCCTTTGGATATGAGAATCGCTTTTAGTTTTCTTTTAATTTTTTTTCGTTTGTTTCGTTTCTGATGTGATTTGGTAGCTTGTTGAATATTTTTATTAGCATGTATAATTTACAACATTATTTTATGTAACATTAACACAGTATATTGAACTGAAAGATTTTCTGTTTATTATTTTATTTTGCGGCGTAGTGCAGTAGTATGCTGTTATATTCTTTTAGCAGTCGAACTATCATTTCCATCCAAAATCAAGAATGGTGCAACAATACCAATCCAGTTTTGACCTCAACAGAATACTATAGCATATGTTATATTTTTGTTAGCTCAAAAAAGATAAAATTAATCGCCCATGGAGTATCTCGAGGGGATGGACGACCATCCATCACGAGTTTTGAAATTCGGACCGACAATGATTCACGATGCGTGGCAGTCATGGCCAGAGACGGCAAAAAAGATGGATTTGTTGGTGTAATTTCGAGATCTCAGGCTACGAGACTGATAGTTATATCCAACAATTTGTTATTGTTGATTGATAAGGGTAGCTAGGTAGAAAAAGTTGCTTACTTTCTGTTGTATTCGCCTTAGTATGGTTTTTGATATCCTTATCCTTACTAATATTATAAATCTGTATGTGTGTTTATTGGTTTGTTCCTCTTTCACTCAGCAGAGCAACAGATTGACTTGATTTTTGCAGCGCACGCTAAAATAGCTCGCAGACGGCAGAATTTTCCGACTTACTTACTCAACACTTTTCGTTATATTTTGGACAACTTTCACAGTAATTTTATAAATTGTAGCCTATGTGTTGTTCTGATGTATAAGCTATTTATTGTAAAGTTTCATTAAAATCCATTCGGTAGTTTTAACGTGAAAGAGTAAGAAACATCCATCCATCCTCACTAACTTTCGCGTTTATAACACTCGTAATAGTAAGATAAGATTACCGATAAATGACTTGCACTCTTGACTTGGTCATATTAGGAGAACTTGCATTTGCACTGGATGCTATCATGTAAGCACTAGTAAGAGTTTTTGCTTACTCTGTAAAGTAAGCGTATCTAAACTAAAAAAAAATTATAACACCGCCTGTCAGTGCAGTAAAAGTGAAACTGCTCCAAAAATATCGCTGCAAAAATCCTATAAAAATGCAGTTTAACCTTGTACATATGTGTATATATGTATATACCTGTACCAGCCTTTTTAATAGTCCACTGCAGGACGTAGGCCTTCCCACGAAGGGTGATTAGGCCATATCCACCACGCTGGCCCAGTGCGGGTTGGTGGATTCACATACGCCGTCGAAATTCTTCTACGGACGTATGCAGGTTGCCTCACGATGTTTTCCTTCACCGAAAAGCCAATGATGTGAAATTCCGTACATAAGTTCTAAAGAAACTCATTGGTACGGGATCGGGATTTGAACCCACGACCTCACGATTGCAGGTCAAGTGTTACTACCACTAGACCACCACGGCTTCTCATATTCCATATATGTATATGGTTGACAGTATATATTGTAGAAATAAGATAAATGAGTGTCAAATACACTTATAAATTGTAAATACATGGTCTGTGGATGATCCAATTGCTTTCTATGTAGTAGTAGTGTAGTATTGTCATTTAATATAAATAATAAAAAAAAAACAATAATAATAGTGCACATCTCCCTGGCGATCCAACGAGGTAATGCAGCGAGTTTGATGGGCACGTTTGGGCGAGGAGTACTTTCAAATGTTGTTATAATACTATTATTAATTTATAATATGAAAAATTCTATTGTATTCCACTGTATGTTGTCAAAAATAATAAAAATTATTTACTTAAAAAATTACTTACTTACTTACTTTCAAATGGGCAATTTATTTAAATCTCTTCGGACAATATGTACATTGTACGGGCTATAACTGTAAGTTAATTAGCGAGTATTTAATTTTAAGTCTGATTTATGATTTTATAATAATAGTTATATCTTAGAACAGGGAAAGTTACATCGATTCTTTTGTACGTCTAATGTGACGGGACTATAAATGATTTCATTATCATTTTATTACAGAATAGCTGCGCTCCGCGGTGTTACCCGCGTTAGCCCGATATAAAAAGTAGCCTATGTGTAATTCCAATGTCTAAGCTACCTTCATACAGAATATCAACTAAATCGGTTAAGCCGTTTGTGCGTGAAAGAGGAACAAACATCCATACATACTCACAAACTTTCGCGTTTATAATATTACTAGTTTTTACCCGCGGTTTCGCCCGCATGATATTTTGATTTTTATTTATAGCCTATGTGTTATTCTGATATATAAGCTATATTATTCCAAAGTTTTATATCAATCCGTTCAGTAGTTTTTGCGTGAAAGAATAACAAACATCCATACATCCATCCTCACAAACTTTCGCGTTTATAATATTAGTAGGAAGTAGGATAGTAGGATTATGACTAAAACAGATGCATAAAAAGTGGTCCTGCGGTCTTACCAGAAGTTCTATTTTTAGTAAGAGATATATTATGTACATAAAAGTCGACGCATCACTTGAAACAAATCAAATGTAATAAATAAGTGCTCATTCCTTCCTCCTTGTCCGGTTATTTGTCAATGTAAGGAATGCCTTAGAAGTAGGTTACTGAGACTAACACATCTGTCTGACTTCGACAAAAAGAGGTCGATCGGGACACAATCACTTCGACTGAGTGAAATCACGCGTGACTTCGGACAAATCGCTTAGATTCACGAAATTTCTATCAATAGTTCTCAGTACGAGCCATGGAGAGGGCTATGCTCGGAGTTTCTCTGCGAGATCGAATCAGGAATGAGGAGATCCGTAGAAGAACCAAGGTTACCGACATAGCCCAGCGGATTGGCAAGTTGAAGTGGCAATGGGCAGGGCACATAGCGCGAAGAACTGATGACCGATGGTGTCGAAAAGTTCTCGAGTGGAGACCACGTACCGGCAAGCGCAGCGTAGGACGTCCACCCAAAAGGTAGACGGATGACCTTATTAGGACCGCAGGATCGCGCTGGATGCAAACCGCTATCAACCGGTCTTATTGGAAATCATTGGGGGAGGCCTATGTCCAGCATTGGACGTCCTATGGCTGAAATGATGATGATGATGATGATGTATCTCAGTTTGATACAGGATTTAGTTTCATACGATTTTATTACGAAGTCACAAAAAGATTCCAAAATTAAAATGTTATGCAATTATATCGTTTAAGAGTACTTATTTACCTATACATTTCAGCTCATTAAAATCCTTCAGGCTTAGAATGTGTAATTTGCCAAAATGTTGATTATCGAAAGTAATATGTACTACAGTAAATTTTATAAAAGTACAGATAGTATTTTACACTAGTTCCTGTTATTTTAAGCATAAACTAAGCTACTCAAAGTACTTGTAGAGGTTAGTCTATGCTTTAAGTAATTTTTTTTGTAATTATATGCAGAGTTATATATAAATGGTTTCCTCTAGCCGATTCTTGTGCTGGCGCTACACTTGACCAAATTATCCCAAGCATCAAGATGGAATGTAAGAGAAAAAACCGGACAAGTGCGAGTCTTTTTTTTTCACTTTTCTCGTTATACATCGAAAATTACACATTGTTAAAATAATTAAAAACCTATGCATATTATTGCATATGCTATTGAAGTTCTTTTATATGATACCTTACATGACACGACTTACTAATTTTGAATTTTGAACCCATACTTTGTGAATTTTGAGGCTCTATTTTTTGTGATTTAATAAAAATGAACAGTTTTCAGATTTATTCCTATATGTGTACTTTGAGACAATACTTCTCGCTAAATTTCATAGTTTTATGTCAACGGGAAGTACCCTGTAGCTTTTGATTTTTGTGAGAGTCGAAATATGCGTTTTTTACGATATAAACGGCTCTAACTTTTTTAAACGATAACTGAGAAGTTTTTCTTTTACACAACTGCAAGACACTATAGAAATACGTATACTATTTCAATTTCAATTCGATATCTTTACGCGTTCCCGGGATAAAGAGTCTTGACATACACACAGACGGACAGACGGACAACAAAGTGATCTTATAAGGTTTCCGTTTTTTCCTTTTGAGGTACGGAACCCTAAAAATGCCAAGTCGATCCCAAGAAATAATAATATTGGCGTTGTTTTGGAAAATGTAGGGACTTTCAGAAGTATATACTTGTATAATGTATATACTCAACATCTAATCTAATTTATATTTTATTTAATGCTCACTCCGTCCATTATTTATACGCTTTCTGTCCTCTCCATCCTAAGGTTGCTTGGCAGAGATCGCTATCAGCGATAAGGCCGCCGATTGTTACACTGTTTATGTTTCTTCTTTGTATTTATTTCTTGGTGTGCAATAAAGAGTTTATCTATCCATCTATCATTATGAACTTTTGCTTTCGGACCAAACCCTAAAGGCCAAAACACACATACGGCGGGCGCGGGTCGGGCGCGGTGCGGGTCGGGAGTACGGCGTGTCTATTTGTACCTGTTTCAATGGACGACAACACACAGAACGCGTGCGCGGGTCGGGCGCGGGGCGGGCGCGTTCTGTGTGTGGTCGTCCATTGTAACAGGTACAAATAGACACGCCGTACTCCCGACCCGCACCGCGCCCGACCCGCGCCCGACCCGCGCCCGCCGTATGTGTGAATCGGCCTTTTTAGTCTGTGAGAAATAATGAAATGTAGAGAGAGTTTCGTGCGACATTATGTCGTCGCCAGATTGAGACCATATGGAAAGTCCTCTGTTCCAAAATTACCCAAATGCTTTTCGAATTTCGATTTATATACCCAAATTTTATGAGACAGTATTGGCAAATAAGTTAATTTTATGTTTTAAAAAGTTTCATGGAATGTAATATTCGTCGAGTTTCGATAGAGTTCGTTGAAATACGTATCCAATATGCTAAACAAAAACACATTTCAAACTGTCATTTCAGATTTACTGAAACTAAGATTTGTATAGTTTTAAATTGAATTTCAAACAAAGTAACGGTCTCTTTAAATATTCGTTTTAGCACTGAATTCGTATTTATGATTTGAACTGGCAGTTTATAAGAAACTTTCGAGTGAAATATCGACAAACAAAGTTATTGAAGTCGGGACATAATAAACATAAGATTTAAAGAAGTTGTAATACACTCAAATTAAACATGAGTTATGCTATTGTTTATTTTTTCCATTAAACTTTTAATTCTTACTTTACTATTTAAATGTAGGTACAGATAAAAGCGAATTGCGGGGCGAATCGCCCAAGACTCTTTTTGAATGGCACTTTTCGCCCTTTCCAAACAATGTGGTGCGAATGGGGACCTAAATGAGTCTTTCGCGATTCGCCCTGTGGTGCGAACGCTTGCGGGGTGGAACGCCCCACTAGTCATACAGCTGCTTTAAAACTATGACATTTAAAAATACGTCGTAAACTTTGATTCTCTCTAAGTTTTTGATATAAAATTGTCTTAATAACCAGCTGTAAATGGAATTATAGAATGGTCAGTTTTATTGACATTCAGAGTCATGGTATTGTTTCCTACATATTGATCATAGGTGTTGTCATGTTCTGAGAAACATGCCTTACGATTAATTTAGAAATAAGGCACCCATAAATACAATAATACTCATAAATAGTAATACTAACAATGTGTAAAATTCGTAATACTGTGTCGCAAGCCTAAATCGGTAAGAATATTTGTTGTTAGAATTGATGTTTCGATTAGGACTTACATGACTACAATGACTGAAAGAATAAATAGCACGAATGGATTTTAATTACTCGTGAAATTCTTATAAAGCTATATTAACTTAAAGGTGTTTATATTTTTTAAATAAAATAAAAAAAAATGTTTTATATAAAAAAAAAAAACTTAAAGGTGTAACATGTAAGTTAGACTGTGTATCGTTACACCTGTTTGCCCATTTGTGATATGTAATATGAAGAATATGGTTTAAAAAATTGGTCGTAATTAGTTTTTAATTTAAGTGGGTATATAATAATACTTAAACTAAAATTCTGTACTAAAATGTACTAAATTTCTAACAGTATGTGAACAGTAAGATCTTTGCCAATCCCAATAAATACATCTCGCCATAACACTTTTAATTAGGATCAAACTTTACAGCCGAAGTTATTGAAGATCAATATCTGGAATTTAGGCCTTAAATTTCCCAATTATAGAAGTTTATAGGTACGCAAACTCGATTAATTTAGGAAACAATTTATCAGGCTCGTAGCTTAGGTAACTACACGACTTATCTGACCGCTTGACTAAGCTACGGAACACCAAACTGTAGATATAGCCAACGACTGCCCATCTCGTAGAAGGTTGTTGCTATCATAGAATAGGGTAGTTGACTGGTATTGAATTACGTACTTAAAAGTATTAATTTAGTGATTCAACAATTAATTATGATTCGTCAGCAGAAACAAATATTAAAATTGATTAATTAAATCAGAGATAGAAGCTTGTAAAGTTTTTGATAGGGGTTAAGAGGGGATGCTTTGTCCCTTTCCCACAAAGCATAACGTAGTATGGCGAATGTATGACACTTACGGTCCATGACGTCATATTCTGCTATAGTGCGCTCTTTGTCTAGCAGAAAATAAAATGCTTGTTTCATCTTTATTTCTAAGTTGATTTTATTTATGTTTTCGTTAATCGGCTCTGTTTATGGTTGGCTGTTACAAGAAGACATAAAAAATTATTAATTTATTAATAGAGCTTTTTTGCGTTACCTACCTATATAGGGTTATCTGCCCTCTACTAAGCCGAAAAGGGGAGATTAACACCATCATTATGCACAATTTTAAAATGGAACCAACTCGAAATTTGCGAGAGAAAATTAGCTGTTACATACAAAATTGCAACTCGAATTCGACAAAAAGTAATTTTTTTCTCAGAGTTTCTGGGTTGGCCCTTTGTAAAAGTTGTTCATAATGATTGTCTGAATCTCCTCCTTTTGTATTAATTTCATATACCACAACTTTATCGCCAATCAGTAGTCCAATCATTACTGTGTATCGGTTAGAAGGGCAATGTTTTCTGCGAAATTT